>WQNJ02000001.1:38729421-39929421 GCA_016584745.2 Phylloscopus trochilus trochilus | reverse complement strand
GCTACTTTATTGTTGGGTTAACACTCAGGTATACTTTTTTGAGGGAAAAAAATCCCCACAGAGTAAGGGAGATTCCAAAATACTGGTACATTACTACAGTTAGTCCATTATTGAGCAGAAAATGCATTTGAAGGTGCCGAAGTTGTTCGGCCTGGAAACAAAAAGGTGTAGTTGCAGCTCCATCCTCGGCTGGATATTCTTGAAATCTCATGCTGATACACCTTTACATTTACATTTTTACAAAATAAAATACAACATTGTAAGATTATGGAGATTTTTTTTTTGAGATATTCAAAGAAAATCATTTATAACCTGTTATCCTCTCTTCTGCTAAGCTGTGCCTGCTGTTGCAGTATGCATGAAACATAAAATTGGAACTCCTCTACACAAAGATTTAATTCCAAATGCACCTACTATTGTCAGGCTGTACGTTACAGGCATCATTCTGTTTTGAAATGGATGTTCTTGTGCATTTATCTTTCAGAGACTGGCTCTTCTGAAGTCCTTATTCCATTGTTACCCAGCTAGAATGCTAATAATGGTGATCAGTAATATCCTTCCATGAGAGAAGCTTGACTGAATATCTACAAATAAATTATTCGCTCTTCCAGCAACACTACTGGGATGTGTTTGGGGTAGAATATCTCTGGATCCTCATCTTCTTGCTATTTGCTACACTTTTTCATGGGAGAAGAGGTTCCCCACTGGAAAAACATCCAAATGGAAATTGAAGCTCCTCAGATCAACAGAGGCAGAACTCAGTCTCCACCAAGGTACAGGTAATTCCACAAAGATCAGTACACACACCACTTAAGGCACAGCAGCTTTAGTAATGCAAATAACTAGACCTTGTCAACTGTGAGAAAAGAAAGTCACCCTTGTCCTGTGACAACAGCCCTACAGTCTTTGTAGGCTGGTGAGCGACCTCAAGTCAAGGTCAGAAAAACTCTGCATCTAGCTTGCTCAGTCTCCAGCCTCAGAACATGTGGATCTCAGTTCCCACTAACTGTAGTATCTAGAGTAACAACATTATTTTTAAAGTAATTGAACTTTCAAAGTAACAGAATGTACACCTGTTTGACTGCCCATCCAAATGCCTATTGGAAATGTTGACAGCAGAGATCTCTTAATTAGCCCTTCAGTTATACTGAAAAATGTTATTTTTATTTTAAATGTATGTTCTCTACTGTGTTAAATAAAGTGAAAGCTATAGCTTTTACAATGTGCTATTTGATTTTTTCCTCATAATGTCCCTTGCGTTATGTCAAAGTTGGTACATGCAGCAGGTCCGTGAGGAGTACTAAAACATCTCCACTATCTAAAACACTGGCACATGCGGCAATTCCTGATACAGCAACACCATTACAACGGAATCAAAACTATTGCAAAAACACGTTAAAAAGTCTTACAGTTAGCTGCTTATGGTCATCTGCAGAGAGCCATACTCTGAACCTTTCAAGAGGCACAGCAAATAATAGTGATTCTTCTTCCAGTATACATTAATGTTACTAAAACAAAAGGATAAATTTGGCACCCTCTCGACACGATCAGTATTTACAATGGAATAATCTCATTTTAGAGGAATTTCAAAAGTTGTTAAGAACTCAATATTTCGTTTCTAATATTATTCTAGGAAAAAAATAGTACTTTTATACAAAGGAAAAAATATTCGCAATTTGGAATGTTATTTTTATGATCAAATACAAACTGCTCTCAAGAGCAAATATATAACAGAACTGCTGACACCGCCTAAAGTATGGCTGTGTGAATGCTGCAGAAAAAGCTATTTCAGAAAACATTTTTAGCAATAGGAGAAGTCCAACTTTGTTTAAACCTGAACATTTTTTTTACAATATCAAGTAATGTTAACAGCATGCTGAAAATGTTAAAGCTAAGTGTACAGTGTCAAAATAGATTGAATCTCCTTGAAAACTGGAAATTCAAGCTTTTTAAACATAATCCAGATGTTTGGCTTTTAATCATATTTCAAGAAAGAGGAAACTTATGCAATACAAAATTCATACATGCATATTTCATTAGTGTCTTTCCTATCACTGAATTAAAAATTTCTAACATATGTTTACCTCGAACAGATAATGTTTTAAATTAGAAGAGTTGGCAAGAAGTTGTACACCTCACAAATGTCACTGGAGTATTTTAAATTAGAAGAAAATATTTCTTTTTTGTTGCTGTTGTTATTAACAGCTTTGATAGCAAATGCTATAGCAGTGATCATTTTTGGCCTTATCAATAAGAAGTTCAATATTCCCTGAAACAAACAAAAAAGCATATAAAGATGGCTGAACAGCAAGAACTAAGGACTAGACTTCTTCAGAATGCCTGAGACTGATAACACTCTGACGGACCTGTGAGTATTTAACACAGATGCTTTCCATCTTCCTCACTGACAAGCAAAGCAGGACAATGCTGTGTTTCTCCAGCAAAAATCAGACAATCCTAAAGGTAAAAGAACTTTTTCCAAGATATATTTCAATTCTAGAACATTAACAACACCACTACAGTTACTGAATAATATTTAAAGGACTAGATCACACCGGCCATTGTTTCTAAAAGCTAATATAAATGATAAATTGTGCGATTTTTTTTAACCGCCAGAGTCTTAGAAAATTAGACTCTGAGTTCATTTGTAAAAATGGGGTTTCTGCATGTAATAATATTTTAATATTTTAAATAATTTAAGACAGAAAAAACTGAAGCAATAAATACGAGAGGAACTATCACACATATTATGGGAAAAGGAGCAAAGACAAAAAAATCCTGCTTCTGGCTACCTGCAGGAGGCATTGGGCTTGTCTTTGAGACCCTTGTATCTTCCAAGGAGCATGTGAAGTGTGCTTGTATACCACCACAAACAGAAATATGCCCCTGTAATAGTGTGATGTGATGAAATGAGATGTGACTATAAATTTCAAGTCTGTGTAGGAATGTTGTAAACTAAACAATGCTGAAAACAAGTCTCTCTCCAACAGCTGCTGTGCCTAGGAGAGACACTTTACCTCTTTCAAATGGCCACCAGCAAGGGTATGCCTAACATAGCCTTTTACAGGCTCAAACTTGCTGTGCTCCAGTGAATTGTGGTCTTGCACCAGTCATGTGAGATAGAGAAACATTATTTTTGATTTAAAATAGGAAACTGAGGTACAGATGGACACCAAGTCCAGTCCCAGGGAAGGAAGATCTCTGATGTGGGAGCACAAGTCTTCCAATAGTCACTCCACTATTCTGTCCAAGAGAATACTGAGCTCAGAGCTACTTAATACTCTGTTTCACACAAGACTGGAAAAAAAATTAGTTGTAGCACTTACAGTATATTTTAGTCACTGCAGAAAATACCTCAGCTCTACACATTCTTACATTCTCAATGATGTTTAGGAACTAACACTAATAGTTACCTTTCAAAGAGTATGAAAATGCAGTGACACTGAACTCATTTTGTGACTGAACAACTATTTTGAGACAGAAAAAAAAGAAACTTTCCCTCTATTTCTTTCTATTTCCCTCATTTCAGGTGTCTGTTCTCAAGGATTTATGGTGCTTCTATACATGAACTCTGCTGTTTGCTGGCATGATGAACGCTGAAAGCTTCCTCTCATCTCTAAAGGCACTCAGCCAAAATATTCTCTGACAAAACTTGGGTTAAATTCACAGATCTGAAGTTCAAGAAATTGTCATAATCTAACCTCCCCACTTGTATAAACTGTGCCCTAATCTTATCATCTCTGCCTATATTAAGCTCTCAAATTTCTAGCTTGGAGAAAATCTTTTGTTATTGCATCTGTCCCTGACTTAAAGACACAAATGATAGTAAATTCACAGAATACCTTGGTAAAATGATAAACAACTAGCTTATTTCACTGTTAGAAAATGTATGCTTCATTCCTAGGTTGAATTAGTTTACTATTAGCTTCCAGATGTTTTATCTTCTTATACTTTTGCCAATAGCTTCAATGTTTCTGAAAGCACAAAGTTACTACGAGAATCAAACATGAAAACATATGACTTGCACTGATCTTGAGTTATCTCTTTTGCTGTTTCTGGAATTAAAATTTATAGAACAAAAATATAAAGAAGATGAGCTATTTTTGCAGAAGCTAGTAAACTCAAATACATGCATTTTGGAGATTCTTGAGGTGTTTGGTTTTTCCTAGGGCTGTCAGCAAGCAAATTTTTGTTAACTTGGCCCTGATATAAATGAAAAATTATGAGTTTGGATTTAATTTGTGCTTATGGACAGCATTGCCTGTACTCCCATTTTGGTTTAGAGTTGCTGGATTCTCCTGGTTCACTTAAAGATTGTTTGCTGATGTTATTCATGCTAGAAAGGAGAACAGGGAGCAGGAGAAAAAGAACATAGCAGCAGGTGAAATTGATGACAAAAAAGACCACGTTCAGAGTGCAAATGCCATACTTGCTCTCATGGAATACCACTGAACATCAGAAATCCTAATAATCAATGAAGGTTTCACCCACAACATCAGTATTTTCTATTGCACACTATCAACTGCTCTAGATTCACTCTGGAAATTGTAAAGTTGAATGTGAAGTGATCTTGACAGACCAGGGAATCTGCCCCTTTTTGTTTGGCATTTTGTAATGAGCTTCTCTGAGATCAGCACACAGCATAACGCTTGCATATTAATAGAATCTGTCTTAAGGCAATTTTTAAAAAATAGTTCTATAAAGATAGGGCAACAAAACTGTAGAAATTGATTTCAGGAAAAAACCACCACAAGTTCATGATGACTTATGTTGTCTCACTGAAATGCTAATCTCTGTGCTCTAAACAGACTCACAAACTGGTGGCTATAGCATCGATATTCAAATCTATGTAACACTTGCAATGTCAGTGGATATAGAGACTCACAAGTTACTGCTATTTTAATGTCTGCATTCTACTTAAGATGAAACAGGACATGTCTTGAAAATGGTAAAAGATATGCATATATCTGAGAGGGAAAAAATGCTTCGAAGGATTGAAGCAGCAGGAAATACCAGGACACAAAACCAGTAGTGAAGTAATATAATATAAAGCAAATTTAGGATATTTTGAATGTACTTCAGCTGTAGTGAACACTAGGGAAGACATGAACTTTTGTCTTTCTGGCATTCTCTCAAGAGGTTCTGGTCCTGCTTTGTGGAAAGCCTGTTCTGGTAACCATGCATGCCACAATAGCTGCCTGCCTGTTCAAATACAAATTGAAAAGATCTTTGACCATTAAAAAAAGATACATGCTTACAGTAATGTGTATTGATGTTTTCAACTTTAACTGTGTCTTTTTAATAGATGTTTGTTATGGGAATATGTTTAGGGAATTTAGTAGTCCCAAACAAAGATGGAAAAATGTAAGAAAAATATCAGAAAGGATGGAGGATAAGGAACAAAATTCCATTGCCTATTCTGTGTTTTTCAAAAAAATTAAGGCATATTTCTATTGAGAATTTCATCAAAATATGTGACTGATTTTTATGGTGACAGAACCTTTGTCAATGATATCTGCATTTCAGTGACATGAATAAAGTGGTCTCATTTCTAGGTTTAAGTGGCTGTATTTCCTATCTTAACAATCATTTTATAATTAGTAACAATTCTAAAAACAAAAAAGTATACCTTGTTGAATACTCCACATTCTTAACACAACTAGCTTCCCTTTTTTCAAATCTATATCTAAGACAACTATTTTAAGCCATTTTGTTTGCTATTTTGCTAGAGGTATATATAATATGTTGCTATAGAATTGAAGTCTAAAGAAATGAAAGTAATGAATACATATTTTAGAACAGGCCATAGAGCTTTTGTACATTAAATTACAACACTAGCACTACATTAACCCTATTAAAGTTAATTTTTACAGCTCATTGGTGATCAGCATTTGGTACTGATGTTTGAAGAATTGCCATTGCATTGATTTTATTCTTTGCTTCTTTAATAAAGTGTGAAAGAAATGGAAGAAGGGGGATTTAACTGTCCTTTGGTAAAGCTCTTAAGCTCTTAAGAAAAAGGTTAAAATATTTAAACCATGCAAAAGTCTTCAGGGACATTATATTTGTTTTTAATTTTCCAACATTTCATAGGCCTGAAAAAGTCCAACTAGTATGAGTACATTTACACTTGATTGGTACCACAAAAAAGGCCACGTTCAGAGTACAAATGTCACACTTGCTCTCATGGAATAACACCACTGAACATGAGAAATCCTAATAAACATTACTGCAGACCCTTCTCAGGAAGTGAGTGCACATACTGACAACACAGTGTAGTAGGCCACCTGCTGGCCAAATCAGCCAATTAGCAATTTTAATCTAATAATTAGAGGATCATACAAAGAGATAAACATGAAAGAAGTGCATAAACCCCATCAGCTAAAGACTATTGGAACTAATGTAAATGTATATATAAAAGGGAGTGATCCTTCATCTTATTTTAAGGTTTCCAAAAGCAGTCATCACTTGAGTCTGGATACCAATCAATGAAGAAATATTCTCTTGTATTAAAAACACACAGTAGCTATGCTCTTAGGCTTTTACACACCACTTTGTAAAGTAAGGTTCCATGGCAGGTCATCTGTTGCACTGTACCAATCAGCTCCTCAGGAATGATTAGAAGAGACTCTGGATATGAAAATCCAAAACTGTTTGCGAGTAGCTTCCCGGGGAAACAGGGTCATTAACCATTTCTGCTTATCACTATGTACTGATCATGACAAAAATCCATAGGCAAAAATCCAAGTGTTCAAAAAGTTTGTAAAGTGTTCATTCATGTCTGTGAAAGTTGTCTGTCAACTGCTCTGCCTGTTTTCCTGGGGTGCTCCGAGTTTCTCATGACCAGCAGCAAAGTCCTTCAAAAATCAACATATGCCCCCCACAAATGACGCACATTCCTTCATGTTTTCTGCATTTAAATTAATACTCCTGTCCAGATTTCCATTAAAGGGTTGCTTATATACTGCCTCCTCTTTTCTGTTTCCTATGCTTAGACTGACATCTGCTCTTCACTATAGGAAGGGTGTCAGGTCCACGTTATACTGGAATACCCCTAGAAGCTCGGAATGATGAACATAAAAGCCTATAGATACCTGACAAAACACACAACAGAACAATGGCTCTACTGTTCTTTCAGATCACTGTTCCAAGATATGTTTTTGACAGCACAGTGAGCACCGTTGTCCTGAAAAAAATTTGTTAAATATCCCAGGGTATTTTTATTTTGTGCAAGTATTTTGAAATCATTTTATACCAGAATTTTCTGACCATTAGCGAATTTTTTTATCCATTACTTTCTGTGGGGTCAGGGTCCTTGCTTTGCCACATTATATTTTCCAGCAGTTTTACTAGACTAACAGAACTCCCTTTTGCTTCTCTCTAGGGTGATTTGGGGGATTTTCAATTTTACATGTAAGTGCTCATCTTCTTCAGATATGTTATATTCAGCTAGAATGCCAGGGAGGAATCACAGTGACTTTCCTGCTTCTTTCAGGTACTGCTTTGATTATTGTCATTCAATTGAAACCAGAGCTTGGGTGAGTAGAATTCTTCTAAGACAACTACAGTAAACTTTAAGAGATGGCATCTCTTATTTCAGGGGTTGTTTGTTGATTGACTGCACTTATTCACTGGTTTCATTATGATTTCATTGCCCATCTGCAGTGCTTGGTTGCATCTTTCCAGTCTAATTTTGCTCCTTATCAGTGTTGCACTGCAGCTGACTCCATAATCCAGCTGGTATCAAATTAGTCATTGATCTAATAGCACAGTTGCAAATATAGCAATTCAATGCCTGGCAGCCTTCTGCATTGCTAGAACACTGAGAATGTTTAGATTTGCTTAAGCCACATTACAGATATCTACTTCTTCATTAAAACCTTAAATTCTTAATGGTTTCAGACACTATATTTTAATTTCAAAGGTAATTGTGATATTCAATCTGGCTGCCTGCCTCCTTTAGTCAAGAACATTTCTATTTCTAATTTTTCTGTTGCCTGTTACACTACATATGCTGCACTGAAATGCCAACATTTTCAGCCAGTCTGCATCTGCCCTGCTTCATGGGTTCTTTCAACTTACATCTATGTGTGTGTTCTGCTGTTTCTGTTCTGGCACTTCTCTGGATAGTTCTCCCACTCTTTGGAGGCATATATGAGATTGGTTTTACTCTAATGTCTTCCCTCTGAATGGGAACTGTGTATTTCACAACTGATCCTGGCAAAGAGATACAATTAAGAAATGGTTCATGTCTACAGTTACACATGGTTGCTCTAGTTCCTGGCACCTTACCATATCCTCTTTTTTGTTTCTGGTTTTAGTTAAGAAAACTTTTTATAGCTTTTAATTTACTTTTCATTATTTGTATCCCTTTGACCAGTTCTTCTTAGAGGCTAAATATTATATACTCTTGCTGAAAAATCAAAATAATAGCAATAAATTTTTTTAGGCAACAAAATGGGATCGCATGACTGTCCACCTCTCACCTCTGATGGTGTTTATTTGATCTTTCAACACATGATAACAAGCTAAGAGATCTTAGGAATTATTGTTCTTCCACCTGAATAGCAGACACAGTAGAATGTGTCTGGATGAAGGCCATCAAAAAGTAAGCACGTAAGTCTCGATACATGTTCTGCTTTAGAAAGTCACCACCTAAAAAATTCTGTATCTGTAGTAGCCTATTTTTGAGAAAAATCAATGGGTAAAGCAGAGATAATCAAACTCCAGTGCAGTGTCAGTCAAAATCTGGATGTATCACAAATGAGTTTCTTGCTGGACTATTACATAAACATTACACAGTGGTACAACTCTTTTTGTGGTATCAGAACTAGTGAGTGGTAAACTGAGAGAGTCTGATCTTCATAGCCTCTTTATCCAATCACTGAGGTAAGAAAGAAAAGGGTTCTCCCGAAAATATTTCAGAGTACTTAACAAGCTTCTGCTCTGAGCTACCCCTTAGAGAAACCTGCTCATGATAGGGGCTGGTCTACTTTGCTCCTATAGTAGTTAAACGAGTCTTCACAGATGACTCCTTGTCCCAGTGTATTACTGGGGAAATTACAATTTTCCTATAGTTTTCCTGCAGTTTGTGATACAGCTGGCACACGTCCTTCACATCTGTAATAACATTTGTCATTCCAGAACAACAGGATGTGAAGGGTACTACAGCTCTCTTCCCCCAAAAGCATCTCTTCATAGAACCAACATTAACATTTACAGTTTCATGATCACTGGGATTCTATAGCAACCGTGTTTTCTGCAAAATAGCAGCACCCACAAGAAGATAAGAAGCACAAGTATTTCATGCTGGCCACAGGAGTTGGCTGCAGCCTGCCCTAAGACTCCACTGGACCTGATGCAACCACAACTGCAATAATTATTAATTAAATTACAGTGACTGCTTATTTAACCTTGTTAGAAGGACAAATAGGTGCAAAATGCTGTAGCTATTTTTAGTACAATGTATTAAAAGTGGATATGCCCAAAGTAAAAAAACCCAACCTTAAGTATGTAAAAAGGTTACAAATATATACACATAAATAATTTATCTTGATATTTTACATATTTTCAATATATAAATACAGTCTATAATATATATTTATAAAAATAAAAATACAATA
The DNA here is from genome assembly GCA_016584745.2 of Phylloscopus trochilus trochilus. NCBI lineage: Eukaryota > Metazoa > Chordata > Aves > Passeriformes > Phylloscopidae > Phylloscopus > Phylloscopus trochilus. The sequence goes on along the minus strand of WQNJ02000001.1, from coordinate 39,919,798 downwards.
CATATACAAATAAAAATTCAGGAGATTATAAACTGGTGCACTTTACTGCAACTTATTTTTTATCATTTAGACATAAATTCATTGAATATATTGCCACTGAAAGTTTATGGAGATTTAGTGAATTTGGGTTTCATATAGAAAACCTGCCAAAAGTCTATTCTGTGGTCATTTGTTTTTTGTTTATTTTTATGAAAGAAATATAACAGTATTGATTATTTTTTGAGGTATACTGATGATGAGTAATTTGGAAAGAAAATAGTACTTCCTGTATTATGTTTATGAAGCAAAACATCATGGATAAACCATGTAGTTCCTATGAGTTTAAAAATAATAATATTTTCTCCTGGACTATGAGGTGGAAAAATAAGGAAATGCATTTAAAATTGTCAACTAACTTGAAGAATAGAGTAATAATACTATTGCCACCTACAATTTCTGCTAGTGATTATTTTATCTTCATTGCTTTAAAGCAGATGGATACACCAAGCTGCTAAAAAAAATCCCAGTACCATGTCCACACACAGCTTCAAAAATCAAATTGTCATTGTGTTATTAACATTCCTCATTTCATCTTATTTCAATATATTAACTGGAGAGACCAGTGGAAGGCAGCTTTAAGGTCTCACTCTTAGGACCTTAGCTCACTGTTTTATAGCAGCAAGGGCCCAAACAGAGAGCATGTGGAGTTGACTAAGATGCTTGACGTGATGACTGTAAATTGTCCACGTTTTGCAGCTGTAGTAAGGAATGGTGATGACAGCTATGTGGTACACATTTACTTTTGTTTGAAGTTGAGCGCCTCTTTCATTCTACACGCGGCTTTAATCTCCAAAAAGCTGTGCTGGCTTTTGCTACAAGCTCAGCATTGCCACAATGTGAAGTTCATCGTCAACATCATGCTGGGAAGAAGTGGGAGAAGCCCACTTACTCTTGGGAAATGCATGAAGCCACTTCTTGCAGAAGTACAGGGAGTCTGCTCCATAGAAACTACAACACTGCCTTTAAATGTGCATGTTTACATTTGAAATATATTATGGAAGCAACCAAGAAAATGTAAAAATATTTTTCACTTTTTTTTTTTTGTATTCAATTGCTAGATGGTTTAATTCTGTAGATATGGCAATCAGTATTTTCCTATTATAATTATATACAACATTAAAACTTAACATTTTTCGGCTTTAAGTAAGCATTTTTCCAACAATATTTTTATTTTCTGCTTTGTAAAATGCAAAATTTGCCAGAATTAGGAAGGAATTTAATCCTATTACATGAACATATGAACCACTGAAGAATGAACTAGTTGTTACAGGGTGGGTCACAAAGGAGTTTTTACTCTGTTCTCCAGTGCAACTGAAGTGAAAATACTTGTGCAGAAAAATGTAACCAATTTCATCACCTCTTGTAATAAGAGACTGGGAAACTTTGCTGTGTCAGTTCCTGAACTCATTTAGTTCACATTGTAATAGCAGTCAGACTTCTACTGCTATATGGTATATCATGTATTTTTTGAGACCTCTCATACAAAACATGATTTTCCTACCTAATGGAGAAAGTCATGGAGGTTCTTAATCTGTTGGGGGGGAAAAAACCCAGCCTAGCACATGAAAATTACTGAACTTCATGAAGAACAGTAACCAAAGCCAATTTTGTGCGAAGTCATTTTACAATACATGACAGTTAAAAACATACTACAGCGTAAAAAGCAAATATTACCTTCCATTGAGGCATGTATCAATCCATGTAAGTAGTCGAAAGTACAGACATACTATTTTTTAAGTAATAGAATAGACATGCTGTCGTTAATGAGTATCTCTATGGACATTATTTAGCAGAATGATATTTCTCTCCTTTTTTTTTTTCCACATATACTTTGTCAGACAAAATAAAAGCTTTCACTTTGGGACACAATTTGCTAATAGGATTAAAGTAATATTTCATAAAGGTGGTAATTTTTGCAAGGTAGTCTAAAAGTTGATTAGCAAACTATAATGACTATTCTGATTGCAATTAAAAAGCCCTTCCAAATGGGTCAACACACCTAAGTGCTATCTGCAGTCATTTAGATTTTAACATCATGGTTATTACTTATTATCAGGCTGCACAATGAGATATTGATTACTTTTAACCTTTAGAGCTCAGAATTCAGGAAAAGTCAAGGTACTAGCACAGCCTACCTTTCCTGTCTAGTAAACTTATGGCCTTTAGTGGAATTCTAATGATTCCTATTGGCAAGGCGAAACTGAAATTAGTTTATTCTTTTGGCTCATGCAGAAATGGTGACATGCCTAAAAATACTGCATGCATAGCAGATTTGTAGTTACTCCTTACAAGGGGCTCAATCCTGAAGTGTGCTGAGAACTTCTTCTAAACTGACAACCATCATTTTCTTCTGACTAAAAATGACTGTTTTAGCAACTCCATGCAGGCACCAATGGGTTACCAGACAGACAGAAAGCACCCCGGACTGTGAGTAATATGTAGCTTGGGAGCAAAAATCTTCACATTTCCTAATTTATAACCCTAAGCATATTGTCCAAATATATCGCTCTGCAGGCTGTTAATCTTTTAATAAGTTTTCTTTATATGGAAAATCTACTTGAAATAAAGACTGAACTACAATGCAGCTTCAGTAGGTACGCGGAACTCGCTTTAAATGGAACAAAGTAATCCAATTAAACTAATCTGGTTTACAAGTTAAAATGATACGAAGAACATTAATTGATCCTTATAGGCTGCTGTTATTTGAGCCGTCTCTGTTTGCGCAGCATTTGGAACCGCTTTGCACGTTTGTATCCTCTAATAGCAGAGAACTCAGGCCCCCAGTTCAGGAGAATTATGGGCAAGAGAAACATATAACTGTTATGTGTTAGATTAATTTGCAGAACACTTGGCATTTTATTGCCAAGTAGTCAAATTGTTCCAAGTTGTTCCGGAAGGTTGTTATTAATAGTATGTTTTCTGAGGAAAGTTCTGTCTACTTTTGGAACTGCATTTCTGTTGCCAAGGAAACTCCTTGAAGCACAGCATTCTAGGAGCACACTGCTGCTTTTGTTTGCCAGTATCCTATTCATATCATCTAAGTAAGCACTTTACATACTTTAGCCTCCAGTTTCAAATGTTGAAGTCTTTATGTATTTATATTACCAGGTTAAATATAGTTTGTGCTTCTTTTTAAATTCAGGGACTCTTGCAGGATTATTTTAACAGTTGCATTAAAAAACAGTTTTTTGTGGTTTTTTTTTTTTTCTTTTTTTTTTTTTTTCACAAGTTTGCAATAAATTAGTTTTAATTTGAATAATAGCTCCATAGGTTATAGCACTAGTCCTTAAGTGTTAATTATCTTTTCACTCTGAAATTAATGTAGTCATTTCCTACTGACTCCTCTACACCATTATTGAAGTGCTGAGGAAAACATGTCATTGAGTTCTGAGCCAGAACTGTTGTTGTGATTAATCCTGGTCACATGGCCAATCTCTGCCAAAAGGAGATCACTGAAAAAAGGTGACAAAGACAGTGATTTCCTGTCAGCAAAGAGTACGACAGGGCTGTCTAGAAGTGATGCAAATGAGGGAAACTTTCACCACGGTTTGTTTGATCCACTCGGGGCCACAGCACACTGAGCCAGCGAGAAAGGCACAATGGAGCAGCAGCACACCCAGAGGAGGAAATTAACTGCACCTTCCAAGCAGGGATGGAGCTTCCAGCAGGGAAACGAAAACTGCTGGGAGATCTTTTTTTTTTTCCCTCAACTTTTTTAGAAATATATCCTTAGTTTTTGATGTGCATTTTTGGGTTATTTAATACAGGGGACCACTTCCCCTTGATGAAAGAGCTCAGCAGTTAACATGTTCAAAAGCTCTACCAACTAAATGCTTTCAAAATCTTTCCACTACTACATATGGATCTTTTTTCATCTATCATAATCATTGCTGAAGAATTACTAGTAAAAGACTTATGGCTTATGCAAGTTGTATTAAAACCACCACACACTGCTTGTAATCAGAAAAAAATATTTCTTTTATTCAATATTTTCAAATGCTTGGTTAATTTCTTACTGAACATACTAACAATTTTAAGTCATACTGTACTTATTTAAATAGGGTTTTAATCTAACACAATTAAGTTTTGCAATTAATCTTCAGAGGAAAATGGAAAGAATTATCATTAACTTTTCTGCTAGTATACTCACTTCTAATCTCAACAGTTCCCATAAATACTGATTTGCCTCATTTTTGAGTATTCAAGGTACAGAATTACTCAAGTTCCTACTAAAGAGCTAATTAGCAGAGTTTAAATTCTTTGGGTTTGATCCTCCACTAACAGCATATGAATACAGCTGAAGTGAATGTAAGTTCTGTGTACTTAGAGCTTATGAGATCAGGCTCACATGCAGTAGATTAATCATGTAATAAACATGATACATTTGGCATCAAACTGAGCTGTTATAGAAGTACAAAGAAGTAAGAATCCAAAACATGGAAATGTTCCTTTTTGTTTTCCTTAATTAATAGATAAAGCATAAAAGGACAAATATACTGTCATCAATTCATTCTATTTTATCAAACACTAGCTGATTTTCAAAATCATTAGCTATTTTAGGTCTATAAAGCCGAAATCATTTAGGTCTGTGTTCTCATTTTTAGAAACTATGAACTGAAATCTAGGAAGTCTAGAGAAAGTATATTCATATTCAGTGTTACAAAAAATATGGCTGTGCTATTCCTATTATAAGGGCAAAATAAAACGTAGTTAGAGAGATAATAGGGATCCTAGTAAAAAGCTATGAAGTTCCTGGAATATCAGAAAAAAAAAAATAAGCTAAGAGTTGACTTAAGTGTATATTGCCTCTGAAAATATTGTACTGTGAAAATACTGTAACCATGAAAACGTATTTCACTTTCCCATATATAATTTTAGCATTTATATATTGTGTTATGCTGCTTTAATGTATGCTTGCCCCTTCTGAATTACCTGTTTCATCATTGCATCCTTCCCATTCATAGACTCCTTAGGGGCAATGATTACTGTAGGTAATAGTGATACCACAGCAGGTTCCCTGGCAGGGGCGGCTTGCTGAGCTGGCTCTGAGCTGCAATTACTTGTCAGCTCAGCAACTGAGAAGAGAGATCTGTGGTTTTAGGAGAATCCGCGAAAATGCAGAGAGTGCAATTAGCAGGCTCACATTTGAAGCTGCAATTGATAAAGAGGAACTAGAGCAAGACCTGTGTTTTCATAACACCCCAGATCATTGAGGAGCCCCGATGACAGCAGCTGCCTGGGTCTGTGTCCCCGCAGCCCGGAGCGGCTGTGCTCTCTGGGAAGCGCAGGCAGCGCTCACGCTCACTCCACGACTCCATTCACCACTCTAAAAAAGCCTCCGAATAAACCCGGTATCACCATTGATTAGAAGAGAGGTTTGCTAGGCTAGTTTTATAAAACTGGTATACTGTCCTTGAGGACATGATTCATAGTCACAAAAATCTCTAAAATTAGGGATGGTAAAGACCTAGTGATTTATCTGATCTTTACTTTGCTGGTGCAGAATTGTTCCCTTGATTACATTAGCTAATGTTTTCCTTTGTCTGCTGTCAAATGTCTGAAATTGTCGGGCTTTCAACACTTTAGGAGGTTGTTCATTGTGGTGCTGGGGGGTTGGGGGGGGTGGTTTTGCTGTTTTTTTGTTTTGGTTTTTTGGAAAGGATAGTCGGGTCTAAATACAATGCACTTCGGATTTTTACATTACCTGCAAATATTCCTCCTGCTTTGTGGACACTCCCTAGCCATCCCTGAGGCAAACTCCTCACCTCTACTTAAAGCTTTTGTTCCGTCCTTAGAAATTTGCTTGCTGCTCTTACTAGAAAGGTAAATGCAGTGAATATTCACTGAAGGAGGGCAAAGAGTCTATTTCTACCCTTCTTCAAGTGGTTTTGTAGTGACTAAGCACCAGATAGGCAGTTTTGAGGTAGGGGCTCAATTCTGGAACAGTAGCCTGTGCCCTCCTGGCAGAAACTGCAGCACAAATAAGCTGTCAGTTCTTTGGAATCCGTGCTGGTTTGTCTCTCCTGCACAGGCTGCAGGCTCAGCTACTCTCTGTCATACAAACTTTCTGCTTTCAGAAGTGTCATGGTTCAGAATTTCACAATATTAAGAAACTATTCCCATTTTGCATATATAATATTACCCATTTTCCCACCATATTATACTGCACATATTATTAAACTGTTGCCCTTTTTTACTCTTCCCATCATACACTATTATCCCAGCCTTACCATCTATAATTATTCTTAGGGGTTACATTTGGAAATCAGAAAGGGAAGTATACTAAATAGGATCTAAAATACTTGAACTGATTTATATTGACGAACAAATTGTTACCTTTAAATTTATGTTTGTCAATTTATTTTTTTAGTATAGGACTAAAACTAGCAGTTAAATTAGTCATGGTACAAGCTGGCCTTATATGGACAGACACCAATTACCAAAACACCTTATTTTAGACTCACAATAAACTCTTTACTCATTTCTGGCATTGTTTATTTCTGAGTCTGCCCAAGGCCAGGTCTGTTAATGTGTGATTAGGTCTTATGAAGTACTTACAAAGTTAGGAAAAAGACAATAGCAAAAATAAAAAATAATTGTCAAAGCAAGAAATGCAGGCCAGTGAATGAAACTCCCAGCCTGAAATAGTTTGGCTCTGAACTATATAAATGTATAGTTTATACATAGTTTATATAGTATATATATCTGAACATTTATAAACGTATTTTAACTCACATAACAACCCCTTCTTGCTGGGTATTTTGAATAAAATAACTAAAGTGAGAAAGAATAAAATTCAAGAAGACCATCAAGAAAATAGGATGCCAAAGCAAGGAAAAATTATTATATTTAAGAAATTATCAAATCATGCAATCATAGAAGAAAGAGAACAACTTCTATTTGACCTTGAATGTACCATTTATTTGATAAGAAATAAAAAAAAGCTAGAGGGTAGTTGTTTCTTGTCATTATAGTGTTGCTGATTCTGTGGTTAGTTATTAATTTTATTTTTTATGATTCACAATCTGCTCTTTGAAATATGCCATATGCTCAAAGCAATTCAAGGATGACAACTGTCAGAATTACTCCAATAAAAATTGCCTAAATGAGGAAGATTTACTGCAGCCTGATATTTCTGTCGAAAGCCCCTCCTTTTTTTCCCCCACCACCCCTCAGACCCGTAGCTCCTCAGACACACAGTGAAGTCTGAATCAATTTAAGGATCAAGTCACATATTTTGAGGAAGTTCTTACAAGTACTATCTATCTAAAATAAATGATAAGTCTTCTGGGTTAAGGCTGCTATGGCAAATAAAAGAAATCATGTGTGTCTGTCTGTATGTACGTATATACACACATATATGTACATATATATATATATATATATATGCTAGAATTAGACCCTATAGCTTCACCCTACAAGTTCAAAATCATGTTGCTCAAATCACAACCAAGTGTGAAGACTTAACATGACAATGTCTACTTTACGTATAACTAATAAAAATTAAATTGGAAGAGTCCTTTATCCTGGCAGCAGCAAACCAAAATCAAGGCAAATGTCTTTCTTTCCAGATGAGGTCTGAAAGGTGGATAAAAATCCAGCTGAAAGCTCCAATCAAAACACATTTTGTTAGAAGTTCCCATTTCATTTTTTTTCCTTCATTTTGTTTCAGTCTATTTATTAATGCAGTTTCATTTATTTCTATTCATCTTGAAGACAAATCTTTGTCCTTCTATAGAATTACACCAAATAGAATGTGATAAAGGGAACTTTCTTGCAATTATGATGTCGGTGCAGCCTGTCAGTGCACAGGGGATGGAAATGAGGTTGGGGACAGGGAAGGGAATTCTAATAGACACCATGATACATACAATGAACGCAGCGATATCCTGTGAGAGAAAGACTTGTCAAGCTAATCAGATCTTCTATAGCTAGGTAAAGGCAGTAACGGTAGTGCTAACCTTGTAAAGATGCTGCTGCTGCTCCTCTGACATCATCAGGTCATGGCTGTCCATCACAATGGATTCCATGTCAATCAGCCAATCCCAGAGCTCCTGGTATTCTGAATCAAAGTCCAAAAGGCTGTAGATAAGGAACAAAATGTATTATGCATAAATACTGTGTAGTTGTTAAAGTCTTGTATTAGAATAATATATTCTTGAAAACTCATGATGTACCAAGTTATATTTCTAAAGAGACATTCTGTATTTATACAGTGTGGATGAAAATGAAAACTGAAATCCAATTTAAGCCAGTGCCATGACCTAAATTCAGCAGCTGACGCCAAATCCTGACAACTGTTGGCATACTGCATTTGCTTCAAAAATTTTGAAATACAGATCCCTTATAGGTGTTTAATGTTTTTTAAAGTGCTGGCTTTATATTGAGCAAATTTTGCAACAATCACCTTGATATAATTCATATGAAAATATTATTTACATCAAAAAAATTACTCAATCCATTCAGCCATCCCTCTGCTGTCTATCTGCCTATCTTTGTAAATATCCTACATTTACTTTCATGGATGAGTAGCTAGCATTTCAACTTAACGCCTTAAGATAGGCTTGAGTGAATATGGTAAGCCAGTGAGAACTAAGGCCAGATACAGTATTAGACAGGTGTTCCCTACAGACATGTAAGAAACAAAGGTAAGGACAGGAAGTCAAAACAATGAATCCTTGAATAGCCAGCAATCATTAAAATTCAAAGGAGGATCACTACGGTTTTCAACAAAATAAATCATTAGAATAAGGAGCTTAAAAGGATTAATGTGATTCTCTATTGAAAGCCTAGTGAATAAGTAAAGCATAGATTCTTCTAAAACACTATGATACAAGATAGAAAGTACATCCTGAAATCTGCACATTCGTCAAAGAGATACCTCTTGAAAAGGGATCCTCAAATTTGCAAAATTGCAACTAACAAAGGACTTGCCAGTACTATCAAAAAAACTCCCATACTGATCAAAGAATAGTGTACAGTGCAAAGAATAGTTCCACTAAAGCTAATTTCTCCAATTATTAGGAACTTTTTTAGCAACCCCATTAAAAAAATTATCAGTGTTTTAACAGAGAAACAATAAACTAAACACTCTTTTAACGTCATTTTAGTACTACTGCAGTTTTGTTATTAACTAGAGTACCATGTGCATGGTAATTTTGAAAGCTTATAGATAAAGTTGTGACAAGTAGAATTGTCTTTTCTCAAGAAAGCAGGCAAGGGAGAAGAAAGCATTTGCCTTCCATGGTATTATTTTCAATGAATTGGCAACAAAGAAAGTATTGCATAATGCACAAGCACTGACTCCTGCTTCTGAAGTAACCCTCTAGTTTAATCCACTATACTTAGTACACTTTTACTCAATAATTTGTGAGGTACACTTACTTAGAACTGCTTGCTGTCCTGAGAAGGTAAGTAGTGTTACCATAAAGAAAGAAGAGCAAGCGCAAAAGGTCAAGTTACTATTATTGAAATATAAGTTTTACTTGAAGTTCAGGGATTTTTTCATGTTTCAGGAAGTATTTGACTCAGATATCATTTGGAAACTAAAAGAAAACTAAACTCCATTTTGAATTGTATATTTGGCACTGTTACTGAAACTTCATCCCTTCCTCAGAAAGCAGTATAACTATTCTGCACCTTCAGTACCAACTGCTCCTTTTTTTCTCTTCCACCTTATCCAAATATTATTCAAAGACATAAAACTGACAGGCAGTTATTAAAACATATGTTTTATGACACAAGACGTTAAATTTCATAATGTGTAAATTGGTACAGATTCAGTTGGACTTGAATGGTTTGTACCAGTGAAAATCTTCATTAAGATATAAAGATGATGTGAAACAAAGCCTACATACAGAATGGCATGAGATACCTTTGAAAAATGCACTAGGAAGTGGACTTGGATTTTTCTATAACGGGTAGAAGATGTGCTGGATCCAAACATCTGCTTTGTGTCTAAAGATCCACATCTTACTTACAGTCCAAATTGGTCCATTTATTTGTGTATTGAAATGAACCAATCCTTAAAAAAAAACAGAAAAGCACTTTTCTTTGACCTTTAAAACAGATAAGCACTAGAAAACAGCTGAGCATTTTGATTTCAAACTAATGTTCTAAACAGGAACTCAACCCAAAACGAAGAGTGAGAGAAAAAGGATTCACTGGAAAAAGCCCAGGAAGATAAAAGAGACCTCTTTTTTCACCATAGTTTACATACTGTATCTATTCTCTTTTTCATTTGTTTGTTCAGGGTTTTTTTGGTTGGTTGTTTCTTGTTTGTTTGTCTGTTTTTTGAAGTAAAGTCATCTGGGAGCATTTTTAAACAACTTTCTATGGCAATTATTTGCCTGAGCCTGAAGACAGCAAAGTCAGCCTAACCAGAGAGCATAACCAATATTTTTTTAATATGATCGCAATACTTTTAATGGTTTTAGAATAAATATATATATATTTTTAAAGGAGATGGTTTTTTTTAATTAATGTCTTGCATCTAAATGGATGAACATAGTGATCACTATTAAATTACTATTTGGAAGAGGATGCAAGTTACTGAGACGCTAAAAAGATACTCAGAAAAATCAAGAAATTGTAGGACTAGAGAGAGGTTAAGATTAAAATGTATCTGTCAGTGTTTCTGTGATATATTTAATATTTCTTTTTTGTTCAGAATCTACTTTTCCTTAGCTTAGCAGATCTTCCTTTCATATTGCCACAGGCAGAACCAGGGAAAGCATAACTTCTGAAATACTGATGTGTGTTAAAGATGCAATAATCATAGAAAAGATCTAATTTTGGTTGATTATATGAATCCACTAAACACTAAAAAAGGAATAAATTAGTTCATCTGTTCACTGATAAAGAAAAAAATCCTCCACTAAAAGTGCCCAAACATGGCAAACAAAAATGCTATAATATTAGTTAAAGGGAAGGTTAGAACAGCTTCCTTGATGATGTTTGTTGGTTAATAAGCTAAAACCATTAGCTGTGTAATAACTAGAATTACATTAAGAAGTATATTTTGTCTTGGTAAACCAGGAATCAGATATGCAGAGTTGCATGTCTAATCCCTTGAACCCTAAACATATTTCTTAAAATGTGGACACCAATTTATTATTTTGAATGAAAATTCATGAGCACCTTTCTCATGAGAAAACCAGTTCGTCTGTGGCATTAATAAATAAAAAGGAATGTGAAGCTATTTCCATCAGCCTTTTTTCCCCATGTTTAACACACACTTCCAGTTTGCAGTATTACTTTGATGGCATAACTCACATGGCATTTAAAAGCACTGTAAACACAGTGGTACACCTACCAAAAAATTTAGCCAGGCAAAATGTTCCTTCAAGTATCTGGGTTATAATTTTATGGAACTCTTTTCACATGTTTTTATTAGGGAGATGTAGGAGAATTCAGAGTTATCACCTTAACAGATTTAAAACTGCCCTATGTTCTGCACATACTTGAAGCCTCCTCTAATGTATTTCCCTCAAAATCTCATCCATGAAAGCGCAATATCCATTGATGACAGAATCTTAGGATCTGTCTTTCATGTGCAATGGCTCTGTCCATACCTCCAAACAGGACCTGTATGCACTCATCTCCAGTTTTGAGGGGATACAGTATTTCCAGCCAGATTTGCCATAACATTTTGCACCTGCTCTCAACTTCTCTTGGGTATCTCTTACCTCCTGGTGTTCTCCTGCAGTGGATACTTGTTCTTTTCTCTTCCCTTGTCACTTTGGCCATTTTCATGCTTATGCACAAAAACCTTCCCTATTGCTGTTTTAACAAGATTACTGCTTTGCAGGAAATCTCTGGTTCTTTACACACCCACTAGAATCACACTATTCTGCAAATACTACCCTACCTATCTCAGTTTAGCTATTTTCTGCACAAAGTCATCTCCCAAATCTCCTACCTACACACACACACACACGCGCGCGCACACACGCGTCATGTAAAAAATTCTTCATTTACAATAGCTCATGCTTTCCCTATGAACATTCTTCTTTTTCCTAGGTCAAACTTCCTCAACAGCTAATGAATAGATACCCTAATTTATGCAAATAGCCCCTTCTCTGTAGCTAGCTCTTGGTCTCTAGCTAGGCCATGCTACTGTGGAGTTTCTGTCAACAGTTTTTATGTAGTAAGGAAATATTGCATCAACTATATTTTTAAAGAGCTGAAAGGAATTTCCATTTTTTTAAACGCAGCACCTCAGACGGGTTCAATTGAAAGTTTCTCAGCTGAATTTAGTCCCTGCTAGCTTCTACAATGGCTGAGTAAGTAGTATTGTACTGGTCTGATTCCAGCCTTTTGTCCCCTGAAGTCACTGTTGAGCCTCTAAAGCCTGAGATGGCCTTAAGGGCCCAGAAAACTGGCCACAGCACTAAAAAGGTTTGAAATACTAGCAGATGACCATTTCTGGTTCAAAGCATGTAATTACAAGTGCAAACAAGTGCATTTAAGAAACTATTTGCTTATCACATATGGTATGAAGAGTAACAAACTGGATTTCTCTGTGGAGCATAAAGCTTTACATCCCCTCCCCTCAGGAAAATCAAATGTCTGTTGATATGTCTTACATCCTCCTCAATATTCCAATCTTAAGCCTTGCTCACATTCAGTGATGGCTGCAAAATTAGAAGCTGGTTTTGAACATGTAGCCCTCAGTGCACATTTATATACATATACACACAAATTCTGAACAAATTATTTTTATGGTTGGCACTAGCTGTGCTGGCGTGTTTGAGAATCTGACAGATTTCTGCATATGTAATCAAGATCTCAGTAATCCTACATAATTAGCCCACATCAAGTTTTCTAAAACAGTCATCTTTCCGTATAATAAGAGGGGATGTTTACAAGGCTCATTTATCTTTACAGTTGGTAATTTAATAAAACTGTGTTTCCAAGACCTGAACATTGAGTTAACAACTGGAAAGGGGAGTTTTGGAGATAAAGAACTCATGAACACCTTTGTCAATGACTTTTCTTGCATAGGAAACTGCAGGCAAAGTTCTACTCTGTTTCCCAGTTACGAGGAGGACAAGGGCATCCTCAAACAATGAGCACTAGTTGGGTCCTTTGACCTGCCTTTAACCCACACTAGTATGATCCCACAGGTAGGTTTTTAATGTTCATTTTGGGGTGCTAGTAGTTGGAAGATATGGTTTTTAGAAGACCTTAAAGAAAAAGTCTTCTTCCATAACTACAAGTTTCCTTGATTGTGAAAAAGAGAGGCCAGCAAGAACTCATTTTAGCATATTCCAGTAATTAATTTGTTCAAAATACTAAGAAAGAATGCTTTTGCATTCACACACGTCAAGGAAAAACAGTCTAAAGGAAAGGGAAAACAAAATCAATGCTTTCTCGAAGTGCAAAAACCTGGATGTTTGGGATGTTTGAACTACAGTTGAATGGCTTCATATTCATATTTCCTAGTCAGTAGGAGAACAATGATCATAGAGGTCTTGCAGAGATACTATTACACTATCAAGATTTTTTTCTTGGAAGATGCTAAGAAATCTAACTATTTGAAGCTACTGGAGAAAGCCTAAAGAAAAAGAACACATTACAATTTTTATATCCAGATAACGGTTTACTATTAGATAGTATTAGGTGTTCCTATGAACAACCCATCATTTGGATAAATTATCCAGAACCCATTATTTTTGCATCCATATATTTAAAAAGAGAGAGAGAGATAGAAACAGTTTTGTCCTGCCTCTTGGCCTAGGAAGCAAAATCTTGGTTAGCTAGTAGTAAGAAAAAGTATATGATGCTAAAAAAAAACAAACCAACAAAACAGATCAGTGAGAATAAAACAACAAAAAGAATAGTTCCCTACCCATTACTTCCCACTGTGTGAACTTTTGACATATCAGCAAACTCTTCTTTTCGCTTGCTACTACTGTTGTACTGCTCACTGTACAGTTTTAAGGACATCTGTTCAACAGCATCTCTTTGTGCTTCCAGATAGCATAGCTGAACCTCAGCCTAGAAAAAGAAAACAAAGGGAAAAAAAACCAAAACAGAACATTAAAAAAATAATTCAGAAAGAATACATTTAGAACAAATATTTTTGGACTGCAACAGTTTTAACCAAATTTTCTCCCTGTATGTGATAGTGAAAAAGACTGAAACATTAAATCAGAGAAGAACCATGACATAATCCCAAATGCTAGAAATGAACTACTGAGGTTTCTATCAGAGAACATGTTATATATTCCATGAGATGTATATCCAATCAAATGCTGCATAAAAATGTCTGGACATGAATAAAAAAAAAATTAGAAACCAAGCACTGTGATAGAACAGGTAGATACATACAATTTTTTTTCTTACAGGCTTCAAGATTGATATTGTTAACATACTGTCTGTGCTTCATAATCAATGAAAGCCATATTGCTATAGGTATTTTTCCTTTAAATAGCAATTGTAACCAAACCCAAGCAAATTTGCATTATTCACGTTCTCCTTTCCTGTATCTGGCACAGACTGATTACTCAGCAACTTTAATTGTATGGAAAAAGGCAATAAGTGAGATGTGCTGTTTTCCATCAGACTGTGCCTGTCCAGAAGAACGTGGAATAATATTTGGCATCATAACTTATTGAATAGACACTTTATTTATTGCAGCTGTGGTGATCAGTATGCTTCTGAGGCTCAGAGAACCAGATGACTTGAGGATAAAATCTGTTGTTTGCCACACTTGCCCCTAGGAACAGTAGAAAGAGTGTAGAGTAAGTTCAAAAGCACTTTGGGGTCAAAATGCCATTGTTTTCTTTTAATATACTTCATTGAAAGAAAAACGCATTACAAATTCTGATAATTCTTAAAAAATCGCTAGTTCTGTGTAACTACATAATTTTATTTCCATTAGGAGTGGAATGCCTGCTTAACTATTTGGTGCTATGGCAAGTAAATGCAAATGGCAGGGAGGAAATTTTGCATAAGGGCTCTCCTGTATTTTCTGCTGTGGGAGGCAGGGAAGTGAAGAGTTTATTTGTTTGCTGACAGCACAGCAGAGTTATCTATCTGTGGAACAGCAGAAGTCATAGAGAGAAAGTAGTGAAAGGGCTAGAGAGAAGGGTAGTCTAATGTAAGAATGTAAAATGTAAGAAAAATGCAAGCAAGTAAAAGGGAATAGGTACTGAAGAATGTCAGTAGGAAAAGCCTGAAAGAAGGTTGGAATGTCTTTATAAGCTAGTGGTAATAACAGTTTCTATATTTTCTTAGGCCTTGCTTTAGTGTAATTTTTGCTGAAAAATAATGTAAGAGATTTAGAAATTCCATTTCCTTTTAAAATTTCTCATTCAAACTTTTATAGCTTTCTCTCTCAGTTGCTTCTTAAAGCTAAATTAGTTATGTTTTTCAATAAATCCCAATATGTTTTTGAGAATTTTTAAAAACAAATCAACAAGTAAAACAAAAATCCAGAAAATACAGTAAATGCTAGCAATTTTCCAAGGAAATAGAAGATGAAAATTTTGACTAGTCCATGCAGGTCTTTCACTGTGTATTTAAATATAATTCAAGGCTTTCATATGGATTTAAAAAGAGTGAAAAATTAAACTACAAAATTTACCAGTGAAGAAACATTATCTAAACTAGCTAGGACTGTCCAGGTAGAGTAAAATGTTAAGGTTTGAGAGAACTATAAAGCTATTGTTCTTTCTCAGAAACTATCATTAAAATTGCCATTTATATAAGTCAGAAACAACTGAGGCAGCAAATAAACTGCATCACCTTCCTGTTCCCCTTCCACCCCGAAGTACATTTTCCTCTGAATTGATAAACACTCAACTTCCACAGTGTACGGAGGTTCCTGTACAAATTTCTTTATTTGGAAGCATTCTTCACCAGTAAGGGTAGTCTTTCAGCAGAGTATTTTGTATTGTACACAGAAGGCTATGAATGTGTTCTTTTCATTTATTCTTACCACAAAGCAGTAATCCATTGTATCATTTTAATTTCCAGTATAGTTGACATGACACATTCAGTCTAAAGCCCTGTTGTCAGTGACCAGTAAATTTCTAAAGCAATTAGATCTATCAATTAAAATCTGTGAGTATTTAAGCCTAGAGGGGAAATCTTGTGGAAAAACTTGAAGCAAAAAATTCTCTTATTTTCAGGACAGGTTTGTAAATCAAGATAAGTTATTCCTACTTTTTTAGGTATGGGTTTTGGCTGGAGTTTAGTTAGAGGTTTTGGGGTCTTCTGGGTTGTTGTTAAAATTGTGTATAGAACCTTCCTTCTCCCCTCCCACCCCAAGACTCCAAAGAGAGAGTTCACTTGTAGCCTAAGCTCTGGAACATCACACATCATAATTGAAACTGAGCCCTGAATTATATGAACACAGATAATTTCTCAAATAGCACAACTATCACAATAATTTAGATAGGTTTTTTCCCCTTCTATTTTCTAATTTCCCATCCTACAATTTCCTCTATATTTCAAAATAAAAAATGTTAAAAATAAAGGCAGCAGCTTTTCATAGGTTGGTCATGCCCTGTTTAACTTGCAAAAACATTTGTAGGCAAACCAATAATGAGTATGGAAAATGGGAGAAGAAAAAGAAGTATTAAACAGAATAGTGGGGGAAATGAAAAGCAGGATGTAAAGGGCAGGTAAATACATGAAGAGGGATAAATAAGAATCCACTATTTCTTCCTTACAGCTATAAGACTCTCTTGTACTAGGGATTATGAACTCCATCAACATCATACTCTATGAAGCCTGAATACAACCCAGTTCTTTCACTTCAGAAATATAATCTCTCTATAAATCAACTATTTTTATTTTTAAACCCAATTTCTATCTTCAACGTTTGTGAACAATTACAGCAACTCAAACTCAGACAGTGTAGAGTTTCAGATGGATCTCTCTGATTTCTTTTCTCTATGTATTCATCTATCTCACTGCCGCACTTAAGCATTTTTTTTTGTCTCTGTTATACTGATACCAACTGCAAATCCAAAGAGGCTTTGAAGACCTTGAGTAGGTATTGATCAGTTTAAGTCTCAAAAAACTATATTCTACAGAATCTGAGTTAACAGGTACAAGGCACAATATAGAAAAGAGTATAGAGCAGAGACAGTAATAAACCTACTGCAGTTTATTTTCAACTTAAAATCTTCAGTGGCAATGGAGGACTAGTTTTGCAGTATTCTGAGAGAATAAAGTAAAAACTTTATAAATTCCTAATCAAAACTAGAAAAGCTAGTTGATTTACATTTAAACCTACATTGTGTGCATTTTTGGACTGCCCTACATATAGTTTTTACTACATAACACAAATGTCAAAACGAATCTCTATAACAAACACACCTGTATGGACACAGATATCTACTAAATCCTCAAAAAGTCTACTGGGATATGCATAGATCCAAATATAGCTAATAGAAATTGGGTGGGAGGAAATCATTCATTTACTCATAGTGCCCCATCTTAGAATTGAAATTCAGTTCCTTCTTTTTTTTCTTTTTCTTTTTCTTTTTTTTTTTTTTTTTTTTTCCCTAGGATGTAGTACATCTGAATATGTGAAAAATTGAATATGGAGGAAAAAATGCCAAGGAATTATACTCAGCTATAATTTTCCATTTCATGGTCCTCTTCTAAGTGATCATTTTTGCAATAAAAAGACAATGAAGATGCTGATGATGGTCTTGTTATACACTTGGAGATATTCTCTACCTACTAGGATGGAATGAGTTTAAAATATTCTGTTGTAAATTAAACTGAAATATTTCCAATAATCAAATGACAAAATTCTCTCATTTCCCTGAGCCTGCAGGAAGCAGTCTCTGAACAAGACTATGAAAAAACTGTAGTCTGAGGAAAAGCAGAGAAAAAAAATCTAGACTAGCACCGAATACTTGGTTCTAGTGATTAATAATGGTAAATAATTTCAAGCCTATTTTCTAAAGCTCATTTTCTAAAAACCAAGAACTTGTAAATAAATCGGGAGAGCCTGGGGTACAAATCTGTTCCTTATGACTGGCTTTGCATGATAACGTAAAATGTCCTTTACTATACAGATCACTATATAACATGAAGGAGTAATCAGTGACAATACAAATCAATGAAAATACATTGTATTTCTTGTTAGACCTACATGTTGGAATGACCTTATTCTGAAGGGGAGAAAGACAAGGGATAATGACTCTTACTGGGAGGAAGGAGATTGAAAGGTTATAATGTACACAGTGTCAAAAAAGAGACTCAAATATACACCAATGTAAACTGGAGATATGAACTCAGAGCTAGAGTTTTTCTGTTGCAGATTTTTTTTCTTTTGGAATGTACTAGAATAAATATCAATGATTTGGTGTTGAAAGGGAAGTATTTTCAGACAGTGTCTCCCAGGGAGCACAAGTAATTTGTTATGAACTATGTTACTGTAGGCAAACCATTCTGTTGTTTAGATATACAAATTATATATAATACATTCAATTGAATTTAAATTATGAAAGTATCCAATCTTGCATTACCCTTTCTTCACAGTTTTGTAGAGAAACTTTACTTTTGCCACACTAGACTGTACTTAGTGAGAATTATATAAGAAATACAGACAGTTCCATTCCTCTGCCATTATTTGAGCTTAAGCTAGAAAAAATCAGCCTCTGAAATTAAACCACAAAATCCAGTTTCTACCAAAAAAGGTGGTCAGGTGGCCCCAGGCAGCATGTAGACTTAGAATACTCAGAATATATATATATTTTTAAAGAAGAGAAAACTCAGATGCCCCATTTTAAAAGGATGTATATTCCATCTTGTCACTGTGTATCTGCAATTGGTGAAATTTCCTGAGATTTAAAATTGAGGATAACTTCTTTCCAGATCTAAGTCGACAAGAGTAGCATTTATGTGCTTAAATACTCAAGCATCTTTTGTTGTTTTCTGTCACAATATTCTGAATACTTGTCCACATTATAAAGTTGTGGAGAAGGCATTATTACAGAACACAAATAAGACCCTGGTTCTGTCACAGTACAGCTACTGAAGTATATGTTGAGAAGTATATGGCTCAAAATATCTTCCCTGAAGATGTAGATTACATAAATCATTCATTGGCAGACAAGAGTTTGTCCAAAAACTCTACACAGACAGGCTTGATCATCCATAATGCCACCTCTACACCCAGCCAACAGGTCTTCTATTGATGAAAACACCTAAGGTACAAGAAATACTTTCAAGAAGTCTCAGCATTTTAAAAGGCATTGTATAACAGATTAATAGGATCATTTAGGTTGGAAATGCCTTTAAGATCACTGGGCCATCATTTGGCAGGATTAGTCTTCTTGGACTTCAGGTGACTGTTTCTACCCTAAGTGTCGGTATTTGTTTCCCCCCCCCTTGATCTGTATAATTAAAACAGAAACCGTGCTGCTATTGAATACTTTCTTAGTCTTGCTAAGATTTCCTTAACCCTTCCTGCTTCTGGCTTCCTTGACTCTTAATCTTGCATGCTCTCTTCAGAACTGAATCAATTTTTTTTTAAAAAATCCTGTATCATGAAATATGTTTACTTCAAGCTGAATATTTGAGAGTCCTATTACAAAGGACATGCTGTGTTTTGATCATGCAGGAAATTAATTCTGTTAATCAGGGCATGCTTGTTACCAGTTAAAATCTTAGCTAAGTGTTTCTATTGTCATAAATCTCAGAAATGTTTTTATATCAAGAATAATGTTATTGCTTTGTTTTTCAGTGTGCTAAAACCATCACAACAATGTGAAACCTCCACACAGAATGAGCAAAATTACAAGACAATAAAATTCATACATATCAAGGTACTTAAACTCTATGTATAATTTAAGTAACAGCACAGTAGGTCCATCCACAGGAGCCATAAAATGAAATTTTAGACAGGTAGGGCTGTGTTATAGCAAGCAGAACTTAAGGCAATTCTCAGAGCCATCAGAAATAGTGGTGGGAGGAGTGGGGGAAAGCCTATAAAATAAGAGTAATACCTTTTTGCAGGGTTTTCCTTGGCTTTCAGAAATCCATGACCTGTGACTTCAGGACTGGGGAGTGCAAATATAATCAGTAATGTGGCCTCAGAAGCATTGACTGACCTAATCCATGAAGATGCCATGATCATGCTGCTAATTTTATATCTGCACCTCTTGTGTCTTTATTCCTGCCTATTCACCTGCCTTTCATTCTATTCAGTGTAACATTAAACACAACACAAGAGCACGGTATGCCCTGTGCATTATACAGATCTCAGTTATAAACCCAGAGAAGTTCCCTACATCATAAATATCAAAAAGCATTGAAGTATGAAAGAATTAACCTCTCCAGAGGTTAATTAAGACTGAATAGTTTCTGACTACAGCATCCCAAAATTGCCAGGTGAAAAAAGTTCTTGTAAGAATGGAAACTGAACAAAGGCTGGAATCCTTTTCTATTTTTCTTGTCTTGCAGGTCTGCATCTCCAGCCTAAAAAAGAGAATGACAGAGAGTCTAATAATTGGGGCCCAGGTGGGGAACAGGTTTGCTTTGACAGTGGAAAGGGCTGGGATGACAGAACAGTGCTTGCTAAAACCACATGGAAGACACAACTTAACATGGATGCAGATTCAGCCAAACCCATCAACATAACAGAGTGCATTTCTTTGCAGCTGCCACATGCCTTCCATCTCCTTCAGTGACACCTCTTCATATGCCACAATAGCTGTAGACCCAAACAATCCAATTCTTACAAACGTACAATTAAATTATTGTAATAATTATCCTATTAAATTAGCAATTCTTCAATACAACCTTAGTTTCTTCCCTGTCAGGAAGAGAAAAGAAAAATTATAGGAGACCTGAACACAAGTATGTTGTACATAAAGAAGGTTGAAAACCTTTCTGGGTCAGACTCAGGACCCTCAAACACTCAAGAAGAGGAAAGACTAGTCATGCACAGAAAGTGCTAAAATTATAAACTTAATCTTACTTAATTAAAACCTCCATTATTTGCACTGTTCTTATTGTTTCTATCCTTTTCTGTGTTTGCACTTCTAGAGCAATGAAGCGCCCTAAAAAGAGAGAGTTGAAGAGTTTGTCTATCATCTAATGCACGGATACGTCTAAAAGCCATGCTTCTGGCTTCTGTACCAAATCACATGGACCAGCAATGCACCTAGCTCAGTTTGTAGGGCTGGGCACGCAAATGGCCATGCTCTTAAGGCTAAAGCTACCTAGGTTCAGAATTTAGGACAGCACGCTTTTGAAAGAGAAAGATTCCGGAGTGCTGGTGCACATGCCGCCTCCCCCGTTCCCACCGCAGATTGACACGTACATATCTACTTAAAAATAGCGAGGAAAGGTAAGTCTCTCAAAACCAAAACTTTCTATGGAAAACTATGCAAAACATCCCAGAAAGGCATGTAACATAAAAATGTTACAGCCTTTTTCTTGCCAATTTCACCATACCTATGAGTACATAAACAGCTTGGGGTTTTTTTCCCTAGCAGGTCCATTTTAAACATCTATATGCTTGCGAAATGTTACACATATTTATTAATCTGATTGTTACAAATATGTGTGCGCTTAACAACTAGTTCCAAAATTTCCTAGATATATTAACTCACAAAACTGCAGAAGTTTTGACCAAAAATCCTCTTTCAATTCAATGTTTTGAGTCAAATATTTTGAGAGGTTCAATAGCGTCAAACGTTTTGAAGTCAAAACTCCTACACTGTGCTCCTCAAAGAGAGTCATTGAATCATTATTTAACTTGTTCTGAAATTGAAGGAAATTATTTCCATGCCTTGATAGTCTATTTGATGTTATGTTCCCCCTAGAGATGTGAATGTTTTCTTACTACACACTTTTTTTCCTCCTACAGGGAGAAATTACTGGGTATTTTTATCAGCTTTTTAGATCTTGAACTATTAATAAAATAGTGCAATATGAACACTACTCTGTCTCCACTGCACAATTAAGTAAGAATAGTCAGACTCTGAAAGAGGAGATGTCAATTAATGTCAACTAATTTATTTTAAAACAGCAGGGAAATGTGGGTTAAGTATTTTTCCCTTTATAATACTTTACCTATCCATATATATAGATGGGTTTTAGCAAAAATAGTAGTATTTATTCTAGCAAAGGCAAAACATATAGCTCAATATGTTGATTTGCACAACTGCCTTGCCACATGAAAAGCAGACACAGGCTGCTGCTCCTTTGAGTTTATTTATGCTCCTCTGATGAGGAGCCTCTCAACGCACCTGACACTTAGTGAGGTAGAGGGAACAGTAAAAAGACAACTCTTTTAAACATAAAATATTTGTATTGCTAAGAGGTCAGCTTTGCCACTGCTGACTTCATTGCAATTTGCATACTATTAAAGCATTACCCATAATGTTTGTAAAATTTAATTTTAAAGCTATGCTGTTAAAGATGTTTACTGAATTGTAAGCACCTAGGACATTTGGGAAAATTGTTAGCACTGTGATAGTTATAGTATTCCTGCCTTACTTTGCTTCTTATTTAATCCCCCCACAAAAACACACTATTTTCTTTCATTTTATGACAATGAATCTCATTTTAGTGCAAGCTGAGCAACTTAAAGTACACTGCAACAGTACAGTAATCGAAATAACTTCCCTTCTTATTCTCAATATATTTAAGTTTGTTAAAAATGTCACTAACTTAATTATTTACTTTTGCTGGGGGCTGAGATCTAATTATACTCCTATAGAATAGAGGTGATGGGTATGATTTCCTACTTCACTCTAATATGGGCTTTCTCATTAAATCTCACAGCTTGGTAATCACAGTCATCACATTTGTGTTTCAGTGCTGCATTCACACTCACATTCTCCTTCCCTGGTTTTCCATCCTCCTTCCCTCACCACCCCCCAGATCTTTATTTACTCCCTGGCAGAAACTGCAAAATTAAAGATGTATAATGTGCAGATACAATCTTTGCTTCCTTTTTTCTGCCAGACTAACACTCTAAAATGCACTTCTTTTGGGAAGTACTGATATTAACTCAGTTACTATAGCACATGAAGTACCATTTTCCTTTGAAGTACTATAAAAAAAGTTGTCCTTAGATGATAATGGAAAGGATGGAGTAAAGCAGGAACAACAAGAATCACTTTACATACTAATAACAACAATTTAGTTATCAAAACAGTACAGAACAAGCATGCTTTTATGCTATTCCTTAAAAAATTTAGCTTCCTAGGGTTCTAATAGTCTTTTCCTATGGTTCAGGAATGCACAGTAGCACTCAGCCCAGTGCCTGTATCCTTATTTCAAAGAGAATCATTCAAACCGACATCCACCCTGTCAAGAATCTTGACTTTGAGCTGCTAATGCAGAATAAAAATCAATATAAATTTTGATCATTTGATGAATATTTACTTCTTTCTTTCGAGCCTGGGGATTTAGAATTGAAAACTGCTGAATCAAGTCATTTTATTTTTTTGTGTTTGTGCCAACACCAATTTACTACCCTCCTGAAAGTTCCTGAACAAGATGTCTCATGTGGCATACATGTTGGTTTTTCCTGTCAATCATAACTGTGTGCCAGTAGGGAACCATAAACATTTTCCTTTCATACTCTTAGTTCTCCAAAAACGAATATTTTGATTACTTCCCTGGAAAAAGGTAAACTTGTCTTATTTAGACACACTTTAAAATGCCTATGTCTATTTTTTTAGGACAGCTGCTGTGCCTATATTGATACTATCTACTAAATATTTTCTTTTCAGTATGAGTTGCTTCATACAAAGGAGCAGTTTACAATCACTGCAAATAAAGCTTAGTAGCAGAAAACAGATAAAGATCTATATTGACATTATCATTTTCCCTATATATTTCCTAAAAAACTGCATGAAAATTCTGACCAGTAAAATGCACACCAAATGTTCGTGAAAATGAAGATCGCAGGAGATAAATAGATCCCACAAGCAGGCAATTAAGATATAACTCTAGCTTCCATTTCATCTTTAAAAGAAATGGGCCTTCAATCTCAAAAAAATGAGTTTATAAAAAACAGTATATGTAAAGCTCCTATGTTTCCATAGTGACTGGGGTGGGGGTAAGAGAACAGGGAAAAAGAAAAACGATGCTTCTAAATTTGTAAAAGACCTAGATTAGTTTAACAAGAACTGTAAATGCAAGCAATTTTCATCTTGCAAAACTTTTTTATATACGACTCAGTGGCAGACAGGCTTTATCTTGAGCAATTTTGTTGGCCTCTTATAAATGAAATAAAAGTAGCAGCAGCTGTCTTTCAGAAGGCAAATATATGTTTGTATAGTCATATGATATTATGTAGACAGATGTTTTAAATAAAATAAAATATTTAGATTGCTAGATACCTTGCTAGATACAAAGGCAATTATAGGATGTCTTTGTTAAATTAAATTTCTCATTCTTTTGAGAAGAAAAAAAGGGAATTGTCCTGGAAACTGTACCAACAGGAAATGATTCTATATCTAAAACAGCTGGAGACTGTAACTAATATAAATTTACTTGAAAATAAAAATTCTGTATGCCTCTAGAGACATGCAGCAACATGCAGTAAAACCAGATGTGATAAAATTATTTTTAAAAGTGTGTTTATATAGACATATAAAATATTAAGATCCACTCATGTAGAGGGACTGTTGAAGTTTAAAACAAAGTAGCAGAACAATTAAAGACCAAAATTGTGAGAAAAGAGCCATCTTTTTCTAACAATAAAAGATGCTCTTTTTTGATTAATGTTGCCTTTTCAGAAACATGGCAGACACCTTAATTTGACAACAGTTCTAATGTGATAACACTTTAAATCTTTACCAAGACAAAATGCAGTGGAAAACTTTTCTCTCAGCACTTTAAGGCAGATTTGGATTCATATCTATGCCACATGTATCAAAGTTCCAAAAATAACTTTAAAATTAAAGCCAATATCCAGTACTCAAGTTCCTTGGCTGCTTTATTTAGGTAAACTTTCAACAGTGTATAAGGGAATGTTTCAGAGCGAAGACTGTACAACAAGGTCTTCAAACAATATACCACACCCATGACTATCTAGTGTGTTCTAGTTCTAGTGTTCTAGCCCATGACTGTCTATGGCTCAACCAACATCCTGTTTCCATTTTTGTTGAAAATGCCACAGTATAACCGACTGCATTCTGTGTACTTGTAGCTTTACTCTTTTTCAAGGCCTCTGTTACAAGCTTGTCACGACTCCAGATGCAAACCTGCACAGCTGATTTGCCTAAAATACCCAAGTTCTTAACTTATAAAGAAAATATTACAGGAGGAGTATGAATGCCAAAATGTGAGAATAAGAGTTTTACAGGTCTGCATTTCAAATCACCATTAATAAAAAACCCATCCAAATTTGCATAGCCGTCTTCTTCCTTGTTCCCCAATAAAATGATATTGTAACACTGCTTGTTCAATATTATTGCTTACTTTTTAAGTAATATTATTTTGTAATTTAAACAATGAATTAAACTTTTTTTCTCTCATACTGAGAAAAACACTCCAGCTACATAAAATCAAATGAAGCATGCTCAAGATACTGGAAGTGCTGTATTATAGTCCCTATACAGGAGAAGTAAATGGTGTTAAAGATTCGTTTTAGAAGGCTTCAGGTTGGATTGCTTTCATTTTTTTCCAATAGCCTTAATTGGCTAAGTGCCTTTGGGCCAGCTAATACCCAGAGAGACCTAATCTCAGTAATCTTGTAAATACAATGATTTCAACAGATTTTCATCAAAGACATGACCATTACATGAGATTCTGCCTGCTTAGTGTTGTAGTATTTCTCATTTAGAATGTAGTTTAAATTGCCATATTAATACAAGATTTATTATTACAGAATTCTGTGTTACTAAGAGTCCAACAAAAAGTAGATATCTAGCTATTTTTTAAAATTTTAGATATTTGTTTAAATGGATATGAAAAAACATTTTAGTTTCAAAATTAAAAGGAAACAGATTAAAAACTAGTACAATCACCCTTCTCAAGTTATAGATGTCCAAAGATGACATACATGCATAACAAATGTTCATGTGACCATACATTTACAGATTTATTTATTTTCCTTCAAACATTAGGAATTATAACTGAGATGACAATAACATAGCACAGTATCATATCTGCTGCATCTTTTAACACCTGACCCATGAAAATGTGACTTTTCTGCAGCTAAAATAAGATGCATAGTGACTCAAGGAATCTGAAGTTCAATTACTACAAAAAATATGTCAAGGGAAAGCTTTAATGAAAAGATACACATTTCTAGTAACCATAAACAAGGCAATAATTACATTTTTACATTATACTGTAAAAGAAATTGAATATTACTACATGGGAATTCTGGGAACTCAGATTACAATAGACTGCAATCTCTTTTAGGAGGCAAAAACAAGTATGAGTTCTAAACTCAAGTATGACCTTACAAAATAGTGTGGCACACAGGCTCCTTAGAAGTGAAAATATCAACTAGAATCATTACACACTGATTAATCTAGACCTTAGAGAGCTCACAAACTGCTATGTCAAGGGCTATTAACATATTTAAATATAAATATTTTAAATGCAGTTTGTTAAAAAGGTTTTATTATAATTTCATAAATTTCTTAAACAGATTGACTTTTCTTAAACAGATTGACTGATACTGTGAAATATTTTTGCTTTCGTCATAGTGTTAATTAAAATGGAGGCATTAAGACTGAGTGTTACAATGGAAGGTAATAATAGAGATTTTATTAATAGGCACAGGCAATCCATTATACAGAGAAGTCAGGACCCATGTAGTGGAATGGTCTAAAGCTTAAGGGCATTTTTAGCAGGAAAATACATAGGCACATTTGAAATGTGAGGGATTACAGTCACACAAGTACCCTTGTGCTCCAGGTCCTCTGTGTGGTTGAAAACTGACTTCATAGTAATCCATTTCCACAGATTCCACATAGGAATTATCCTTAGAGGTACTTTTGCATCACATGTACGTACAATATTTGGATCCGACCACAAAACCCTGCACTTATTCTTCAATTGTGTGTCCAAACCAGAAAAAGTTAGCATGCTTTTTCAGGGATCTTGATTTCTTTGTAACTGAACCATCAATATTTCAATGGAGTAGGCTCAGATTAGAAGTTCAAGTCTTGGAGCTATCAGAAATAATTATCCTAGAAAGTTGTATGGTAGCAGGACATTATGGTCTTATTTATGGAGCTTAGGTAGAATTTCCAATCAGCATGATTGCATCTATTTCTAGTGCTTTGTTAATCGCTTCCTGAAGCTGCTCATTAAAAGCTCCTATGTCAACACGTAATGCTGTGGTGGCTGAAACAGAGATTGGGAATACAATCACATCTCATGGTTTGGCTGAGAAGTACCCTGCAACATTGTGCACTCTATCACAAATGCTGTTTTCCCATTTGATAAAATGCCTTACCATGTCATGGAACAGTGGTCATTTATTTCAAAGGAACAAGCTGAATCTTCACCATTAAATGCTGGATGTGAGAAAACATCATTCTATTTCTGTCTCCCTCAACAATAGAATTGCAGTGAGACCCAAGCACAGCAATTTAACATCTCTCTTACAACAGCCACAGAAGTGATGACAGCCCTAGACAATAATCACTTGCCAATACCATAGTACTTACCTACCGACTGTGAAAGCTCTCACAGCCGTAGTCAATAATTGAACCGACCAATTCCACTGTGCTGCATGTGATTGGTGGTATTATCCCTTTAAGTGTGTTATTTAAGTTTGCAATGCAGTTAATTGAAACCCTACTAGATGCAAATCAAAAGTTTCAGTCTTAATTGAGATATTTTGAAAATTGAACCCATTGCTTCAGGCAGGTGCTACATGAGATTCCATTAATATAGGTAATTAACATTAGCCTCTGCTTTAATTAACATGCACACTTTAATTAGTAAAGCATTAACCAACATTAAAAAATCTGATCTTCATGCATCACAAAAACTGTAGAGTTATGACTATGTTATTTTTTCCAAGACTGTAAAACATACAACATATAAATTCTTTTTTTCTTTAAATACATCAAGATATTTTAAAAAGAAAAATAGACATATAAAATGGACGTCTGGGTTTTAAGTGAACATTTAAAATGGTGGAAAATATTTCTTAAGAATATCTAAAATATGAAGGAAGCTCACTTCAAAACTTTTGTCTGAAATTTATAAATATGTATGTTCCATACGTGTGTGTATCTAGTTACCTACTAAATTAAAATAATTCAGTTGTAATCAGTGTCACTGGCTACTACTAATTCTATGGCAGAATCCAAGAGAGTATTTTCCAGAGCTGGCATTTTGAAAACAAATGTCCTTTCAACAGTACCAGCTTTGTTTCCAATCATGCTCATCTTATCATGCTATGACTGCAAGTGCATGTGAATATGAACTTGAGTTTGCTCAAAGCCTAAATAACTTCTCCAAGAACTAGCCTGTTGCTTCAAACTGTGTCATAAAGCCCACTGCTGAGTGCCATCACCTCTGGGACATCAAGAAACGGGAGAGCTAAAGTGATACCACTGAGCTGGTTCAAGATCAGCCTGCCTGCACAGCAGCTCCCATTTACAGCTGTACAAGCTCTGTAATCAAGGGAGCTTCACAAGGAAGGGAACAAGTGCAGTTACACTCATGCTTTCAGACCAAATACAGGAATTTTTCTTTGATACAGACAAGCTCTTTTTGAGTCTGGATTAAAATTAAAAATTATTTAGAACCACAGTATGTTTCCAAACATATATAACATAAGGAATTCCATCCAAGTACATGAAATTAAATGGTGCAGAGCTCCAGCTTAAAAACCTTTCTTTAAGTAAAATTTAACATCAGTATCTTTCAAAATACACTTCCAAACAATGCAAAGATATCTTCAACTGCATTATCCTTTCCTTCTTCTATGTATTTATCCATTTGATCCTGACAACTTTGCTTTAAATATGGTAAGTTTCATTTCTGCAAACTCATTATTATCACAAAGAGGGTTTCTGATCCAGTCCACTCACTTTATTTCCTATGTTTTCCTTCTCAATATGTACAGGTGGGATGTGTATTAATTATTGTTATTTAATTATCAGAATGCTGGATATGTTGGTTTAAATAATAGTAAATTTAAACCTACATCTGTTTCTGCAATTTCTGCACATTCTGAACATCCACCACATTTGGCAGTGAAAGGAATGGCTGATGTCAAAGAAGTAAATACTCTATTCATATTGCATCCAAATATCAGAAGATATCAAAGACAGCATGTACATGCACAGAAAAAAGACTATGTCCTTTCTGAAGCTCCTTAACAAGGAGCTTCCACATCAATGTCACATCAAGATTCTGTTTCTTTTTGTTAAATGAGAAAGAACTGTAATGAAAGAAACATAAAGATTTTTTAAAAACTATTTAAAACTGGAAATATTCACTTAATCAATTTTAAGTACTTTTTCTCCATGGGAGTAAATCCTACATTGTGTTTCATATTTGTAGCACACATGCACACGCATCTCAAGTGTAAGATTTTACAGATACTGAATGTAAAATGCTCCCAGCTAAAAACAGCTAGGTCTGCTTGGTGCAATTCGCTAGATTTTGTGGGAGTCTGCAGGACATACTGTGGAATTTTGAAAGTTAGCCCTGAAAGTAAGAGCATTACAGCTAAAAGAATACTTTGCGGAGTCCTTTTCATGGTATCCTTTTGAATTCACCGTATTTTGTGACCTGCAAAACCAAAACCAACATAAATAGCCAAAAATCTGTCTATCTGACTTATATGTGAGTAACTCATAGTGATCAGAAAACCATTATTTCTTGTAAAGCAATGTGATGACATATTTAAAACAGTGATTGTCACAATACGGAGTTCTTCTACGTCTATGCACACTCAGACTTACATATAATGCTGAATGAATCCATACATTGTTTTTTTTTGTTTACTTAATTGAATTTGACTATGTATTTTTTTTCCCATGGTAAGTAACAGAGAAACAAGAATAAAATATGTAAAACCTGTCCTTAAATCAAAGTAGACTTATCTTGAGGTAGATAACCCAGAGTGTATCAACCATACAATCACCAAGGAGGTACAAAAGTCCCTGTTCCTCTGCAGAATAAATCAACTCTGCAAAAGGCCAGGTCCTCTACAGCCCCATCAGAAAATCATTCTCAGGTCATCATTACAACCGAATGACATAGCTGGTTCTACCTATATTGCTCTTCCACTTTTTCAGAGGATCCTCCTTATTGTTGGGAAATGGGGACAATAGAAGGATAAAATGAAAAACTTCAATCTTGATTGCAGTAATCTGCAGGTGTTTGTTGTTGGGTTTGGGTGAAAGAGAATCTTTTACAGCACACTGCTAACTTACATGAGCATGAAGTTTAGGTGATGGATTTTACAAACACTATACTCTTCATTCCATTACCACAAAGTTAAAATACCTTTTAAATACCAAATTAAAATAACTGACCCAGAAATTCTATCGTATAAATATCAAATCTTCATTCATCTGTTCCACTATTTCTTAGCTTCCTTATGCAAACTTGCTCAGACCCTTTTTAAAAAATGAACTGCTTAAAACAGTCCTAACATAGTAAAAACACACACAAGTCATACAGTATTATAATAAATAATATGATAAATATGCTACTTAAAATTTTGCTAAAGCTATCATATTTAAAATATAGAAATTAATCTCTCAGCATGGTCAGCATCATAGGTATGATGCCCTTCTTCACCATAATGATGTCTTTAGTAAACATGTGTGTCAAAAAAGTTTTCAGTAACAAGAAGTATAAATATAAAGGGAATGAAGTACATTATATTTATGACATCTTGAAATATTTCTCCTTGGTTTTTGTCCCTGCAGTGAGGTCTTTAAAATGCTAAGCATTTTAAATATCTTCTAAAACCTCTAAAAATATAGGGTAAACCTAAAAAATTAAGGATGGGTTGCATTCTGTCAAAGTCAATAGAATTTTTCTTATTATTATTTCAAGCTAGCAGAACTTGCTCTTACAAATAAAGTGACAAAAATTAATATATATCCATATTCATAATTTCAAAGACAAGGATTTTGGACACTAATATTCTACAAAATTTAAGATCAGGAATTCATATCATTGCATACTTGACGGGGTTAGTTATGAAGTTGAAAGTGAAGAAAATTTGAAAGCAAATTCAGAGAAGTCAGTGAATTTCACTTCTCTAAGAATGATGTAGGTCACATTTATGATGAGGCAAACAGGACAATATCGTGTTCAGTTACTAACTTGGGCTGAAACTTGAAATATCAGCCTTGCTTCTCCAGTACAGCTGCAGGAAGGAAGGGCTGGGGATACAAAAATCTTTTTTGTTCCCTGTGGGAAGTGGACTTTTCCCTCCTGTGCTAGCTGCCACTCTTTCTAACACAAACTAGTCATTTGTAGCTATAGGTTAACCATGACACAGACAGGTGCAAACAGCAGGGTCATGTCTACCACAACTAACCACCTACCTTGGGTTGGGCTGAGAGCCATCCCTTAAGATTTCTTGTCTTTTTCTGACGCTAGAAGATACTAAACTTTGCCTCCCTTATCTACGGTTCATACTTCTCTTTACACATTAAAGTCAAGACCAATCTTGTACCCTATAGGGTTTGAGATGTTCTGAAGCACAACTTTAAACACACCTGGAACACTTCTGTAATTACTTAAAATTAAAAGCGTGTGATACACAGCACCCAATGTCTTTTTGTTACAAACCACTACTTTTCTTAGGCCACAAAAATATATAGCTAACATCTTCTATAAAATGTAATAACTATTATTTTTGTTTCTTGAAGGTTTATAGCTAATTTGGCAAATGTGACTTACAAAAGTGACAGTGAATAAGAGAATTCACCTTGGAAGTTAGCTTTCCAAACCAATTTTTAAATCCTACATTTTATTTTTGTTTAAAATGTCATAGTATAGACACTGGAACATTAAAAACAGTCACACTGATAGACACTTTTTTTCTTAAAGATCACAGAGAAGTGTAATTTTGTAATTCCAATTCATATCCATCTGAGTTGGACATAACCCTTTTTAATTACGTTAACTTAACCCTGAACTTAAAAATCACACCACAAAGTAGAAGCAGCCCACTTACATGTTGATTTTTTTCTCCCCTTGTGTTTGCATGGTTGTCCCAGGATTCTAGAAAGAGTATTTCTTTCTGTGCTGGTCTTGCTGCTAGCCAATGCTGGCATTCAGTATTTGTGCCTCTGGCAGAACTTTTGTTCCCCACTTGATTTGCTGTCCTATTGAAACATTATCAGGAGCCTGGGAAGTTTGCTGCTGTACCAAAAGAGAACAGTTTTGTTTCCGTTTTCCTTCTTACCCGTCTAATGAGAACATCAGCCTTAAAAAGCCTCTTTAACAAACTTATCTATTTTTCTTCACTACATAAGGTAAAAAAAAACAGAGAAGCACTATATTTCTTGTTAATAAATATAAACACCACATTTGTTTTTAGTTTGTTTAATAGGTAATAATTTCTGGATAATCTTAGGCACAGTATGCTAATTTAATTCAGGGGTAAGACCTGCAGTAAGTCAAAATACCCCAGGATTCACTGGCATTTTGCATCTCTCTAGACTAAAAAAAATGGAAAAGGACATGTAGAAATTTAGCAGAAAGTGGAGAAAAATTAAAGATAGGCAAGTTTTGATCATGTATTTCTTCTTGCCAATTGACATACATAATAGAAAATGGTAGAGAATAGGTTAAATAGTCTAAAAGGATTTTAACCTTAAATTTGACAGAAGCTAAATGGCTGTGACATTGGGTTCTTCTACTTTATTCCAGCTAGTAATCCACCTTCAAAGTTCCTGTCAGGTAAATGACCTTGTATTTCATTAACTGATAATTAAATGGATTTATTCCACTAACGGTTTTAATTAAAATGCTAGAAATATTGATTACCCCTCTCATCCTTATTCCCCCAGATGAAAAAAAGGTTTTAGGAATGTTTATTTAGAGAAGACAGAGAATTAAATTAGATTGAATCTCTATGAGACCTGAAGACTGGTTCTTTCATTTCTGCTGCTCAAGCAGAAAAAGGTTTCAATTTTTTGATGTTTGATTAATTATTTTGAAATCCATTTATGCTTACCTTGGTGTTTAATTAAAAATGTCATTTTTAGCATAATTTAATTGGCTATCTGTGGAAGACTAACTTCAAACTTATATTTAAAAAATGTTGTGGGTTTTTTTAATTTGGGGTAAAAGAAACTTTTTACTTATTTGCTTTTGCTGTAAAGGTATCATCTCATGAATGAAGAACTAAGAAGGGCTGAAGCTTAACTGGATTTACTACATTTGAATATGAGGATACATATGCTTATAAGTAATGCAGCTTCATTTGGCTGTATACTTGAATCCATTACCAGCCATTTAGAAACTCTAATCTAACAAAGATGGAGTGAGTCCCTCCAAATATCTTGGATTTATTGTTACTAATATTAACCAAACTCTCTGCAGTGTGTCCATAAATACTTTTAGTATGGGCTGGAATCCTTTTGGAAATGACTTATTTTCTGTACGTATTACTGGAAAAAAGGATTCAGTTCAATTTATAATCAGCAAACAAATATTAGAAATACTAATCTATTTTTTTTTTTTTTTAAATATCTACCATGTGTGAGTATTTCACTGTTTTCTTATCCAATAGTCTTACTGATGTAAGTTTTGGTTTCTACATGGACCACTTTCCTCTGAAGAACCCATTTTTTTTCCTAATGTGAGAAAGTGATTAAAATCAAACTGGTTTGTATCATTTCAATACCACATAAGGATATGGTAATAATGTGGTTTTATAACATGGTCTTATAAAGAGCATATTTTGTTACCACTTGCTAACTCTAAAATATATGATCTAGAATATTCTCTATGAAAAATGACAGCACTTTCATAATAAAATCACAAAAGAAATAGCTAAAGCCCTAATTCTGTAAAACACAGAAGTGTGTCAAGCACACACCTATCCCATTGAAGGGCAATAGGATTATTTCCACAGTTACCACTTCAAGTCGTGGACTTGCTTAAAGATTTTGGTGACTCAAGGCCTTTACATCTTTTTATTCTTCTTTTTGCGTTATTTACTTGTGAACTGAATGCTCCTTAAACATGGGTACAAAATCTAAGAGAAAATTCACTGTTATGTAAAGACTAATTGCAGTAGGTTATTTTATTTCAAGTCTGAAAAAGAGGAAAGCTCTCCTCCACAGATATGACCCTGGACTCTCAGTCTTTTCAAAAACACATTAATGATCTATTTTACATAGTCAATATGGTTTATATTTCTCCCCTCTTTCCTCAAGTGTTTAACGAAGAAAAATTTCATCATCTGATTGATTCCAAGTCCAATGATCCAATTAAAATATCCTTATTCAAAATATTTGTCTCCAGAACTCCAGCTCTTTACAGTTATTCTAAAATGCCATGCAAACCTGGAATACAGTTAGGTAACAGTGGCTTTTGTATGTTCATGAGACATTTAAAAATGGGATGGCTAGAGATCTTTCCAACGATCTACTGTCTAAAAGTCCTCCTTGGCTTTTAGCAAATAACAGAGAAAAGCAAGTGGTAAAACCCCCAAACCTCCTTGTGCATTTGTGAGCTGCAGAAGACTTAAACTGTGGAGCTGAAGATGAATTGTGTAGCATGATAATACCTGTCTGATGTCCTACTCCCCTGATGTGCTCACTGTTACATTTTTTAAGCACCGCACATGGTTTTACTCATGCAGTTTTCCATTACATCAGTGCAAGTTCGGTAGGCAGCACACCAGGTCAGACTTCACAAATGGACTAATGCTGAAACTTCCTATAGCCCTATTTCCAAACTCATGGCAGCTACTCCAGTGATCACTTGTTTCCACATGTGTACATTTGCCAGATGAGGCTGTTACTGTGTTTTTCTCTAGCTGTGAAATGGAATGGTAAAGTTGGACCTGCAGACTGTCACAGACTGTGTCTGTTCCAGTGAAGGCAGCAAGGCCTGTCAAATCTTCTGGTCAAGATTCTGCTTCTTTGACATACCAAGTGCCAAGACACATTCCCGTGTCTCTTTCAGAGAAAGATGAAAGAACTTAACATTTTATTTCTGAATTACTCTTTTATTGCTTGCTCCATTTTCATTAGTGTGAATGCAGGGAAACAGAGTATTGTTTCTGTTATTGATTTGTTCAATTTTTAACAGGACTATTTTGCATTATTTGGTTAAATTTTCGACTTTATTGTGCAAATTTATTAAGTTACAGAAGAACTTTTGACCATGTGGTGTCTACAAATAAAAATTCTGACAACAATGATCTATTGATTGCTTTCCATGTCTACTTTCAATGATGATTTCCAAGAAAAATGCAAATAAAAAAATATGTCATTTAATACTAGTAACTCATGTCCATGGACAAAAAAGGATTGAAAACATGAGCATGTCAAAGCTTCTCAATAGAGATCAATCACTATCTAAAACTACAGAAATTACACAAGCAAATCCATGTAAAAGTGCTGCCTTTACTATTGTTACTATTGGGAGCAACTGAATTTGTTTGTTTTCAGAGATATGTGAAATATTTTTTAAAGGTGCACATGGCATAGGTTTTATTGCTTTTTTTTCCCTAAAACCTTGAAAAAATAGCTAAGATGAATAACTTTATTTTTAACACTGATATATGACACATTTTAACCTGTCTACACACAAAAGTAGTGCTGTTAACAACTGCAACTTTCTTCAAGTATGCTATGAATCACTGTATTCCTTTTCCCTTTTTTCATGCACCATTGCCACTATCTTACCTTCAGCGGTTTTGCTAGATTTCAATGAAGATGGAACCAGAGGGCACACATTAGAATTTTATATCAGTTCAAGAAGGGGAGAGAAGAAAGACATATGAAGCTAGAATGACATTCATTGAAGGTTCCCTAGGGAAGATAACACATGTTTTTGTCTTTCACCTGCTAGGCATGCTAAATCAGTGCAATGATAAGCTAATTTATGAAATATATTTCATTGAAACCTGGACATCTTTACTGTTGCTAGTCTGGATATTAGCTTTTCAGAAATAAAAGGCAACTAATTTAAAAGATGTTAAAAGACTCATTTTCTTAGGTATTGTTTACCATACATGTTCACTGGGATTCTGGATTGCAATGCATAAACATTTTGAAAGTAGCTAGGATTAGGTGAAAGCTAAAATTTACACTTACAGCTCCTTCAAAAAAGGAGTAACTTGTTTTCAAAACCAAAAGAGGATTCTACCCTATATTTTAAAAACATACTGGAATAGCACAGTAGCTGCAAGAAAGGTGACAGTGTCTTATCCAAACAGTGTCTCAGCCACCTCCCATAGCAGATGTGTAGCAATTCAACACCAAGTAGTTTGTTTATTATCAAGGCAATATAGGCTGTCTTTTGTTCTTCTCAGGGTCCAGTGCATAAAAGCTGTCTCTTCAGGAAAGACCTTTAGGCTACCTGTGTTCAGGGATTGCATACTAGAAAATTTTAAAACCTTTTCATTTTAACTGTGGGAAAATGTATTTTATAGCCATTAATGGAACAGGATGCTAACATAAAACTTTCCCATTTACTTCACCATCTAAATGAACATTGTAAAATGTGACACCACTGTTTTTGTTGAGGTTTTTCTGTGAACAAGAGCACCATAACACTGTACTGTTTTGCTGAACACACACTCACAAGGAATTTAGATATTCCACAATGCAGATGTAGAGACATACACTTCAAAATGCATGTACTAGTAGGGTTAAATTTTATAAAGTATCCAACCTGTCATACAGATAATTGTGTTTAATTTTAACAGTTTCATGATCAGACACAGATGTGAGCTTAATATCAAAGAGGATTTGATGCTTACAACAGTTTATATGCTTTCAACAATTTATTTACATAATTTATTCTATTTATAATTTTGGTTCTGCATTAACAATTTTTTTTTTATTATTCTTAAATAATCCAACCCAAGATTTTAAAGAAAAAATGGATTTTGAGATACGGGACACATCTTCTGTCTGCACTACTGGGATTTGAAAATTTCT
This sequence comes from Phylloscopus trochilus trochilus, assembly GCA_016584745.2. Classification (NCBI taxonomy): domain Eukaryota; kingdom Metazoa; phylum Chordata; class Aves; order Passeriformes; family Phylloscopidae; genus Phylloscopus; species Phylloscopus trochilus. Next base: position 39,882,689 of record WQNJ02000001.1, on the reverse strand, counting down.
TATTCTGAAAAACAGAAGCTTGGAGGAACTGCAACACCCATGAGTTAACTGGTAAATATAACTACACTCACTGTACCCAGAACTGAAGGCTGCACTGAAACCTTTGTTGTTAATCAGTCCTTCAACTACAGTGTTTGTTGGCCCCAGTGGAGTGAGGAACTTTAGACTCATGAGCAGCTTCAGCAAGGTCAATGCAGCAACATACACGTTTTAAGGTTTAGTGCATGTTTAAGCATTTCACTGAATTCATACCACAATCATTTTCTGAGCATTTATGCAAGAGGTAAGGGAAAATGTATCAGTTAAAGTTACCTGTTCATTTGGAGGATGAATAAAATCTCTTTTGTTCAATCAGCTTTCCCTGGCTGTTTCCCTGGCTTTATTGATGTACTCTTGGCACTGCAACATTTTCTTTTTACTGATAATTCATTTTCAATCATTTAAGAGCTAGTTATGCCCACACTAACTTTTATACACCAAGAAAGAGCATAAATATCATCAAGTCTTATTTACTATTCTTCCATATTGACTTAATACCTTTAAAATGGTTGATCTAAATCAGCCCAAATTTTCACCACCTCAATTAATTTTCCTTTGTGAGAACTTCCCAGAGACCAAATGTCTCTAAATGTTATCTTCAATTCCTGCAGTCTGCTGCTAATTGACAGACCAACCCTTGTGGACCCCAGTGTAGAAAGCTCCACTGCAATCAGTAAGTATGTGCTCAAACATAAGTAGCTGCAAGATGAAGATTTTAACACTGAGAAACTCACAACTATGTATTCCATTATTTTCTGGGTGACATCAATGCCCAGTTTGTACAGGTACTTCTTTAAAAAGCACCTACAGGTTTGTAGACCCTTAGAATGTTTGGGCACCACAGTACCTCAGCAACTGTCTCTTTAAGTGATTGCTGCACCATAGTATTTCTTGAAGACGGAACAGCACGTGTTCTTTGACTATATGAATTCCTCTTTTATGCTTGCTATCAACAACAATGTATAATTTTAAACTCTTCTTTTAAGGAAATTGCCAGATATTTTTGTTACATTATATCTCATTGTTTCATTACAATTAATTTTCTCAAAAAGTAGTATTAAATGCACAGGATTATGGCACTGCAGCATAGTTTTGGGATCATGAGATAGCAACTAAAAATAAATATGATTTTATAAATACATATAAACACGAGAGAAAAAATAGTGATAGCTGGATACAGAGAACTCTTGTAGCCTTTTGTAGAAATGTGGGAAGGCAACTGCAAAAAGGAACTCATTCCAGAACATAGGACTGTCTGGATTCAGACTGGCAGTTTGGCATTTGCAGTGCTGCAAAGGGAGAAATAAACAATATTCTTGATTGTTCTGGTCATTTTAATGAAAGTTATTTTTTCAGCACTAGCATGATGTGGCACTAAATAAGCTTTAGCCACTAAGCTTTAGTTACTGCTAAAAATAAGCTTTAGCCACTACTGCTTTTTAATAAGTGCACAGATTTATACATAGGAATTAATAACAGCTTTTTCTGCTCTATTTTTTTGGTACAGAGTGTCAGAATGGTAGTGACATCTTTTGACCTTTAGAAAGGACAGTCTTTTGAGAAAGCAGATATTCTTCTTTTATAGGGGAACTCTGTAAACATAAGTAATGTGCTTGTGAACATTTTATGATCAAGATAATATTAAAGGATTTAGCTTCAGTATTCGCCACACAAAATAAATCTTTAACAGAGCTGACTGTTTTGCGACTTCTTCAGCTGAATACAGTGATGCTTATGCTAACTATATCTTCAGTGCTGGCAGCCCTATGAGAACTCCCAGAAAACCTTTCCTGTCATTAGACATTCTCAGCTGGTCTCCAAGTGAAGGAGTATCCAGCCCCTTGTCAAAGAAAATGTCATCATAAGATTACGAGAAAGAGAGGAGTGAAAGTAAAATTAAGTAAATCAGGGAAAATGGAATTCTGAGGAGGATGTGTAAAGTATATTAAAAAAGTAGTGAAGATCAGCATCTTGCTTAGTACACATTTGAATATTCCTACAGGAATAGAGAATACAAAATTGAACTACTGATGTCCTGAGGACCAGACCATTGTAGAGAGGATATTCTCTTTTTCTAAATGGACAGGTCGGTGTAGCTAAAAACAGAAAGTAATTCCTACTTACTATCAAGAAAAGGTATGGATATGCAATGAGCATTATCTTGGAAGCAGACACTGTGATTGATATGTACCAAAAATTTCAACTTAAAGAGGCAACAAGAATAAAATTTAAAATTATAAGCTATAAACTAGGATATGGAAGGCTAGGTTCAGGAGTTTTTCCTTATGGTAACCCCCTGGACTATCTACAGGAAAATGGATAAATTTTGATGGTGTGTTACTTTGAATAACTACGGGTTATTCACACAGTGGCTGACAGGAAAAGCCACTGCTAATAAGAGTTAAGAAGATTATAAAACAATATGCACATACATAGCTGATTATAGCTATCCCTGTATATTGTTTGAATACCTATGATTCATATTCTTTAACTTCTTTTCCTCTTGAATGCAGTGAAAGGAAACTTCAGACCAACAAATAGTTAAGAGATCTAGAGGAGCTCAGAAGGAAAACCTTTTTTCCAGGAGACAATCTGATATCAGATAATAGATAAAAACATTCAGACATACAAGTATAAAGCTAAACTACTACCTGGATGTTACAATAAGCAGTCCACTTGTCAGAACTGGTCACTTCTCAGCCCTAGATCTTTCCAAAAAAGCTTGAGATACCCAGGCGTTGAAGTGTTGATTTAAGTATGCAGTCTTGAACACTTAGGTTTGAACATTTTTACTTAAGCGACCTTTCCAAGGTCAGGAAAATTTTATGCATAACTCTCTGTTGACTTACACCTACTCAATTCAGCACTTTAGTATTAGGCTCCCTGCTGTTTAATCTATATATATATTTTTTAGCCCGAAGTTGTAACTAAAATCCTGAATTTGCCATGACTTTATACACATGTTGAATAGCACGTACCTAAAAGCTGTGTAAAATTAGAGACATATCAGACCCAGATGAAGAAACACACATGGGAGGGAGTTTAGAAATAGAGTTCAAAGTGCAGGCAAGGTGGCCAACTTCTCCTTGCAAAGCGTGGAGATAGGTGGGTAGCAAAAATGGGATTTCTGACATTCAGTGTACTGAGCATAACATTAAAAAGAGAATCACTAGGAAATGATGAAGAAAGGCCCAATTTCCTGCTGTCACCTATAAGGCTCAGATAGAGGTCACAGAGGTCTGGAATTCAGACTGTAAAATGCCTCCTGAACATACAAAATGTATATAAGATATCCCTCTAGGTTGCTCTACAGGAAACGTAGACCACAGTTTTCTTAAAAAAAAACTCTGGGATTGGTGCTGCTACAATTAATCTGTTTCTTGATAGCTTGTTAATTACAGCATTCTCTTGGGAAGCTGAAAATAGAGATTTGATTTCTTACAGTAACTGCTCAGATAGTTAGACTGCATGAGAGGTGTTGTCTGCTCTTTCTGCTGAGGCTGGGTACTGAGAATCAGAAATGTGAGATGCAAAAGAAGAGAGCTGCCCTCCTAAAACCCAGTGAGAAGGACAATCTTCTGACTAAAGAAAAAAAAAAAAAAAGAAAGAAAAGCCTGTTTTCCTGGCCCTAACCCTGGCCCTAACTTAGAGACCAACAGTAATTTTTCAGCAAAGAATTTTTGGATAAAAGTATGTTTTAAACAGAAAGAAAAGCTTAAAGTAACTCCTTTGCAAGAGTGAAAGGGTATTTTCTCTATAATTTCTCCTTCTTTTCTTCATATATTATTATGCATATTATATATGTCATATATATTATACATGTATTCTTTAACCATATTTGCAGGGTTTTTTATGTACTAATTCTATGTCAAGCTGTGGGTGTTTTAACAAAAAGCAATTAAACAATGAAGACTAAAAACATAATAATCTGAGTTTCCTGTTGAGTTGACCATTTTTCAATGTATGCCGCTACCATAATGCATTTACTCTGGGAAGAACTAACAGTACTATTAGTAATTTCATGGCTTAATTTACACAAACAATAACATTTCTTCTAATGTATAGAAACATCCTCTAGGATAGTAAAGAAAAGAAATGTTTCTGAATGAATATAAGAATATATTTCTATATTGATAAATTTATGGGGTTTATTCAATATTTTTTAAAGAATTCACTTTTACATGTAGTCAGAACACAGTTTTTCAAGTAGCATAACATAAAAGTAACTTCCACAATTTTATTCATGGGCATTGCTCCAATTTTCTGCTGTTGGTACATCCATTTAAAAGGTAGATATCTAATTTTAAGAATTTCCTTTTTGCATTTTATTTCAATTAAATCTACAATTAAAATCTATGAGAAAAATAGCTATAGACAGGAATTATCAGTGAAAAAACCCCACCTTCTTTTGACTGAAAGAGGAAGGCAAGAAGTTACATTAAAATTTTAAACGGAAACACAATTTTTCTACCAATGACAATTTTGGCAAAACTGTGCAAACACAATGTTTCTGACTGCTAGCCTATTATGAATGCAAGTGCAGAAATAGGGTAAGGCTCCAAAAGGGCAATACTAATGTTTCAAAATAAAAACCCAGTCACTGCAGAATAATCTTTTATGTTAATTTTGTTCTCTTATTATCAACATATAGCCAAGTATAAGAAGAACAAAACAGTACTAAAGTTAGTTTGAAAACATGACTAGAACCTCAAGTAAAAAATACCAATACCTAGTTAATTAGCTGAACAGATTTTTATGCTGTGGAATAGCTTCCCTCAAACAAAAAGACTCTATTAAAGATCTCCTGTTCTTCTCTACAAATAATAGTACATTTACAGAAATCTACTCTTATCAATTCTTTTCTTAATAATAGAGCTAGATTCTAAAATGGTCAAAGAGCTGGAAACACATTTCTCAGCACAAATATCTTGACTCCTGTGCCTCTTCACATTAACAGTAATTTCTAAGCTCAAGACAAGGTTCCTTAGAATGACACAGCAGGGTCTCTCCCTTCCACCTGAAGATACGTGCATCTGGTCTCCAACTTTAGTACATAAAAATATAGAACTACTATGTCTTACTGCTTTATTCTTTTGGATTCACAATACAACAGTCACAGAATCATAGCTGCCAGCAAGATAAATAAGCAGTGATAAAACCTGCAACATCATTTTTCCCAGAATTCCTTAAATTCTTGGGAATTCCTGAAGTGTATTTTTAGCCATAAAAACATGACACAGCTAAGACACAGCTAACAGCTATTCAAACATGAAGAGATGAAATAGAGATGTAACATTTTCTTGAGCCTGTCTGATAATGTTCAAGCATCTTCCACTATTCTCCAACTTCTGCTTTACTGCTCTACTAAGTATCTAGGATATATCCTGGGATCAGCCAGTATGCTACATTTCTGTGGATTCCCCACTGCCACTGTACAGACCTGTAATATGCTTGGGACTAATTATTTCTAAAATAATTTGAACTTTTTCTTTTGCCTTATTCTTCTATATCTCACTCTGGCAAACATCCCTTAAGTGATATATGTCTCTATTTCTAATACTTACAGCATGGGTGAATGGGACTGACTATTTTGGACAATTTCATATATAGCCTTTTTGAATACAGGTCAAGGCATGCTTTAACCCTTTTATAAATAAAATATGCAAGACACTGGACAGAAAAAAAGTATTTTACAGAAGTATTATAATTGTACAAATCTCTCATTTTCAGAGAATGCAGAATTCTATGAATAAGTAACCTTCTCTAAGGATTGATTAGAACAGATGTTTATGTTTGTACTCATGTTTATAGATGGCTACAAATGAAAATGTATATATTAAGTTTCTTTCCAGACATACAACAGGCTGGAGAAAAATGATGACAAGTATCTGGGGCAAGCCCTTTAGGTCTTAGGAGAAGGAGGGACTATTCTTTCCTGAGGCCCCATAATCATTTAAAATGATGAGGGTTTTTTTAATGATTTAATATAGTGAGTTGAGCTACATTCCATTAGATATAATTAGACCTAGACAGGAAAGGTAGATCTGAAAAGCTAATGAAATATTATTCAGATTGAATCTAAGATTGTTGATTAGGATAAAGCTAACCCTGATTAGTATAAACAAGATAGGTGTTAGAGATCATATTTTTTTTAATTTTAATTTCATTTTTATGTTAGTCAGAGGAGACTCATAACTTGCCATTTACTTAAAGAAGGTACATCTGGAAATATTATTTTCTTTATACTTCCTAATATATTTTCCTTTCATCCTGTTATACTTTCAGAGTCTTCATCATTTGACCTCTTCTATACCTGTATTCTCATTTCAATATATATATATATTCCATATGACTCCTAAGACTCAGCACAATCCCCCTCCATATGGTAAGTGCTCATTTTGCAATGAGCTGGCACAAGATCAGTGCTCTGCATGAGTCCCACTTAAGCTCCATCATAATTTCTTCAAAGAGTTCATAGCTATATAAACCCCTACGTTGAGGGATTAACTAAGATCTAAGTGATGTATAGATTTTGTGCTGGCCTTTCCCATAGCAGTGAATTTCCTCTTCTATCAAGTCCCACTGCCAGCAGTTTTAAACTTTCTTCGTACTACTTCTTAACGCTTTCATCAGCTTCCCAAATCCTATGTGTCAAGCAGCAGTTGAATACTCATACAAATCTCCCTTTAAACCTATCTCTTTCAAAAAATCGCCCTTGCTTACAGTGTCTAAATACATAATGCTTTGGGGACTTGAAAAGTGCTCAGTCTAAAACAGCCTTCCACGGAAACAATGAAAAAGTGTTGCTAAACTTTGCATGTGTCCCAAAGTAAACTTTGGTTTTGGTGTTCAAACGTTGAATTAATGATACAAGATGCTTTCACCTTACTAGTTTCACTATGGTCTTTCAAAACAGACCTTGAAAGCTTGCAAACGGAATTTGAGAAGTCCAAAAAACTTTAATTTGTGAAAGGTCTTCCGGAAACTTGATGTGTGCAATCTGAATAATTTTATTAGTCATCTTCATGTGTACAGAAATGTTGTTTCTTAATTTAGAAGTGTTTCTAGAATTAACAATTTGAAGTTTATATTATATTGTCTTAGATTTATTGTATTCCAACATTATTATATCATGCATTATTCTTACATGAAAACTAATCTGTAAAATATCCTGCAGGTAATAGCCTACAGTAGTAATTTTTAGAGGAACATCTCATCTGCCTCTAGACAGATCTAAAACCTGACAAAATAGAGCTCTTTTTAAAAAATTACTTGGAATTTTCTGACCAGAAAAGTAGTAATAAATAGTCATAGTAATGAATTAAATTATAACAACCCCTTAGACACTGATAAACACTGTATTATAAATAGAAAATGTATACATACATACATATATACATATAACATTAGCTTAATTTGTGCCTTAGTAGAAATACACATGCAGAGGGCATTAGGTGCATAGAATCCAAAGACAGACTCAGCTAATCAATAAGTGGGCATTGTTTGTGCTTGTGATTATTCTTACTAATGAATTTTTTGTAGATGAACAGCCTAGACCACAGTTATTTTTGTAGTCTATGTTACTGCAGGAGCACACAATGGCATAATGGCATTCTATTTCCAGCCAAGGATAGAAGTTACCTTGGACTTATCAGACATAATTTCTATCAACGCTATTTCAGATTACATTTTAATTCATTCCTCTAATCCATCTACAAAAGACTATTAGTCACAACTAATTTACTAATACAGCTCTATTATAGGAAGTGCTTTCTGAAGTAACTCTGATTTTAATTAATCTCTATTGTGTGCCCAGTCCAGATTTTGGAGTGACAGATACATAAATAGAAAAAGACAATGAAACACACAAATACAAATCCTCTTTCTTTCATGCTCATATTTTAATATGACAAAACAAAGAATTTTGTTTCTTACATACTAACGCCTCTGTAATTCTTTTTTCTTCATGGTTTCATACCTTTGCAAGGAATATTTAATTTCTCCCTACCTTAAATTAGTCTTTCACAGCAGAGATTTGTGGCAAGGGCTACGGATTTAAGATACAGTTGTAATGTAAGGACAAAATTCAGCTTTGTGCTAAAGCTGTATTTGTGGTGCAGCTGGAAATCAAAGACATCATGGGCCTGGCACTTAGTCATTAATTCCTGGATGGCTCAGGAACACCTTGCCCGATCTCTGAATAGAGATAATGGGCTGATTGGAGACAACAGACCAACTTAAGAGGCAACTGCCTGACTGCTTTGCCACTTCACAAAAAACTGCTCCACTAATTGTTTCATGAGCTCTCCAGGTGGGACTCTCAGTCCTAAAAATTCCTGCAGGCAGCTCCTGCTGTGCCTAGACCAACTAACAGACACTACTCGTACACTTCAAAGTGCTGATTTGCATCCTGGCTGGATAACCTGGCAGGACCAGAGACCACCCAGCAGCTCCTGATGCAGAACTGACCAAACTGGACATAAATAATACACTTGTAAATAGTCAGTAGAAACTGTCTCTGCAGATGAAGAAATGTTTATGCAGAAAGGCATTCCTTTGTACATAATTAAGACAATAAATTGATGTTTTATACCTAATTGCTAATAATTGGTGGCAATGGCTCCTTCACATGTACTGGTCACATAAGACCATGGGCCAGGTAATTATAAAAATTCAGCAGCACATTGGGGAGCCTCATATGAAACAGCTGAAGCCACCATTCCAGAACCCTTGTCCATTGCTAATTTGAATAGGACTGCTCATATTGAGGGATTTGATTCTTCATGCAAATGTAACTTTGTGTGTGCATCTCCATGGGCATGTGTGTCCAGAGGTGTGTGTGTGTGTGTGTGTGTGTGTGCGTGTGTGTGTGTGGTGAATGACCTGCACTCAGTAAAGCTTTGTTATAAAGACAAAAAAATTAGTCCAAAGCTGAACAAATTTCTTCTTCACCCCTATCTTTGCTTTAAACAAATTGAGAGCACTTAAACTCTGCAACATGTAATAGATTGCTTTTTCTTTTACTTTTTCAGAAACCGGAAAAAAAAAGTAAAGATTACTTGGTAAACAATTCAGTGAAGAAGAATTTAAACACAGCTGTCTTTATGGATTTATCACAAGCTGAATAATTAATAAAAAGTATATAAATGGTAGCTTGCAAAACTAAGACTTCCTTTCAACATTGTCATTCCCATAGGATCTGTAGAAACAAGCTTGACTTTCTCCTTTGCAAGTTTCTCTGAGTTTGTAAGTTCATTAAAAATATTTTTTGATGAAACTTCAGGTGCAGAAGCTTACTGTCAAAGGCAGTAAAATCTACTTCTAGTGTTAAGTACAAATCTGTCAATAGCAGTTATTGCCAAACCCATTCAGACCTACTCAAAATTAATTGAATGCAAATTTTTTCACACTGAGTAAAACATATAGATAATTTCCCAGCACTTCCACTTTTTCAATGTGTTGTTAAACAATATATTTTGGAAAACACACAGAGTCTCAAATACATTACATTCATCATTGAGATTAAATCCTAGAGGGGAAAAGATTAATTTTTTCCATATGTCAAACTATGGTCACCAGCAATAATTGATTTATTCCTCTGCACAAAGCAATGTTAGGACTGGAAAAAATCACTTAGGACACAAAAGTATGCCAAGGACCAACCTGCAAAGCCAGAAGTCAAGCTGTGTATTCATTTTCCTGACAGTTGTTTGTATTGTTTAACAATATATTTTGTTGTTTTGTAAAGAGTACTTTACAACAATGTTTTTTAACCATTTTTTAGTATAAATTGTGACCTCAAAAACATTTCAGTTTTCATCTTGAAAAACCATGCTCTATTTTTTTCAGTGAGAATATTTCATAGAGACAAAAAAGTGGGATGTTTTCCAACTTGCAATAGTTGTGAGACATTAAGATCCCTCCAGACTTTTCTTCTCTTTTATGATAACGAGAATATAAAAAACCGAAAACTTAATTAACTTAAGTTTTTAATTATAGGTATACTTTAATGAACAGACAACTCTGCATGCATGATAAATAAAGCGTTATCTTTTCCCCTTTCAGACTTTATCTTGGTTTTGTTTTGGGGCTTTGTTCTGTTCATTTTTTGGGGATTTTTCTGCATGGTCCACAATCTGAGCAACAAAGTATACAAGGGGATAAATTAATATCTGCTTAACAACATAAATAGCTTTGTAAAGTAACGTTCTGGATGTATCTTGGTCTGGGACGGGAGAAAACAAGCATATCTTTTCAGGCAGTTTTATCTAAGGGTTACTTTTATCAATTACACAATATTAGGCAGCAGGAAAAAAAAGAAGCCCAGAATTTTCAAAGTTCCCTTTTTATAGCTAGACAGCTTTCTATTCAAGTAGCTGCACTCAAGATGAACATTTAGGAAAAGAATCACAGATAAACGAACTCAGTAAGTTTTTTTCATTCTTAAAATGCCTCCATTTAAATTAATGTCCATTTGGCTACTTTTCAACATCCAACTTCCAAACACCTTTTTATTATGGATAAAAACAATACTACCTACCAGTATTCATTCCTTATTAGCAATATCAAATTTCTGTTCTAAATACAGGTATGCCTGGTGTAGGATCTATTAAAAAGACTCTTTACACTTATATGAAATCATAGTATTTTGTGGAAAATGTTTATCTAACCCTGTTTATTTTTATGTGACATTTCCCCCTTTAAAAATGATTGCCATTTACTGAATTGTAACAGTTCTACTCTGACACCACTATGATGTCAACATACATAATCTATTTGAGATGGAGCCTTCGAAGATTAAATAAGCAAAATAAGAAAATGGCACATTTAGAAATTATGCGTTTAAATACCAAACTTGAAATACTTAAGAATATGTCCCTTCAGAAAATGTCATATTAGGAGAGATGCAAAAAAAAAAAAAAAAAAAAAAAATTAACTCACTATTGTTTTGGGAATCAACACCTCCAGAAGCTCCCTGTGCCCTTACTAGAATAGGGGAAAAGACTTGGAAGATTAATTAACCGGGCATACCTTCTTCAAAAGTAATGTGTGTGAGTTAAAGTGCATTAACACTCGTGGACATTCATTCAGGACTAAAGTGACCTTAATTTCCTGTAGCTTAATCCTTCTCAAAGGAGTTAGAGCAAGCCACGGTGACTTCATAGCATTCCTTATGGGAATTTAATGCTCTTTAACTTTTGCACAATAACTTCATAAATTTAGTAAGATTTCCTACGTGCTCAATGTGTAAACAAGCTTTTAGATGCAAAAGACACAGTATCACTGTTGACCACTCCGTGTGGGAGCTCTTCCAGCACTCTTTGCTAATTGAAGATAAATTCCATTATGATCTACCATGTTTAGGTAGCAACCACTGGACTAGAAACTGAAGCAGACTGGACTTGCAGAGTCATAGAGAGCAAGAGAGTCAGGACATATGTATATGATTTTGCTTTGTTTTTGATCTGCTATGTGAACTTCTTAATCACTGCCATCTCTTTGCCTCTGATTCCCTAACTATAAAACAGAACCACATCTTACTTCCTATTCACTTGTTTCCGGTACACATTCTACTAGCACAGGTTTCCCACACCATAAATTTTCTCATAGCTTATATATGTGCCCTGAATAGGGACTAGAAAAGATGAAATCCAGGCACAGGTGCAAGTCTGCAGTGCAGCTGTGATTTTCTACATATGACTGATCAGCACAATTTAAAATTTTGGTTTACAAATGTAACATGTGATGGCAAGATTAGTTCACAATCCCTACAAATCAAAGTCACAAATTGGAACCAGGCATCATGTGACACTAAGCTATTTCAGTTACAGTTAAAAATCAATACATGTGGTCATTTGACTTTTCTGACAATATTGCTCACATAGTACACGTAAGCCTAACAGTGCAATTCATACAGGAGCTCTCAAAAGACGACTCATTTATTCATAGAGTCAATGATCTTAAAAGTGTTTTTTCCCCAGTCTTTTGGGGATAATACTATTAGTGCTCCTGTAAGGAAGTAACTCTTCTCAAACTGATCTTTCATAAAATTCTCAAAATAAAATAGCATGAATAATTGCCTTATTTTATTTGCATTGCACACTTTAAACCCAGAGAAACATGAAATGCACCATATGCCCTTATACTACCACAGGATGGGCATTATTACTCATTCCAGACTGCTCACGCAGCTCCTATCTCTACCATTCCCCTGGGGAAAGTTTCTGAGAGCAGCTTAGCTTTTCCAGGAGCATCAGCTTGCACCAGGAAAATAAGTTTTAGGTCTGCCTAACTTGTTCACCCCTGCTGTGTTTTCATAACTGTAACTTCTCCAGATACATCTTCAGTATCATTCATACTGCATCATTTGGTGATGTCATGCATGTTCCCCATTGTTTCACCACCTTTGAAAAACAAGAATACCAATCCTTGACAGGTAATGCAGAGCAGCTCTGATTCCAGCAAGCTTAGAGCCCTTTTCCTTGCTTAGATAAGCCATCATTAAACAAGAAAAGGAAGCAACCTTATTTTTGACCCTTTGTTTTGCTTTTTATTGCTTCAAATCCTTATATTTTTATCATTGCTTTTTCAATTTTTCATCAGATTCAGCCTGCTTCAGACATCTTCCTTCTCCATAAATTCTTAGCTCCAGACTACACAGTTCCAACAGGCAAATGAGAAAGGACAGTAAATATTCAGACAAACATGAGTTTGACCACTAATTTTTAGCTGCCACAATGAACACATAAGAGTGTCTATACCTTCTATTGTTGTTTTCCCCCATTTCTCCAAACTCCTACCACCAACAACTTTTGTTATCATTAATCACGGTGTCTTTCTACAGACATCACAATTCTGGCAGCCTTTGAGAACTTTCTTAACTCTACTTTTGTTAATCTTTAATAAAATCATAACATACATAAATGAATGTCTTAATACTTCAGTGATGAGTATTAAAAAGTATTTTTGCTTTTATCTGGCCAGTGCTCCACATCTCCAACTACTCAACTATCTGTCTTCTATTAAGATCTCCTTCAAAGGAGAACCCTGTGGACGAAACATCCCAAAGACATTTACTGTTACTGACATTGGGGTTAGTCAAGACATAGTAAAAACTAAAAACTGATTAGCCTGAAGTTTTTAAACATACATATTACTATGGGATGTATGGACCAGAAGAAGTTACATTACACACTGAGGAGAATTTAAAGCATCAACAAAAGGAGTAGGAGAGAAAGTGTACAACTCCTTGAGTAAACAGTTGTTTACTAGCAAGTTAAATGCAGGAGTTCACTCCTTGTACAATCAAGGAATATTTCCACACAGTTGCAAAAGAAAAAGAAACTTTTTCCTTATAAAGAGATTGTCCAGAAAGTCTTGTTTACTAAAGAAAATAGGAGCTTTGAACAGCAAAATATTAAAACACCCTAGACAGTAGAGGATAACACCTTTTTGTGTGTGTATGTTTACTATAGAAGCTATTTATCTTGACTTCAATTTATTACTAAAAGAGGTAATTTTATTATTAAAATATTTTTATACTCTGATTACAGTTTGATAGAACAAGCCCGTACAATGTGAAATAGAATAGCAAATTGATGGTGATCTTCAAATACATCGAAGTTTGCCACACAAGATAAAGTAATGATTCTCTCTGTCTTCTGGGGATAGAACAAGAACTGTGTATAAACTGCTGTAAGGTAAATTTAGTCAAGAGCGTAGGAAAAAGCTTTCAAGTTTGCTAAGCACTGGGAGAAATTGTTTTGGATGTCACAGAATATCCACCACTGGCTGATTGTAAAGATACAATGCATTGTAAGACAAACAGCAGAAACAGTTCAGATGCTTTTTAACTTTTTGTGCATTTGCCAGAGCAGAGGACTAAATGACCTTATGGAATGTCTACTAATACTTTCTTCTATGATTTTTTGAAAATGTCATGTACCAATGAATTAGAACCACAAAGACTTGCACATCACTTTTCAGAGCCTATCTTCTCTCAATTACAAGGGTAATACATTAGACCACTCCACCAGGCAGTCCCAGGAAAATGCTCTATAATACTGAAGTAGTTCCTTGCATGGGGATATGTACACTCCATTTTACAATTTTTCAAGAGGAGTCAGCAGCTCAGTAGATTACATTGCTGTATTTTGTTATGATCAATGATGTTTTCATAATGATGTGACATGTCTAAATGACACAAGCCTGGCTTCCTACCAAAAATGTAAAGCCCTTCCCTTTTTTTAAAAAGAGGAAAATAACCATTTATCAGTATGATAAATTTCTCTGCAAGAAAATGGCAGAATACCATTTTAATACAAAGTACTCCCAAAGTCTGTAATTATTATAAAAAAAAGTTCAAAGGATTTTAGAAGCAGAAGATGCTTTCATAGAATGGTACATAACTCTACATGTTGAAACTACAGAAATATAATCAGCAATCGAACTGAAAGTTTAATATTGTTGTGAAAGTTTTGGAAACATGCAGAACACTTCCAAAATCCAGAGCTTTTTTCCTCAAATAAGGTCAATTGGCATTTTTCCTCACTGCAAAATAACCTTTCAGGTAATAATGCACTAAATAACTACTGTTTGACATCATTTGCTTTATCTGATGCATTAACATAAAAGCTGCAAAAAATCTTTTGGACAGCATGTTCTCCTTTGTTACAAATGCCTTACCCTGAGATTCTTTCCTCCTTGCAACTTTATAAGACTGCTAGATCTCTCAGCGTCATGGGTTTTCATAAATACAATATAGCTTTTGGCTCTGAAACTGTACCTTGAAAAGTTGCCATGACAGCATGGAGCACTGTGTTCAGCCTGCAATCCTCAGTAGGCTCTGCTGCTCCTTTCTTACCCAAGTCTCCCAGCACCTGCGCAGACACGCACTTGGCACTGTGATTAACTCCTATCATACATCAGCCATGTTTTGCTCATCTTCCCTCCAAGTGAATGAAATACTGTTTAGTATTTTGTTCTGGTAGCATGGTGGGTTTGATTTTTTTTATTTTACAGCATGCTACTCAGGTATCCTCAGGTTCAAAAGGCAAGGACAAAAAATTCTATTGCAAGAGTAGAAGGTGGTATGACAAGTGATACTCCTCTGGATCCCTAAGAGTTAATTTTCCAGCCTCACATCCCTTCTCTGCCGTTTCAACCCTTTAGACTTACTCATTAGCCTACTCCTGGAATGTCCTAGAGAAAAAGAAAACAAAAGAATTGGACCAGGAGGGCTACTCAGTCCTAGCTTAGTCCTTCCACGTAGTAGCTCATGTTTCAGATTCCTGGGAGCCCCTGCCAAACCCTGGTTCTTGTCCAGAAGGACAACAGTAGTACTGTCCCTATGTACTTCCAGCATGAGATTCTCTGTACAAGCACTGAACTTAGTATGGAACTATAAATTCAACTCAGAATGAAATCAGTGCTGATGCCACCATGCATCAGGTTTATAATCCAGATCATTTTAGGCACCAGAGGACTGCTTTAACTCTGCAAGTGTTTTCAGATTGCATGCAACTATATTTATGAAAAGAAGTTCTTTTTGATTCAGAAAATATACTGTCTACAGTTGCTATGGGTCAAGATGGGATTTTTTCCTGAATCAGTCACCCAGCCCTAATTCTAATAGAATACCTCTGAATAGTTTTATACTAATAACTGCTCTGTAGAGACTCCTGAAATTATAATATATTAAAGACCCATCAGCCTATCAGAAGAACATGTAATTTTATGTTCATTACTTCTTGGTTCCTGACTATAGAATTTGGATGGTTGCACCTCAATTAAAAGTTGAATCAAAGTTAATATAATTTAAATAAAAACTTCAATAAAAAGTTAAAGTTCTGTTCTTAATAACATTAATACCCTTTAATGACCGCTACGGTCATTACCACTAGATAACTGACCTTCTTGAACCTTTCTTCACATAGAAACCTTTCTCCCAACACAGGCAATTATTTAGCAGTAATGAGTGCTCTGTAAGAGATTATTGTTTAACCAAGTACCTTGACACACTGCTTTCCCCCCGTTATCTCTACTCTTCAACAAATGGTACATTTTTTTCTATTGTAGGCTTTTCAGTTCTGGCTATAGAAGGCTGTGGTCTTATTCTTTCCAATGCAGAAGTTCATCATATAATTGGCAAAACGTGAGATATAATTAAAATTTTGAAAATTAGGATGCTATTAAATAATGCTTGTGAGCTGCAAATGTGGCCCTGTAAAACAGAGCAGTTACAAAGGCAGGTTTGCGATACTGAGGGATAATGAGGAACAAAAACTAGAAATGTTGTTGGGGATGAAAAGATACAATTCTTTAACGGCATGTGGAAAAAGAATGAAAAAGAAGAATTAATTATAAAAAAAGACTGAAATATTCTGGAGCATATTGGAAGCCAAAGGAAAAAATTAATGGAAAAACAAATAAAGAGCAAGGAAAGCAGGCAAGACAAACTAAATTTGGGGGGACAGAGTTAAATTTCATAAAGAAAGAAATCTTTTTGGAAGAGTCCCAGAAGCATTAAATGTTAAACGATGCTACTGTAGAAGTGTGAATTACTGGTTCAATGAGCTCAACTCAAGCCTGGAAGATGAAACTGCTGAATTCTCATTCCAGCTGGCCTAACAACTCACAGGGTAGCTGTGGGGAAGGCTCTTCACCCTCTCTGCCTTGGTTCCTTTCTCCAGAAAAAAAGGTGAAAGTTACCTTTTTTCAGAAGGCATTATGATATTTACATATGCTGTACTTCAATAATACTAAACATTAACACTTACTACTGCCATCAAGCATGTCCTCTTCCTCAGTTTTTAATGTAAGATTAAAGAAACACCTTCCAATTCAAATTCTCAGGCTGAAGCATCTCATTTTGCACAAATTCACGTAAAATATCTTAGTTCTTTTTCCTAAAACAAATCTTGGCTAATCAATTTAAGAGAGTGACCATCTTCATATTGGTTTGTTTTGAATGTTCTGACCACTCTTGTACCTCTTCAAACGAATAGTGGTCAGAACATGAATTATGGTCAGATTGTGGAATAAAGCCTGAAGAATCTAATAGAAATACCAGTGTGCTATACCGAGAGATAAGATAAAAAATGTCAGCTGTTTAAAGACTGGATGACACAATTGTACATTACTTCCTCTATTTTGGCCCAAAACACAAGAAAATAAGTAACTCCATATAATGCCTTAATCCAGTGTGCAGCAAAGAACAGCCTAAGCGAGGTCTTCGCTCATTTAAAAGCAGTAAATATCTTCTAATGTCCTGGATGAATTTCCATCGGCTCTCTTCCCTTAGAAAAAAGGTCTCTAAAAATGAAAGGTGGTGGAAACATTTTCCGATAGCCAACGCTGCTGCTATTGAGAAGAAAACAGAAGAGAAATTTCTCCAAATTATTTTTTCACATTAATACTCCATCTCCTAAAGCCTCAGTTTTTTCATAGTATAAGTGTTACAATGATTGAGGTTCCTCTGTATATTCTGAGTAAGGGGACAACCGAGAACAAAAGGGAGAGGGCTTTCAAAGCAAACTGATTATGACTTGCCTTCTATCTAAAACGACTTAAGCTAGGTTCTTTTATTAATGAGAATACCACAGGAAAGTATAATATTCTATTCAGTTCTGGAAATTACTACAGGTAGGAATGCGGTATAGAGCCTTGTCAGCTAGACAGTTTACTACAATGAAAGAAAATGGAGCAAGAAGGATTTTTTTATTTGTATAAAATATATTGTTCTTCCAGGCTGTAGTGAAATAGTTTCTATTTAATTGCAGAGAAATCCTAAGAAGGTTACAGCAGTGAAACATTAAAATTCTAAGGGCAACTAATAACATTAAAACTTTATAGCCCCAGATAGAATAATTTAGACAAAAACAACATGAACATATGTTTTGTGTAATAATAACAAACATTTATAGCTGTCAAGAGAGAAAAACACAGGTTTATGCACACCTTAATGGCGTGCATGGGTGAGCATGAGTATATTTAAAACATAATATATTACAAAATTGACAGCAGGCATGACTCTTCTGGGTACTATGTTAAATCAATGAATAAATTACCAAAAGTGTGTTGTGGCTGTTTGGATGTGTAATTGAGCTTAACGTATGTAGTGTTATTTCAAAAGAAACTGTTCAAGGAGTTTCTAGACCAATCCACTATGCATCTTTACTAAGCTGTTTACAAATAACAATAAATGAAACTGTCTCACAGTAGGAAGGAAGTTTAGTTATATGCATTACGTAAATGGAAGAGAAGTTAATTTTAATATGTTTTTCGGGAATTAAAACCAAACTTATTATAATATTGCTAGGATTCACTGAATTGGAAATCAACATTTTTCATGTTTAATTTTAGATTTATTTTAATTAGCTTATACTTTACAAACAAAAGCCTTCGTGGCAATACATGTCAGGAATAAGTCTACTGAGATAAATATGGATGCTTCATAAAGTACCTATACTGAAGAGTAAGAATCAATGCCCAAATAAAGGAACTAACAAAAAGATGAACTCAAATTTATTCTGTTTATTTCCTTAATACATTTCCTGTACAATGTCTAAAAATATTTTATTACGTTAGAAAAGTATGAACTTTTAAACTTTATTGTTCTTGACTAATTAATATCAAAAATCCATAGATTTGCAAATTAACCTATTAATTAATAATCTTAATATTTAGAAAAAACTGAGCACATACATCTGTTCCTTGTTTCAGGGCTGTTTCATCTTACTACACACAGAATTTTCGAAAGATAAATTTACCTAATTTTTTGCATCTATCTTTATATTTTGCAGTTCTAGTAGTACTTGGTTGTTATGCAATGCTCTAACTGCTTGCACCTCAAATCTAAGATAGGAAGGACAGCCTGTACAAAGTAGTACAAGTACTCAATAACCTTGTAGTCTCCAGGAAAATTTGTCAAATCAACAGCAAGGACAGAAAAGACAAGCTGACCTGACCCCTGTCACCTTCTTCTTGTCCCCTTCCTCCAAACTGAAATGATGATCCTTGCATGTAAGCAATCATAAATGCACCATTCTGAACTTCTGTTGTGCATCATAGCTTTAAGTCAAAGCATTTCAGAACACACGGTGCTGAGCTTTTAATGAGATCTGAACTTTTTCTTTTACAATTTTCTTTTTCTTTTCTCAACATTTTTCTTCATTTTGTAAAGGATGATGTAGACTGTCAGCATCAACCATACTTCTGATTTTCTTAGGGCTCATAAACTCAAGGATTAAGGCATTCTGTGCTAAATGCCTGTCTCCTTTCTATAACATGACTGCAAAGAGGAAAAATAGGATGAAGAAATGAAGTGTACATGCCCAGATGAGCTATTCTTTCTCTCTGGCGTGATGATGGTTCATAAAACATGCTATGGAGCGATTATAAAAGAATATGGCATACCACCTGTCTTCTGGTCAGAAAACCCATTTTGTATTTAAAGCCATCCTAGGTTAACTGTAATTAACATTTACAGCTGCCCATGGGATATGGCAAAATACACCACTACCACACATTTTTGTTGCGGTTACTTCCAGGTGTTTAAGGAACAAGTTTAAATTTCTAAATGTGATGCAATCCCCATTGTATCTCCCACATTAGTTACACTACTTTGGGTAAGTATAATTATCAATAAATGAGCATCTTAAAACATCTCAGATACTTTAAGAGAGGCTTAATTAAAAATCCAGGCAAAATACTTCAAAAAAAAATTACTAGACCTGAATAAAAATATACATAGGCTTTTAAGCATCTTGCAGGCTTTTTGTATTAGTCTACATTTCACCAATTGCTCTATTGAAAAATATTTTTTTCACAATGTAGATACACATGAAGAAGTCAGATCAGAACCATATTCTGTTGCTTTCTAATAGATTGGCTTTAAAAACTAGCAAAATCTGTGACATCACTTTACATTTAAAGTTTAAATGTAGTCAAGTATACATACTATGCCACAAGACATTTAAGTCAGCTTGAAAATGCAGAATGTCCAAGTAGATTTTTTCTTCAAACATTTTACCTGATTTCTCTTTTGTGAACACCCTAGTGAAGAATAGATGCTTAAAGTACACAGCTGAGACTAGAACTGAAAGATACTACGAGTTAAATCATTGCTAGAAGATGTTCTGAAAGGCTAAAATAAGAAGAGAATTGGAAAAAAACAAAGGGAAATGTCACAAAATCATGCTGAGTATAGAAGTAATTAAAATAATTTTAAAAGAATAAAAGCATGAAGAAGATAAAATTTACCTTTATCTCATAATATCTTTGTTCACATCAATGTTTCTTTTGTTCTCTATTACACATTTAATCACTCTTGGACATCAACCATAACAGCAAAAACTCAAATACCTAACTGATAATTAAGCACAGTAATATTTATAAGAAGTTAGTTTATTCTCTAGATAGGAGCATTAATTTAACGCACAAATACAATGAAAGCAAAATTTCTTTTTAAAGATCAGAGGAGTGCCATGCCAGTCACTCTTTAATGAAGTAAAGCATAATTTTTGTTTTCAGACCAGTAATATAAGTTCAATAAAATGACAAAGTTAGAATGCTGTTAACAGAAGCAACAATCTTTAGAGAGGACAATTGACAACAGCATCCCTATTGAGCTGTCCTATTTAAAGTACAAGATTTCTACTACACTATAATAGAAGGGAAAATATAGATTGTCAAATATGATGGTTTTTTTTCAAAAGCAAAACATGGTGGAACAGCCTGGCACAAAAAGAAAAGAAAAAAGCATCTCAGTATAGAAGGTAATCTTGGTTTACTCCACTAAAACTTTCATCACCAGATGTAATTAGGATGAGAAGCATAAGTTGATATTGCATTGCTATTACCAGAGCTAGAAAAAAAAATTAGACTAGTGGAGCTAGAAGATGATAACCTCGTACATGTGGCTCTTATGCCACATCTTCCGATCAAGCCAAGATATTTATCATTGTGATGACTGGTAACACATGGGTAGAAGACACATTCAAGCTTTACCATTCGATCTGACCAGCACCAGGTTTGCCAGAAGTCAGATATGATGCCTGTGGAGCGCCAGACTTTCTGTATCCCTGCACTGCCCTCAGAGGCTGACACGGCAGTGAACTCTGGGAGAGTCTCCCCACACACTCCTGTACTAGATTTCACTTGTGATCCAGCTGAAATGTGTTTTGAAGAGCAACAGATGGCATGGAGGAAGAGGGAGCAGGAGAGGAGGAAGGAAACTGAACTGTAAAGATCTGAATTTCAACTTATTTGCTTTGTTAGTGATCACTGTCTTTAAATTCAACCACAAGTTTGTTTTACCAAAGCATTTTTAGTCAGCTAGGATTCCTTCTTTTCACTTGCTTATTTGTTAGTTTATTTTGGTGTGTTCCCTCAACTTCTGAACTAAAACTCAAAAATAATTTTTAAAAACACTCTCTGCTGTGATCTAAAACCTTGAAGGAGCTTATGGGATTCTGAACCCTTATAGAGAAGTATAAAAGTAATAGCTCTGAAGTAATAGGCTACTCTAGAAATTTCTGCTTTAGACTGGGAGATGTTGATTTTCCAGTAAAATAAATCTGTGTATTTGTGTGTGCATATTACTAGAAGTTGTTACTGAATGTGGATTTTTCTAGAAATCTGAGAAGCGCGTGAAACAGCAGGCAGATATGAATGGGTGAAACCTTGCACAAATATTCACTTCTGAAAAGATGTTCTGTTAAAAATAAAAGAACAAAAATGGAATAATATGATTGTGTAAAGAGAGCAGAATGGACAGATACTGGCAAAATAGGAAATCAAGGCCCTTGAGTGGTTAATACTTCATTTATGTCACTTAAGGTAAATGCTTTCATATGAATACATACTCAATGCCTTTTGGTTTTATATTTTCAAATACAGACCAAACCCAAATGGGATTTTTGCCTAAATAAAACTTGTCAGTTGGTCCACTTACACAAAGGAAGTAACAGCCTAACGTACTTTCAGAATTCCAGGTAATAATGTTCAAATTCAAATAGCATTATGATAAAATTAGCCGCTTGGGCATATGCCAGTTTAAGTATCTGTTCTCATCAAGTTCTCAGTCTGCACTTGTTCTCAGAGGAGAGATTTAGATTTAAAATATCCTTCAAACTGAACTTGATCAATGTTTTAATAGAAAGTAGCCCTTCTCATTCCTGAAGTAAAAAGTCATAATTTCTTTGCTAACTATCTAAGCATAACTGCTTCTACTAACAGAGATGGATGTTAAAAAGGCAATAGTTGCCAAAAGCAATCAATATAAAATATTTAGAATCACCAAGGTGTAAAAATTGTTAAAGCATATTATAATTACCACAGATATCTGAGAGTCCTTGTTCATATCTTCAATTCAAATATGACTTTTGATATTTTTGCAGTAAATTTTATCATATGCTGGTTAAAAAAAGCACCTCTGTTTCATAACAGGATTGAATATTGTGCTTAATAGTAGATACAATTTAGCTGCAAAAAATATAATTTTTAAAGTGTGGCTCTCTCAATTTTAAACTTGGTAGTGAGCTAAATAAACCATGGATAAGGCTACTGTTGAATTCAATTAAAAATATGATCTTCAGTACTTTTTAGATATTTGGCCTGTTAAAAATTATTAAAATTATTTTCGATGCTATGAAAACAATAGTCATATAGAATTTGAAGGAGATTGATGGATATATGAGAAAACAATCTCTCTGAGCTAAAATGGGATGAAGATTTGCTCGACCACGACTTTAGGGACATCATTACTTGAAATACTAGAAAAATATTTAGTTAACTTGTGATATAGAGAAGTTTTACCATGGCTTGTGTAACCCGAAAGATGCAATTTAGGATGGAGCTATTACTCATTTGTCTTGTCTTATTGCAGTCCAAAGAGTGACTGCTTAGATTTATTCCTTTTTCTGAGAAGGGAGGTTCTGAATTAAACCCAAAATCATTCCTCCTGCCCAATAAAAAGCATACAATTAAGAACTCAAGAGAAACAGCTTCCAATAAACAACAGTGAATCTACCATGTGGAACCTAGCAACACATCTAACAGCCCTTTTTTTGTGCACCTTTGATGCTTTTGATTCAATCATTCTAGACAAAAACTATGACTATCTGAACAAAAGAAATCTTTTCAAAATAGAACTCTCCTAGATATGTAACACTTAAAATCTATCAACTGAAAATTACTTCCAAAAGCAGTGGTCTAGTGTTAACATTTACAAACCCACCTGCATAATCCTGCATCTTAGCCAGGCGTTATCATGCAATAAAAATTTAGTTATTATTACAACATTTTTCCCTCAAAACATTGAGTTAGATTCACCCCAAGTGGCCTCAGTAAGACAGACTGTGAATTTCCAGCCAGTTGGGAGGAAGGCATTTGGGGAGCACTCGCATCCTCCTTTCCCTATGAAGCAGCCAACCACCACCACAATCGACAATGGGCTCACAGAGGCAAAAGAGAAACCTACCTGCCCTATGACATAATTTGATTTACAGCCTTTCTTGGAAGAGCTCAGCTGCATAAATCCTTATGAACAGCCATATGAAGTGCAACATTCTCCCTCTGGAAAAGAAACAATAGTTCTGATCCCTGCTTCTCTCAGGGTGTATTGAGGAGTAAGCCCTTGTAGAAGAGCTGACCAAGGTTCAGTTTGCCTGTGTTTGGTAAAAAGGCCATGGTCTAATGAAAAAAAAAATCATATTTTATCAGCTTGGAAACATAAAATCACCCAAAAATTACTATCTCAGTTAAAGTATTTTAACAAAGCAAGAACTTGTTCAGCTACATAATTTCTTTACTCAAGGATAGATATAAAATACAAGACAGAAGAATCTTGACAGTTTTATGAATATTATTCTGTACGAAACGTCAACTTAAGATTATATACATTTAGAAGCTTAAAGGAAGCATTCTGTACATGAGAGATTACATGTTTACTTTGGCTTTGCCTTGGGATTTTCAAAGCTTCTGCTTAGTTGAAGGAAATTTCTGTGACTCATCATAATGAGTCACACATTCTTGTCAAGGCACTAGGTTTGTCAATAAAAATCCCTGTACCAGAAAGGTACTAAACAGCACTAAACCTCTCTTTTCTTTCTATCCATACTAAAATTAACACACAAAATATTTCACCTAATTCTCAGTCTGATACAGTATTATAGTCAAAAAAGTTTTCTGCTCAGTTGCCACAGTCATATCTTTTATATCAGTAGATCCTTCTCTTCTTGTTTCTTCTACAAAGACTCATTATAAGGCAGTCCCATTCAATAATCCATATTCAGACTTCCTTTTAGCAATGCTAGTTTCTGCTTCTAAACTTATTTTAAACCATCTTTCTCTTTCCTTTTATTCCTCATCTCTAAAATGTGTGATCTCTCAAATCCTTCCTGAAGATACTTTTGGTTACGATAGCTAGGTCTGTCCACAGTCTAGATGACATCTGTAACATTAAAATTACATAATTTATACAGCAAAGTATTAAGAACTAGAAAATGGAGGAACTTGAAGTGTCTAACTGTCTGTCTAAAAGACACAAACTTTCCTTCCTCTTGCTTCCTTTTTATGTTCTTTTCATTGTTACATCAATATAGCTTGTTTTGATCAGCTTGGAAATTCTTAATGAATGTTTTCAATCCTATATTTGGATAACAATTAATATTGAAAGAACTCAGTCATGTTTCACATGCCTCAGCAAAAGCACTAAAAGACAGGCTTATTCTTTGCAAAACCAAAATTATGTCTATCGATTCACAGAAGAAATTTGTAAATACCACTACCCTTTTTTTCTCATTGGCCAACTCATGGTTCAAATCCCCCACCATAGAAGCTGATGTATCAAGACTACTATAATGTACTGAAATACCTAAAGCCAAGCAAAATGATAACTGCAATTAACGTTTTCTAGCATGGCAGAATTAACAGCATCATTTTTACTTAAGACTGAGATGACAGTATCTTTAGTCTAGACTCCCAAGGTTTCCAAAGATTCAGAATTGAAATGTCACATAAATGCTTTTAAACTGTTCAGCTGTTAGGCACCATAATAGGATCTATGTAGAGATAGCATTTTAAATATTCAACAATATAAGACTATGCCTCAATGGCAACACATCAGGGCCTTCTGTTCTAATTACAGGAAAGCACTTCCTTATTACCATCTTTGAAGTAGCAAATAGTGGACTGTGGACTTGCTGTAATACATTCAGCATAGAAATACATTGCAGGATATTATAAAGTATTGTTTTCACCAGTGAAAGGTAACAACTGTTTAACTGTGCCCAAGACACTCCAGTTGTTCTGAACAGAAGAGACTTACACATTCAGCTGAAACTGCAAAGAATTGAGGTGGCAGATGGTAATTCCTGATACTGGAAGTAAGCCTGGGTAAAGGTGGTTAGAACTTCAGTTTAATGTCTCATCTATGAGGTGCTGCACTCATGAGATAAAACTCTCTCATATTTAGATGGGAATGTGGCTCATTATGGACACATTAGAGGAAAAAATTGCTTCTTCTAAAGCACAAATACCAACTTTTTTTGTACATTTCTTTTCCCAAAAAAAAGACTTGATTAAGCCATGAGACAAGGATAGACCAGAATGTCATGTGTATCACCAGATGAAAAGCCCTTTCCATATGTTTGTACACAAGAGATGAAAGTATTGTTTCCATTTCATTATTTTTTCAAATTGTTACTGAATAAGTAATGGCCATTTATTTGACATTTTATTCCACAGTATTATGTACATGAGACACAAGATTTAATCCACAAGTCCAATCCTGAGTTTTTGTACGTGGAAAAATAGAGAAAGAGAGACTAAGTTAAATAAACAAATTCAGTTTGAGATGTAAAGTTTTAAAATTCTGCTGTGATTTAAATACTCGAGCAAGCTAAGTAAAATGATCCTTCTACCATATGTTATGCTCTTCCACTAGAAGCAAGTGAAGGAGAATAGAATGAAGGCCAGTTACATATGCCATTTGACAACTTCAAAGCACTACCCATGACAATAATACATGCTATACTCCAATTGCATAGACTGGACACCAGAAACACAGTATTCAAAGTGGTTATGTAAGTAAAAATACTAGATTCTGAAATCATGGTCTATGATATCTGTTGTTAGTATTTAAATCTGTCTCAGTAATAAACTTTCCCTGTTTTAAAATAATGAAAGACATCAGGAAAAAATACTGGTATGTTGCCTTTAATATTTCAGCCCATACACCACACTCATGAAATACAGAGTTCAGAAAAGGCACTGAGGAAAAGAAAACTATTGATTCACAAGTATGATATTTCTCTGCACTAATCACAAAGATGCCAAAACACTTCATCTGTATATTCCTTTTACATCAAAGTATTAATCTAAATGTAGTAGTCATAGCAGTCTGATTGGATGGCCAGGATAAGTTACAAGTTATAAGCAAAAAAGAAAAGATTGCTACCATTCTCTAAACTTTGCTCTGCCTTGTGTCCCATTTCACAAATTCACCTTCATATGAAAAGACTGAGCAGGATATAATTGTTCTGAGCTGTGAAGTTTAGTCCACCCACCAGGTCTGAGACCAGTGTCACTCTAAAACTGTCTGTAAAGCAGCATTCCCAGAATCCCAAACAGTGATCAATACTAAACAGCTTCACCAAGTTTTGAGTTTTTAAATGAAAATCACTTTTCTGTCTACTGAAGACTGTTTATTTGGAAAGACTGTAAAAGCTGTAAAATTATATGCAACTGAGTGGGAAATGATCCTGGAAGTGTGTGATGTTTAATTACATATCAAGAGGAAATTACACTGGTTTTCTTTTTCCCTTTATACAAAGGTTTGTTTAACCACTTCAAATTTTGTTCCTGAGCCGCCTACTATTTTTGTGACTTCCAGTTTACTTTGCTAAATGTGGTTTTTTACCTCTTCCTCCAGTACTCCTTAAATCCTGACTGCTTCTATAATTAACCCACTGACAAGCCCATTTTACAGTTAACACATTCTTCCCAAGACTGTTTTTTTTACCTAGAACAACTAAGTCAGATTTCAATGTTCTATGTATTAATTCCAGTGTCTTAACCAGTTACATGCTTAGTTTTCTGAAGCTGGAATGGGAAATAAGAAATGTTTCACAGTAAGAAAGCAATTATTCTGGAAATAAATGTCCAGAAGTACAAACTATGTGTGTATATATATCTATATTTGCAGAGTATACCATTATTCTTTTGACCTACCAGCCTCTAAGTTCAGATGTTACATTCTGAACTATTACCAAAACAACCCACAAAACTTAAATCAAGCATTTACTTGCAGAACAAAAACATCCAGATCTCAAAAATTATAGTAATGAACAAACTGAACAAATGCATGCTGAGAGCAGAATTTGCAGCTGATACTTAGAATATTATTCCACACAATGTTCAGTGAAGGAGAATGTGTGCAGTGGGAAAATGCTATTAAGATTTGTATGCTTTTAAAAGACATCAGTTACAAGACTGATTTGCAGGTTCTTCAGAAAGGAATGAACTTTTCCATCGAACTATGAATTAAACAGATCAGGGTAATATTCAAGTATTTACACTCATAGCCACTAGATAAGAAAGTAAATCTCTTTCTCTAAAGAAATACCACTCTTTAGTGTTTATTTAAAGCAATACTGTTCCAGTAGTCCTTTTGCGAAGAAGTGACCTGATTTGAGAGATCACCAGCAAAACAAGTGGTCTCAGACATCTTCAGAAGGTGAAAAAATGAAAAATACACACATATATGAAACCATTCCTCCTATTTCCCAGATATTTTAGACTATTACTTAAGATTTCCATCAAAAGAAAACACATTCTTTAGCTAAGTGTCTCAAGATTCCAAAGGACAGTCAGGTGTATTTTATGTCTCATGTACTACTCATAAAGTTAGATCAGTACTTGTTGGAATGGGTCATTTTTAAAGGCCCTTTTCCATAGAGTAAGAAGGCGAAAATTTATATCCCTCAATTTAAACTGAACACAGACATCAACTCTTGATTTATAAAAATAATAGAATAATAGTTTTAGCAAATACTTAGAGAACTTGCTGTTTTCCAAAGATTTTACAGAGGATGCAATATATTGGAAGAGCTTAGGTTTCAGAAACGTTTAAAATCAATCCTAAATCTTCTACAGCAATCACTATAAGCCATTATAAAACTTACATACAATGATATGAAAAACTTCTGTAGCAAAATCTGAATTCTTGACTACAAATGTTGACAATATTTCTATAGTTCAGAACATCCCTTTCCTCCTCCCACTCTTCACTGTTCTCATTAAAGATGCTACAGTGCTATGAAAACATGTTTTAAAAAGTCCTAAGGGAAAAGTTTCCCAGGGTCTTTGAAATTCCTCCTTTTCCTATTTCTTTACAGATTTCTAACACCAACACTGTTCCTGTAGTTTCTCAAAAAAGGCAAAAATAAAAATACCCTCTAGGTATAATCTTTCAATTTTCTATTACACTTCTCAGGTTCTTCTTTGGTTTTTGAAACAAATGTAAACTGAAATGTGCAGCTATTTTATTAGATGTAGTTTATTTTTAAGTTAATCTTTTAGTGTGAAGAAGTAGATGGTATCTGACCACTCGACTGCATATACTTACAAGAATCATTAAAATAATCTGCAAACATTTTTAGTTTGATCTCTGGTTTTTTTCTACTTTTT
Source organism: Phylloscopus trochilus trochilus (assembly GCA_016584745.2). Lineage (NCBI taxonomy): Eukaryota > Metazoa > Chordata > Aves > Passeriformes > Phylloscopidae > Phylloscopus > Phylloscopus trochilus. The sequence continues at coordinate 39,853,958 of WQNJ02000001.1, read as the reverse complement.
TAAAATTTACCTGTAGGCACAAAAGAAAACAAACAAACAAAAGCCCCCCAAACCAAACCAACAAAAAAAGCATTGCTTCAGTTTCTTATCTCTATGATAAAACGCACGGGGCAAGCAGCTATCACCTATCTATATGAGAAAGTTACTGCAATAAATTGCAGTAAATCCCTGCCTCTGTTTCTCCCTTTTCAATATTTGAATATAATCATCCTAAGCTAGGGATTCCACAATTTTCCTCACAAAATCCAACTAGATTTTAAAACACTTGTTACTTTATAATTTTGATTAAGCAGCTAAACATTTGGCCACGGATGAGTCAAAATATTCAGAGATATGGGATCATATTACTAGCAGGCTAAAAACTTAACTTTGAGCTATTCTGTTTTGTTTAACAGATCACATTATGAAATCAAGTGTTGCTCCACCACCTGCTCCCTAAAGGAGGAGCTATATGACCCAGGAGCAATTTCCATCATGCAAGTGAGGAGGTATATCAGTTCAAATTCTGTCTCTCACACACATGTGTTTCCTGAAGTTTTGTTTCATTTTTCTCCTTCATCCATCTTTAAGACCATTCTTGCAATGTAGAATTATAGTAAGCAATCATCAGAACTTTTCATGTAATCACAGCTAAGAGTCACTCTACAAACTACTCTCTTGGAAACACTAAATGCCAATACTAACAATTGTCTAGCATCAGAACCAGAAAATCCACTCAGCCTGTGTTGTTTCCAGACACAGAAATCATTAGTTTTTCTAAACATTTCAGCCAAGATACTGAGTTATTGGATTGTTCTCCTGCATATTCTTTGCTTAAGAAACAGCTCTGCTTACGATTGATGGTGATGAAAAGTCATGGACCCTAAACCAGAAGTTTCTATTGTGTGTAGTGTCCCTACACTTCTTGCACCAATTTGAATAACCATGGTCTGTATTTAAAATGCTCTTACAAATACTGTTTGGCAACTGGTAACTACTATAGGCCTCTTTAATAATTAATATCCACAAAATTATGACAGGTGTCAATGACTTACTCTTAAAGTACTTGTATTCAACACGAGCACTATTATGGACGACTTAAACTTGGAGCAAAAAGATATGTGGAAAGGCATATGACCTTCTTCCTACTACAATGGCCATCCCCTAATTAAGCAATGCATCTGATAGTCATTAACAGGAATGAGATAATGAATCACTTTCTCTCTTCTTTGTTAATTTGCTGTAACCAAGCGGCTAATGGATGTCAGAGCTGAGTGATTGCACTGATTATAGTGATTTATAGTTGCAACAAAACAATTTAAAAGCATTCTGATTATTCATGTTAAAGATGCTTTATGTTTTGTTTACTAAATGTTTTATGTTCCCCCTCATACCCCTCTACACACAATAAGACAGGTCTTGCTGAAAAACTTGAAAGTTCTAAGATTTTTTATTGTTTCAGAGTAAGGCATTTCATTTTGTTTATAAAAAAAAGTTTACCCAGTAGAAATGAAAAGCCTTAGGGTGGAAAGAAAACTTCAGTGGTGCCTAGTTCAAAAGAAGACGGAAATAAGAGGAAATAAGGCAAACTTCAAGCCACTTACCTTAGGGCTCCCAGTCCCTTCCTCACTCTCTGCAGACACATCAGTAGCCAGTATCTCTGCTTTGATGATATCCAGAGCCCTAAGAATCCAGCTGTGTTGCCGTTTGATTTGCCTCTGTAGTTCCTTCCATTGACTTGCAATCATGTGCAGCATGTCCTTCAGTCCTTCTCCAAAATGAAGGGGGAAAAATAAAAGCTGTAAACTCAACAGCATTTTTAAATATTATCCTTTATTCAAATAATTAGCAGGGTATTTGAAATACTAAATGCAACAAGAGTTTTAATGTGTTTTCTCATCAATAAATCTGAGCTTTATTATTGTTCATCCTGCAAAACAATGCTATAGAGACAAACAATTCTTTTAGCCATCATGTTAAATTTTGATTGAGTTTCAGCTGAGAATTTCAAGAGAAAATTCCACATAAACTGTCCTTTCCCTGCAGCAGGGAATACTGGTAATCTCTCCCTCTAATATCCAGTCTTTGTCTTGAAACATTTCACAATCCTCCAAAACCATTTTCCTTACCTCCAACTCCTTTAAATATTTCCTGTAATTTATACATTTCTATTTCCTACATTTATGATGACATGCACTACCCTCCCTAGCTATGGCGTCTCTGTTTGGAACTATACAGAGAAGTCAGTAATTTCCTATGGCTTTCACATTACACAGATATGTCTGATGCTGCAAAACAATGGAGGCACACATATATAACATGATGAAGAAACAGTATAGCAAAGAGTAACTTCAACCTGGATGAAAAGCATGTTAAGCAGGCCAAAATTAAGATGGTATTCCATAGCAGTATATGCTGATTAAAACCCCATTAGCAGACAAGTCACGCAAACATCTAAAAATATAGGAGGTGGTAGCGATAAAGGGAAATCAGTATATCTCTCTCTCTCCTCTCAATTCAAGGCCTCTGAAGAAAAAGACAAGCCTAACCAAAGAAAAAAGGTATTTTTAATTTTAATCTAGTCCTCATAAATATATTTAAATCAATGTAAGAATTAGTTTGAGTGGTAAAATAAAGCTTTACCAATGTGATTACTCATGCAGAGTATGTAAATACATATATATATATATATTTGAAATCCTAGTTCATTATCTTAATGTTATTTCCATAGCACCTACATCAAAGAATATGTCAGTGTGAAGTTTTCAGTGATGTGATTTCAATTGAAACTCAGTTGAACAGCAAGACCAAAATAAAATGAACAGACTATTTGCAGGCAGTATTTCATTTTATAAGTATCACTGCATTGTATGCAGTATATGAAACATTTATAAATCTTGAAGGTCAATCTGATAATGTAAATATTAATAATACATAAGGAAGTGAATATATGCAGTAATTTACAGCAATGCTTCTTCATTCTTTAATAGTCTGGAGACATAAAGACTTGCAATATTTCAGAAGGATTTACCTGATTTGTGAGATACAATAAGCTCAAGAAGTTGGCGTCCTTCCTCTACCACGGCTTCTTTTAAAGCACAGTGGCTATCTACATTCAACTTAAAACTCTGCAAAAATAAAAGAAAAAAAAAAGAGAGAGGGGGAAAAAAACTCAGTATCAGACATGGGAGAGGCAGTTATCATAAAACACATACAAAATTACTTGCTGTTTTTTATCAAGAACCACATCCCAATTCACCCAATAGCCAAACTAATTTGTGATACTAAAAGCTATTGATATTTTGGATCTGGGCTCAAAATGTTTCCATTAGATCAGCAAAGTGCATCTGTGTTGAAACAGCTGACAAATCTAGACATTCATTAGGTTTTATGAAAAGTCACAACCCGTAGGCTATATCTGGAGTAACAGTGTTCTATAAAATACACTAAATTTATGCCACCACATATGAGCTCTGTTTTTTTCAGAGTTCTTTGAAATGTTGGTGATAGCACTATTTATGAAACCATAAAAAAATTACAGCATTGAATATATTGGCCTTATGTGCACTTAGACAAATCTATTAATATTGCGCTCCTGAGTTAAGTCTCATATCCATTTTCAAAGAACAAATCAGTCTGCTTTAGATCTCTGCATTCTTAATTTGTAAAGCAACTATGTTTCAACCTTTTTTTCACTAGTGTTTTTAGTAGTCGCAAAGGATCTCTGTTTAAAAAGTCAATAAAATATTTTAATTTTTTTATTATTACTTTATTTTTTAACAAATTGCATTAAGATCTAGTTATAAAGGAACCGGAAACATGATCTACTGTATGTTATGCCATTTAATACACCAACGATAACTCAGATCAATTTTTTAATCATTTTTCCAGACCTTCTCACTATCCTTGCCTGTAAGATGGAGAAACAAAATACAGTAGAGAATGGGATGGCTGTATTTAATCATTAATTGCGTGCAGACCTAAATGCATACAGGCAACACATTTTCTCTTTGAAATGTCTATGGAATAAATGGAAACAATATTTGACCACTTGGAAAAAAGAGCTCTTCCTTCTCTTGGGAATAAGTTAACTGGCAGAGATGAAAGGAGACTTTTCAAGTGCACATTCATAGCTTCTGGTTTTTATAAAACTTTATACTTCTTCAAATGGTACTGACCATGCTAGAAATGGAGCAATAGGTACCACAGAATACCCAAAAGCTCTCAATTCTTAAGGAAGCAACCATTTTCTTTCTTCCCTAACCCTTGCAGTCAGGTTGACTGGCATAGCAAAAAATAATATTGCCAGAACAGTAATAAAATGAGGTACTTTTACTGTAATTTTTCATAGTTGAAAAAGGCATGCTGCTTAGATCGAGCCTTAACAGTCTTTCAGGCAGCATTGTACCTGACAGAGACAGAATGGTTTTGAGAATTTTCCATTTGAATAAAGAGCAATAAACAGAAATTTCGCCACCTTTAGCATTTTGACTAGCCCAAATCTCCTTGTAGGGACGTCTGAATACACTGTTTTGTACCAGCTTTTGAACAACTGGGCCAGTCAAGAGAAGTTCAAAAGGAAAAAAGATGCCTAGTTCATGTCTGTCCCTTTCTTAAATCTAGAGTTTTACGAATCCAAATCTAAGAGCATGTCTGAAAAAGTACTAACAATATTTAATTTACTGTTTACTTAAAACAGGCTTGTACTGAATAGTTTGTAATCATGCACTTCACAGGAAATGCAGTGAGGCACTATGTGTGTGCCTCACACAGCAAAAGAGAACCTAAAGGACCTGAGAGTAGGTTGTGTAATTTCATATAATTGAAGTTGAGTATAGATGCAGCTGGATGTGGCAGTGTCTCAAGATGATGTGGATGTGTTTGATAGGAAAATTGGAAAAGATGAGGTATTCTCTTTCATTAGGAAAAAAAAAGAGACTTGCTGTCCTAGAAAAGATTCATTTAACATAACGCACCAGATACTACAATACAGCTTGATTTTCAGGTGCACCTATTAACCAGTAATAATGTTAAACTGAAGAAGCAAAATAAGATGAATAAAGATGGGGCCAAACTTTTGGTTTCTGACTAGCAATATTCTCCTTGTGAAAAATTCTTATTTTATGGATAAACTATAAGTGGCACAAATGCCATGAACATACACGAAATTTAGAAGAAATAAACTTTTCCCAGCAGAGAGGCAGCATGTCACGGTTTAGCTCTAGCCAGAAACTAAGCACCACACACAGCCTCTCACTCCCCACGCAGTGGAATGGAGAAAAGAATCAGAAGGGCAAAAGCAAGAAAATCCATGGGTTAACATAACGACCATTTTTACAGGAAAAGCAAAAGCTGTGCACACACACAAAGCAAAATGAGAAATTTATTCACCACTTCCCATGGGCAGGCAGGTGTTCAGCCATTCCCAGGAAAGCAGGGATTCATCACACGTGATGGTGACATGGGAAGACAAATGCTGTAACTCCAAACATCCCCCCCTTCCTCCTACTTCCCCCAAATTTAGGTACTGAGCATGATGTCATTTGGTATGGAGTACCCCTTTGGTCACTCAAAGTCAGCTGTCACAGCTGTGTCTGTATCCAATTCCTTGTGCACCCCCAGCCTATTTGCTGGTGGCATGGTACAAGGAGCAGAAAAAGCCTTGGGTCTGTGCAAGCACTGCTCAGCAGTAACTGAAAGATCCCTGTATTATCAACACAAATATATAACATGGCCCCATACTACCTATGATGAAGAAAATTAACTCTATCCCAGCCAAAATCAGCACATATTAAAAGGAGAAAACCATTCACATAAGTATAAATAAACAGAAGCAAATGTTTTTGGTGTAGTGTAGTATGAGTTTTGAATTTAGAATTATATATGTATATATAATTTCTAGTAATTTCCTAAGGAAAAAGAAGTGGACAAGGAACAGAGGAAGGAATAGCCCTCAATCAATGCTCAAGGTTTCTCATACCTGAAGGGCTAAAAATGTGACACATGAAAAAGATAAGGGTTGGAGATGTACCAAGTATTACATGTATATACAATGGAGAAATGCAAATTTGCACAGCTAAAGATAAAATCAGACCAAATATTTGGAATGAAGGAAGACCTTCAAACACAGAGGTCCTCTCCCATCCTGGATATTTCCTGTTCCCTACCATTTACTTATGGCATTTGGAAAATTGTAACTCTAACAGCGTGTGACCCAGGTACTCTGCTCCCCTCCTCCTCTGATCTTTCCTGATAATGAATGGAGCCTTTGCATGTGAAGAGAGGAAAGAAGAGGAGGGAAGTCAATTAATCAAAGCCATTTTTCCAGGCACATTTGCAGCTATAGAGCAGTCTAAATATCACACATGAGCACGTATACATTATGGAAAATGCATGTGCATTGGCCTGACAGCAGCTTTTTAAACAACACATTAATGTCAGCCCTAGAACTACAGTGTATAAAATGTCATTTACATGCTGCAACAAGCAAAATTTCCTTACAAAGTTCTCTTCACTTTTTGTGATCACCATGTACCTACATATAACTATCAACTGCTTTTATTTAGCAAGAAAGGAAAAGTGAGGCAGAAATCATGCAGTTTTAGCAAAGCTACAGAACTATAAAAAATGGAATTAAAACTCCAATGGTGTAAATACAGGCTATCTTCTGCTGATGGCATGGGGCAAAGGAGCCCAGCCTTCACAAAATGAAAGTGTCCCCTGATTTTCAGGAAACTTATTGATCCAGAAGATTGCAATAGTGCAGAACAGCCATGGGTTAAAAAAGCAGCACCTCCTGATCTATGCTGCACTCTGAACACGCTAAAAAAAAAAGAGCGCTTTCCCAGAATATAATAATCTCTCACTCATATCTTACTTTCCTGTACAAGTGGACATAAGAAAAAATTGTATGGAAAAAAATATTTTAAGCTCCCCACAGGATTTATTTTATGGTTGTAGCTACTTAAATTTAGGAAGCTTCTATTGTATAGGTATCCTACACTGTGTACAGACATTGAGTTCTGATATGCAACATTTCACCCTCTGTCCTTAGAAAATCTTTATAATTTGGTAAAACACCTGAGTCTTGACCTATTCATGTCTGCAGTAAGGACAGACAACTAGATTTTTTTTTTTTTATTATTTCCAGAGGCACAGAGACTTAGTATAAGCATGATTTTTTTTCAAGTCATAATGTATCAGTTGATTGTTTCTGGTGCACTGTCTCTGAAACACAAATCAGCATCTAGGTATCATGTGAATCTACAATGTATATATAAATATAGGTTAGTTTGGATGACACAGCAGTTGACACCTATTGTCAGATTAAGACAATGTATTAAAAGAAATATCTTAATTTTCTCAGTTCGGCATACAATCAGAATTTGGGGTGCACTGGATTACTCCTGAAAGAGAATTTTCTTGAGGTTCATTTTTTATACTTTTAAATACCTTTAATAATAATATTACTGTTTCTAGAGTGTTTACTTTTTAGAATAATTGTACAGACAATTAAAAATTATCTGTCTTGGATTCTACGGTTTCAAAATTTGAAAAAGGAAGATAAATTTAAAATTTCCTAATAGGTTTTTTTTTGAGAAATATACATTACTGAAATATGGACTTCTATATTTAGGTACAGTTGCATGTATATTTTGGCTAAGAATGTAGCACTTTTAATTATAACACCCACTGTGACAGATATAATTCAATTGTGAAATTTAGAGTAATGGGAACAGTTGCTAGTACAAAAGATATGGGATATCCACTTCATTTGTCTTAAAGGGAATATGACTTGAAACAATTCCTGAAAAATTCTATATGTTTAATACACAGCTACTTTTTCAAGTCTATTGGTCCTGGCACAGTTACCTTCCAATAATTTGCTATGACAAAATACCAATATCAAGTTCTGAACTCAATTCTGAACTCAAGGAATGGCAGCTGTCTATTTTCTTTTATTTTCCTTTTTTTTTTTTTCCCTTTGAGCATTTTTCATGACATGGCGTCAACCAAGGACACCCAGAAAGTCTCTTTTTGGACAGTGCCTATTATTTAAGAGTTTGAGTTAATAATTTAAGAATTTGAGTTAATAACCTAATAAGCCATGTAAAACCTAGTGGTATTTTCAGGCTCCTGAATGCTACTTACCAATAACATCCAATCAATCAAAAAAAGAACTACTGCGTAAGTTGTCCTTATATTAACATGGAAATGGTTGTACATTTAGCTTCTAGTAAAGCCTCACTTCTTTTAGTTAAGCTTACTTAGTATTAAATAAGCACCACTAGGATATCTTTTCCTGGGAACTAAATATTACATGTGAAATGGTTTCAGTCAATATCTCCTTTGTTCCTGTTTTCCATAAAATCTAGGTGTCTACAAAGAATTTCTTATTTTCTTCTTTTCTTTTAAGCTTTATTTTTATCTGATTGACACTCCACCTGCTAAACAGAACACAAGCACTATAGAAATGCTTTATGCAGCTCCATAGCAGGGATTCTACCTTTGCTTTGTAAGAAGAGCACCCACTATGTGCTTTTTCTTCTCCTTCTAAAACGAAGAACATGCCCTCTCTATAGAAATTATGACCAAGGGGCTAATTATCACCAAATGCTAAGAAAATCTTTAATTCCTAACACAACACAAACATCATTTGCTCTAGATGAACCACACATTTTCTTCTGTAACCAGTGGAAACTCTTAGGTATTTTTTAAGAGTGAATAGTTAGTGGAAAGCAGATTTGGTCTTCTCTGCAACAATGAGAAGATTCTAAAAGACAAAAATTTTTCAAGTTCCTCTGGGAGTAATTCCTTCCACTGGCTTCTCTGAGGAGATAAAAATGGCCAAAATAACTATATCACTTTTTATGTGGTTCACAACACCAGATTATAATCTGAAATGCCTTTAAAATTGACATAAAACTGGGAACCTCACTACTGAAATCCCATAATCGTCATGTCATATGAGCATTGTGCTACTGTAGATGTAGATCAGATGTAAGATGGTTTGACTGCTCAGACGATTTCTCTCTGTAAATTTATCATTCAACTAAACATAATATTAACTGAACATTCTGGGATCAAAATGCTTAGTAATGAGCTAACTACAGCAACCCTGGGAATGATTTTACCTTCTGATGACTCATGCATTCTCCATCTTTCACTTGATCTGAATGTACTTTTTGTCTGGGAGGAATCAATCTCATTTATGAGGAGACAAACTGCTGGGAGTTTGAGTGAAGAGCAAGCAAAATTTGTTTAAAAGTGGAATAAATAAAAAATAAACAAGTCTGACTAAGTCTTGATTGAGAGAAAGGTTCTGTCTGCTTTTGTCTGTTTTATATTTCATGAATTTGAACACCAAGCAGAAAGAATGCTTAATACGGTATCAGAGGGTATAGTAGCTGGGACTAATGGAGTTAAATTACGAAGAAAATTTAAGATAAATACGAAATTTCCCATGAAAGTCAGATCTTTTAGATTGTATAGTAACCTCCTAAGGAAAACAATGAAAGCCTGGCTCCCTTGAGACCATTAAATCTAGACCAGATAAAAACGTGGGAGTAAAGGCTGCAAATGCACTGACAGAGCAGTAACCTAGCTCTGTCACATGGCCACAGAATTTGTGTTGGGCAGGCAAAACTAAATACTAAGAGGCAGGCTCTACTCCAGCAGTCCCATAGTAATTCATACTTCTGTATAATCACCTCACCCCTTTCTTCTCTGTCACAGCTTCTGCCATCCCAGTATTAAACAAGCAATGAGTGTTTTTCCCTTTGATACATGTTAAACATGAATAATCTGATCTTCCTCACATTAAATGCTTTATGGCCCTCAGTTACTGCTTCTCATTCCTCATTTTGTCTGTCATCTTTTAGGTATTTTAGTTAAGTTTTGAATGCATCATTTTAGATGTGGAAGAAAAGGATATTTGGCCCTACTCTCCAGGATGTCTATTTTTGCAGATTTAGAAGACATAGAGGCTATTTTTGCAGATATTTTTTATTTCAAACTCACATAAATTCTTCTGCTGCCAGCTCTAATTTATTTTCTGTGTTTTACTATGTAAATTTTTCTTTGATTGTGCCTGTCCAAACATTTTTCATTGTCAAAAAAAAGTTCACACGAGACTTCTTAAATTGAATCTCCGTTTGTCTATTACCAAGAGACAACAAGGGAAGAACACAGGCAGGAAACAGCATGGGTAAAATTGCTATACAATGAAACAATTGCTAAGTTGCCATAATCATGGTGAATTGCACATACAGCAATTGCCCTTAATCATTTCTTGCCTTCTTGAGATACTCAGAAAATAATCTGCAGAAACCACAGTTTTCTAACTTGTTGCTCTGTCTTATCTTAAACATCTCTTCCACCTGGAGACACACCATGCCCAAAAACTATTTAATCAAAATATTTCCAAGTTGGATTGTCCTACCACATGCAGAAAAAAAGCCAACCCAGAGATAACAGCTTCCAAACCAAAGATGTATTCATGGGGTATAGCAGCCTCAGCAAATATGGAGTTACCATGGGGAAAATAACTTAAACATGTATATTATTTAAATCTTAGTTAAATTTACTTACTATCAGACCAAAATGAAATCTCTGGCATTAAATAACACTATGTAGTTTTAGACCAATTCTTGAAAGATTCTAGTTTCAGGGGAATATGAAGGAGATGTAATTTGTTTTATGTATGTACAGACAACAGGTTTCATGCAATTTAAAGGTGAACTAAAATTCATTCTTAGCAAAATATCGCTAATAAATTAAGATCCCAGATTACTAACACAATTCATTTGCAAACAAAAATATTTATCAATCAAAAACCTTTATTAATTTCCTGTATTTTCTGTATTTCTCCTGAATGCTTTGGCATTGCAAACATCAAAACACAGAGAGCAACTGTGTTACTTCGAGTACTTAAAATGTGAAGGATATTATGCCTCTGAGTAACATAGCACAGAACCATGGGAGTGGTCAATAGCTCTTGGCAGGTAAGTAAAAGCAAACATAAATGTTACTGAAAATGTGCTTGTTTGTCCTTTGAGATGTTGGCATTATTTTTTTAATGATTTACAATCTCCAAATTTTATAAAAACATTTAATTTCCTTTCCAAAAACAAATTACTGACTGCATCTATGTTGATAATACCAGCATAACAATACTAAAATTTCAGGCAATAGCAGGCATTTTAACAGACAAAAAAATTACAATTAGCAGAGTTCCTACATAAGCATGATGCAGTTTATTTATAAAATAAACATTAATTTCAAATAACTTTAAAGGTGTTTCAAAAGTGGCAACAATGATAAATTTGTGTAAAGATTGGCCAGGTTGGCAACCATGGCCAGCTTGTCATATATAAAGCTACAAAGCTTCTAAGTCACAACTTATGTGAAATACTTTTCACTGAAATTTTCTTATTAGGTTAGTGCCAAGCATTTTATAATAGTGATTTGATTCCAGTATATTATGATAGTCACTGAATCCCCTCTATGCAAATAATGTCTTCTGCAGGCCAAACACACAACAGACCCAGTGGAGTCCCTTTCACCACTCAGACTTACAGTATCTCCATTTTGGGATACCTCAGGACTTAAAAGTTTTACAGTTTAGGGTAGTGAAAATCAGGAGGGAGTGAACATTTGCAACACTGCCAAATCACGTTACCCTGTCTTTTTCAGCTTTTCCAACAAGTGGAAATGAATTTTAAAATTTCCCAAAGTCTGAATTCTAACTTTTTAAACCTCAAAAAACATAAAAAATCAAACCAAACAAACAAACAAAAACAAAACAAAAAAACCCAACCAAACAAAAAAAACACCACATGAAAAAAAAAACCAAAACATCACCAAAACCCAGAGCAATACATTTGTTCTTGAGGCACAGATCATACACTATACTTTCATACATGTAGAATACAAGGCTTCAAAATCCTCACAAGTGAGAGGGTTCAGATTTTGAACATTACAATTTTCCTTTTCCTTCAGTAGAAGAAGCAAAGCTATTTTAGGATGATATCCTATATATGCTCTGCTTCTGGTTTAATGTCTCCTCTGTCCAGAGATGACTGTGGCTCTCAGAACTAGAAAAGCTGGGGCAGTTCTCCATGAAGCTAGTTAACAACAGTGTATGTTACAGGCAGGTCCAGCAGAGCTACATTTTATTATGGGGCCCTATCATCTTCCTATGCAAAACTATGTAAATTTGGGGGGTTAGCAAAGACTGTCCTGGGAAGGTTTGAACCAATCAAGAATCAAAGTAAATGCAATTTCTTTAATTTATTTTTTTTTTAATTTGCAGTTGTACAAAGTACTTACACAAGGGTAGGTATCTACAAATTTGAAAGGCAGGATAGAAAAGAAGTAGTACTCTTAGGAGTATTAGTCTCCAGGAAAATTATAAAGAAACTATTTCTTATACTACGAGCTTGCACAAAATAAACCTCTGCAGTGGGACTATATGTACAGGAAGATAGTAAATGGACATTCCCTTCCCTCATTAAAAACACACATAGTAATAACAGGTCCAAATCAGAATAGACCTACTTCTGTGCTACTAGAACCATAACCATGGCCCACTCTTTCTCCTAACAAATAAATTATTTTTTTTTGCTTTTCTTCATTGCATGATCTAACGGGAAACATCTTTAGATCAAGTGTAGTATTTTTGTATTGGTCAGAACAGCAGTGCCGTTATTAGAAGGGTAATATACCTGGATTTTCTTTCTTATATACCCGATTTTACTCTTCCTTAGTCGCCAAAAATGTTCTTTAAATTTGAAGAACAGTCCAAACAGTTTAGAAACCTCTATTTTTCCCACAGCCAGCAATTTACATTCTCTGGATTCAGAGTATAATAGAGGTAGAGGCAAATGTATTTAAATGACAGCAATATTTCCTACACTTTAACTCAAGAAACAGAAAACTTTACATAGAGGTTATTTGGTTTACAGATTTTAAAAGCTGAGTAATAGTCAAAACTGACAACATACATGCATTCTGTTTGTTTAAGTTTGCTGTCTTACTTCCCATTAAATCATTTATTTGCCTGTGAAATCTGCTGAGTTTAGTTCACATCTCTGATTAGTATGTTCTGCAGGTTGTTTCCTATGGAAAAGGACATACACTCAGGAACCCATGCATATCCAAAATGCCTTTCAAGATTAAAAAAAACCCATAAAATTTAAAAAATTCAAACTAACAATAGGCTAAACAAATTCAAATCAAAATTGTTAGAGAAACATAATATTAGGCCACTCACAGTGCTCACTTTTTTGTGCCATCATCCTGCAGAAAGTATTCTATATTTTGAGGAAATTATCTCATATAGCTGCCATGCACATTGGAAACTCCCATATAGCAGAAGTACAATACATACCTTAGCCATTTCAGAGGCTTTAATACCCTTAATAAAATTACCATTACCACTGCTGCTACAAAGACAGACAGGAGATTAGCCCAAGGCATGTGTATTTAACCTTATTTTCAATAAGAATAGATATTTAATACTTCTCCAAACTGACATTTTTCAGAAAACGAGATTTTCCAGGGAGATGAGAATGATCTTTTTTCAGACATAGCAGTCTTGTTACAAACAGACAATCAGGTATCATGAAATATCACTGAGGCATCATTACTTCACCAACACAATTTCTTAAATGTGAAAATACAATCTATTTTCTGTATGAAGGCGTTTGTTGTTTACAGCTCAGAAAGTGCTGAGCCATGATGTGGCCAGAAACATTTATTACAGAGACAGAAAAATTCTTATTTCACTTCTCTTTGGATAATAAAACTCAAGTCTCCTGTATCTTAAGAAGAATTTGGTTCTGACTGGAGATGACACCTAAACTTTCTGTACAGAAGGAAAGGAAATGCTAGTGTGAATCAACTTGTCTAATTTGTTTTGAAATACTAATGATGCTTGCTCTACGATATTTTTAAGACTCTAACAAGTAAAGTAAATATGGTGCCTGAGAAGTTCATACCAGTTCATATAATGAAATGATTCTGGGCTAAAAAGTATTTTAATGTGGCAGAAAACTTGTGACTAAATTGGAGTAAATATTACTGACAGTGATCTGAAAAGAAAACTAAGAAATTACTACTTGTGGAAATTATTGGCATATCCAAACCACATTTTGCACTGCAATAACTACATGCAATCCTCACCACCTGTGGTTTTTACAGAATAATATTTGCTATTCTAGTTTCAGGTAAACAGAACATATATTTTTGCCTAAAAAAACCAAGAAGCAAGGACAGTCTTACTGGACAAAAATATTTTACTGCTAATTCCAAACTTCTAAGACTTTACCTTAATTAGTTTTATTTCTACTGAAAAAATACTGTTTGTCAACATCCTCTAATAATAAAAGAAGTACTTAAAAAGTTGCACCTAAATAAGTGTAAACTATGGTATTTTTCATTTGCAGGATCCCATTTAAAATTCTTGTGTTCCCTAACCCTCCAGACACAGAAATGGCTTAGTACAATGACCTAAGAGTACACCACACTGAAGTGCACAAGTAGCAGTTGTGCAGCAGCAAGAAAACAAAGTACTGTGTTAACAACAAAGGAAAAAGTTAAGACTACAGAATTAAAAGTTCCAGACCAGCAAATATATATAGTACTTTTTTGACTAAACCTTTTCCTCAGCAGTTCTTCACAGCAGCTAGCTTACCTCCTCACTCTGCTAAAACAATGTCTCTTATCAGGCCATGGATAAAGTTAAATATCTTTTTTAGCAAATTAAAATGGTCAAGAGATACATGGTGAATTCTTATTTGTCAAGCTGGTTAGAAAGTCTGCTTGGTTTCACAAGCACAGCAGTACCACCAAGACAGATGCTTTTAGCTCATAAGCTGCCTTCAGGATACTGTTTTTGATGAAAATTGATTTGCATATCACCAAGTCTATGCTTAGAGTCTGCTAGTAGCTGATTTTGATCAGGGTGCCAATGGGCAAGAATCAGCATAACAGAAAATGAGAGATACGAAAGATAAAGTGAATCAGAAACCATTTTTAGTAAGGTAAATGAAGCTATCTTTTCATTAGGAACTGATTTTAACCTAATTGTTCAAAAAATTCAAAACCTGCTTCATTTTTTCTCTAGTAGGGCTGACTGACACCTTTGTGGAAAAGTAGATTTCTGCTGAAAAACACTCCTGTTTTATGAAAACATATTAGTGTTTTCAACATCTGCTGGCTTGGGTGGCTGCCTGCAGAGTGCCAGATGTTCAAGGGGTGGCTGCTCCATGTCAGCTCTTCCATATGAATGGGAAGCACACAGCTCCCAAATCAGTTTAACCAACATTACTGAGTTGTGAAGACCTGTAAAATTGAAAGAATAATTTCAGTTACTATTCCAGGGATCTCTGAGAGCATTTTCATTTATAGATTTGTGCTTTGGTATTTTCTAAAATGAAGCATATAGCAACTTTTGTTCTGCAGAACATCAGGGAGATGGGTTTTAAAATTTGCAAGAAACTGTTCTCTAAGCTGGAGATTGTCTATTACAGCACACATTCAAGATGTAGAGTACCTTTCAATTTGTAGAAAAAAATTCATACTCTTAGCAAAATGTGTGGTTTCCCATCATGGCAAAATCAATGGAGTTTAAGTTGTAACTGTGATTGAAGAACAAAATTTCAACAGGTCTTGCAGTTAATAATTATAATTGTGGTGTATTTAAGTATCAGGCCTACGTGCATACACAGTGCATTTAGTTATGAATTCCCTTGGTGACCCAGGAACTTCCCAGCTAGTCTCTGTGCAGATGAGATAATTGGGAAAAACAGACCAAATTGAGGAAAGGCTGCCTTCCACCTTCACCACAGTGTGCTTCACTGTTTCAGGAGCTTTCCAGGTGGGACCTTTCAGATACTTACAGAGATGCCTCTGCAGGCAGCTCTTGGTGCACCAAGAGCAATAGACCAACACTATTCACATGTTTCAGAGTGATGATTAACATCCTTGTGGACAGTATTGCCAGGCCAGGTATAAGAATTAACAAGAACAATTGTTTGGGGAATTGTACCAATTTAAGCTGATGTCATGCTATGACACTTGTAATAGACTTGCATTGCCATCCTGTTCAAGAGATCTGACTCCTTACATGAGCATTATTTTATGCAAAGATTTTCATAAGCTGATGCTGTAGGTTTCTTGTGATGCCTTCTTTTTTTTTAAACACACTCTTTATGTGTCTGTGGCAGACCATTTCTTGAAATGTCAAAGATGAAGAAAAGCAAGGCTGAGTGAGGAGAGATTTTAGAATTCAAACCTTTATCAACAGTTTACATTGGAATCCTAAAGTGACAGCCTACAATTTTACATACTGAAAAATTTGGAAGATGTTCACAACCTTCTCCTTGTCGCCTCTGCAGAATTTTTCCCAACCAATGACAAAGGGAACAAGTGCATTTTTTGTTTTGTTGCTCCTGTTATTTTCTTTTCTTAAATTTGACAGAAAAGATTTCATTCATAAATGCAAAAAATTCTCCCTTTATGGCACTAATTTTTTTATCACAACAAACATATTTCAAAGAAAACAGCATCACAGTTCATGGAGTTGATAATTTGTGTCAAAGGCTAAGGATATGTCTCTACTATAAAAATACTTAGCTACACTGAGTTTTCACTCATTCTATGATGAGAAAACCTGCAGCAGTGAGGAAACAGTTATGAGATATACTAGTGTAGATGCACTACATAGGAAATAACCAAGACATTTTCTTTGTTTTCCCACTAGTTTACTACGAGTGTCTGTATTATAAACCCTTAAGTCTGGAACCTAATCTTGTAAAGTTCTAAGTTCTTTACTTCAGCCTATCTTAGGTGAGTCCGACATGTGACCTGACTGGCAAAAGAAGAAAATGAGAAGTCCCTCACACAAACCATGATCACCATGGCCTTACAATGCTCAGCTAAGGGAAATCTCAACAGTGAGCTTAACATGAATAGTAGTTCATATACTTCTGTTTAAACACAGATTAGGATGTCTGACAGATAAAAGCCACTGAAAAGCTGACAGTCTAGTTAATACAAATAACTATCTTCCATGCTACAACATGCTCTGTATTTTCTGTTGTGTAGAAACATTATCTGAAATCCAAGAAACAAAACTCAGTTATGTTTTTTCAGGTTATTCAGTGGATTTTTCACTAGATATAAATGCCATAAAATAATTATTATATTATCAAATAGAAACTGAAACATTCTTTAGATATTTTATTTCTTCAGTGAAGTAAAAAAATCCTCAACCTGTTTCATAATACAATGATCCTGAAGCATATGAGTATTCTCTTACCCCAGATATGCAGAGAGCAGCTGGGAGCCTAACTACTGACAGGGGAAATTGGGGTTGTACAGGTGCCCACATAGTCATTGATTCGGACTACCTCCAGCAATGATGGAGTTGCCTCTGAGCTACTACTCCACATTCCAGTCTGATACAGATGGGTTTGGCCTCATCTCCCCAAGAACCACATGGCAAAGTTGGAAGTAATTTGTCTGCAAATGAGCTACTGTGCTCCTCCCCATGGAAGAAAGGGGGAAAGGAACTGACTGGGAGAGTTACTTAGCCTGGTGACTGCCCTGTTACCTGGAATATGATTCTTTTTATCCAGTCAAGAGGGAAAATTGCAATTCTACTCATAAAAACTTCTCATCAAAAGTTTCATGTTGCAGAGCACAAAGAAAACAAACTGAAGTGACCAATGCCTTTTCTGAAGTCTGATTTCACGATGTGCTCTGTGCCTTCAGAGCATCTGTAAACACAATGGGAATCATGGGACTGAGTGTAGAAGGCAAGGTAAAAATTTGAACTCTCCCACAAAATACAAAATCTGCAACATAAGGAAAAATGAAGCACCTTCATACCACATTGGATTGACAACCACAATGGGCACTTAATCCAGTGACTGTCCAACGGCACTGCTACAACAGAAATGTTTAAGAGCAAAAGACACAAGAGCTTTCTGTATAGCTGAAATCCCAAAGCAGTTTTCAGTTTGGTTTTAGTTGTATATGTAGTTGATGTATATGTAATTAATTTAATAATGTTCACTCCAGTATTACCGTAGGGATTAAGATGACATTTTTTCCTGTAATGCATCATGTGACTTCCTGGGACTGTCAAATAATTTTCTACCATAAGATCATCAGAGATTGGAAATGAGGCTGATTGGATTGGGAGTGGATAATCTGGTGTGGGCTCGCCTAATGTACTGTTTCATATGGGGGGTGTCTAGGTCATTGGCTCAGAGTAGTGCTATCACCATATTTTCTTCCATTTCATACTGGTAAGAACATAGGATTTTGGCAGAAAGAGAAGAAATTTCTTAGTTTAATTTTCTGTACTTTTTTTTATTTTGCTTTTAAATAGGAAAGCTAGGTAAACTACTAGGTAGCTAGAGTAGTTTACCTGTTAAGATACCTACCCATTTAACAGCATACATTGAGCTCTATTTTCTACCTACAGTGTAAAATCTGCATTAATTAAATGACAGAAATGCACACCAAGAAAAATAATTGAAGCAACTATTTCAAATATTTTGTTTAAATGACACTGGGCTATGTTAAAACTGTGGGAGAGAGAATAAGAGTTCCTCACTAATAAACACTTCCATTAATGTTGCAATGTAGTAAAAATCCTAGAATGATCAGCTGAAAAAAATATACTTTATCCTCTTGTTATTGTCTTCTCTTTCAGTTTGGACCTAAATTCTGAATTATAACGCAATTCTGCCTTTTAATTTAATTTTTACAAAGTTATCGGTACATATTTCAAGTACAGCAAATAATTTGTTGGTATTTTCATTAAAATAAACTGCAATGCTGCAAATCTCACATTGAAATATAGATGCATACTAGTAATTAAAAAATAATAATCAAATAAAAAGCACAGCAGAACACTTCAATTACTGATAGCAATCACAGTATAATCTTGTCCTACCAAGTGTGTCTCCAGGTACAGTTTAAGGCTGTCTGTCTCTGCTTTAGGAGGAGTCCAGTTCTCTGTTGTTTCCATGGCTTCATTTAACCAGTGAATGAATTCATCCAGCTTGCTTACAAACCCCTTAACATGTAAAAAAAAAAAAAAAAAGAAAGAAAGAACAGGTAAAGCACATTTGTTAGCAAAATAGCAATGTGAAAAATGTATGTTCAATTTTATTATATATATATAAATATATGTTTTGGGGTTTTTTTTCAGCCAAAAGAGAACTTAACCTCTTACAACCTAAAACTAGCAAACAAACAAACAAAACAATTAGAGAGTGGTCTTCTGGTAACTGAGCAGCAGAACAGTGTTTCTGGGAATAATCCAATGCCACAGTTTGGGACAAGACGATGTGGGATCCATATGATTGTGATGAAATAGAGAAAACAGCAAAGTTTTAGAGAATATGAGGGAGATATATAAAAAGCTTCATAGAAATTATAATGAAAATTGAGCTTAAGACCTTGCACTGGGCAGACTGGGTGTAATATGAGCACTGAATATTGACAAAAGGACAGAACAAAGCTGCATTCACAAGGTATATACAGCAGACCGAGGGAAGAAATTGCTTGTCAGAACTTAGGTGTTGTGATTCCTGTTTTGGTTCATAGCATGAGACTCAGAGAGAGGAAATCAAACAGTAGATGAGGCAGAATATATAGCATTTAATATAAATATTGCTGATTGCACATGAGCCACACAGATGGTGCTCCGGAGAAGACAGGAGCTCCTGCTTCTCAGGAGCACCATTTATTTCGAGATTAGTACCAATTATATTGTCTGATTAAAAATAGTGCCCCTGAATTTACATGATTGGATGATTCTATAGGCACATACTGAGTACAGATAATTTTATCGAAGTCTTATCCACCACAAAGCAAGAGAGTAAATGGAATAAACTGACCGTGATGTTTATAAGCACCCTGAAAATTAACTCTGAAGAGGAATGTGCATCTATTACAAGCATTGTAAGACTAGATTAAGTTAGGTCTAATACTAGTTATACTATTAGTCATTAGCTATGAATTTCCAGCATAGTGAGAATTTTAATTTCAGCTGGGTAACAACTCAATATATACACTCAGCACCTCAGTCTCACCACTCTATTTATTAAATGATTTCTGCTAATTCTTACTCCATTCAGATAGCTAAAGGCAAACTAAGCATAGAACTTTTAAACATCCCTGAGGGTCTCAGGAGCCCAAATCCTCTTCTCCAAAGTTGCCTGTGAAACTGGAATTCTAAACAAGACAAAAAAAGGAGTCTGAGCAGTAGGTGCACAGCTGTGTTATTTAAAGCTCAACAGTAGACAAAGCAGAACCACACTTCCTTGAAAATTCAAGGTAGAAGAGTCATTTTGGTCCAGCACCACCAGGAATCACAGTTCAGCAACCAACTCTTGGCTCCCAGTTAAAGCAGCACTGCTTCTAAACCAAAGCTAGAGTCTGGCAGGCATGACAGCACCCACTTCAGCACTCTCAGGACTTTAATTCTTTATGTGAGTCCCCACAAGACCTCAGGATAAGGAGGCTATTGCTATCTCTATCCATGGAACCCACTGTTTATCAAACCATTATAAGGAAGAAAACTGGTATTGTGCAAGTTTCATTGTAAGCCATTTTCCAGGATATTTCAGAAAGGGGTAAGAAAGACAGAGAAAACAACCCAGTGGCTATGGTGACTGAGACAACGTGCCCTTCTTCTGGGGCAAGTAATGAAGGCAACTACGTCTGCTGTCTCCCAACAGCAGGCTATCATACCACAAGGCTATGTTCCCCCATGTCAATCTACAGACGGGGCATGATGTTCTCCTTGCTCCACTGCTTATTTTCTTCCAGCTCACACTGGAACATAAGAGATGCCAGACTGGCAGAGGAGTTGGGAGATGTGAGCTGAGGAAGAGAAGAGCAGGAGGAGTAAAGTCCTTCTTGTCCCTCCAATAAATCTCTGCCTGCATTTTAGCAACGTGCTGTCCTTGAGAGACAAGGTGATATGGTAAGCAAAAAGAGAAAAAAAAAAAAAAAAAAAAAAAAAAAAAAAAAAAAAAAAAAAGGTTCTCTCGTGTACATGCATCATGTATTTTACAGAGACAGACACATATAACATCTGCCTGCAGTACTCAATGTCTGTATGCCTTCAAAAGGGGGCTCAGAAACATTGAAGGCTCGCAGCAGTATAAAAAGCAACTATTAGCCACAGAATTCTTTCTGCCCTCTCACAAAACCTGCCTGTCTTGTAATGCCTGCTACTTCGTGCTAGTGCCCAGACACTCGCAAGCATCCAGCTCCGGCAACCTCGTGTGTCCCCTCACCGCGGAGCGGGAAATACTTGGGGACACGTCGGGAGGTCTGGAGAAAAAAAACCATAGAGACAAGTCTCCTACAGAATCAAAATGAGAGACGTTATGAGAAAAGAAAGAAAGAAAAGAAAGAAAAGAAAGAAAAGAAAGAAAAGAAAGAAAAGAAAGAGAGAAAGAGAGAGAGAGAGAAAGAGAGAGAGAAAGAGAGAGAGAGAAAGAGAGAGAGAGAAAGAGAGAGAGAGAGAGAGAGAGAAAGAAAGAAAGAAAGAAAGAAAGAAAGAAAGAAAGAAAGAAAGAAAGAAAGAAAGAAAGAAAGAAAGAAAGAAAGAAAGAAAGAAAGAAAAGAAAAGAAAAGAAAAGAAAGAAACTGGAAGCGCCGGTGCCACCTGGCACGTTGGGACCGCGGCAAGGGACACAGTGCCCGGGGGGAGCCCGCGGCAGGGCGAGCAGCGGGGCCACGGCCAGCCCCGGCGGGTTCTCTTCTGCCAGGCTGCACAAATCACAATAATCCTACCATTTTTCAAATGACGGCTATAAAATTTTATTGAAACCATTCACCAGCGTACATCTGCAGCAGCCGAGCGCGGCGGAGCGCGGGCCGCGGGAAGGGCAGGGCGGGACGGGCCGCGCGGGCCGCCGGCTGAGGGAGCGCCGCGAGCCCGCCCGCGCGCCGTGCCCGGGCCCACAGCGCCACCTCCCGGCGCAGGGACAGCACGGCAGGGACGGCGCAACAGCGCGGGGACAGCACCGCCGCGACACCAGCGCCGGGATAGCAAGGAAGGGACGCCCTTCTGCGCACACCGGGGCACCAATTACAGACGGTCCGGTTTCAGCTGCTAAAGAGCGTGCGAAATAGAAAATTATTTGTATCGCAAATTGTACGTGAGATTAAATCTCAGCAATGCAGGTCCCACTTCATTCGGCCTGAATTAGTGATCAAAACAATGCCCCCGGGTTTGGTTTGTTTTTTGGTTTTGTTTTTGTTTTTGTTTTTTCACAGCGCTGCCCAGGATTCCATCCTATTTATTTGAATAGCCTGATGCCAGTGGGAAAGGAAGGAGCCGCCTTTATCAGCCAGCCGCCGGCTCCGCGGCTCCCCCCTGCCCGGCAGGGAGCAGCTCCGGCTCGGAGATGGAATCCCGGGCAAGGACCGCCGAGCGCAGCGGCTCCGCAGTTACGGGCCCGGCCGGACGCTGAGCGGCCCTGGCTCGCCTCTGACTCGCTGCCAAGGCGCAGTCACCCACAGGCTCTGAGGCTGAGGCCTGTGCTCGCCGCCGGCTGTAGCCGAGCTCTGCCACGAGCGACCCTGCCCGGGGGCCCGGCTGGGCAGCCAAGGGCACGAACAAACGCCGCCTGCTCTCCCAGACTCAGACAAGGAGCGGTATCGGTGCTCCGTGTAGCCCTGTCACAGCTATAGATCTGGATCTTTAATCCCCTTAAGGCTGATAACAAAGTGGAAGCCCAAAACATAACTTATCCCTGACTGAAGGGCCACTGGCCCTCCGCAGACTGACCACCACGGAGCCCTTTCTGTGTAATCAAGATGGCCTCGTTAACTAGAATACAATTAATGACATGAATGTCGTCAGGGACACAAACAGCAGTAGAATAGTTCCTCTTCTTACCATCTCAAATGTTTCCCAGGATATAAGTTTTAAATAAAAGGTGAAGACAAAACCAGTTCTAAAAATAATGCAGATAACATTGTCTTAGAATACAGAAAATCTATTGTGACACTCTCACAAAAATGCTTTTAAAAACAGATTACAAGACAAATTATATTAAACAAAGGATAGGCAATCCTAAATTGGCAATCCTAAATTCCAATCCAGGAATATTCAGTGGAAGGAATAAATTCATAGGATGACAAACTTTAACCAATACAGAAGATTTTTTTTTTCTCTTCATTTAATAAGATATTCATGAAAACATTTTACATCCCGTTCTAGACACTTCTTACCTTTCTGCCTTTTTAAATTGAGATTATGTTTTTCTTTTTCTGGATATTTTTTCATCATTTTTAAGATGGGAAAAAGTTTCAACAGGTAAAAACTTCAGTGAAGGTAGGCTGATTTTTCCTGTTTAAGGGTCTGATCTACATAGGATCTCACTACAATGAAAAGACTGTCAAATCTACCCAACTTGTACTTTGGTAGAAATTAACAGGAAATTAAAATACTGTATTTCCCATCAAAACTTATTGGAAGTTGAAAACCCATAGCTGGCTACACTGAATCCAAAAATTACTGTACAATTCCTCAGACAGAATAGAAGGGAACAGAAAAAAGACACACCAATAATCCAGTCTCTGCCTTCAGACCAGCTGGTTCAGTTTTGCAAATATTATAGTTTTGCACTGTGCTAGCAAGCTAGACATAAAAACTTGAGCTCCTACAGCACAAAGTTATTCCTAGTCTACACTGCTTAGTAGAGAAACAAATGTTTCTGGTTGTTATTAGATGATTTGTAGCTGCTTTTGTAGTAAAGTTTGTAGATAACAATAAAACCATACCCTACCTGGGAAATTTTTAAATGCTGACCTTTAAAACCTTCAGCTTTCCATTTCATTTCATGACAATTTTACAGATTCGCCAAAGGGGAAGAAGAAAGTCCTGATCACACACCACTGAAAAAAATCTAGAGCAAAAATGGCTTCATTTGGAATTTGGCACATACAAAGTTGGGGGTCTTTGTGGTCTAATTCTATTTTCTCTGGATGGGTAAGAATGAAAAAGACAGACAATTCTAAGTATTGGGGGGAAGCTTAACTCGGTGTGTCTATTTAATTATCCTACAGAATGAAAATATACTTAATTCAATTGTTCTGCACAATTAAGAAATTAATTAATTAACTGAAGTATTAAACATAAATTTGATGGGATTTGACAAAATATCTTGACACTTCCTTATTAATGACCAGAACACTCAAATTTTTTGAATCATAAGAATGAAAATTCACTTGCTGAGTCATGCAAAGGCATGCTCAGAGGCCAAAGGCATGTGTGGATATTGGGCTGTGGAAGGATGTGCCTGGAAATGTGCCTCCTACATGTTCTGTTAAACGTAAGGGCATAAAGAAGATACAGACGCCCCACCTGCTGCACAGGGCTGCAGGGCTCTCTACACCCAGTACAGCTGCTCAAAGGATCTTGGTTTAGGCAGCCTGGTTTCATCTGGCATGTGGATAACAGAGCAGGAGAGCAGCTGCGCTGCTGTGCCGCCAGCACAAGAAACCCTGGAGCACTGGGGCGAGGCCTACAGAGGTGGACAGATGAACAAGTCTCACGTCAATTTGTTCTGTTTAATAGGACTCTGTGTGTGTTCTATCCCAAATGTGCATTACAAAAATTGAATACCTTTAATGAACACAGAAATAGGTAGTCTTTGGCAACCGAGCAGTTTCTGCCTGACTCCATCCCTTCCTCCTGTTTGATGGATTCTGTTAGAAATTCCTCCCTAGTCAGGATGACTGTTCAGCACACCTCACTGCTCACTGCCTGCACCCCACTACTGCCTCTTGGCAGTAATGACCAAGACTTCCTCACTCTCTGTCCCCTCCTATGCTTTCCCATTGAATTTCAGAAGCTCACCCCATCTCTTGCCAAAGCCATCCATCCTCTTTTAGAAATATATCTCCATTAACTTTCCCCTTCCTAGTTTGCAGTAACACAATGATGTTAATGCCGTCAAATGAGTTAATCAACTAAGTTTTGGTATTTGCTGGTCGTAGCTATGCTCTTGGAGTTGGTGACATAACCAATGCTCACGGTGTAAAAGGACAAAGCAGAGCCTACCCCTATTATGGGCTGCCAGCAAAATAACAAGGGGTTGACCTAACTATAAAACTTCTGATAACAACTAGAAAGCTAGTGATAACTACTAAGTATTTATGAGATTACAGAAAGGCTCCAGCCCCTGATGATATCTTCGCATATTCTCATGCTTGTCAGGAGTGTTGCTCAGGCATCTTCTCATTGGGTTGCAATTTTCTGAGCACTACACAACTAAGACCTCCCAGAAAAAGCTTTACTATTGTAGTCATGAAAAAATGAGTTTAAGTGAGTCGCTTAAAAGTATGCACAAATGCCTCTCAGCTAGGTTAATGCCACTTCTCACACTAGAACTTCTAAACTTTCCGGTTTAATTTTACTTTTACATTACAAGCTTCTTTTTTTTTTTTTTTTTTTTTTTTTTTTTTTTTTTTTTTTTTGGTCAGATAGGAAAGTAAACAGTTCTGGTGTTCAATAATTTTAGCACTTCAAATGATCTCATTTAGACTTTGAAGTTCAGCTTTCATTAATTGAATGGAATGGGAAAAGAGGAAGTCTCTATCTCAGCTGCAGCTATCACTTTACAAGTCCAGCTTTTATTAGACCGCATTTAGAATGGAAATAAACCAAAGCCCAGTTCTGTAGTTTTGAGCTTTAGTCTAAAAGCACATTTAGGGTTACCAAAAAATAGAATGTAGAAACATGCAATTTGTTGTTGTTGCCGTTACTCTAAAATCAGCAGTATTTTAGACGGCTTTAGTAGATTTTTGATATGGGATTCCTTTAGATGGGGAATTTGGATATACACACTTAAGGAAGTGCATATACGGGAAAAAATATTGGCAAAATTATGCCATAAAACAGACAAAGCAACTGCATCAAACTAGCATCATTATGAAAAGTTTTATGGTACTTATCCTGGATCAGATTTTGGATTTCAATTTCAAGGAAAAAAAAACCCAGATTTGTTGTGCCTACATAGCATGGGTAGCAAATTTATTTTAATACTTTTTGGCTTGTAATTTCAAGCTATGCAATTTTAACACCACTCAATTTATTAGTCTTACATTTTCATTTTACATGTATGCTGGCTTATACTTAAGATACCTTTGGTCATTGAATTTCTAAAAGTACAAAGCCCTTCTAATGACCTAAAATATTATTAAAATCATAATAAAAACAACACTCCCAACCATTAAATTCAAACATACTAAAATTATCTGCCATGATAGCTAAATGTGATGGTGGAAGGTCTACTCTGTTCCACAGGCCTCAATGTGGAAGCAGCAGACAACAGTGTTTGTTAAATCACTACCCCCTTTTTTCTTTCTACCTTCACTTTTATTACACAAAGGGAGTTCTCTTCTTAAAAGAATTGGTTATGAGGCTGTGTGCTTAAAAATGAATGCCCAATTTTGTTGCAAGCAGACAGTGTTGTAAAGTTTGTTGCCAATTTACAAGAAGACTGAGCTCACAGAGGTGTCTGTATACCAGGATGGGCTGGCTCTTAGGGCACTTCTATCACAGAATACATTAAGAAAACCCTTTGTCTAACCACAAAAGGACTTGCATATTAGTCTCAGGAGGAACACATTCCTGCCCATGGACTTTATTTTCAAAAGGATAAAAGTGTGCTTTCTTCATAGGCAAAGGTAAGTCAAAGAAATCCAGGTACTCAAGAGAATGAGGCTGCAACAAACTGCCACGGTCAATTTAATTGGAGGTAGAGCCAGAGGCAACAATAAAACCATTAGCAATACAGATGTTAGGGATCCCCAAGGAACCAAGATGCCACAGTGGAAAATACTCTTTGTGTGATATTGTCAAGGTTCTGTGACAGGCAGTGACCTCACAAAAACATAAAACTGACCAAACACATCAGTTGGATGGAAATACTTAACATGCAGTTCAGGATATATTCACAAGCAATTGAGAAACAGAACTTGGAGGCTTTCTCCTAAAGTACCACATTTACTCAATAACCCCAGTTTATGAGAATGTGCACCTTAAATGCTCCCTCCAAACAGGGCAAAGATAAAGATCAAATATATAAAAAATATATCAAATATTTTTCTTAGTGGACATCCATGTAAAGACATAATATCTACTATGTACTGTCTAGTTAAGCATTTCAAAGATTGTTAAATTATACAAATATTTCATCAGAGCCCCCTCTAGGCTTTGTGCCCAACTACCACACACAGAAATTATTCTTAAACACATTTTTTTTCTAATGGGCATCTATTGAATAGGTCATGAATTATATGGTTATGGAAGTTTCTGTTCCATAGCCACGGGATAGTCATTGGCTCATTATTTTTCCTGGGTTTAGAGTCCAAGCTATTTTTCCATACAGTATTCTGGCTAGAGCAGGAATAGCAAAAAAAGATTTTTAATTTCTCAGTTTCCTAAAGCTTTCTAGTAAAAGAGCCAGAACTGTAAAGGCAGGATTTGCTTTAAAAGCATGAAAAGTGAAGAGAAACATGTGAAGAGTTACTTTTTGATTCATTATAAACAGCTATATTTGATGACAGTGCATCCAATTGTGCAATAGAAAGTTCACTGCCCCAGTGTGACTGTAGACTTTGTTTCTGCTTTTGGAAGGTTATGGTAACCTGAATATTAAAAATCACTCTTTGATGTATCTCTGTAAATACTTAAACTTTTCCATGATGCTGCAAACATAATTCTTTCTTTACCCTATGCCTTGTCTTACCTTTGGCTTAAGGTGAAGATCTACTTTCTCTTTAAAAGTACTATCACAGGGCCTTCAGTGCTGTTTGAAACTTGCAAGATCTAAAAAAGGGATACTCTCAGTACCAGTAGATTCACTGTGGGGCAAAGATAAACTAAAGAAACTAAGGGAAAACTAAGCCAGTGCTTCCTGAGAACCCTGTTCTAATTCTTAGATTAGCAGAGAAGCTTCCAACTCCAGATTTTCCCCAGCCCTCTGAAGGATCAGTGAACACCCAGAACTAAAAAAACAAAATCCATGGGCTGGAAGGACAGTGCTGAGGAGAAGCAGGTAGCCATGAGGCCAAGATAGCTGTGCATAGCAATGCCATACAGCAGCATAGGAAAAGCCAGTGTCATTGTGACTTTGCAGGAGGGATTGGGAGAGAGAAGGAAGCAGAAATACAAGAACATCTGATTCTTCCATCATTTAAAGAATCCTCTGGTATGAACTGAACAGCAGTATGGGCTGGTTGTAAACCTTCAGAGATGCCATCTGCTCTGACAGCAATGGCTGCTGGCCTCTCCTCATGCTGACGTGGCCATGCATCCCACCGGAGACGTAATGTTAACTGGAACAGAGCCAGACAAAATTTTAGGCTTTCTGCATTCATTCAGGTGAGGATTGAGGTCATGCTGAGAAAATATAGGTGCTGTACCTCAAAAGTAGTGTGAGGTTCAAAGCACTTCTGGGGACTGAGTAAATAAATGAGCACATCTTTCTTGGTATGGAAAAATCTTACATATGTATTAACATTCTTTATGACAGACAGTAATTTTCTTTATCTGCCTCTTAAGTTATCATGCCCACTTGTTTGAATTCCAGGTATTTCCAAAGTGAGGCAGTGGGCATGAGCCCTGTGGTAGAGGCAGCGTGTGCTTCACCCCCACTGGCTTATACACTGGCAATACAGAGGCATTGGCTAAAGAAGCAAACACTTTTCATTGTTCTAATCAGCACTGGCTTTTATCAGAAAACCTCTACAGTGTGGATCTGTATTAAAATGTTTCTAGCATTCAACTCCTTCAGCATTCTGAGTCTAGGTGAAATGTTGGGGGTTGACTGGAAAAAGGTTCCTGAGGAAACAATATTGAAACTATGGAGTGAATAGTATAAGCAGCAGAAAGGAGAAACCCATGAGTTGAAGGATACCAAGAGCCCTGAAAATGAGACAGAAACAGAATGAACAGACTATAAGGAAATGGGGCATATGCAGGGAGGAAAATGGAGGAGGGGGAAATATAAGGAAAAGAAAAGATAGTTATTTGTAGTTAGTTAAAAAAAAGGAAGCCTGACTTTTTGGGGGCCTTTGGCAATAAAACAGGCAGGGAGAAACTCTGTTAAAATTGGAACAGTCAGAAATCATGATATTGAGTGATCTGAGTAATGTACAAACTTCTGAAGTATCATACAAATCTGGTCTTCAAAGTTCATCATACTACTAGGATTGGCATATAGTTTCTGAAAATATATTTATTTACAAAGAGCAATGTCTTTTATTTCTCACAGAAACTCTCCCTGCTCTTAAAATAACTTCTTTCTGAGTCATTTATTTTCTACATAAAATTCAGGAGGTCTAAGCAGCAGCTAGGAAACAAAGAAAGATGCCCAAAGCATCTAATACAGGATAATTTTTGTCTTATGTATCACAGCATCAAATATACTAAACTAAAGTCTTTTTAGCTGATGCTTTTTATGTGACCCTAAGTCAAAGACTTACCATATCTAGAGATCTAGCTGAGACATATGAATGTTTTTAGGTCACATGTTCTTGTTTCACTCAGTAAACCAGGGAGCAAGAATGTCTCCAGAAATTAGTAGCCAAGAATGTATCAAGAAAAGGACATGAACAGCAAATAAATCTGCCTGAGCCATGAAAAATTGTGCCAATTCCCAGAAAGGGGGACTTCAGCTCTGCAGCAGTAGCAGCTGGAAGGAGTGTCTGGATTCTGAAGGGACCATGAGCACAGCACAGGAGAGGGGCCTGTCTTTGGTTAAAATGCCAGACACCAAAATACGCTGTTACATAATATATAAAGGATAGTGGCACAAAGCTGTAGTAAATTCACATCTACTTCACAGTCCCAAGTTCCTTTTTTATTTTTTTTTTTGCACTCTAAACTAGAATAAAAAATGTAGAAGTTATTTCAGGATCTCTTGTTCAAAAGTACAAATTTATTATTTATTCTACAGGTAAACCTAAAATCAAGTGTCCTGATAAGCACTGTTCCCTTTATTTCAATTTGAAATGTTTGTTACTCAGCAACCTCAATCCAAAGTCTAAGGATAATGGAAGTCTCTAATTAAGATCTTAATTTTCAGCAAATTTAGGACTTAGTCTGATGCGCTTTGTCTAAAAGTGCTGCCAATACAACTGTGGATGTTGAAGCAATTTACAGTGATGTAAGGGTACTTGGAAGTACTGCATTTCCTCTTCATGTAATTATTTTAAATGTTGTGTTGACAACATAATTTATTTTTAGATTTTTTTTACAGCTAATGTATGTATTGATTATGAGGTGAATTTCATCCAAAAGACAAACTCATCTCTATTTACAACTTTTTCCATATTATGTCCTTTTTGTAGTAGATTAATAAAAAGCTTTATTCTGCTCTGAAAAATAGGCAAGTATGGATGAGCATTATTCCTTGGTTTGCATACCCTGAGTGTTAGGGCATTGGAGAGTGGACTGGGGGTGGAACACCCTTGTGCAGCTGCTATTGCCAGCTGATGATCAGCTGCTACCTTACACATGCATTGGGCACTGGAGGACATGCAATTTGCTGGCACCTCCCCTAACTGGTCCAAATATTTTTTTCCTCTTCGATCTCGTAGTTGCTAGAAATTAATCTCATTCACCAAGCATTTAATTCCTTGAAAGGTACACATGTTGAGCCTGGAGCCTGAAGTCTGAGTGGAATGATGTCAATTAAACAATGCTTTTTAAAGTTCCAAAAATGCTGTGTTTTTCCCAAACAAAGAATAAATCACATTAAAGTAATGAAATTAGCCATATTTTATACCCTTACACCATAGCACAAAATTAATTCCATGGGATTTTCAGTGCTTATTGAATAAAAGTTATGTTCATTACTTTAACATAAAATTTTTAGTAAGTTAGCCAGTAAGTGACAGATAAAGAAAGAAAGCCATTACATTATTGACCCGACGATTGCAAAGCCAGGGCAAACATTGTTTACTTAGATAATATTACTCTAATTCTCTGTTTCAACAATAAAATTGTTAGGATAAAATACAAAAATCTTGGAAACTACACTATAGAAAAAATTATATTAACAAGAAAGAAATTTTCTAACTTATGATTTATTTATTCTTCGAATTTCTAACAATCGCGTTTGTAAAGTTGCGGGGGGCTCATTCATTTGAGAGGGAAATAAAATAGCTATAAAACGAGTGCAGTAACCAGTTGTGGCCTCAAGAGGGCAATATATCACCACGTCTGAAAAGTTTTCGAAAAAGAATGAAAAAAACACCTTTTTACTAAAATAGAACAGATGCTGCTTGCTTGTGGGCAAGTGCTAAATATACTGAACTCTGCCGTATCACTGACATGACCTAAGATATCATGACCACCATTTCTCCTCAAAATCAGAACGTTTAATTCAGCATTTCCTATTTTTCAAGGCTAATTGGTTAGAAGAGGTTAAGTCTGTCACCTCACAAGAGATATTGTAATTCTTTGACCCATGAACTTGTTTTGCAGTTAAGATTTCTGAATTTAAAAAAAGGGAAATGGTGATTGCCACTCTTTGCTAAATATGGCAACAGTAAGGGGAGATTAAGATTCACCACCTCTTCTCTTTACTCCATTATTATTCCTCTAGTTTCCTCATTTAGCCTCCTGTTATGCACTCAGTTCCTGCTCACCTGCAGTCTCCAAAGAAATCCTGTCACTATTAGTTCCTCCATTAACTTATTTTCATTTGCTTCCTAATTCATCAACTTTCCATTTTAGATAGCTTCTTTTTTTAGTGGTCTCTAGGGGGCCTTCTACACCCTCTTTATACCCTAATTCTGACCAATTTTTATTCCCAGATTTCGACATATTTACAGAACAAAATTAAAAAACAATCTCGGGACTTGTTTCCTTTTGTCTTCTCTATTTTTAACTGCAGGATCTTTTCTGGTTTTAACACATTCAATTTTTTCCCCCTGGTTTTCTCTACCTCAACCAAGCTGCAAGAGATTTGCACTGCAATACATGACCCATGGCCTTGGAGTTACCTGAGACATTTTTAGGCTAGCTGCTATAGTTCTCTTGCAGCTAATGGTGCAACAGATGATTACCCTGGGTGTCGTTAGTCATGTATAGCTCAGTGAGGAAGCATTCATGTAGTCACATGCTGGCATCAGCAGACAAAAAGCACTTAGTAATATTAAGTTACTGTGACTTGAACATCTACTGTCTACTACCAAAAATCTGTCTGCTTGGTGGCTGTCCCAGTTTAGCCTGGAGAGACTCCAAACACTGGCCAAAGGAAACAAGAAGCAAATCTAGCGCTTGCTTGGGAAACCTTACTTGACCTGAATGTAAGTCAATGATCAAAAATAACTCTTTATTAGCAATTTCAGAAAATTTAGATGCAATTCCAGTTTGATACAAGAAGAATACCTCAGCTGTTTGTGAGGTTTAACATCTCTGCTCCAAAACCTGAAGCAAAGACAAGAAACTATTTTTTGCCCTTTTGGTTACTTTTAAAATAAATAAAGAAAAACTGCATAAGCAGACAGACAGTCTGAACGAGCCTCTGAGAGACAGTTTTCTGACCATATTTACCACAAATTATATTCACTCTGATGCCTAATGGTGACAACCATGATTTGAGAGTCAGTATGATTTAATGGTTCTTTCCTGGTCATAAGATACTGGAAAGAATGAAGGAAAGAAAACTAGATGCTGTCAAAATATATAAAGACACACAAGAAGAAAAAGATACTAAGAGATTTTGAGAAGTTATGCAATAATCTTATATAAGTGGATTTGATCTTTCCTCTCAGGTTAATCCTCTGAAGACCCTTGCTCATTTGTCTTGCTCTGACTCATCTCTAGCATGTACACATTTTAAGGCAATGATGTGTTAACAGTTGATAGACTGGAATTTGATTTAGGTGAAAGTTAGTAGCAATGTATTATTTAAAAAATTAAATATTTAGAATAGAGCATGGTGATTTTGGTATATTGTATCTTTCTGGAATATCCTGTACTTCCTCACAGAAGATACATAAAACATGAGTAGCCCAGAGACTAAGTATATTATATAACAGGACAGCTAGACCTTAAAACATTGTGAAAAGCATATCCTTATGAATGTAAAAGGCAGTGAGCATTTTCTCTCACCCCTTTGTATTTCACGTTTTTAAGGTAATATTAGTCACCATAATTTCAAATGTTCTAGTTTTCTGTTTAATAATGGAGTCACTTCAAGGAGCCCTAAAATCAATACAGTAAGTAATTAACAGGACAGATCTGAAGTTATCTCAAACTCTTCACAGGGAACCATCCTTCTCCCCAGCACCAGCACCTATAAGCAGTTATAGATGATTCAATACTAATTAAGAGAAGATCCTGCTTAAACCACCACACTCACACTGAAGTAAATTCCCAATAGCAATTTGACTCTATCTGTGTTTTGAAAGCTTCCAAACATACTTCAGTGGTTTCTGAATGTCTTTCTCTGCCTTCGTGAGAAAACTAATGTACCAAACGACCACAGACAACAGAGAGTCTCTGCACTATAGAAACAAATGTATCATAACACCACCTTGGAGTCACCAGTGATTTGTTGTCCAAATGACAGCTGTGTCCCTGTTGAATCTGAGCCTCTGTTGGCTATCCAGGTAAGTCACCAGGCACCCACTGCTCACCTTCCTGCTTATCCTTGGCTACAGTGAGAGCAAGAAGTTAACCTCTTGCAGTCTTACTCTTCCATTTCTCCACCTTCAACTCTTTTACACCCTTTAGCCTAATAGCAGAGATCCAGAGATCCTCAGCCAATATCAAGAAAGTTTCCAGTTCACAAATAAATAATGGGGATGGCTCTGATTCTGGCTTGTGGCTATGCTGTGGTACAGATGATTAAGACATGACTCTAGGTCATAAAGCCAATGGTCACATAAAGCTGATCTGAGAGACTTCACAAGAATGGAAATGAAGGGCTCACAAACATTTATGCAAAAACAACTGTTCCTTGGTTCATCTAAGCTGTTCATAGCCATCCCTGTGGTATCTATGTACACAAAAGGACAGAATTATGAAGCTTTTTGCAGCCAATGGTCTGTCATCAGATGTGAACCAAACATTGGATGTAGGCATGTCCACTACCACCAGCTCTAAATGTTAGTGAAGACATACCCTCAACGCAATGCCACTAAAATGATTTGGGAGCATATTTCTTTCTATTTCTTTCTCTCCCTCCCTCTTTTCCTCCCTTCCCTTCCCCCCCACCACAAATTATTTGGAATGAGTTGCCAAATCCTGAATGTAAAAAATCCCTGATCTAAAACTACTCACTGCCAAATCATTCTGAGGTCTTTACATTGGAAATTCAAAATATTCTGAACAAGCATATGCTTCACAGTAGTTGTGTTTCATTAAGGAACCATAATTCTTGCAGTCAGTTGTAGATTTTAAAATGCAGAATTCACACAGCTTAGATAGAAGCTGCCATAATTTTTTTTGGAAAAAATGCTGGTTTCAAAGTCGCTCAAACTATTTCTGGTAAAGCAAATGCCAAAGAAAAGTGAATGTGCTTGGAGGGGCTGTTTAAAATTCAAGCAAACTGTTAGGAACAAAGTGTTTTGGAGGAACAGAGGACTCACTGTATTTCAATACCTTCTAGGAAAGCTCTATTTGTCTGCCTAAAAGTGAGAGTTCCATATGTATACTACATTATTGCTTAATAATGATTTGACCAGCTTGAAAGTTGAGGGATGGGCTTTAGAAGCAGGGGAGCATCATCAGACTCAAAACAGCAAGGCACAAACATGTCTTGCAGTACAAAATGTGAAGTGACATTTTCAATTATGCTGCACCAAGCAAGACTGCTGAGAAAACTGCAGAGCTGCCAAAGAATTTCTGGATCTGATACCTCTTCCACTTACTGTTTTTTATAAACTGGTCATCAACCAAAAGAAGTATTTCAATCTAAATTGTAGGAAGCAGTGTAAGTAGGATTCAGAAATGAAGAGATTTTGGCAAGCACACTATCTGTTAGGAAAACTATGAAATCCATTTATTTTAAAAGAGCAAATATTAGAAGCACTAAGTTATTGAAAGCAAGAGATATAAAGGGAGCACAAGAACACTTTAAAAATCCTTTACCTGGTATTTCAAAAAAGCCAGGTCGTGTCACATTGATTATGTTTGCTTTTTTCCTCCAGTTCTGATATTACTGATTTCATTTCTATGTTTTTCTTTGTCACCAAGCTCCATCAGAGTTATCAGTTCCTATTAGTTTTTTACTACCTTAACCCCACAGCTCAAACTGCATTTGACCTCTGTGCAAGCTTTTTCCTCTAATGACAAAAATCACCTCAAAACACAAGTAAACCTTCCCTAAAGCAATCCAGCTTCTACTTTAGCTATACTGATGTGTTTTCAGCCCACTTTGTCCAGAAGCAACTCTGTCCCCTTCCAATCTACACAAAGTATTTCCTCTTTGTGTCAGCTCTCCAACCATTTTCTAACAAACTGGCTCTTCACTACTCAAATGGACTTCCAGCCACATATCCAACACAAACTTGCTCTACCAAGTCCATTAAGCACTGACAGAAGTTGACCATTGAGTTACTTTTTGTGACTATTCTCTAAAAATGCAGATCTTTCCCACCCCAACAGACCAGCCATTTGTCACTGCAACAAGTTTAGAGTCTCCTCTGCAGTCTCCTCTGCAGGCTGCACTGATCCTTAGTTCCTCCTCAACAGGAAAGTTATTCCCATTACTCCAATTTAAAACAGAGGTCTTAGATCTCTGCTCTCCTGGAGCATCCTGGGTTCAGCTGAGATAAATGGTTACAGAAGGGTGAGGGGTTCCCTGCCTGGGTTCTGGAAAGCAGTAAAATTTTTATGCATCTCTTTGCTGTAGGATCCCTGGGGCATTCTGTAACTGACAGCTGAAAAACTCGTAGAGCAGCATTATTTTATCTCCTTATCACATCAAGAAGATGGATAGTCAAGACTGACTGGGCTACACAGACAAAATATAGAGCCAATGGAGGTCAGGACAACTTTATGAAATGTGATGAACTGAAAATATGGGATCAATAGATATCAATTTGCTTCTTGCAGAGGAAATTCAGCCTCCTCTCGCAGAAATGGAGCCTGTGATAAAACAAGCTATAAATCTATAACAAAAACAACAGCAACTAATCAGCAATTTGCTCCATACAATTAACCCTGAGGCCTACAAAACAAACACATCTTCACTTAAATGAAGTGACTTGCAAATGGCTATATTTATTTTTAATAGTGCCCTCAAAAAACAAGTTCCATATGTATACTACATTATTGCTTAATAATGATTTGACCAGCTTGAAAGTTGAGGGATGGGCTTTTGAAGCAGGAGAGCATCATCAGATGCTCAGTGACCAGAATTATCAATGATCACATATTACAGTGCAAGGATATCAGTATAGTCAATCTAGTATCAGTTTCTGGAGAAAGAGATAAAACTGCCTGAACAAGGTTACTTTACTGCTATAATGTTTTATTCACATAAAGTCACAGAAAATATATTGCCATTAGATCAGTCCAAA
This sequence comes from Phylloscopus trochilus trochilus, assembly GCA_016584745.2. Lineage (NCBI taxonomy): Eukaryota > Metazoa > Chordata > Aves > Passeriformes > Phylloscopidae > Phylloscopus > Phylloscopus trochilus. The sequence goes on along the minus strand of WQNJ02000001.1, from coordinate 39,817,385 downwards.
ACAATTTTTGCTCCCAATATTTCAGTTTGCACATAAAAATGGGGGAAAACCCAATTATTAATATGATTTTAAGGAAAACAGCTTTCTCACAGAAAGCAAACCTTGAAGCATTCTGAAACTGATACTCTGAAGTCCTAGTGTTGAAGTGGCAATCAGCCAAATTCTTATAGCAAAGAACTCTATTTCCATTATCTGTGAGAATGCTGCTGTTACATCTGTTCCCCTTTTAGCTAGTGTAACAGAAACTACAGAGCTTAATCTGCATTTTCAAAATTCATTTGAGGCAGTTCCTAAAAGCTGAACTAAAACAATGAGAGGAACTTTCAGAATTTGCTATCACTCATTTTCACATTTAACTCCAAAAAGTAATTTCTGAAACATAAAAGAAGCAGCCACATAAATTGTTTTGCACCCCAGGATGAAGGTGCCCATTACTAAGGGTACAAGAAACTTGTGCCAAAGGGTTACCTGCAGTGCAAGACAAAATATGAGAAGATCATGCATTATTTTGCAAAGCAGGAAAAGCGGCCCTATGTAACAGCAAATGGGGCAGCCCAGCAGAGGCTGTAGACAGACAGGAATATTAACAGCATGATGATGCCTATGCAAGGACATCAACATGATTTGCAAGTATGAAAAATAACTATTTATCAGTTTCTGCCAATGACTATCATTTCTATCGCTAAGAAATTATTAAACTTTCCAATAAATGCTTTACCATATTTTCAACAAATTACTTTCTGTGAAGTTATTACCAGATTTATACTAATGCAAAATTATTCCCATAATAATCATAATAAAATCCCAAAATCTCATTGTTTTTCCTATCACCTAGCTGAAATACTACTTTTGATGGTTTTGAGGCTGCCAGTTGTTTCTAAGTTGTCATAAGCCCAAAACTAAAGACTATGTCACTTTAGATTTTTTTACCATCTTGATAAATAAAATACATCATGCTAGACATTTTCAGCAGTGCAACTGGATTATTAATGGGAATAAGCATGATTCTTCTGTCCTTAAAATGAAGTTCACCTTTCAGATCTGAGTTCTTCAGCACAAAACTTCTGCTAACAAAAACAGTATTGAATTATTGCTGAGACATATATTTGTGAAATTAGGAAACTCCTTTTTGAGTGGCATACATCTTATCAGATAACAGAATTAACACAAGAGCAAATTTACAATAATTGAAAAAAAACAATGACACATTTTTGATTCTTACTTAGGGAATTATGAAGCAGGAGATCTAGTAAAACAAAGAACCTAACTGTGATACAGGTACGGTATTTTTACTTAGATTCCTTTTTGTTCACAATATTTCATAGCATCACATAAAGGAGGAATTTTCTATTTTCTTATTACTTATATCAAATTAAAGTATCTCAGCAAGGCATCATATTGTCACTCAGGCAGGATTTACCTTGGTTAGAGCTTTTGAAAATGTGAAAAACTGTTTTTTAACTAATCTTACAAGTGGAAGATTTAATAACTAGCAACAATAGAAAGAGTTGGGTAAATAAGCAGCTTGGGGAAAACTTATAGTTCTTTAAAATAGTATCATTTTTCTTAAATATTTCAAAAATTTTGACCTGATTATTTTTATTCACTATTCAGGAGCACATTTAGTGAAATATGAAACTTACTTATGTGCTCCTTTTAAGTTGATGGAATACTGAGCTCTGTCTTCCTAGAAGACATCTTTGCATCTGTTCTTTTTTCTGTTTAAAGCCTTTCTTTTACTCTGACCCAAACATACTTCATAAGATTATTTTCAAACTCCACATTAATATTTTCCAAATATTTATCACAACCAGAAGCACTGAGAAATTTTAGAAACTGTAGTGTCAGCAGCAGTCAAGTTCCTCAAGCACAAGAGTAGCAGCTGGAGTCACTAGCCAAAAGGGTTTACTCTGGCCACAGAACAGCTAACTACTTCTAATTGGTGTCACAAGCTCAATTCACTCTCCACAGGAGGTGAGGAAAGGATGGCGAGGAAGAAGGTGTTTACAGCTGCAGCCAGTTGTCACAGCTGAGTCTTACTCCTCCATTCTGGTAGGATTGAGCTGCAGCTGCAAGGAATCACACAAAGACAGACGGCCCCTCAAAAGAGAATTACCTTTTCAAAAAGTTTGATTAGAATAAATATGATGATTTGAGAGTACGATACAAGAACTTTCTCTGCCACCTGTTTCTTGCCAAAAGGAAGTCAGCATCTAGTGGAAGGCACCGGTGCCTAGACACTCAACAGTTCCATTCTTAAACAGGCTCTTGCATCCTATGTATTCACAAACAGTTTTGATGGGCTTTGTTGCTTTCACAGAATGAAAGGCTCTGTATTTGGCAACTTCAGCTGGACTAATTTCCAACATTACACCGACTCAAGGACAGAAACAATTTACACTTACCAAGACTGTTCTTTCATCAAAGTGTGGAAGATGAGCCCCACCCATGAAGACAGAGGGAGCAGTTTGCATCATTAGGCTGCTGAACCCTCATTTGTCTACGAAGAAATTTCTCTTTCTGTATTTTCTCCTCCAACTTTATATTCAAATACCTCTAGTTCAACTATTTCCCTACTAGTCATAATACTTCCCATGCCTTCAAAATTAGAGAAATTGTGCTTGGTAAGAAGGACTTTCTGGCCATATAAAACTAGTCTGCTTTTCTCAGCTCATACACAACCTGGTAACACCTGAAGATATTGCAGATATCAGATTTACCATTTAGATCCCAACATCACCATTTAATGCATGTGTAATGAATTTTAAAGCATTTTGAAATCTAACAGAGATGGAGCTTTCTTTTCTGAAAACTTAAATGCCATTGAGGATGGACATGAAATGTTCTGAGGTGAAGAGTTCTCTGCAATGACCAAGGAGACCAATGCATCAGAAAACTGAAACAAACATTTACAGTGCATGTAATCTAAGAATTATATTAGTGAGATGGCTTGGTCTTTATTTGAATATTTATTCAAATTCACCTCCCTTTCCAAAGTTTATCTTTATCTCAATGAAGTTCTCATCTGAAGTTTAATGAAATAGTATATATTTCTCTAGCATATCACACTAATACATTGCTATTACTTAAGAAGGATTATTTAGGTTAATAAAAAAAAGTGATGCTTCCACACAGGAGGGAAAATAATCACTGCAAGGGAAGAGAACTAATTAAAAAGAAATGTTGCTATTATACTTAATTTGACAGGAATCAAGATTCCTATTCTGGGACTAAAGCAAATCTTTTTAATGAACAAAATAGGCAGACAATATCAAGCACAGATTCATTCAAATACAGCAAAGATCCCTGCTTCTCTGATGTTTATTTTACCCTTCCTACAAAAAATAACTTGTCATGTACCCAGTCCTGGCAAAGAGAGGTGCTGTTGGTAAAATAATGCTTTACTAAGTTGAAAGGCACTGATTTCAGTAAAATAATAGAGGCAAATTCTGTATAGTTAGTTAAAGTTAACTTTAGACCACTATAATTACAGTAATTGCTGTTCTTCTCTACTTCCAGCAGTCAATAGAGATAATTTTCAGCATTAGAAGAAAACAAAAGAGCAACCTTATCCCTGCCAGCAGTTCCACCTCCACATACAGGCTTCTCAAGAACACAGCAAAAGAATATAGGATTATTGTCTTAAATATAGGATTATTGTCTTACCTCAATTTTTTCCCATATTGTTTCATAATTCTCTTGATGTTGTATATCTTGCATCAGCTGATGAATTAAAGCTGATTTATTTGAAGGAGAAGTCTCATTCCCAGTGGGCTGAGTAGCAGCAGTCCTTTCTGACTTTTCTTCAATGTATTTTTTAATGCAAGATACAGGCATACAAAGATCTTCATCAGAGAGAATATCACTGAGAGGCCCAGATTCAATACTGTCACCTAAGGAGGATACTATATCACTTGAAGAACTTGGTGAAATTCTACCCCTTTTTTTGTGCTTTTTTGTCTGGTATGTCGGATACATTTCTGAATCTGAGTTCATTTCTGACAGCTCCCAGTCATCAATGTTTTGAATGGTTTCTCTTCTGGGCTTTTGGGGCAGCAACTTTGTCAAATTTTCTAGTTTTAAAGCTAATGCTTCAGTCTGTTTGAGATGTGAAGGAAGTGCTAAATATTCATCAGATCCATACCACACCTCACTGTCCTTACTGGTTTTTTGAGTATAGTTTGGTGTTGAGGATAAGCTTTTATTTTTCTTTCTTCTGGGTAGAAGAGGGGGTGAGTTGGAAAGCTCAGAACCAGCTGAAGAAGCACTCTCTTGGCTATGCGTTGGTGAACTGAAGGGCTCAGTTTTACCTTGTGATTGCCCATTTAGGTCTCTCTGGTTACAAGAATCTGACAATGCAGAAGAATCTGTTTCTGTCTCCTCCAGAGACTTAGAGCTATGAGAAGTAATTCCATTCTGTAAAGAAGAACACTCTCTTTTTTTGACTGGGTTTGATGGAGCTGTTTTACACATACTTCCAGGTGTTCTCTCGGTTTTCACTTTCTCTGGAGAATCATGAGACTTCTTGTGCTTTGATTTTTCTTTACAGGTGTAGAAAGCAGTCTTTCCTAGAATTATGGGACTGTCTTTAAAGTGATTATTTATTGTGTATTCAAGATTTGTATCACTTATTGTATTTAAGCAATCGTATGACTGACTAACTGCAGATGGACTGTTAGTATAAGGCAGCTGTAAAGCTAGGCAAAGCTTGGACCTGTCTGGTGGATCTAACAATGAGGGTGTACTTCTGCTCATTTCATTTTTAACTATTTGAGAGATTTGCCTTTTTAAATCATTGGCTTCCACATAATCTTTAAACACATCATCTTTCAGAAACAGACCTCTTTTTGGCAATGTAGGCTGCGTAGGAGAGTCTTCATTATAGTTAAAGCAGTCTCTTATGGACCTCTTAGGTGTTGAATTTTCACAGTGAGAGTGTTTGATATTTTCACCAGTGTGCTGTGGAAGATTGCATTCCAGATTCTTTGATATGGAAACTGCTTTGCTGTCAGTAGGTAAAACACCATTTTCAGAGAAAGGTCCTTTAGAAAGAGAGGAATTTTCAGCAGGAGATGCTAGTGAGGGATCATGTGATGCTTTCTTGTCTTTGATTTCTTCTCCATCTTCTGCTGAAAGAGGTACATGATTTTCTTTCTCCTTCAATGCTTCATTACAGTGGGAAGCAATGGAATCTGTTGCTACTGCAAGTAAACCCACACTTCTGATAAGTCCTGGAAATTCCTTATCCATCTCACTGTAGTTCCAGGATTCGAATGATTTCGCTTTTCCTTGACTGGAGGTCATATCATCCAGAGCACCAAGTAAATCCTCACTAGGACTGTAGTCAGATAGTTCAAATGCAGTAATACCACAATCCAGGGACAAGTAATTCTGAGAACATTTGATGGTTAACTGTCCAGAATCATCAACTTCAGTTAAAGAGTCAAGACGATCCTGAAATACACAAAGAAATGGTACTTTTTTGGAATATTGATTTTCATATACAGAACACATGAAGTAATGAAACAAAAAAAAATCCTGTGTTTCACCGCCTAACATCTAAAAAAGGGTTCATTACTGACCTGCCTCTTTTTGCAGTACCCTGTAGATAAGCTAACCATTCTGAAGTATTTGGGAATTAAAAATGGCAGTAAGCTGAAAAATGCTTCATTTCAGTCTGGTACAGCAAGTTACCTATAAACAGCAACTCACTTTTGTTTTGGTATTTTCCTCAATTAATTCTGCTTTTAGTTTTATTTACTGTGTAGGTGGGGACTCAGAAATTCTATACAGCAGAGTTGAAGTATTTCCTGTGTTAACTACATCAAACAGGAGGGAGGGTACCTTGGGGGCTGCTGAGTGTACCAGTCTCATTTTTAATCTTGTTTTCTCAAAAATCCATGCTGTTCTATGGTCTTTCAGTTGATTGGCAGAATGCTTTTTCCAAGCATCATGTAGTGATGATGGACATTGCTAATGACATTTAACTTTTTGTAGCATTATCACCTGAATATTTATTTGCCAGATATTTAAAGCACAAATGAAGAATGGCACATGAAGAAGAAACTATCATGTTAAGCCTCCAGCCTGACATGCTCCCTTGTCAATATTTTCTCAATTGAAGTCCTTAAGTCTCAGAAACATAGCCAGAGGAGACCATCTCACATGGCAAATGAGATTTTAAGATCAAAGTCAAATTATTGTTTACAAATATTTTGGTCTTGTTTGAAGGTCAGTAAAAAAAATCTGATGAGATTAAGATCAAAAAATGCATGGTAAATTACATTCATGGCAGAATTATATTTAGTATACAGTGTAGGCATATTTTCAGTAGATCTTCTAATAAATATACAGGACTTTTGCTTATAGAGACCACTTTTAAAAAAATATCATAAAGGGGAGAAAATAATGTTCTAGGATTCTAATTTTACATGCCTAAATCAGTATACTGGTTTTTCTTTCCAGGTTTGTTCTCATAGTAGTTTTTTGAAGCAAAGTCCTGAGTATCCACAATAGGTTTATGTCCAAATTATTCTCTGGAACAACTTGTCTCACAACACTGCCCAAATCCATAGTTTAAAGACCCTTAGCCTTATGCCTGAAGAAGGTGCAGAAACCATGTAATCTCTCTATCTCACAATAAACTACATGGATATGGTCTGAACAGGAATCATCTTGATAAAGAAGGCTAAGGTTTGCCAATGCCCATAAAGATAAAAACATACAATTCCTGAGCCCTGTACTCCATCCACCCTTCCCCCGCCCTTTACTTAAAGTAAAAATACAATAAAATCCTCCAGCTAAAAATATTTACCAAAAAAAAAGTCACTAGAAGGGTATTTATCAGCCACAGATAGATACCAAATCTATCTCATCTTTAGCAAATTCTATCCAGATGTAGATCCCATTCCACAAATTTGGCATTGTCAACAGCTCAGAATAAAAAGGGGAATTTTCTATAAATCTGTCAAATTTATATATTGGAGCTGCATTTTTTAAGGAAAATAGCGACTGAACAAGCTGCATTGTCCTTCTAATCTCAGTAAATTATTAGAAACTGTAAAACCACATATAAATCAAAGCATTTCCAGGACCCTAAAGGTCTTTATTTTTTCTGAATAATGAGCTCCATTCCTTTGTCTCTTAAAAATGTGTTTGCTTACATTAATAAAATTTACAATCATATGCATTAAACTATCTTACTTGGTCGTTTTCCAAGCAGCCTCTGAAATGTGTGTTTCAGATGAATTTTATTTAATGCCATATTACCATGTTTTTATCTCAGAAAAATATTAAATTTAATTATTTGTATGGCTACCAATGGGAATGCCCTAGTTAATTTTTTCACTTTTCATGTAGTAATGCTTCCTTTAAAGATCCAAATGCTAAAAGAAAGATGGGTAAGAGTAGATGCAATTGCTTCTACATTATATTTATTTTTTATGTTCATCAGCCAAAGCCAGTATCATTATACCTCATAAAAAGCTTGTATACCTGAAGGTTGGAAAGTGCAGAGCAATTTCTGTGGACCTATTCAAACAATAGGGCAGAAATTTGATATCAACTTTGTGTTCCTGCTATTGCTAGCCATTAAATTTAACAAATATTATTTATGTTTTAATTGGGGTAGATAAAAAGAATGATGTCAGCATATTTTGTCTTTTATATTAGCATGCAAGCCTATCTGGCAAAATGTGTTTTCCCTACAGAAAAATAATCTTTCCTTCTCTCTATAGCAAGAATGATCTTATTGCAGTTGTAATCAGATGCAGATGGAAAATTTCCTGTTTCTTTGTATCTGAATATACACTTTCTTTATGTCTTGAAATTACCATGTTTTTGTCATATAATAATGGCCTCCCCCTAATTCACAAATCTGGACATGAAGACAAGAGTAGATTTCCTTCAGAGCTGCCAGCAGTTTACCAGCAGCAGCAAAGCAGAAACTGAATCTGAAAGAGCCAGGTATGGACACATCAGGAAGAGGGAGTGTGGAAGGTGGGCCTGGGCATCTCTAGCATTGAGTTCTGGACCACCCACTTTGTTATGCCAAAGATAAATATAAAACCCAACTGGAGCAGAGAAACATTCACATTCTCTTTGAACTTGAGTGATATGAAATTCAGGGCATGTCTTGGGGACTTCTGACTTCCTCTGTAACACAGGTCCCAGAACTCACTGTACTGATCTAGAGGTTTCTTTCTCTAGATGCATCTAACCATAACAAAAGCATTTAATCTTAATCTTAGGACCATCAAATGAAAAATCTTCTATTTATGCTATTTATTAACCATTAATTATCCTATGAAAAATGTCCATCTTCTTTAAGTTTTAAAAATCAGGCCAGTAGTGTCCTTCTAAGATAATTTAGTAATAATAAATTCAAAGGAAAAGGCATTTTAGTTAAATGAAGCCAGGTTTATAAATCATTTACAAGCGTGTGAATTTGGCATACAGTCAGAGTAAACAGTGTATGATTCTTGCATCGTTGTTTCTCAGATAAAATGAGTAACTGTTTAAAGGCATAATGCAGAATTGCCACTCAAATTACAGCCCTTCCTCTCGCTATAAAAAAATGTTGACCTAGGCTGGAAAGTTTTGGAAACTTTTTTAAGTTTCACATTTGCGTATGCAGAATGGAAATGTCTAAATTTTCACTGAAGAAATCACCACACACTGAAATTACCTTTTGAATTGGGTGTAAACCTTAAATACCCAAATGACCAGATGAACAACTTTGGAATGGATGCAACTTACTAAATCTTTCAAATCCTTGCTGAAAATTATTTCAATCAAAGAAAAAATTGCTAGCCATTAGCATGACACTTCTAAAAGTTGATCTTAATCTCCACTAATTTGGTTCAACAAGAACAGGTATCAGCTGAAAATTAAAAAAAAATTAAAACAAATTTAGCAAAATATCTAGAAGTAAGTCATCCTGAAAACTGTCATCTTAGCAATTTTAGATGTGCAAGAGGGATGAGCTGCTTCGAACACAGATGAAATTCTTCAAACTGGATTTAGTTACTGTACCTCCTTAGTCTCTTCAGAAAATGCTTGCAGAATATCAGTCTGCCTGGTGTAGTTTCCATTGGCGTCTTGCAGTCCCTGGAGAATACGTTCTCTCAGAACCAGGACAGAAACACGTAGCTGGTGCCAGAGTAGTTGCACTGTATGGATATCGACTATCACATTGACAGAGTAAGACAGAAGCTTCAGGGAAAACTCAGTCTCTAGTAGAGCATGAATTTGTTCAACATGATCAGATATATCTTCACAAATATCCTGTAATGGAAAAATAAAATAGATATTTAGCTACGGGCATGGTGCTTTCGTGGATCAGATCTACTTTTCATGTACTTTTTAATTAAATTCAGAAAAGATTTTTTTCATAGAGGAAATATACTGTAATTAATACATCCAGACTTTTTTTTTTTTTTCATGGCAATGCTACAGCAACTGAACCAGCAGCTGTCCTGTTTGGCAGTGCTTCTCAGTGAGTGCAGAGACAACACACAATAAAGAAGGATGGCATAACAAGATCACATGAATCACAAGCAGAAAGCTAACACCATAAAGTGATATCCTAGAAGACAGCAATAGGAATGAAAGTGATAAAATTGCCAGGAGCTGTCTCCCTCTCTGCTACACACACACACACATACACCAGTTAAAATGCAAAGAATCTGGTCTGTGCCATTCAAAAAAAATTATTTGGACAGAATTTAAATCTAACCTCTATAACCAAGCAGGTCTGGTCTGGGATAGACTGGGATAGACTCAATGGGAATAAGCTATTTCTGCTATCCATTGCTGTCTGTGGTGGTGACAGGGCACTGATTTTTGCATAGTCTTGCTCTGGGCACAAAACTGAACACAAGATTCATGCTTAAGGAGAAAGAGGGAAAACAGAGAAGCTGAAAACAGCTGTGTTGAAAAAGGAGAAAGAAAACATGAGTTACAAACAATCTAGCCAGTTTAGATTATAAAGCTAAACTTTTGATGGGATGGCATCCTCCAAATTTAAAATTAATGTTACTAAGATTACTAAGGTTGTGCTGGATACAGAGTAAAATAATTTCATTCTACTCTTCATTTTCTTTGTGAAAGGACAAATCACAATACTAAAGAACATTTAGGCATATGCTATTGAGCAAACAACCCTCTATAACAATTCTGTTCAAAAACTATGTGAAAAGCATGTTATATACAAGCAAAGAAATGTGATTAAAGCATGGAAAAAATTGGCTCTGGACCTAGAAGTTTTTCTCCTACATCTCTGGCAGTGACTTAGGGTGACTAAGATTAAGGTGACTTGATAGCATATTTAAATGAAAGTCATATTTATTAAAAAAATCAATTTAATTCAAACCTTCAGAAATCTCCTTTATATATATATATGTATAAATAAAAGTGAGAATAATCATAATTTTGCATTTCAAATTTGCTATTGAAACAATTCTATCCGACAATTACAATGAAATCTTATGTCTCTTGGGGTCTGTATTGCAGCAGAGTAAAATCAGCAGGAAAATCAGTAAACCTGATTATTTCTAAATTAATAATACAGTACAGTAGTTTCTTTAAGTTCAGATATGGCATCTTCAGTATGAAAGTAAAGGCAAAGTATTTAATATGTAATTGCACGTATGTAGCAAATTAAACCAAAATGAAATCTCTAGGTAATATTAAATAATTTTGTACAACAGATAGTACAAAATTAGCTGTTATCAGGTGCCATTGGTAGGTACTCATTTTAATAATATACCAACAGTTACATCAAGTCCTCTGCAGGAATCGTTCTCAGAAATGACAGATGAGGACAAAACTTTGGAGTTTCAATTGTAGATGCATTGAGAGAAAGGCAGCATCTCTTCCCCTATACCCTCAGTCCCCTTGCTGGAACAAGCAGCATCTGTGTTTGCAAGTACAACACACACAACCTCACCTGCCAATGCACTGCTGCAAGTGCTCAGCACCCACACATTTCCAGGTGAGCAAATGGACACTCTAGTAACCAGATAAGTGTGCTCATCTAATGCTACAGACACACAGAGAGAGCTAAAACTCTCTGAGCTTTGGAAAAAAAGATCATATTATCCATTTAGTCAACTACAACTGATACACAACTGAAAAGCACAGCTGTAATTCTATGTTGTTTCAAATGTTTTAAAGGATATTTCTAAATAATTAGTTTAACTGAATTTGCATTTATCTTACTCCAAGATTGGTAATGGTTTTTTCCTCTTGGCCACAATGCAGTTTAATTTTCATTTCAGTGATTAAAAAATAGATTGTGTCCAGTAGCTGTAATTTTGTAAGTTAGAAACAGTCTACAGAAAAGTACTTAATATATCTCCATTTAGACTATTTATGTGAACAAGCTTAAGGATGTTGCAGACTCCAGTAAAAGTTTTTAATATTTTCAAACTTCACACATACAGTTACATGCTGAATTCAATTGCCATATGAATTCTCAAAGTGGTTGGAAACAGAAAGCCATAAGAAGAAAGAACTAACAATGAAGAAGTGTCTTCTGACAACTGTTTGACAATGTACTCAAAATGAGGTTAATGAATCTAGATAATACTCCAAATCAAGAATTCAGACCCACACTTCAAACAAGTTTTCTCTTGATGTCCCATTATGCTAGCTGCGAAAGCATCTCACATTTCTGAAGCAGACAAGCTTTCCACAACAAACCAACTTTGTACTAGAATGCAAATCCCAGCACCATTAGGGGTTTGAAAGAAGCAGATATTCAAGAACATACACTGTTCATTTTTGTATGGCTTGCTAGAAGTTGCTGATTTTTCCTCAAAAAGCAAAGTCTACTTACTTACAGACTACTGTGGCACACAGCAACAGCCAAGAGGCTGTTGTACTAACAGCTAATGTACTAACAAAGTAATTACCAGCTTAATTCAGTAACACGAAGAGAACCTAAGCCTGAGCTTGGTCGCATCCAAAATCATGTTCTCTGATCTTATCGTGTAAGACTACCATTAACTTGTCTTTGTTAAAAGACAAAGTACCAGCTCCTAAAGGGTTTAGGTTATAGACAGTATGGGTGTCTTACATAAAGCTTGTAAAAAAAGAATTTAGGGCCTTACTGATAACCCTTTCCTTGATTTCCTTTCCTGTCATATGATGGTGTGAAGGCTGTACCAATGACAGAATAACTGTGTAATAGTTAATGCTAGGCTTCAGGAGAAAATAATTACAAAGAAATGCTAACTTTTGCCATGTAAGTTAATGCTGATTAGTGTTCAGCAGAACAGCATTAATAAAGCTGCATCCTATTTACTTGCATCTTTTCTCTACACTTGCCTGGCACAAACCCAGCATATTGAGAGGAAAGAATATAATGTTGAATCCAGCTAATTTTCTAAAAAAAAATTTTTTTTACTGTACCTGATGTCTAGATTTATACATAATTCAGTAAAATTAAAAAATTTTAGGTGTTTAAACAAAACACCTAGCACAGCTTTGAATCTTAATAATTTTCTGTAATAATTCTCATAGTTCAAATACTGCACAAAAAAGTCATATTATGTAAGTTCGTGATTTTACTGAGGCTCAGTATCAAGACCTGGTACAACATGGTTTCATTCTCCTCATTCTTCCTAACTCCTTGTAGGTGACAGCATTAGATGGAATAAAACCAGCAGAGCACAATTTTGTGCCTTTTAAACTTTGTATTTATACATAAAGAACAGCAGTGTCACAAGATAGTACCTCATTAGAGTGCCAGTTGCTCTTACCAAAAGTGGCAGGTAGATAAAATAAATCATGCACTTTTAAGCAATAATCTATTGGCATCTGTTTGTAAATAAGCATAGTTCCAGGTCAATGGTAATAATATAAAGCCTATACATATATGTGGACAAAATCTTCCCCATTTTAATAGTATATAGTTTCATATAATATATATTCATAGAAGATATTATAATCTGATTTTCAAAAAGCACCACTGCCAAAACAATTTTTATAATCATTAATCTCACATGTCAGCTAGGCATTTTTATTTTTACAGTTTCATGATGATATTAAGGTAAGGATTTTGTCATCCTCCCATGAGCTTTCCTGTAGCACTGACTGTGGAATTCCTCAGGCTACAGGGGTTGTACCCCATTTGGCTGCCAACTGCCCACTTCACTCAGTCTTCCAGACAGCTGATCCTGTAATCTGCAGCTGCTGAATCCATCAGCCTGCTCATAGCCCTCCATGTCAACTAAAATAACCTGAATTCCAAACACTGCAGCAGATGAAGAAAAAGCACATAAACAAGAGTCAATGAAAACAGCTTTGAAGTGAACTTTCAAAAGTATTTTCTCTCTGGTCCCTAAGAAATTGTCTTAAAATGTACATGAAACTACTGAAAGATGAAAGGTTGGAATATGTTGCTTTAGAGTTAGTATCAGTGACAGAGAAGCTATACTGGAGATTTTGTTCTTTGATCTTGCAGTAAAACTTCAGCAGGAAAAACAGATTGCTATTGGCTCTTACAACTGCTGTACATGCAAATATAATCTATGATTTAAGAAAATGTCTGGTTTTTTTGGTCTTTCCTTTTGAGTGCTTTTTAATGCCTCAGAAGACAAATATTCCAATCAGAATGTACAGATTCTTCTCTTCAGAAAAAAAAATTAGAATTAGGCACAGAATTTTTAGCTTTGCTACTTTAATTGAACTTGAAAATTAAACTAACGTTCTTCACTGCCCTTTTATGCTTATGCATATAGAAAAAGGAAAAGAGAGAGATTTTTATTTCTAAACATCTTTTGATATCATCTTAGAATGGTATTTTTCCTTCAAAATGCACTCTGACTTCTCAAAAAATAGCTTCTCATTTTTCCCTACCTGCTGTACATTCAGTGTTACAATAAAGATAAAACTGTTCTATTATTGGTGAAACCTGAAGAGCAAATGCTACACATAATTTTTTGCAGCTATTTTTGGGTGAACAATTAAGTCAAACAAAATAACCATAACATGAAAAATCCAGACTTTGACTAAGCAAAATCAACTGCCAAGGGAAAGGCATGGACTGACTTCAAGTTACCAGCCTGTGAAAAAGGGATTGAAGCGCTATAGTGTACCTTGTATGGCTCTGGCATTCAGTGACTAAGGGAAATAAATGCATTTTACTGCTTGAAGAATGCAAAAAAAAAGCAGCTACCAGGAGGGTTCTGAGATCACTGACCCTTGCCTTCTGCTGACACTGACAACTTTGGAAATACCTTGGTCCTCAAAGCTTCTCCGCTCTTCCCTCATGATATTACATATACTACTGATTGTTTCTTTTTCTGTCCCACATCATTCTCTGCACATTATTCTCTTTTCCAGCTTGGCTTTTATTTTGATTAATTTACTCTCATTATTTTAAGTGAAGAACATTTTAATTATTGCAAAATTCCAGTAAGTGAATCTAAGATGATCTGCTTTCTATTGTACAAATATTGCTATTGAAAAATTTTCAAAAAAGTTCTGAAAATAAATATTTGGTTTGGTGAACTCTGAGTAGGCAGTAGTTTTGTGTTTTGTTACCTCAGGAACTGGTGAGTTACAGTCTTATATCCCTGTACTTCAAAATAATGTGAAAGAGATATCAAATCATCAGTTCTTCGACAGAGCTGCTGAAACAGTAATAGTTTCTAATTGTAACAAACACAGAGTTACTCTGTGGTGATTGATTAGTTGATTATGTGTTTTACTCCTTCGTTTGTTGTGCTGGTTGACTATTTATCTGCAAGGAAAATGAGCAAAAAGAAAAGAAGAAATAAGATATTGTGTCACACACCAAGCACTTCTGGCTGAGGAAAAATGCCTGAAATGTTAATGGGGAATCTCCTGTCTTGAGATTCCAGCAATCTGCATTTGTTTTGCCATATGGACCATTGCTGGGGCCAAAGGATCAAACATACTGGGAACATGCAAAAGGATCCTTTTGTCTAGAAACAGAGCAGTTGCTGCTGGAAGTTATTCCAGCTCACTTGCCAGGACCAGCTGCAGTGTCTTACAAACCTGGGCCAGCCTGTACCTTTTCTGCAGGAGGGAATGGCTGCAGGGAAGAGAGCCTGCTTTCAAATGTTTATTTCCCCTACTAAATGTAATCAGTAATTTAATGGAAAAAGGCTTTCTAAGCACACCTTCACCATAGGCCAGATTCTTAATTACAAAGAAGCATTTAGTTCACACAGGAATCTTCAAAGAGCTGATGCACAAAATCACTCTAAAGCCTTCAGTGGAACTGGAGAGTCACAGAAGATATGGCAGTAAAATGAGGCACATCAGAACTGTATTGAAAGAGTATTGTGTAAACAGCTCTGGGCTAGCCACTTCTCAGATATTCCTGACAAGAGTAACATTGACACCTGCAGTACACTTGTGCAAGAAACTGCAAATCCAAGGTGAATGTAACAAATAAGTTGCTGTGGGAAGTGATGCAACTTTAGCAACTAAATATTGTTTTCACATTCCTGAAATTCCACTGGTTCTACTGTGTAAAGTTACAACCTAAAAACCCTTTGAAATTTCAAAATAAAAGATACGTTCTTGTATCCCCAAGCCGATAGCGTTTAAAGAATTTTCCCATTAAAGTTATCACCTTACAACATTCCTTCTATGCATAACTGTACAAATTTTCATTTTTCTTGCTTTAGTCATGTTAAAGCAAGCTGATTTTTATCAAGGCCTAACTTTGAAAATTTTAAAAGAATTCAAACTTGATATAAAATGTCATATTTGTGCTGACTGAAGTCTGGTTTTGTACTGCACTCTGGAAGACATCATTGCAGAGGTACTCTAGAACAGTTCTTCACACAAGGAGATAAATAGTACTGAACTGTGCAGTATAGTAGCAAGTTTTGTTTCTAGCTACTTCTGACAAAAAAGGAGAAATACCAAACTCTTATGAAAACCTAGTCAACCAAGTGGTACTAGAGACAAGTTTGGAAAAAATGCATTCTTCAAATGCTTTTCATTGGATAATGGTAATTATATATATATTTCTAAATTACACCAATTATTTGAGATCACGAGGAAATAAGAAAAAAATTGTGAGTCAGCTTTATGCTAAACACACTCATCTTGTGTTATATATTCATATCTCTAAATGGAATATCTATTCATATTTATGAAATGGAAGAGAGAAAACTTATTAAAACATCCTTCAAACACCTTGTAGTCCTCTTCACATAACTCTACTTTTTCTACCATAATAAAAGAATGTAGGATATATTTTCCTACTCTCTTGATAACTACCTTTGATCCTTACTTTTTTTACTGTCTTTACTCAGCACTTTCTTGCATGCTGTATACCATATATACTAAGTGCAATTTAAAAGAATTTCCAACTACTTTAAACTACCACTCACAAATAAAAATTGAGGATGCAAATGGAAGTACATTTTACTCATAGTGAGCATTTATGCTCTGCAGTAGCTAAACCAGCCAGTTCTTGGTAGCCTGGCCAGGACTAGGTAGATTTTGACCTCAGTGTAGAGAGTAGTTCACTGCTACTACCATTTCATGCAAGACATACAAATTTTGAATGCTATAAAAAAATCATGTCAGCTATATGAAGAATCAGAAAGAAGATCACTCCTATTATTTGATCATAACTTCTATAATTTTATCTACAATATGAAGCAGCTAGCAGAATTCAATGCTATTGCACAAATTGTTCATAATAATTTTCCAGCAAAACTGGTTATCCTTTTGAAAACAATGACTTTCAAACATCTATGCTGGCAAACTATTAAACATGACAGTTCAGCTTTGAATGTGTCCCACTCTCATTCTCTCCTAATTTTTAGTTCAAAGAAGATTTGGAATAACTCTTGGCATAGAATAAGAAAATTTCAGTAATTGTTTAAGCTTTTTGCAGGGCCATAGGATCTTCATTGTCTGAGCTCTATTTTCTGTTGACACAATCTGTTTTTGTTGTTTCTACAAGAAAATAGGTGCATCTATCTTATTTTTCCAGTTTATATATTTCTTTAGAAAAACCCAGATTTTTTAAAGATTTAAACCCAGATTTAAATCCAATAGATTTAATAAGGGTCTTTGAGAACAGCTGCTCTCAAGGGAGAAGTTTAGATAAAAGAGAAAAGAATTCTTGGAAAAAGGTCTCATTCTTGAAATAATGAAGTTTTAAATTACAAACAAAATACATACCTACATAAATAGCACAAAGTATTTTGGGCAGCAATGAACTACTGAAGAAAAGGAACTTCAAGATCACACAAGAGTAAAATTCAGGCCTACTGCATAGGCATGCAGAACACAATGAAACAATTTTAATCAAAATATTTTGACTTGCTTAAGCCAAAGAATACTAACCCCATTCACTCCCTTTGACTGAAGCTTAGTGACTATAACCGAATTTAATAAAGGATGGTGAGACTCTACTCTCATTTCAAATGAGATACAAAGAGTCAGAAGTGAAGAACTACCATCTGGGCCAGGTTTTCTATAATGAAAATTGATAGCATGATAGGAAGTTTTCAAGATGAGTGGCTGTTTATATCACTGCAGCTAAGCCTCCAAGAGCTTCTGTGACATGTTTCTGAAGTTATTTTCCATCAGTCATTATTTAGGACAGCAAAAGGGACAGAATCTCTCTCGGTCTTTATTATCAGACTTCACTTTATTGCCATTTTGTTTCCCTTTTATGTTGTTTAATGAATGATAGAATCATTTTGGTTGGAAAAGACCAAAAGCTAACATTGAATCAATGAAATCTTATGGGAATTACTGAGGTTTTTTTGTTTGGTTTAGAAACATGGAAAAGAAGCCTTAGGGTCTATCTTGCGTGCTGCTTGAGGCCTGTGACCTTCCTGCCCTCTCTCCTGAAGGACAAATATTCAAGTCAGCTGGAAAGCCCTTGTAGCTCTCCCAATGAGTTGGGAACAGTAACAAAGCCCTTAGAGCATCTGGAGGCACTTCCTGTAGTCTGAAACAGCTACCACCTACCCAGCCTACCAGGAGGCTTCTTCCATTCTGGATATCACTTCCTGTATTGGGAGAGTCAGGGTTGGAATGTATAGAGCTGTGCTAGGAAAAAAAATTGTAGAAATAAATAAATAAATAGATCTCCATGTACCACACAAAAACAAGCACAAAGAAAAAGCAAACAAAAAACCACCTAAATTTGTTATATCGAGGAAGAATAATTTGAAAGACTGGAAGAAAGCTGTTTTACACATTTAACATCTTAAGTGAATGAAGAAATAAATGAACAAATTTTAGGAATAAAATATTTATATGTCTGAAAGAAATCTAAAATGTACAAGGTTTTTATTCTAATTTCAATTCTGTATTTTTACATGAAATTTATTTATTTAATTATGGAAAGTCTTTGAGCAGCCTAATCAAGTCCCTTATCACAGAATCAGAGAATACTTTGGATTGAAAGGGGCCTTAAAGATCATCTCATTCCAACCCTGCTGCCATGTGCAGGGACACCTCCCACCAGAGCAGGCTGCTCAGAGCCCCATCCAACCTGGCCTTGAACACTTCCAGGGATGGAGCAGCCACAGCTTCTCTGGGCAACCAGAGTCTCACCACCTCCCCAGTAAAGAATTCCTTCCTAATATGTAACCTAAACCTATTCTCTTTCAGTTTGAAACCATTTCCCCTTGTCCTGTCAGTACAGTTCCTGATGATTACAATTTTTATGATTCCTGATTAGACAATATATTAAAAATAGTTCTTCATTAGTTTTTGATAAGTACAACATATGTCACAGAGAATGTTCTTGTGGGTTTTGACCTGCAATGTCAGATTTATATCCACAAAAGGAAAAATGGGTAGGTATTCTTGCAGGCTTTTTAGAAGGAATATAATGGAGATTAAATTGGAAACCAGTACTTATAGCACTGGCATGACATTCAAAGCTATCTGAACCATTCAAACCACATGCTTACATGAGACTTTACAGAAAAAAGCAACTAACATGTACTAACTAGTTTTTATCTGATTATTTCCAAATCTCACGGTTATCCTGCATGTCTGAAATGTTAATACAGAGTTATATTTAAAAGTTTGTGTATAGCATCTTCTTTCCAAAAAATTCATGTCCACAGTATTCTTGAATTTTTGACTTAGATATAAAAAGTGTGCTCTAAGTAGCAAGTGATCAAAAACTCAGATTTTGCACCATATTTGCAGAAAATTGGTCAGAAAAACTTCTAAGATAAGCTAGTAAAAATTGCCATATCTACAACATAAAACACTTCATTACAATCAAATTTTCTCTAAGGAAACTAAAATTCTGTCAACAGTAGTTGCTTGTTCTGGCTGCTTATAAATATAAGCATGACAGACAAAAGCATTTTAATACTAGAATTGGGTCTCAATATTTAAATTAGACATCATATTTTAGTTATAACTATTCAAATGCACTGTACTTGTAATTTAGAAACACATTACAACACTGCTTACAACTGTTACAACACTGCAACACATTCCAAGAACATATTCCTACAAGGCATATTCCAGTGTGACTGTTCTGAGATGACAGCTTGTGCTTTATTAGGATAATTCTAATGGTGCTGATTTTTGGCTTTACAGGAGAATTTTCTGGGGTACAGCACTGACACACTTAATGGTTGTTAAGACATTGCTTCTTGAGAAAGTACTTGTGCACTACACAGTAGGACTGAAGTGTCTTGAAAGAAGGAGGAAATGAGCAGTGTTTCTCTAAATATTTATTCATTTCCATGTACACATATGTGTATATATAGAAATATATTTATTACAGGTTGCTAACTGGAATAAGATCCTTGATTTATAAAGCACTTCATAGTTAGTGTAATTTCCATCTTTAGGAAAGCAAGACAGCATGGCCTGTAAGATAAATAGTTTCTTGCACTGACAGTAAACAGTTTTATCTCTGAACAGCCTTCTTTATGTGCCATCTAATTTTCAAGCTAAAGAGATAAGTTATAAATTATCTTTGTCTAGACTGCAGCTTTCAGTGATGAGTGTAACTCTTGCCACTGTGCAGGCTCAATGAGAAAGAGAAAGGTTGTTTCTTTCCATGCCTGGGCTTGTAAAGCAACCCTTTGAAATTCAATAGCCAAACTTGTCTGTGCAGAAGTTAATGAACCTAAGTGGCTTCAAGCTTCTAATGTGTGTTTGTGCATTTAAGTTGTGTAAAAATCTGTATTTCCTGCAAAAATAGTCATCATCAATTTAGCTTTGAACTGAATTTTAAGTTTAGATAAAGTCAAATCTTTTATCTTCCTGAATAAGATTCACAATAATACCACTGAATTGTGGTATTCTGAAGTATAGACAGGGAATAGGAAAGGTAAGTGGCACATAAATTGCAAGTGTTCATATTTACATATTCTTCTTGGGACGAGTGGGCTGGCTCTGCAGAGCCCAAGCTGGGTCACAAGCTTTGCTCTGAGCTAAAGCGGCCGTGCTGGGCTGGGCTGGGCTGGGCTGTGCTGGGCTGGAGGGGAGCCTGGAAATACAGTAACTGTGCTCGTGTACCATGCTCCAGCCAGAGCCTGGCTCAGCCTGCCCAGCAGGGCAGCTGCACGGCCTCCCCCTCCTGCACAGGCACAAAAAATGCCTCGGGACACCGAGGGACTGTCTCGTTCTGGTAGGTTTGACTGTACAGCAATCTTTACAGTTTTACTGTACAACGGTCTTGAAAAGAACATTTTGTATTTTCAACACATTTCAAAAATACGATACATTTCTGGGCAGGTCATCTTCTACCAAAACATGAAATCCATAAGGCTGTAGAAAAACGAAACATATTTTCCTTTTTTCGCCAAGCCACGGTCAGATCAGCCAATCTTGGCAAGTTTCAGTAAAATGGAAGGAGCATTGGTATTTTAAAACCATTTTTTTTTTTTATTTCTGTTACAGCTCCTAAATATTGAGGCCTTTTTACAGACACATTTTCACCACTTCATCAAGAATTTTGTAAGACACTGAGTCACTTTGAGCCAATGGGAAGCTAGGTCATCTGAGAAATTCTTGAAATAGTATTGATAACAGCAAGTCTGTCAAAACTAATATATTTATATATCCCCTCTACATCCATTCTCTTATAATTCTGCCACTGACTATAATTCAATATCCTGCCCAACATTAATCAAAAATGTCCTACATTAATCAAATATTAATATGTTATGTAGAACACTGTGATTCCTCTCACAATTTATATTACTATAAATTAACTTCCAGCAAGAAGACATACTAAAATCCATATCAACTGTTTAGTACTTTCATTAAGGGGTCAAGGGAGGCCATAGTTTCACTTTCCAAGACTGAAGCATGAAGGATGGCAGAACAATACAATTGCTCATTGTAATGACCCTTTCCCAAAACATTAATGCTACCATCCTTTGAATTTCAAAGTATGAAGAATTTCTAAAATTTACCATTATTGTTTATATTTCATTATGTCTTTTACAATGTCAGGTGGGATCAGGATCATCAAAATAATTCATAAATTTCAGCCAAAGATGTTTGTAATTTACAAAAATAATTTGGCAGACTTAAAATGAAATTTGGGTAATAATCAGAATGGAACTTCACTCTACACTTTCTTATTTTGTGTCTGAGGTAAGCATACTGCAAAAAGCAAAGTAAACCAGGAGAAGTATCAATTCCTGAGAAAGTTTCTTCACTTATCAGTACAGACAATAGATGGAAGAAGCAATTACCATATCAGCTATGTTTCTCATTCAAGGCAATCACATCAACATTGAATGCGAAACCTGTTCGCACAAAAAGTTATGAAGTCAGAAGAAAGGCAAAAGAAAATATCACTACAGATGTGACAATAAATGAAACATAAGTAGAGACAAAGGAAATGAGTAAGCAATTTTAAAAAGAAACCTCTACATGGCAAAGACTGTGAGCAATAGCAAGCAGTTTGCACATGGAGGGACTGCTCTCCAGCATGAATCCAAGACTGCTGAAGAGGGATAAACAGAAGATCCACTACAAAATCACACTCCCAATCCAAAATAAAATGGCAGTAGTATAGGCATACCCACAAAGGACCAAAACACCTGTCTAGTTTTTCTTATATGGAGTAGAATGAATTCAGACTCCTACTTCACTGATACATCTCAATATATGAAGCAGCAATCAGAAAAGGATATGAAATGGAACAATAATAGGCACCTACTACACTTAGTCTAGCATTAAGCACATAAAGCTGTAGCAGAATTTTCCACTCCTCCTTTCTGAGCATTAAATGAAACTTTCACAAATAGCACTTTGGAGAAGAATATGGCAACTGCCATTACAGAGATGAAAGTACTAACTTGCTTAGCCAGCAGAGTCTAAACAAGAGCAATTGGCCACTGATGCATGGGCAGCTGAAGAGCAAAAATAAAAACCTTTAAAAAGTCAATGAAAAATTCCTATCCAAATAACAGATGCAACTGCTGCCATAATCTATGGGCTGATTTCCCATTCGTCTGGCACCTTGTAGAAGCTACACATCAACAATTCTCTATCCAGTGCCAACTTTTGCTTCAGAGAAGTCAAAAAGCTTTATCATCTTAATCCAATGCAAATCTTTGAAGAAAACAGCCTTGGCTAACCAAAAAATTCCTGAACTTTTCCTGTAGATACAATTTCAAAAGAATGAATAATTTTGTAGAGAGAACAGATGTTTTTGAGCAGTCTGAGCATATTCCTCAGGATATGGCACACACAGAATTTTGTGAGCTGAGAACAAAACTAAAACAAAGGGCCTTTGGAAAGCATACAACTCTCAGAATAATTTTTAAATGGTCTGCTAAACTCTTGCAACTGTGATAAGCAACAGATTGTTCAGGATACTTGGTCTCCTTATGAAAAGCTACAGAATTTCTTAAGGTTCTAATAGAATTAGTAAAATCTGCATATAATGAAGACGTTCCTTGTTTCCTATTTCTAACATTCTTTTCAGTCTGATGGTTTCCTAAGCCTTTACTAAACACTTCTTTTCACAATATAGGTCAAAATTGTAGCCAAAGTAATGCAATTAGAATCTTAAAGTGTCTATTTCTAATTATACTGTGACCTATAAAAAGTTAGCTGAGTAATGTCTAAGAGAATAGAGAAGATTGAGCATTAGGTTTCACCTCAATACCCAGTAAAAAGCTAATGCTCCACATGGAAACAGGAGACCAAGAAATTTACACAGGACAAACATTTTTTTACCTTCAGAAGAGAAAGGTTTTAATTGTTTAAGCCTAAGATTGTGATTGCAAAAACTTTACAGTGTGCAGACCAGGGAGTGTAAGAGACTGAAGATTTCAGAAATCTACATCTACAGAGAAAATAAGTCTGTCAATTTTGCAAGTTAGATTCACAGTGCACAGGAAACACAATGTATTGTTTCAAACCAAACATATTTAGGTCATGCAATACTTCTACAGATCTTGAAAACCAATTGATTTATTAAAAATGCTTTTCTTTATTAAAAAAAAATCAAACTGAAAATTTATTGCTTTACACTTTTTAGCATTTTGTAAAATATTTCTTCTTAATGGTATCTTACCTCATGTAATACTGGAAGGAGAGTTTTCAGTTTTCAGCTTTGAAAAAAAAAGGACTGTCCCATTTCCTTTCCTCAGCTAAAAGGAATTGCATGCAACCAGCAATTCAAAAAATATATGTCTGTTTAAAAGACAGACAAGTAAGCCATAGATGATCTGTAAGCCAACCCATCTTCCGTGCAGAGTCAACAGCTTTTGTTTTACATTAAATATAGAGGATTGTCTGCTGCCTCTACCTGTGTTATTGTGCAGATCAAGTTTAGGCCTGTCTGCTCTTCCCTGCACGTTCTGAGCTACAGTAGTGATTTCTCAACATCCAGATCTGCTGTGAGCAGCTCACTGAAATTTCAGCCGGCACTTGGAGACTTGCAATTAGCAAGGTTATTTTAGGCACTGACCTAAGTTCCAGCAGAATGTTTATGGCATTATGACAGGAAGGAATCCAGTATCATATCAGTCACTTGGTAACACTGTAAAGCTGATCTTGGAGACGAGACCCTCTAATTCACAGCATAAAATTGAATATCTGACCCCAAATGTACTTCAGCTTTCGTTTTTAAGATTTGAAAAGAGTGGAAATATCTACTTGGTTAATAATAGGAAGCTTAGAACTTATTTTAGGATGTGGTAGATCATATGCTTGGAACAAATGTATTAATAGGAAGTTATTACTTCCCTAATGGAGAGATTCATTGCTTACAAAATAAAGATTGTTACTTTTGCAATGTTCACATTTGTAATAATTAACTATTATATTCTAAATGGGAGAAGAAAATAACTAGTTGTTGAACTTATTACAACTGGACTCAATAACAATACCTTTCCGTTTCCCCTTGGTTATTTTGAAAAGGGCTCCCTCTTCTGTACAGGCCTTTGGTAACCCCGGATTTTGGGTTGCCCTGGATTCCTTTGGAATGCTCTGGCTAACTATTTCTAAGCCATGTTTAAAGGCTCAGTCATACCTCCACACCCTCATTTGCTGTTCGTTCTCATTCCTCCCCCTTTCCCCCCTCCCCACCCTTTCTTTTTTTTTAATTCATGGATCAGCTTTCATGTTCCCACCCATCCTCATACTTCCAATAGTGGCAGACCCGACCTCACAGAGGGAACCATGACAAGCAGCTCATCTGACTGTGTAGGTTAGAGCTATACTGCTCAGCCACTTCATCTGGGTGCACACACACACAAGAGAAGCTTTTCTAAAAGCAAAGAATCA
This sequence comes from Phylloscopus trochilus trochilus, assembly GCA_016584745.2. Classification (NCBI taxonomy): domain Eukaryota; kingdom Metazoa; phylum Chordata; class Aves; order Passeriformes; family Phylloscopidae; genus Phylloscopus; species Phylloscopus trochilus. The sequence continues at coordinate 39,792,641 of WQNJ02000001.1, read as the reverse complement.
GAAACACTCTCAAATGAGAATTTTGTTTAAAGGAGAGTAAATGAAGGGGAGACAAAACAAATCACAAAACCAACTAGCCAAACAAAACCCAAGTTCTGCTGTTGCAAATTATTTTGTAACTTCTACACACCACTTATCACAATGAAACTGGTCCTTTGATACTGTAGCAAAATTCCCAAAGGCAAAATGTACTTTTGAGAATTAAGAATATTAAGAATACAGCGGTGAAAACATAAACTCCTGTTGTCCTTTTAAAGTATCAAAGGTATCCTGAGTTACATACAAACTTGAGATGTCATTCAAAACAATCAGCAACAAGCTAACCATTAGAAATATCCCAAATAGCAAAATTTAAAATACAATAAAGGCAGCAGGCAAAGTCTTCAAATATATCACAAGATCAAGAGCTGGAGTTTTTGAATGAACTAAGCATTCACGTACTTTTGAGATGGTCAACTCTCAGAAAGATACTGTAATCACCCTGGGTAATATAGTACCTGAATGCATACACACAGCTGAACTCTGAACATAAAGACAGAAACATTGTCATTGTTACATAACTACCTTCCTTCAGAAGAACAATTTTATGAGAGAACATTTCTTATGGAATACCATAACCTAACAATTTGAAGACATCATGAAGCATTGGCTTGCTACTACAGCAGAGCCTCAGCCAGTAAAAATTCTAAGGAAGTTAAGAAAAAGATTTTTTTTCATTCTTGCTCAGACATCCTCTTTTTTAAAACTTGGGAATGACAAAATCTGCATTTGAATACATGACTTTTCCATTTTAAATCCATCCCAGAATATATAAATAGGTTGACCTCTGCAGAAGCAAGCAGAAGTCTTTAAAAATGAGGGTAAGAGAATTTGATTGAAAAATGGCAGTAAAATCACCAGTAAGGCAATTTTTTTTCCAGTACAGATTAGCACTATTGACTTCGGAGTAGAGGGGAGAAAAAATTTGACTGTAACAGTGTTTCCAGGTTTGGCCACAGTTGCATGCTCTGTGCTCAGAGATTGTATCTTACACTGCATTATCTGGTTTGCTCAAGTCATTTGAACAGGATTATATGAAAATTTCTGGCTAAATTTAAAAAAAAAAAAATCGTTGCTCAAAATTATTTCAAATCATTTCAGTTAAATTTTTCTTTAGTTTCAGCTTCAAATAATTCTGGCTTTGGAAATATTGTATCTTTCCTAGGAAAAATGTCAGTTTCCATCAGCTGCTAGTATTCAAACAGGTAGCTACATAGGCTACAGTATCCCTTTTTGAAATAGGAAATAGATTTTCTAATTAAAACTGTAATTTTATTAATAGGCAACAATAGCATGACATATTGAGTTGCTATGATTCTACAAAGGTTTCCTCTGGTTTGGGGCTTAAATTGTAAAATACTGAGAAAGAGTAACTGAGGGTGTTCAAAGTTCTCTCTTTGAAACTTGATTCATACCTGCCTAATAGCAGGAAATCCATTTTTTTAAATAGCAGGTAACTCCAAGAAACACATCTCAGAATGCTATTTGCATTACTAGGTAGTTTTCACTTGTTGATTGAACTCTCTGTTCCAGGAGGGAACAGTAGATGAATCAAGTTGGGTGAGAAAGGCACGTAGTCTGCTGATGAGCTGGAAATAGACTGTCATCTTAGGAAAACTGTAAAAACCATAGAATCAAACCATGGTGAAAGAGGCAGAATAATATTCATGAGCTGACTTTAGAAAAGAAGAACTGCATAGTAGGAGAACAATTCAGCAGAGCTGGAAGGTTTAGTAGTAAGTATTTTGAAAGATCTTTATTGCTAACTCTGCAAAATGGGACAAATTTTGAGCAAGTTATTCTAGAGATGTAAAAGGGAGAAAGCCAGAAGGAAAACATCTGAGGTTAGAATTAATGAATGAGTCATATGTTTTCCCCTAAATACAAATACTTTTGGAAGGGTTAGGTAAAATGCTCAATGAAATGACACCCACAATCAATTTCATCACTTGTGTTGATTTATACAGTCTAAATAGAATTACTGAGGGGGGTGTGTGCAGTATTATTATTCTTTTTATTTATTTACATATTCTCAATGGCAATAAAAGAGACCAAAATTCAGATCTCTTTTCTACTTGGTATTTACTGATTCACACAAATGTAGCTATGCTTGGAGTACAACAAAGACCTACAGCACAAGAATTCAAGGTGGGTATCAAGAAAAGTGTTGGATGCACGATCTTTTCTTCTTCTAAAATTTTAACATAAAATTCAATTTGTGGGTTGAAAATACCAGAATAGGATGGTTTTATTCTTTTGCAGCTAAATAACCAAGTCTAAATACAGAAGTGGGAATGTTCAAGCTTAATGAAAATTCAATTAATGGATAGTTTTATTATTTGCCCTAAAATTTTCCCTTAGGACCCCACCAAGTCATTACAAGCAGAAATGGAAAACATTTCAGTTAGTAACAACAATAAATCGAAGGCAAAGCAGATGAATTTTATAAATACAGTTTTTTCAGTCTACCTCTATAATTAAAAATTAAAGTTTAACAACAAATCTCTCCCAAGACCTCATCCAGTTGCCTGTATTTGCATTTATTTAATATCTTCAGAATAACTACAGGAAGAAATGCACCAATGTGAGGCAAAGACAGGTAGCAGATATAAACCTCTCCTTTCAATAAAGGAAGCATCAGTGAATACCACCTTGGTATTTTCATTACTGTACTTTAAACCGAGTATCATTGAGAATCACTTTTTTTCACTGCTTACCTATTAGGTACCCCTTTGCTGCAGCCAGCAGAGGCTGAAGGTTTAATCTGTTCCTCCCTACACTTTCAAACTCTCCCTTCCAGGAAACAGGACATTAAATAGACCTGCTTGGAGTGCACACATTGATTCCCTTGTTATTCTAGCAAACAGCTGAACTGAAAACAGTTGGAGCTGCAGATTTCACTCACACCATTCAAACTTAGTATTCTATTAAAAAATCCTCAATGCATTACAAAGTATGAGTTGACATATTTAAAGACATATACTGCAATTCAAAGACTCTAAGTGGAACCAGACTTCTCTGCTGTAACATTTCATCATCCTCCTGACAAACCAAAAGATAAGTAAGCTTGCTGCAGAAGGACACTTTCTCTAAGTTGCATTTCTAACATTTCACAGAGAATAAACAGAATAAATAGGTTGAACAAGGGTTGCATTTTTTAGTCTTTTATATTAAAAATGTTGAATTCATAATACAAAAAGAGTTTTAGATTTTGCTCTGAATGATTTAATAATGAAAAAACTCTAACCGTGGTCTCTCCTAGGAAATGAAAGGCTGGCTAAAACCGGTTTTCCTTCTCCTATTGTAATTAATTGTCACATTCTAGACATTTCTAAGCAATGGGATTACATAATTCAATTTTTTTAAAGAAAACAGCTGTTACACCCAATATTCATGACCTATAAGTTTTCCATATCAAGTTATTCAGCTGTTCTTTCAGTCCATGTGAGTTGCAGTGCAATGGAACTGTGCAAAAGAGCAAATAGTTTTATTCCATAGTTAAATGAATGCACATATTGTTCCAAAGCAACAGAAAGAAAACAAAACCAACAAAAATCTTGGTCTTATCACTGCTTCAGTGGATGGGAATTCAATTCCCCTTATTTTTCCCACACACAAAATCAGAACAGTATTTTGTCGCATATTTCACATTGCTTCTTATTAGCATTTGATGTGCACAGCTGTATGTGCTATGTGTGAATAATTCTTACAGAACTTCATGGACAGAAAGAAAGGAAGGGAAAACATACACAGAGATTTTCAAGACAGAACAGAGATACTTTTGAAGATCCATGCCAGCTCTCATAATCAGCTACCTCAAATTCAACCTTACATCCTTTTCACTGGTTTGGTTTGGATTGTTTTGGTTTTTTTCAGTGAAGTATAAGTACATTTGGATAAAAGGAGTTTATCATGTTGCTATTTAGAAACATATTTAGATATTAGATATCTAGATGGTTCTAAACGTATCAAAGGAAGTTAAACCAAATCCATTATTTCCTTAATGCATAAGGACATTTCTCATGCTAAAATTTTATCATGCTGGGTACAGTATGTTTCCAGGATGTTGTTAAATTGATGTCTGCATCTCTTCCAGAAAACTGATTTTGTAGTAACACCACAAAATGTAAGTGCCCATTTTGATTTAAATAAATTGTGAACTGTAAGCAAAGCAGTAAGAGAACCACACTGTTACAGAGAGAGAGCCTGCCTTAGGGGCTGCCTGGGAGGGTGAGGGGCTGATAACAGCAGTGAGACCATGAGACCGTGAATGGGTTGAAATGCCATAACTTGCTCTTACTGCTGATTTTGCTGCCAGTTTATTTTGGACCTCGCTCAAGCCACGTTGTGTCTGTATGGTCTGCACTATGTCAAGTATACAGCGGGTGTGCCATGTAAACAACTTCCAAACAGTAGCAAAACCAACCAAAATATTGTTACCCAGTGACCTGTGCAACCCTAACGAAGCTTTAATTTTGTATCCAAGCAGGAAGATCTAGGGTTATAGGTGTCTCCATTTTCAGGGACACCCTTAATTTAAGCACTGTCTCCTGCTAGTGGTAATACCAAATTGGTCTTTTTCTGACATAGAGAAACAGCAAAAATTCAGTGTAGATATTGAATGTTTCAAGGTAGCAAGAAAATATATATGTAAATATATGTCCAAAAATGTACATATATTTCTCTGAGGGTTCTATGTCAGGTTTACCACTACAAAATCAAGCATTTCATTTTGCAAATATGCTAAACTTGACACATTCGTAAAGATAATTTTTCTCAGATAAATATTAAAAAAAAAAACCAAAAAACAACCTTACAACTTACTAATGGTAACGCTCCAAAGTTCTGTGCATGTGATAGCAAACTTTTCCCTTTTCCCATCCTTCCCAATTTCTTTTTTCCCTCCTCAGCAGCACGGGCAGCAGCAGCTGGGCAGCTCCTGCGGCACTAGATGGTGCTGCAGCACAGCCGCAGCAGAGCCTGCTGCCTCTGATGTCTGCTGGACCTGAAATGTCTCACTGCTCTTTTTAATACTGAACTTACTCAACATGGTACTAAAGACTATTGCCCAGGGCCTCTTTCATGTTGTTTCACTGGGTTTTTGGGGTTTTTTTTCCTTTGTTTTAACGTAAGTTCTAGCTCTCTAGGACCCTACGCTTTGTGTGGTTTTCTTGCCCATGCTTTTCTTGTTGTTAAACCTAGGAACAAGAAGAAAATTGACATAGATCATAAATGCAACTAATTACACACAAAGTAATTTTTTAAGCTTATCACTCACCTACTTTATCTTTTACAGTGAACCAAGAAGACAAATAGCAAAGATCTTCCTACAATACTACGACACAAAACTTGTACCAAAAAAGCAATTTTTCTAATAGAGATACAATGAAATAAATTAGTACAGAAATAACTAAACAAAGCCAAACAATATAAATAAGTTATTTACACGTTAAAAAGTAATTCGAATGTGTTCTTAAAACTCCCCATTTCTGTACTTCCATACAGTTCAACAGCTTCCCAGGAGGATAAAGTTGCCCATGTGTGCATTTACAAAACTATATCTTAAATGTCCATTAGTCTCCTGGCTTTCTTTATATTACTAAACTCAAATATTTTGCCCCTGTGTATTTCTTTTTTAATTTATTACTATTATTGGTGGTTTTATTATTGTTATTATTTCTGTTCAGTTGGCCCTGATAAGTAGACTTCCATGCACTGGGTAATTTGCCAATTGCAACTGGTTCTGCAAGAGAGCAAAATCCACTTGCCAGGAACAGTCCAATGAAGGTAAGCCTTCAAAGAAGACTTGAAGCATTTAATAATTGCTCTTTAATGGAGAATTCTTAGAAATTCTTGTAACTGTCCAATTTATAGCTCCTCCTCATTTGCAGTATATCACTACCAAAATTAAATCCCCTCCTTTCCATGAATGCTAAAAGCTGTGTTTTTTATTCAAGGACAAATTATTCAATCATCAAGGCAACAAAATCATTAGTCATTCAATCATAACATCTGAATCTTCATCTTTTGTAGGGGAACAAACAAAACTAAGCATAAAACCTCCAGTAAAATCAGCAAGGTCAGATTCTAGAAATGCAGGACTGTGTCAACACAAAGCCACGTGCTGACTACCTGGATGGCTGCAGGAACATATCACGACCACACTCAAAACTCTTCGAAGTAAAAACAAGTCCTGCACCCTAATAACCTATGCATTCATTGATTTGAGCATACTAGAAAACGTATTAAACACTTTAAACTGGATTTTTTTTTTACTCTTTTATGGTCGTAGACATTACACAAGAGCAGATTTAAAAAAAAATGCTCTACTCAGAAGTAAGGTGCATGTGTAGTACTGTCATCCACTTCCCTCCTTCATTTTTAATGCATTAAGGATTCTTAACCCTGTGCTCTGTCAGACTCCTGCTCTCTCCACAGAACATGGTGTTGGTCCAGGTTAAGAAAGGAAGGAGGGTTTTCTGAAGCAGCAATTCAGCATGGCAGCAGATGACTCAGCACTGTGCTTCAGCAAAGGACAAACAGGAAAAAGAAAATTAAAAAGAACAGGAATCAGATGGGAGTTTTGGAAGACAAAATCTGAGAGAGAGAGAGAGAGAGAGAACCTGAAAATAGCTGAAAGGAAAATAAAACAGGGGAGAGAAGCTGGAAAATAAAGCTACCAACAAACAGCTAGAACCTGATTTGCAACCTAACAAATAAAAGTCCCAAACCAATCTGCACCGATGTGTATTCTTGTGAATAAAGGAAAATGTCTTTTTTAGAAGTCTGTAAGATACTTATGTAACATGGGTTTTTCCTTGGTAATGTTCAAGTAACCTCTCTAATAACTTACAGGTGTGGCTCTTTCATTCTGATTTGCTGTCTCCTGTATCAGATAACACAGTAGCAAAGAAAATCCATCTAATAATTGAGAATTGATCAAAATTCACAAATCACAGCCAAATACTGTAACTACAAACCTGAGCGTAATAATTTAAATTGCAATGCAGATCATTGTGAAGTCTTTGCTGCTCAAACGCTTAGTTTGGTGATTTAGCTATTCATTAGCTTAAAAAAAAAAAAAGGAAGATAAAACAGATATTGAGAGATACTATAAATATTTTATTCATGATTAGGCTCAAAATTTAATCTTGAACAGATTTGAAACAGGGAAGTTATTCTTGCAGATCACAGCTGAAAATCAAATGTATATAACTTAAATTGTAATGTGGTAAAAAAAAAATATGTCTTCATCACTCCCTATTCTACCTCAAGTTTGAAAGTAATACAGCATTCAGTATTTTGCAAAGTTTTTGGAAGCAGACAATCCCATTTGTAACCTGAAATGCAATGTTCCTTTGGAGAAAAGAATTATAGTAGAATTGTATCTTCAAAATAGAAACCATTATAATTCCCATGTATCCTTCTATTTACCTCTTTTAATTCCTCATTCCAGCACCTGAACTGCTGGTCTAGATTCATAAACAAGGTGGATACTTAAAGTACTCTTTGAAGAGAAGGTTCTATTTGTAACAATACTTATGAGGTTACCCATTTTATTGTGTAAAATTTGGTATTTTAATCCAATGTATCAAAATTATCAAGTTAAGATCCTAGTCCCGTGTGAAAAAGGGATCCTGTACTGGATAATAGATAAACAAATGTGTAGTAAACTGTTTTGTCTTCAGTTAAACAGTTAAAGCAGGCATCTGAACTTTTGGGAAGTCCCCATATATACTGTACGAGAAAAGTGCAGATGACCTTAGCAAAGAAAACATAGACTAGCTACAGTGGTACCATGTCTGTATAAATCCTATGGTATTGCCCTTGGAAATATCCTTCTTCCCTTTGTCTTATCATGAGTCTTACAATATCTGACAATATTCTTAAATGTCCAGATAGTGAAATTCATTTGTTGCCTAAAAATCCTAGATTTAATTAAAAGGATTTCAGCCTTGCTTTCTTCCTCAAAATACCTGTGGAAGAGCAAGTAAGAATGTTCATTTAAGTATCTCAGCTCTAGGATGTTAGAGCATAACTGGCTAATTATTTTTCAGACTTCCATTTGATGATTTTGTCTGCCCAGCTGCTGGACAGTGCTGAGATGTAGAAAGACGTGCCAGCCATACCTTTCATACAAGCTGATTATGTGGTGTATCAACCACTTTGCTCATCCCACACAGCTTAATGGTCTTAAAATACAATTCTATTTCTTTACTTTGCAGGGTCTTTTGGATATTTTACTGTACCCAAAAGTACAGAGACTTGGGACCATTTAAAATATAACATTTCTCTTCATTTCTTTAATGGTCATAAAAAGACCATAATTTCTTTTTCCCAATGGGCACTATCTGTACTCTGTCACATCAGGAGATTTCATTCTGTCAGTGTGTAAATACTCATATAGACACAGAGTAACCCCTCAGTGTCTATGAAGCACAAGGTAAACTGCAAACACAGAGGTCTTACACACATTAACGATGTGAACTTTAATATAGTTTCTCTAATATTATAGGGCAGGTCATTCGTAGATATTACACAAGATTTATACTACAGTGAATTGTAGTATAGTTTCTCTAATATTATAGGGCAGGTAATTCAGAAGAATTTTTGAGAAAAACCATAAATGCATGAGGAATAAGTACATATGCAAATGCTGAGGTGGTAGTGGCACTGTATTTCTGTTATGGTACTACAACCATGCACACACAAATATACTTACACACATATATATATGCCCATGTATGTATGTCAGTTATAAAAATAATAGATTTCATGATTTCAGATCACAATCACACTGGAAACGCACATATAAAATCATCTTTCCCCTGTACATTAGCAGATAAACTATGATTAAATCTACAGAACCTATTCTGAAGAAACTTGCTTTCTTGTCTGTGGAATATCTGCATTGTTTTTTATCAGAAGCAAATGTATTCATCTCAACACAAAGAGATGAAAGGCCACACCAGAAGAAAAGACTGTATCTTGAAGCTTGCGTCAAGTCCCTTTTGAAGTATGGAACCACAGTGAAGGGCATGTGTGGCTCCAGAGCCAGCTGAGGAGAACAAAAGAATATAGCTCAGACATTTATGTGATAACCTTTTCTCAGCTAACACAGATTACAAAAAGGAAGTACACTGCTCAGTGGGAAAGGGAAATTGCAATGTACTATTAGTAGATTTTATATTTTGTGAAAACTTACAAATGTTCTGTCAAGACTTTAGAGTGCTGTGATTGCTGTAGTAGTAGTGCTGTAATGCAGTGCTGCTTTATGCCTTTTGAATTACATGTGTTTTGCAAAAAGAAATGGAAATACTTCCAAAAAAAGAAGTGCTCCATCTTTTGAAATGAAAGGGTTAGAATCATAACTGACTACATGAAAATTGCTGTCTTTCTCCAGGGAATCACTTACAGGGAGAAACTGGCAGGTACTAGTTCTCCTTTTGCCTTCTCCACAAGAAAATATATAGAACCAGTTTGCTTTGCTGATTTATGAAGGAATCACGTCAATTCACAGCGGGGTTTTTAAGAGTTAACTATAGAGAAAGGGATTTCATTTTGAGGAGCAATTCACATAATGCAAGAGGCAAATATCCAAGGATGTTTAAAAATCACCAACTTTCAGAACCTGTACTTACTAAAACACAAGTTTGTTATGTTCTTGAGCTATTCATGTTGCATTTTTGGCATTCAGACAGTAATCATTCTATAACCTGAAATTTCTTCTGTAACTCTCCCATAGTAAAAAGCTTATAAGGAAATTTTTAACATAATGTAACAAACTCAAAAATTTCTTATATTTTGTGCAATTTTCTATGCCTGACTGTGACTTGGATATCTATTATAAGTGACATATAATTGTAAATTGAAAAAGTAACAAACCCAGCCCCTATAATGGCTAATAAGAAATACATCCACAAAGACTACTGAAATATGCAAAGCAAGAAAACACCTATGAACATCATGGTTCACACTGCAGATCAGAAATAGGTGACTGCTATAATAAATAATATTATTCTACCTTGTAACATACATACTCACACAAATCGTCAAGAAAAAAAATCACCACTAGGATTTACATGGCACTGCTTTTGTGTGTCTGCTTTTGTGTGTCTGCTTCTGCTTACACACACATCTATATTTGCATAGATACTCATAAAAAATTCTTGCAACAGTCGCAGCTATCATAACAAATTTCCATTACTTACTTTTGAATAAAGATAATTATATACTGTCAATGACCTCTCCTTTTAAAATCTGACAGCACTAAATCTTAATCACACCACTGAAATAGCATTAATTTATGGTTTTCCAGGAAATCTGAACATCAGTATGTGTTATTACCATAACATACACAAATACTAAACTACATAATACATTCTCTCAGCAAATGTTTTTGTTAATGAATCTGCCCAATGACTTGACATACAAAATTTTCTCATCATTATGAAATTTGTATCATTTCAGCATTGCATCCAGTAAACATTTATATTTTAATCAGACTAAGATATAGGCTAGAGGAGACTGTAATAGGTAACATCTGTGCTGGAATCTGATACTCACTTTAATATTTCTCCAGAGACCATTGGTAGAGCATATTAGCTCATTTTCTACAGCCTGTATCAACATATTTTTATATCGAGCAATATGGAGAGAGAAGAGGAAGAAATAGTAATTGTATTGGTTCAAAGGACACTTACATGCATTCATGTCTTGCTGACATCTAAAACAAAAATTTTGAAGTATATATTTCAAAAGTGTAAATATCCAAATAAAAATGAGATTTTACAGAGTTTTTATTTTAGAACTAGAAGAAATTGCAAGTGGTAGAAGGCCCGCTTTTTTCCTTATCCCAGGCAAATGTTCACCTTTTTCTTCTGAATCTCCTGGCAGCTGAACAATCTAAATGTCTATTTTAGGACAATCTTAAGACCTCCATAGCACTGCAGATGCTACTGTACTCATATCTACAAACTCCCTGAATTACACATCACCCCATCACCCTTCTGTGTACAAATATCTCACTGAGAACTAATGAATGCATCTCTATCCTCGGAAGAAATATCACAGGTTGCAGAATTTTTGCTCAGTGTGTTGTTAGATATTTGCTTTGTAGAAACTCAAGCTGATGAAAGGAGCTCTTCATATTGTCCCCTGCTTTAAGATGAGGGCTTTGATACTCCACACATTTTTCAAAATTCCCTTCCAAAGGCCATGCATATGGACCTCGAGTCGATCATATAGATAGGTAACATATACCTTTTCTTTTTTCTTTTTTTTTAATCTGTTTTGCTCAAGCCCAGATGGACTATCTAGTGCTGATGTTCTATCACTCCAAGAAATATTCAAATCCCTTCGTCACCAGAACACTAATTCCAACAATTTTTATTGATCACCATTCCTGCCTCTTCAGAAAGAAAGTCAAAGCTTAAAAGGGTCCAGAATGCTGTCTGCAACACTTATTAATTATTCATTCATCTTGATAAATTATGCAAGCCAGATCTTCCATTATCACTGGGGCTACCAGTTAAGGCTTCTCCAGCTTTTAGCTACTTTTATTCCCTTGATACATAGATAACAACAGACTAACCAAGTAGTGCTCACTTCTCTATTCAGAAACAGAAAGGAACCTCTTATTGCTTCTCAATTTCTTCTACTTTTCATTAGCTCCCAATTCTTTGAGCCTCTTATTTTATTCCAACCAGCTGTCTTCTATCTTAATTTGATCCAGTTTTCTTTTAGAAGGCAACTGAATCTCCAGTACAATGTATATGCTCTTTCTGTGTTCATACAAAGCTTGTAGATGTCTAAATACCAAAGGAACACCTCTGTTGTTCATTTCAGTGAAAGTATTCCACTGCCTAAAATTTTGCACTTCTGAGCTCAGACTGCCAAAAATACTGACAAGTAACTTTGCACTTAATATCTAAACTTAATTAGTACCTAGAAAATTGGCTTGACCATCACTTTCATCCTTGGAGGCACTAACCTGGTAGGCAAGTGAACAACACGTCCAAAGCCTCCAGGATGGCCCTCTGCCATTGGACTAGGACAATTTTTGAGGGATGTGGGGAAAATTATTTTTCTTCTCTTAGGCAGAAGAGAAGCCTAAGAGCTACAAAACCAAGATGACTTTTACAGGTGTGCTGTTGTTGTAATAAAGCACATTAAGATGTGTTAAACAAATCACGTCATTTTCCATAAAAATTTCAGTCTGTGCAAGACTGTAGAATTGCCAAACAAATTGGAAGGCTTCTAAGCAATCTGATTGTTTGACCAGATAGCATTTTAGAAATAGGGATCTATTTCTGTTATTCCTTGACTTTTTTCCAAATCAAGGAGTATGCTCAGGCCACATGGGAATATTGAAAATTTAAAAAATGTAGGGCTACTAAACTACTCGGAAAAATTTTAAAAGCTAATTAAAGAGGGAGGGATGAGAAAGATATCTACTGTACCCTGGGTTTTACACTTTTTCAAAATAATATAATGGAGAAAGGAATAACCTGTATCTAACTGCAGATATATTACACTCTAATACACTTTAATATCTTTAATACCTTGTTTTGACAATTTCTCACACTCCTTTTAGCCAGGATTTAAATTCAAGAAAAAAGAGCAACTAAAGAGTCTTTGTCCCTCAAAAAAGTAGAAAGAGATAGTGAGATGGTCACACGATATTTGATCTCTACCCAAAGTTCATGAAAATTTTGTGGTAGGAGTCAAGAGGAAAGAGGAGAGATCCTGTCAAAATATATTTGCAACTGACGCAGGTACCCTGGAAAAAGATGACTGAAATCTCTCTACTTGGAAAGAGACACTATATCAGTGTCTGCAAAGAAGATATAACATAAATTGTGTTTGTTTCTATGTCAATATATAATATATGGTTCAGATATTGAAGCCACAAAGTGGGGGTGGAGTGCTTTACTCCAAAATAAGTTAGAAATTAGCAGAGATTTCAGATACAGAAGATTATACCAGACCATCCCAAATTACTTCGTCTTTTATTTTTTTTTTCCAAAAAGATAAAAAGCAGTTATCAATAGTTTAAACAGTAGACCCTTGTGAGAGTTAAGGCTTATTAAGTAAAGCAGAACAGGAGCTGAATCCAAGTTACACCTCAGAAGGATTCCAAGAAAGATTTTGCTGGAAAAGCAAATATATTTTATTAAAAATATAAAAAAACTAAATGGATCATGAAAGCATATCAGCATTTTAAGACAATGCAAGGAGACAGAGAGCACTTCTATATTTGCTTGTAGCAAAACCATATTTTTTTAAATCTCTTTTACAATATTTGCACTTGGTAACAGCTACACCGAATGTGTTAGAGCGATGTAAAAGTACCATAGAACAGCTTGAGTTAAGAGTGATGCCAGATGAATGACTGAAATAGGGCATTCTGGAATCTGAAGAGTTACAGTTCATCCAACTGTCTTCATGAAGCACTCATGTGAAGCTGAGCTTTCCAGGAAATTTCCCAAGGGACAATGTAAGAAAAACCTCCCGCTCATGCTATGTGGCTAGTTGTGAGAAAGGGCATTGCCAAAGTGAGACCAACAAGTATTTTCAAAGGACATGTGGTGGTCAGTAAAGCCCTAAGTCATGTAGCATGAAGAGAGGCTAGCAGCAAACACTGAAATTCCTAGGGAATAAGCCACAATAAAGAAGCAATGCTTGTGATTACAGAAAGAGCAGAAGCAGAGACAGATCTGCAACTGAGATACTGAGAAAATTTTCACAAGACAAAGAGATGATCTGTGTGCTGAACAATTTTCCAAGGAATAATATGAAGAGTCTGCTATGGCCTGGATCCCTAAACCAGTCTTATCACCACAAGCCAACTGACAGCCAGAGGAAATCCACTCTATGCATCCAAAATAAATAGATAGATTCATGAAAATGGAATCAGACATCTCCTCGCTGAGGAAAATAAACTATGAGAAAACAATGTTTGTCTTACTGCTACATTTGCACTTTGAAAATTATATTCACAAATCATTATGTCATAGACTTTTATCCAGAGTCTGTGTAATTCATTTTTCTCATTACAATTTGGACAAAGGAGCAGAAAGAAAACTTCTTAAATTTGCAGATGAAAACAAAGAGTGTGCTTGAGGAGATAGTTGTGGAAAGAGATAAAAGAAAAAAAAGTTTAAAAATGGACAAAAGTAAAATCCTACATGTAAAATTTCATGGGTAAGAGAGAGGTGAAAAAGCAATATTGTGGGAAAGGAGATTGGGAGTTACAGTGAATTACAAGCTGAACTTGAATCAACCATCTCCTGCTGTTTTGGCAAGCAAGAAAATATTAAACTGGTATGTATTGTTTGAGAGATATGTGAAACACTTTTTCCAGTCTACTCAGCAATGGTCAAGCTTCACACTGAGCCCACTGTCAAGCCTGGGCAAAACAGTTCCAGAAGGACATACATCACTGGGAAGTAGCCCCTCAGGAATTTTATCAGAGAACAGAAGAAAAAAAAATGGAAGTTGAATTTGGGCTTTTTTTGGTTTGGACTTTTTTGTTTTGTTTTGTCTTTTGCTTAGTTTTAGTTAGTTATACAGTAGATAAACTATTAAAATTTTTATCTAAAGTCTATATTGAATTATTTTATTATAATTAATAACCAATTATACTATATAAAATAATTTCACAACACTTGTTTCTACAGTCATATTTCTTTTTGTCTGTATACAGATTTAAAGGTCAGCAGGTTACAGAAGTTCTATATTCCTAATGTGCTTGTTAAAACTTTGCTTTCTTTGTTTACATAGGTAAAACCCTTAGGAAAGTATTTAATGAACTCCCATTGACTTTTGTCACTTCACAAATAAACTCTAAAAAGAAGAAAAACCACGAGGAATGCTGACTGACTCATTCATTCATTTACTTCCATTTATAAATAAAACGTATTACTGGACATATGAGGGTGAGCCATATGTACAGAATGTTCTCATTTTGTAAGCAGGCACAGATCAGTTCTGCTTGTGCTCTGAACCAGCCCAAAGCTGTGTGCAACCACCCACAAGCTCCACAGACCTCTAGTTTCATCTCAGTGCTGCACTAATACAGCCACAAGCAATTCCAGATCAGGACTAGTACCAAGCCCAGCAAGATTTCTCATGTCTGCCTGCAGAAATACCTTTTCACAGGATCTGCTAAAAACTTACAGCACATTGCAGATTTAGTCTTTCCTTCTTGTCAAAGCTGGCAAGGTCTACCCTAATTTTTTTAGAAAAATGGTGGTACCATTGAAAAATCAAGAGCAGCTCTCTTCAGTTAGGAGTGATTACAGCACAATCACTCTGGTTAGTGTTAGTACACAGCGTTGTATTTTAAGACAGCTTACAGCTACAGTCCTAAAATAAACACAAATAAAATACCATTGCACTGAGTATGAAGGAAGACTGCTCACATAAACAGGCCTCAGAATGCAACTCTGAAGACAGCTCAGCCTGAAGAGATAACATTTGTGCTATTTTTGGAGATTGCCACCTTCAAAAGCATGCTTCATCTGCTGCAGCAAACCAGGCCATGCAAATGAACGCACACTTACGGTCCCAGGCACTAATTATTTGAATTTTGCCTTGAATTTCAAATGAGTGGCCTCATTTACTGGAATGGTAGGAATTTTACTGAAATTGTACTTGGGAGGTTTAGGTACAGAAGCCCACTAAAATCAGTGGGAATATTTTTGAGCACTTGTGAGATGTCCAGTCAGGTTACTGATACTATTTTATTGCTTGCTTTTGGAGTATGAACCTGTTCATGAATATGGTTATGCCTGAATGGTTGGATATGATTGAATTAAGTGATCAGCAAATAAATGTTGCAAAAATTCTGGTACCTAAGTGGCTTCCATTGTCTCCCTTAAAAAGATTTTTTTTTTTTTTTTTTTTTTTTAACTCAGGCTGTCAGACATGCTTCAGCAGTTAGGAAGAGCCCTTCTGTTTGTTTAGTTGAATGAGAGCCCTTCACTGATGACACAAAATTCACCATACCTTCAGCTGTACCAGATGCACATCCACGTGCTTGCTGTCCGAGTCCTGCTGGACGGAGTAGGTCAGATCCCGGACCCTTTCAGACGTCATCCGAAGCCAGGTCTCAATCTCTGGCAAGTGCAGAACAATCTTCCAGTCAGCCCCGGTGTGTAGAGGAGGAGGCTTTTCATACTGCTGGCCAGAGTCAAGGTCCTTCATGACATCCCCTTCCCCTTCTTGTTCCACTGTCGGAGTCATGTTTATGAGCATGGGAGAGGCATCAGACGGCATCGGATCCAGGTCTTGTGTTCTCATGGGAGAAACTGCTACATCCATGGCTAACATGGGAAAGTCTAAACCATACTTCTTTCAAAAATAGCTGCAAAGATAAAAAGAAAAAGCTGTTGTTTCGATACCAAATTTAGCAATAAAATGCTCAAAGGAGTAAATGATAATGTCTGAGATGTATTGCACATCTAAATAAATTCTTCACCCTAAAAATCTAAACTGGAAGTTCAAGACTATATAGACCTTTTCAAAATAACTTTATTGATTTAAACATGATCTTTCCAAGAGAAAAGTAATGAATACTGCATTTCTCTCCTTGTAATTTCCAATTGTAATTTCTCATCTAATTTCCAATCACCTTGGAAATTAGAGTTTTCATTAATGAAAAATATGTTCTGATTTTTTACAACTGCAATATAAATAAATGAACATTGACAAAGTCAGCAGAACTTTACTGAACTCCACAAGTTAATGCAAGACTGGTATTCATAAACTAGTACATATTGGAACATATTCCTTGGCCTGAAATTTAAGACTAAATACAGAATATTTCAAGATTTATTTAAATTTCCCAGCTGTCCACTTGACTATTGATCATGTAGAACAAAAAATTTACAAGCAAACTTGACACTTGGTTAATTTATTGATTTTCATTTTGAACTTTAAATTCTAGTAGCTTTGTTAGATTAAGAACTGTTGCAATAAGCAACAACTCTAGCAAAACATAGATAAAATAATCCCCAAGTTCAAAATATGTACTTAAAATTAAAATATCCTTTTAAAAAATTGGCTTTATAAAAGTTCAAATGTTGTGCCATCAATATATACTTATGAGACCCACAGGAAAAAGAAAATAAGTTAAACATTTTACTTTGTACCTCTTCCTCTGTATGTTCTAGTTACTTGTGTACTATGCATGAAGAAGGCTGCCAAGAATCCTATACATTAAAAAATAAAAAAAATTTTAAAACCCCAAACAAAATAAAAAATAACCCCAAACAACTTTACTTACTCAACATAAAATCTGTAAGATCATAGAAAATAAAACCTTTCACTGTTAAATCAACACTGTGACTACTGAGTTATATTCCTAAATATTTCATGTGGAGTCTCAGCATCCAGAGACTACTTCCTGCAGGCAGTGAGAGTATCAAAATAGTACCCAGTCACAATTTCACTTGTCATAGCCAGGAAGGAGAAAAAATTTATATTTTATGTTAATTTGATTTTATTTCCTATCCTGCCACTACTTAGTAAATCAGCATTTGCACATCTATCTGCTCACAAAACAAAATATTAAAAGTTATACTAAAAATTAACACTAAATATAAATTTGGCACTTCAGAACAAAATTTTCAATCAGTGCAATCAAGCAAAGGAAATGAAAGAAGAATCCAAATATTCTCAGTGCCTGCTGTACAATTTCCAACTCTTTTAGCTCAAATTCTGAAAAATTATGAATTAAATGGTGTTAAACAAAAATTTCTGCAGCAAAGATGGATGAATTAATAGATAGGGTTGCTGAGTATTTTTTAAAGTTCATCTCTTTTCACTGCCTATTTTTCTACTTAAACTGTGTTGCCATAAGTACTCAATATAAATTGTTAGAAAAATCAGTATAATAACATTTTTGTCTGAGACACTGCTGATCATAGCCTCAGTTCTAAAACATTGAATTCACCTGTTCTAACAGCCAAAAATATCACAATATTTTAAACATATTCTTTACATTCTTTCCTCCTGAACGTGAAATTTTGGTGAAACACGTGGCCCTTATTTCTGCACGTTTATTGTTAAACATGCCTATCAGAGAACCAGTTGGTTGAGAATCACTAAACGATGCCAAAGCACAGGAAGAGCAGTGCTTGCTTTGTAGTTTTTTCACAAAAAAAAAATAACCCCTGGCACTCTTACAGAGTTTTTCAGTATGACTCAGCTCTAGTAAGGACATTAAAGCAATTAGCAAACAGAAATGAAAACACGCTCCTGCAGAAGCAAACAAAAGCTGGTCCATGCTGCATGCAGAGCATACTGCTAGCTTTCATGCACTGAGTGTGCAATTAGCATCCATTAGGAACCTGCTGACCTGTTTTCTCTTGCGATGTGCTTGACTCTCTACGAGTGCCTCTCCAGCATTACAGCTAATGCCTCCTTAATCCTAGCAGCTCTTACAGTCTAGTCCTTTACATTCTTCCCTTTCTGCCAGATCACAAGAAGTTGCAACACTTCAATTAAGAGTACGTGGAGAAATTAAAAATAAAAAAAATTCTTTTCATATTCTTAAAAAAAAACAATTTTAAGAAAAATCTATAAAAGCAATAAAATAGACTGTGGATACTAATTAGCAAGATCTGTGAAAGCTTTAAAGAGCTCAAAATGCTTGAAAGGAGAAACCTGCAGCTAGAAATGACTGAGTCCAAACACTAGGACACGGATTTCTTTAAATTGACTCTTGGCCGAATAAAAAGGCACCGTCATCCAACTGCGCTGGGAGAAAGGACAACTGAAAGGCTCTCCAAGAACACTGGCACCGAAGGAGTGCGGTCACCCACTCGAGCTGCCGACAGCACCGGAGAAAGCGAAAGCTCGGCGTCCCCTCCCGGCCGCAGCTCCGCCCGGCCCCGCCCGCGGCAGGCAGCGGAGCCCCGGCAGTCAGCGGCACGGACAGAGCACGGACAGAGCACGGGAAAAACCCCGGGAAGAGGGGCTTGTGCGGAATTCTCACGTAGAACTACGAAATAGCAGACAACAAGGCCCAGCAGCAACAGCCAGCCTCACAGACATATCTATTCTATGCAATTTAGCAGTTATAAATCTTGCTGGAACACCCTTCATCAGAAAGGAGGTTCTGCTAAAAAATAAGGGGTGATCAAGTTAAACAATACTTTGGGGTCATCTATTGATATTTTAAATTACTAATTTAAATGCTGGCCTTATTTTTTTGTTATTTTTATTATTTTTATTTCTGGAGTATTTTGTTTTTCCAGGTTTTGAGAGGTGCACAAAATGGTAAACCACTATAATAAGTGTTTAAAACATATACCAAAACTGAATAATTATTTTTAGGGGTGATCTTTATACCTTGCAAAAATAAATTTTGAAATTAGGTAAAGAAGGAATTTTTCTCCTTCTAAGCAGGACCTTATCAGTGCCAAAAAAAAATTAATACAACTTAAAAGCTATGCTCAGTCTCATTTTCTGCATCACAAAAATCCAGGTCGCATCAATGACAGTTTGAGGTGGGCAAGCCACACTAGATCACATTCCAGCTTTTTTTTGAGCCAAACCTCTTCTGTACACAGAAGAGTTATGCAAACCAGCTGATTTTAAATTTGCAGGTGAACAGATGAAAATGCAATGTCAAATGTCCTGATCAATAAAAAGTTCATCTTTCAATGTTTGCAGGGCATAACCTTATTTTCATCATCACAATTAGACTGAGAGTTATGATACAATTATTTCTAAAAAATACTCATCCAATTATTTATTTCTGCCACTTCAAAAGTTACTGTTACAGTCTGCTGAAGGGCACATTGAAGAGCTATACAACACAGCTACCAGCTTGCATTCCTTCTGGTGGGAGAAAAAAAAAATAGATGAATCAAGCATATTTTTTACCTTGTGTTAATTCTTTATATACAGTCTTACATTGTCATGGATACTTGTATAAAAGGTGAGAGATCCTGTGTAAGCACATGCACACATATGCTTTCTATCTTCATCTTTAGTAAGTGCATTATGCCTAACAGATGGCTGATTACCTTCCACTAATCTCACAGACAATCTCACTTTCCCCTGCTTTTCCACTCAGTCAGATGCTAACACTCTTATGCAAAACATAGAAGAATGTCTGTGTCAACCATAATATAGTTTATCAATCACCACAAGCCTTGAAAGGCTTCTCACACTCATTCTGCTCCCCAGTTGTTCACATTTCCCTTGTTTATAGAGTGCAGGCCACATTCACTCTGCCAGCTACAGATCATCCACATTTTCCTCCAGTGGCAGCTAGCTCCTGTCAAACAAAGAATCATTAAGCATTTTAAGCCATAGAGTAGTCCAGTCATTGATCAGTGGTGCAGACACTGGGTCGAATGAATGTTAATGAGCTCTAATTTCCCTTACTGTCACATACTGTTAAAATCAGCTGTAATCACTATACAGCCACCTGTCTGTCAAGTAAATAATTTATTTCAATTGCAAAAATGACACAAAAACCCCAGCGAAACTCTATCACTAAATAATTTTGTCTGCTTGCTGACTTTGAATTCTAATGATGTAAACTTTAACATCATATTTAACGAGCTTATTGATGCTGAATTTTCTTGAAGAGATATGGTGAAAATGAATGTCTCACATGGAAAAGTTACATTATAATGTCATTTCCATTTCAGTAGTCTCAGGAATTCTCTGCCAAGTTATAAGGCTCATTATACTTTTTCTTGAAAATGTAATTAACTGTGTCAACTACAAAGATAAACTATGTCAATGCAAAAAAACCTGAAATATATCATGTCAGTTACGTAGAGAGCAAAATGAATTCAATATCACAGTAAGTCTATCCATGCTACACTGATCCTGTTGCTGATTTCATATATGATTTAAGAAATAAACCTATTTCAAAGAGCTTTGAAAGAACTGAATTCTAAAGGACCCAATTTAGGTTTTTCTCTTCATATCATTCCTCATGAATGTGTTTCAAAAATACCTCCTTTGCATTATCTTATTATTATATTCAAAATTCTGAACAAATTGGACAATTTTTTGTTTAGGACTGCTTGGCCTCTATTTCATATGTGAGACTCTTAGAAAGTATATCTGATAGGGAGCAGGATGATGCCTCAGTTCCTTCAGGATACAGACCAAAGAGGCTTGCACAGTAATTCCAATATTAAACATGAACACTAACATGAATCATGATTACAATTTTTAATGTGACTGATTTAAAGTCCATTAAAAAGTCAGCCCCCAAGGCTTTAATGGCAGCAAAGCCAACCATCAATTTTTAACTGTGGAAATCCAACCATGGACGTTCAAGTTCCTGATTATGTGAATAAATCAGAATTTAAGACACCATAATGACCCGACACAATCTTTGTTATCTACGGTTTCTTTTTCTATTACAAAGTGAAGGAAAATGTGGAACTTAGAAGTCAAGTGTTCAGCCAGAAACTAGAAATTACTGTGGCAAATCAGGGAAAGTAGAAATTCTGCTGGAGGATTTAGTGAAGGATCTCTCTGAAACTGATGGCCTAGCAGGAGAGACTATGAAAGAAACCAACAGCCCATGAGGTCTAGACCTGATATACCCAGGCAATCTCCAAGAAGGCACAGGTGAAACAGGCAAATTGCTGGTTGTGGGGTGCATGATCGTCCATTCAGAACTTCTTTGCTTCTTAGAATATCAGATTGTAAAGAAAGGTTCTGCAGATCCTTTCACATGATGTTTATGTCATCAAAACTTGTAGAAACTTGTAGCAGAATGAGGCAACACCATTTTTTTAGAGGAAAACCCCCTCCCGCCCACCACTGTTTCTGAAAAGCATACTACTGGTGTTTTCCAAAAAAAATGCTTTTGACAAGATCCAATGCCAAAGGCTAAATGAGTCTAAATTGCCATGGTATAAGAAGGAAGGTCCTTGGATGGACAAATAATGGAAACAGTAAATAGTGGAATGAAGAACAAATGCGGACCACAAGCAGGGTTTCACAGAAACCTCTGCTAAGCACTATGCTTCTCAATAAACTGAAAAATGGGTGAAAAATCAACTGGAAAAGGTTTGTAGAAGGTATTGAAATACTTGGGACAAATAAAAACTCTGAGTAAATGAAAGATGTCACAAGACAAAAAAAATGAGCAGTAATATATAAGATGAAACTTAATATAGACAAATATTAAGTTATGTATATGAAAAAAAATACAATCCAACCACAAAAAAGTGAAGTCTTGCCCAAAATAGTACATTACATTTATGTGCTCCTGGCTCATATAATTTTATAAGTTCTCACTTATAAAAAAGCAGGGAGACTAGGTGGAAATTATTCCATTAGACAACTGCTATGAGGTATGACAGAAAAAAATTCTACACTACAACATAGACATTGAAAACAATTGTGTAGTGCCAGACTCATACAGACAGAGGAATTTATTCAGAGTCAAACATCCTGCGATGAGCAGTTGTTTCCTGTTACTTTCTAACTCAGTACAGGTTAGCTCTGCAGTAAGTAACAATGTCTGGGAGATAATGTGGTACAAAGAGAGAAGCATTAAAATGAACAAAGACAAATCAGCTGCTTCATATTAACTCCTCATTACTTCAGCATCCTTTATTAGTTCTACACCATCCTAGGCTTTTGTTGTCCTAAGTATCATTCCAGAAAGCCAGCAGTACATACTGGCAACTTTTATACATTGATTTTTCAGCACACATGTGAGTGGTTTTTCGTTGGTTTGGTTTGCAAAACATTTGCAGATATAAAATAATTTCCCCTTCAGCTACAAAAGTCAGATGGTGAAGGATGCATAATAACTATCCTAGCAAGAAGATGGTGTCTTGTTCCAAAATGTTTCTCCAAATAGATAGTGTGAAACATTTTTTAAATTGGAAGATAGCAAAATCAAGATTAGGCTCGGCTGAATACTAATCTGGATTTAAAATGGTCTTTCAGTATAGACAAAGGCAGTGAGATATAAGTGAGAACACTGAGCTGTTTCTCCTGTCACAGCAGAATGAAAGAAACTGGTGCAACTCTTAGCTCAAAGTTAGGAAAAATAAAAATAATATTTCACATCAATTTCACACTCTAGTTTCATTGCAAATAAATGCTAATCACTTAAGAGAAATCTTAACACTTATTCTGGGAAAATTTTCCAGGGGCTAAATGAGCTTATTCCTTTTTATTATGGAAGCTGATTATAAGAAATTAATTACATATATAAAGGAGCAATATGACCTCATAACAGATCAGATAAGAACTTTCTCACATGTATTATACAAAATGTGTCAGTCACAGCCAGTGTCTCAATGCCTTGCAAGTCTTACATCTTTCTCTAGCAGAGAAACCATCATTTCAGCTTCTTCCTTAGATATGTTACAAGTACTACAGTACTGGACATTCTGTCAATCAGTGCAAATGTTGTTTAAAAAAAACCCCAAACCAACAACCATCCACCTGCAGAATTAATTCTTCAGGGCACAATGTTAGTATGTTAAACCCAGCAAAGAAACAAGGCGTAGCCACAAGACACGCCATCATTTCTGAAACTAGTTTTGTTACACTCAGTTTTAACAATTTTATGATAATAAAGGTCTATTTTTGAAGAAACTGCTACTTTTTGGAATGATGCACAATGCAGCTGCTGAGACCAGAGAGCCCTTATGAAAATCAGTATTCTGTGTTATATGAGACACAACACTCTATGACTAGCTGGCCCTTTAAATTCTCACTATCATGGAAAATTTAACTATAAATAATTTAGCTGAGTATAATATTTTCTCAGGTCTTCTTTAGAAGAATGCCAAAGCAATTGGGGTTTTTTTTCACAACTTGGGGATTCACAGAAATAGGCTAAGTTCTTTGGACCAGCCGGTTTTTTGTACTGAGTCACGCTCATGAAAGGTTCTGCTAAACTCTTTTGGTTTATGGTAGTGGCTCATGTCAGTAATACACTATCAAATGTGTGCACGCCATTGTTTCAGACATTCAGCTATCACATTCATAGTGCATGTTAAAATGGCTACTTTATTTTGGGGATTAATTTTTAATAGAGATTAAAATAAGATACTTGATGTGCTGGAAGGATAAACAATGGCTTCAGTAACTATTCTGCAAATTCTTTCCTCCTCAATCATGATGTGGATAAAATCCTGCCAGTTCATGTTGATTTACTGGTCACCTAAAAATAGATATCCAGTCCTGCTGTGTAATCAGTCGACTGACACCAACACATAAAATTAAGATACAAATGTTTTTACCCTTTTAAGTAATTCTCATATATTACACTGATTTTTTTTTTGCAATAAACTTGATCAGGTACACCAAAATTAAGTTAGAAGAGGAATAAAAATTTTGATAGTTCTGAAAATTCACCGTGCAAAATTATTTCTTCAAAAATTTCTTTAACTAGTTAAAAGATGTTAATATAATATAATATTTATAATATTAGTAGCTTAGAAGTAACATTGATGTTTGCAGTAGCTCTGTACAAATCTTAGATATTATACATGCTCCAGAGGTAAACTATATTTCTGATGCACATTATTCAAAGCACAATCCCTGAGGGTGAAAAAAAAAAAAAAAAAAAAAAAACAGGAAGCATCTTTGTTCACCTAGGTCAATATTTTGTAGTAGAAGAATGAGGGGAGGGGAAGGGAAGCCTGGTCCTTTATCACCTTTATATAAGTAGATATCAATATTTACACTATATGTTAAGGGTAAGCCCAAACCCTTGCAGTCTGACTGTACCCATGACAAAAGTATTTCTGTTAAGGTTTTTATCCATCCGATCTGGATGGATATTGTCTTGGACATGCTATAGAAGTGACTGCAATATTTTATAGGAAAACTATGAATTCTTGCACAAGATTCTTCCAAGAAAGCTCATTGACTGAAGAATACATGTATCATTTAAGGATTGGGGATAAAGGAACACAACCTGGTTTTGATGTGACTTTTTTATTCCATGAGCTAAGTATTTCACCAGTTCTGTGAAAAGATGCAGATGATGCGAAAGTCCAAGGACTACAGACTGGAGGAAAAAAGAAATGAAAGATCAGCAGGAGCTACAAGAAAACAAGCAGCTTAAATATAAGTGCAAGATAAACGGATGCTAGGACACAGATTGAAAAAGCCAGTAATCAGAGTAATAGAAAATAGAATTTTAAATGCAACTTAGTTGTTTTGAGGACAGGAAAAAAAAAAAAAAAAAAGGAAATATGCCTGCAGGAATAGGAGGGGATTTAATATTATTCTGTCAGTTCTAGAAAGAAAAACACTTCTGGCATGTTAAGAACTAAGACCTTTGCTGATCAGCATGAACTAGTGTATCACTGCACTGCACTTCCTCTGTAAGTTCATCTGTATCAACATTAGAGTTGATTTTAAAAAAGCACATTTAGGCACGGCACGGCACTGTAATGGTCTGCCAAGGCATACTGGTACATTACTGGAGGCACTTTGCTCCCAGTGAACTGAAGACGCTGAGTGTACCTGGAACTGCAGACAACAGCAATGGAATGACGGAAGGAAGACACTGGAAAGGAACAATACTACTGGAAAAAATCAACAAGAGGGCAACATTGGAATGAAGACTTAGGAAAATACAAACATTCAATGTCATGCCTGATGGTACCCTCTTATTGAGCATTCACATGACAAAATATCCAGACTTCAGAGCAAACCACTAAGAAGAGGAGAATATAATCAAACAAGAAATGGATAGGCAGGTGTTTTCACACATACACCTTCAGTCATGCAATTCATCCTTGCTATAGCAAAGGAAAACTCAGCCATTTGCCATCGCTCGTGAAAAGCAACATGCTCATGCTTTCTGCCAATCAGAAAGCATGAGTATTTCTCTTTTCTTTGGGAGAAAAGTATTCCTCTTTTAATCTTGCCAGACATGCTTCTCAAAGTTCCACGTGACCAAGTAGTAAGGCACTTATGCAATCCCCAAACTACAAACTGGTATGAGTAAATATTTTGGTTTAAAGATGAACTTTACCTGCAATTACAAAATTTAAGGATACAACTCTTTACTTCCTAAAGGCAAGCACAGGAGGGGAAAGTCAGTACTATTCAGCGTAATCTATAAAATTATAAGGTTTCTTCCATTGTCTTCACACAGTGTCTTGTTATTATGGGAAGCACCTGCCTCTATTCTAAGGCTTTATTTGGTGGACTGGATGATATTATGATTATACTTAAGAAATGACACAACTCTAGAAAATATGGCTTAAAGCATCAATTCTATCTGCATAAAGGGAAGGGAGGGAAAGGGAATAAAGCTCAGAGTTTCACTACAGGGAACAAGGACTCTGAATAGGAATTCTCCTCAATCTGGATAACCTTTTCTTTTTCTTCCTGCCTTTCTCAATGATTTTGACTCTTAGTCTGTGATAACAGTATAAAGAGTTATGTAAATATAGAAACTTCTTTGTAAGAACAAACAGATAAGGTGGTGAAGAGATCACTTTACAATACTAAAAAAAATCTCAAAGATGACTATGCACAATGGGTCCTGACTAAATTGCACTATAAGAACAGATATCACAGAACCTGACCACCTGCAAGTAGGTTGCAACTTGATTTTCATAATCATCTGTGGGCTGGCACAGAAGAGTAAAATGTCAATCTACAGCTACAGAAGCTACTTGTAGGTGAAATAAGCAGGTTTGGATATTTCTGATTTAGATCCTTGAATCCCTGTAACTCAGAAAGCACTGCCTTTGTTTTCTGCCTCATTATGACTAGGCTACACAATATCCTTCTGCACAATGAGAATGTACAGACAGCTATGGTTGTTCGTTTTGATTTATTAGTTTTTTCTCCTGATATAAAAGGACATGTAGCAGCATGTTCTGAGACTTCTCTGAATGCTTTCAAGCACAGAAGATTCTCCTAGAAATGTGACTGGGGGTTTATATTAAATTTTCTGGGACCAGAAATAATTATATTAGGCAAACTGGATCTTAAGATACCACTTTCTTTTTAAGAGCAACTCGAGAATGACAGCTCTTGCCCTGTCTGCTGCCACCAGCAGGTGATGTTTGCACCAGCACATTTTATGATTGAAGGAGCTACAAACTCCCCCTTCTCCACACATGTATGGTGTATACTTTTAGTCAATTTGTACAATTCCTTGAGCTCACGCACCCGTGCTGCCAGGACAGAAGTGGGTTTCCCATCCCACATTCCCATGTCTTCCCCATGGTCACGCAGATAAAACCACAGGTCAGCTCTTGGGGTGTACCCTCTCTCTCGAGCTGGGGGTCATTGGGCTCTAACTCTGGGGCCTGTAACATGCACTAAAGGAGAGGAACACTCACCAAGGGGGTTCCACTAAAATGAAAGTAGCCTCAACCTCCCATGACCAAGCTGCCAGTAGTCAGGATGCTGGAGCCTCTAGTATGTATGCTCAGGGAGGGAATAACCAGTGCTAGAGGGCCCTGCCTCTAGCCAGGTAGAGGAAAGGGACAATCGGATCTATTGGACTGTGTGGATCCGATGGCCTGGCACATCCAACCCACAAAAATACACGGCTTTGGTTGACACTGGTTCCCAATGTACCCTGATGCCATCAGGGTATGTGGGAGCAGAACCCATTTCTATTTCTGGGGTGACAGGAGGGTCCCAGCAGCTGACTGTAGTGGACGCCGAAGTGAGTTTAACTGGGAATGGGTGGCAGAAACACCCCATTGTGACTGGCCCGTAAGGGGAGGGTATTGTGGATGTACTGCTTTGGGGAGTCTAAATGGCCCATTGTGAAAAGAGATAAGAAGCACTGCCCCACCTGGTTTTAACAGTTGGCCCATTATCAGAAGGCATCTGCCCCCCCACCCCCACCCCCCTCCCCAGAGTTACAAGACATAAAGAAAAAATCTCCCCAACTGCTTTCAGCAAATGAAATAGAATACACATTTTTGGTTTCACAACCCAAGACTTATTATTTTCAGAATTGTATGAATAAGTTAATAATATGTATCAATTAACAGAGATGCCATAAAACAGTCCACAGGAAATGCAAATTTTGCTATGCAAATTATGTTTTAGATCAAGCACCTAAAAAGCCAGTAGGACTTAAACACTTTCTGGAAAACTGAAATAATTGTATGAACTGGTATTTTTGTTTGGTTAAATTTCAAGTTGGTATGTAGGTACATATATATAAAAAATATTACTGCTATTTCCAGTTCAGCATCTTTTCCATCCTACTCTCGATTATGTGCAAAGTGCCTGGAAAAGGAAATCTATAAATGGGCAGAATGGAAAAATAGTCACTCATCCAGAAGTAATAGCAATTGCTGCCCATGTTATTATTCATAGTTTTTATTCTATATTTTCTTGTTCTGTTTGACCTTCAAATTTTGTACATTAAAAAAAAAATTGTCCCTTAAGATTGAATAGCACTTAGTTCTAAAAATACATTTCTGTCACTTTTTTGAACATACTGGTACAAGTCAATCATATGTCTGCAATTTATGAGGTATTTTTTTAATTATAATTTTTTCTCAGGAAAAGCACGTTAAATAGGCAAAATTTGTTCAGACACCTGTGTAAACATACAGCTGTGATCTGTATGCATGTGTGATATTTTATTCTTCCAGGAAAAAAAAGTTATTATGAAAAAATGTTAAAACATAGAAAAATAATGCACAGTCATTTTAGAACTGTATGCACGGTATATGCAGATATATGGTAATGATTGCGATCTCAGATGGAATTTCAGTAATAATTTTTAAGCATTAAATGATTGAATTTATAAAAACTCTTGTAGTTTTCTATGTGCTTTTCTAACCATAATAGCAAATTCTATATTACTGTGCATCTTTTTTTTTTCTATGTAGCTTTTAGCCTGAAAATTGGGATTGAAACTCCATGAGTCTTCCTCTCACCAGATGTCACTGTTTTCTGAGTTTGAAATGTTCACAAAATAGAATTTCTTCCATGACACTTATTTGGTCCTGAACTAAACCAAGGAATTTGGAGGCATGTAAAAGGCTTTAAAACTGACTAAAAAGTTCAAAACATGTTAAATGGTTTTCTCAAGGCTATTCTGAAGCAGGTTTGGAAAGTTTCAATTTAGTTACTTGCTGTTGCCAGCCTATGGTGCACTAAACCATGCAGCTGTGATGACTACAGTAATAAAATGAACACGGGTTTTCAGCATAAGCTAAAATACTGACTTATTGCATGAAAACTCAAGTTTTTGTTCAGAGAGACAAAAAAAATGAACATGATTTTATAGAACCTACAGCTACCTGAAATTTCAGGATAATCACTTGGGAATGTTCAGACCTTGATTCCAACAACTGCATTAAAAGAAGTTTAATTAAAAGTCGAATTAAACTGAAACAACTGAGCAAACTTCACTCAAAACATCTCATAAAGTTCTGTTTAAGGTGCTTTCTTTCACAGCGAATGCCAGTTCCTAACAGTAGCAGGAATTAGAGCTCCTCCTTTAAGATACCTGTAACCATTTGTGAATGGAGGAGGAACTACTCCACCACTTTTTCCTTCCATTTACAAAGAAATGGTTTTAGCCAGGCATGAGGCTTCACTTAGCAAACATGATTTTTGTGTGGCAAGTAGACAAGTATTCAGTAAGTTGTTCAGTAGCACAGAAAATAGAGGAAAAACAATATTCTGCTTGTTTGTTCTTCATATGGAACGTGGGACTGGAGGAAAATCACCACAGAATCCTGAATTGCACAGCGTGTGTGACTATTCCTATTAGAATAAGATAAAAGACACATTTCTGTCCTTTCAGCTTTGTAAACTCCAGTCAGGGATAGGTCTACAGGACCTATTTAGCAGGTAAAATTGCAATAAATGTCCAAATTTATTTCTGAAAGAATGTTTTGTCAAAAAAATTTAATGACACACTATCTACTCTGTTTAACCATCTGATAAATTCCAATTTATATGTGTTACTCTATTTTCATGATATACACACATGTGATTAACTTGAAATTAGTTCTGACCAGCCAAAGAGAATATGAAAAGATAAAGTCTCTGAATTAATGGTCTTATCTTCTCCTCGGCTGAAATATCCACTTTCTTCAAAACTAACAGTAAAGAATTGCACTTGCACTTATTCAAAGATATATAGTTTATGAATTATTACACCAGTACCTATTTCTATACCTTTTTTTGTGCCAGTGGGTCACTTCAGTGCATTGCAGGTAAGTAAAAGCCTGTAGAAACAGACCTAGATGAAACCAAGGCAGTAAAGAAAATGATGTCATTAAACACCATTGGATTTGCATATTTCAATCATTCCATCATTTAACCACACAGAGAGTGGAATTTCTTCAGATCTATTCATTTATTTCTTTTCTCCTGGACACTTACACTTCTGAGAAATAGAGACAAGAATACAAAGAAATAGGAATATGACTCAGAAATGCACGACTGTAACTACATTTCAATGGGCTAGTGCAAGGTCCCACCTAAATATAAATGATAAAATATATATATGTATGTATTGACATTATAATATAAAAATGTAATGGTGAAAATTACTGATTAAAGTACCCCTAACATTTAACACTGATTGGAACGTATTTTTTCCACTAAAACATATACATTGTAGGAGTAGCCTGACAGGTTTAACAAGTAAAAAGACAATTTACGAAAAACATCTGTGTCTATTCAGTTCCTCTGCTCTGGTGAGACCCCACCTGCAGGGCTGCATTCAGCACAGAATCCTCAGCACAGGAAGAACACAGACCTGCTGCAGGGATTCCAGAGGAGGCCCACAGGATGATCAGAGGGATGGAGCACGTCTCCTGTGAGGAAAGGCTGAGAGAATTTGGGTTGTTCAGCCGGGAGAAAAGAAAGCATCAGCGTGACCTAATTGCAGCCCTGCAGTACCTGAGGGGAGCTACAAAATGCAGAGGGACTTCTTACAGGGCCGTGTAGCAATACAAAAGGGAATGGCTTCAAACTGAAAGACAAAGGTTAAACTAGATATTAGGAAGAAATTCTTTACCCTGAGGGGGGTGAGGCAGTGGAGCAGTTCACCCAGAGAAGCTGTGGATGCTCCATCCCTGGAAGTGGTCAAAGTCAGGCTGGGTGGGGCTCTGAGCAATCTGATCTAGTAGAAGGCATCTCTGTCCATGGGCTGGAACTAGATGACCTATAGCTGCCCCTTCTAACACAAGCTATTCTATGATTCTTTTTAAGTCTATTTTTATAAAAATGGCATCAAGTTGGTAATTTCAGGTTTAGGACTATGTTCCTTTCAAGCAGGAAAAACCAACACATGAAACATTGGTTAGCTGCTCGAGCAAAGAAGTAATAAGGAAACAAAGTGCAAAAATGAATTAAGTAAAAACAAAAACCAGTGGTCTAGCTCATAGACTCAGAAAAAGATAGTGATGAGCTTCAGTTATTCCAGAGCCTAGTGACTGAATTGATGGACTGGGACATGCCAGCTATCAGAAAGTTATCAGGAGAAACAGTGGAAAATGCTAGAAATGTCTGTGGTCCCAGCAGCTGTGGAATGAAATGCTATTTACAGAGCCAGCTACAAATGATAACATTTTTTCTAGAAAAATCTTGAAATCTGTGAAAAACTGGGAGGGAAGGAGGGAAGGAGGGAGGGAGGGAGGCAGGGAGGGAGGGATGAGCATTTTGCTGGGAAGATAATTTCCTCTGCAGTTGCCAGCGCAGTTAGGATGACATGGATATTTTCTGCATCACTCTTCTAATTGGTAACTACACCCCTTGAATGTTTTAAACAGAAACAGATGCTTCTGTCCTTTGCAAAGCAAAAGGGAAACAGAACCATGGATGAGTGGATCTGTTGGTCTTTTATGTGGAGAAAAATTGATTTTGCAAGGATTACAAATACTTCTTGGTGGAATGAAAACTGTGATAGCTTAAAAACTCACCTGAGCTTAGAAAAGTAATTTATATAGGATAATGTAATAAAATAATTGTCCTTCCCAAGTTTGTTCTTCCATTCATTGATAAACACCTTTAGGAGGAACAAAATCATATTATGAGATGAAACATATCATAGGAAGATAGTTACATGGAAAATATTTTCCTGCTCTAGTGCTGTCATTCATGCTCTCTATCATGCCGATGAAGAACAAACCATGTCAGACACCTTCTCTCTACTGCTCATTCTGAATTGGTTGAATAAGAAAATCACCTCCCTGTATCTCTGTTTTCATTCTCTGATGAGCAAATTCCTCAGGTCAACAACTGTTTTCAGTATACACCAGAGACAACAAAGCCCAGCCAAATTGATATTTGGAAATTTTAGGCATTAGAGCTTGTAAACAATAACTTACAATGAAGGGAAAGGAAAAGCAAAGTAACAGGCACTGTGGACATAAAAGTCTTATACAGCACATAGGCTTTTTTCAAGTTTGTTGCAAGCAAATTTCGCTGTTTCCTTTTCTGTATCCCAAGAAAGTACCAGAACTGCAAAATCATTTCTAGATTTGCTTGATGCTATAATTCACTCATGTTCAGTGCTCTGTCATTTTCAGCCAATCCATTATCCTGCATGTTTATCTTCCTTTGTACCTTTGAAGAGCATGTGTAATAATAGCATTATGATCTCCTCCTTGAGAGAAGATCATACTTGATACTATAATGCAGGTAAATGATGATAGCACATGCTTGTTTGTTTTGCATCCTTTATACAGGCCATAAAAATGTACATAATTAGAAAATCATTACACTCTGCTATTCAGTACCTCTGCAATGCAAAATGATTCTAAGCAGTTGCTTACTAAGTAAAGGGAAGGTCTGTAAAAGTAAGATAACAAATAACTAAGTCATGTTAGCATGACTAGTACAGTCATGGCAGCATGAAAAGAAAGTAAAGCCATGACTGGGTTTCAGAAGCACTCCTAATATTCACTTGAAAAAGAAGGTTTTGTTTGGCAGACTTTTCACAGCCACATATATAGTTTAAACTTTGTTCGTTTGTAATTATTTTGAAAATGCTCCATGTGATTTCATGCAAGCTTGGGCAATAGAGACATCCACAATTTGATTAGACTGCAGTCTCATTAAACATCTATGACTAAACAGCTTTCTCCCCCTTCTCTTGTCATACTCCTTTCCAATTGAATTAATTTCTCATTCTTAAAATTAGGTTAGGTTCTTTTTAAACTCATCTACAAAACAATCTCATACCCAGTAATTCTTAAGTGGCAACTGCTTTCCCTACCAGTATCTACCCACTAGATTTGGGAGACCTCAACTCATTTGTTCAAACACCATTGCCCAGGCCATACCTTTTCAATATCTAGGATATTAACTATGACTTAGCAGCTACAGGAAAACTGATCTGCAAGCCATAGGCCAGGCATAATACTGTAGGATGGTGCAAATCTAGTCTTGGTGACAGTCGCACTCCACCAGACCTTTACAATCTGTGTTAGAAATATATTTCCCTTCTCACATCAAGTATGAATTGTGCATGTGCCAGCATCAAGCCTTGCACAACTCAGCAGAAGCACTCTGCCTTTTCATTCTTGAAATAACATTAACTAATCCAGCTGAATAGTTACCCTACAACTTACTACTTCATCAGTAAGAAACTCTCATCCCATACACCAAAAAGTAGTAGGACGTGCAATTCTTTTTGAGTGAATACTCTCTGAATATTCTAAAATCTGGCAAAATTTACTGGATAGTTTATGCACCACTACGTAACAGAAACATACAGATGAAATAGAAATATATAACGAACTAGCAAAATTTTTATTTTTTAAAAGTACCTACATGAAAAATAGCTTCACTATGAGCTTCACCTAAATTTCATTTTTTTAAATACAAATAGATATTCACAATGAGGATGATACAAAAGTGGCAAAGCAAGAGGTGAACTCCAGCATTTGCTGTTGCTCTTTGTGGGAGTTCCAATGCATGTTTGGTTTCAAACATCTTTGTTTTTGAAAGCATCCTTTTGGATTAGCATAGCATGCTAGTAATTGGCATTCTCTTCTGTAACACACTAATGACCCTGTTTTGTCTTGTTACCAGTTTTAGTCATAATAGGAACCAGCTTCTTGCCTACCAGAGAACAGCAAAAGAGGACAGTATTGAACATTAATTTAAAAAGTTAATTAAAGGAGTAACTCTTTAGAGTAGTATGCAGTGACAGTCTTTGCCATCCCTCTGCTGCCCTGAATCTTTTTCTGGTTGAAAAAATCTCCTTATCTTTAATGGACACAACTGAAACAGGCCTGGAGGCAGGAGATGCACTTCTCCAGTGAGGAAAGAAGAAACAAGTTAAAATACTGCAAGTTTTCCCATAACAACCTAACCATTTTCTGAGCTGATTGCTTCTATTCAGCCACAGAGGCAGGGTTTCCTGTGGCAAAAGTGAGGGCCTGTTAACCCCAAAGCCATGCTTACAGTGGGGAGAGTTAAACACTAATAAATCATGGACTGTTTTTTCAATAGAAATAAAGCACACACCAAAAGGAACAAAGATGTGCCTTGCTAGCTAAGGGATCGTGGGAAGAAGCATTTGGTGGGGAATCAAACAAGGCTGTTTTGAGTGAGATCCCACAGGGATTAACAAGGCCCAATGCTATTTGACATTTACACCAGTGATCTGGAGGCAAATATTAAAACACTGCTCATAATTCTTGCTGATAAACATACTGGTGGAAAGCTAAAGAATGATCAGTGCAGCTACAGGAAGAAGCCCCCCAGCTTTTCACAGGAGTCCCACTGGTGGCTAAGGTCACGCTTTTTGAAAACTACAACATTAAATAAAATGCATTTTTTTAATCTAAACAAACATAGAGCTGGACACCAATGATCAAGGAATGCAATCAATACCTAACATATGGGAGAATCCTGGGAACAGTAGGAAAAAAACAGCACTGCCTCTGAATATAAGCAACAGTGAGAATGGAATGTTGTGTGGAGGTCTGGGATACACGTTCTAAAAAAAATGTTGAAAAACTGGAACGTGCATGTCAAAAGTCATTGAAATAAAAAGAGAGATGTTTAAAAACAGAGAAAAACTCTTGTATGAAAGTTGAAGCCAGACAAGTTCAAATTATGAAAGTCTCCAGCAATAAGGGCAATTAATCATGATAAATTACTGAGAAGAGAAAAGGAGTGGATTCTCTGCCTGTTGCTCATCAAGAAAGGAAGATAACAATTAGCCAAATGAAAGTTACTTGGCCCAAACATATACAAAAATCCAACCATTTTAAAAGCTAGAGACTGTTAAGGAGATTAAAATGTCAGAAATGTTGCTGGAACATAAATGAGGATTTCTGCAGTCAAAATTCAGACCCTTGGGCCATACTACATTTCACAACACTACAGTAAAGAATGCCAAATGACCAGAAAAACAAGGGTCTGACACTTTTGATCATGCTGTAAGGAATTCTTAATTTATTGTCATTACTGTTGTGAATATATAACGCTATTTTACTGCTATAACCTCTCCTCTGCCACCAAATGAAGAGATTCATTAGTAAAAACATTCTGTTTTGTCAATAATGAATCTTACCATCTGTTATAATTTCTAATAAATTTTCTATTGTGGCCAAAAGAAAACGTTATTTCAAGGCACCTTTTTTTGAAGGAAAAAAGAGACTGAAGTTAAAGATGCTTTACATTAAGAACACTTTTTATATTTATAGAGGTTGTTTTTTCTTTGTACCTTTCCATATTTCTACAGAAAATTCAGTGCATCCAGTTAAAAAAAATATTAGATTAAGGATTTTTCTTTAATCTGTTAAATAAATTATTCCAATAAACTTTCAGCCACTAACTTTTTTCCAGATTTTCAGAAAACAGGTAATAGACATCATCTTCAGGACAGTCTTTAAATAAATATTTCCTGAAGCAGAGCTGAAGTAACATGACTGGTAAAGCAGCATGCCTATTCTGGGTGCCTTCCTTTAGATGCATTAACTCAATGCATCATGCTGGTTTGATTCAGTCTACTAGTAATAGAAGTTTCTGACACTGAAAATAAGTTTCAAAAAGAGGTGTTTATTGTAAGTGACAAAGAACAGATCTGCTTCCAAAAATGCATAGTCAGACAGTCAGGAATATTTACTCTGTATATTGCAACCCTTGAAAACACAGCCTGACAGAAGAAGGAAAATAGACCTCTTCCTTCATTACATTTCACCTATTTCATGGAATGATTCTGGTTTATTCATAACATACCCAAGCAAAACCTGAACTTTGCGTACTTACATCCATAAATGTTTCAAAAATATTGCAATGTATTCTGTAATTACCTCAATCTTGCATATATAGCTCCAGTCTCCATTACTCATGGTTTCACTCTAACAGCTATTTTTTTCATTTGACATGTAAGCAATTGAAAATTCACTGACTCACAGAACTGCTCCATCTTTGAAGAGCTGCAGAATTGTTTATGTAAATATGGTTCTATGAACAGCAAGTCTGTCTGCAATTTCTGTAAAACTGCTGTGACATGCCATGTGATTTTTGTCAAACCACAACCGTCACATATATTACAGACTCAGTCTAACCCTTTCCAGAATGAGGGATTTATAATCTCACTTATAAACTCCATACACTGCACATCAGATCTTTTCTGTTAAGTTTCAGAATAAAAGAATAGCAAAGCATGACTCACAGCCTTGAAAAAAACATGACCCTCTCTTGGGGAAAAAGTGCACGCAATCTCTACAAGATCTGAGCTGATGCCATGCAAGAGAAGGCTGGCATGACTAAACAGTAAGAATCTATACCAGCTGCCATTACCACAGCTTTTGTTTGTATAACATGAAATATGGAGCTGTCAATGGCTAACTGTTCACAGGAGGTGTAGATAGTCCTGCTGGATTTTGCATTCCAAGCTCACAAGTTTTGTATCTGATATAGCCAGTACCTATTCATAGAAGAGCTGCTCATCCTGCAGAGGGAAGTGAGCTGCAGCCTCCCCCAGGCCCCCCTGCCACAGACCTGGGTGTGCAGACTTGTGCTACTGTGTAATTGAGCTTTTGCCAGTGACACAGATGGCTGCACACACATTCCTCACAATCTTGAGAGCTGATCTTCATGCCTGAGGGACTCTTGACGACCACGCTGACAGGTGCTCGTGTAAGTGACAAAATCTGTGTCCCCACGTCTAAGGTCCTTTTAAGAGGAAAGGAGACAGAGGGCAGCTGGTGGGGCCAGAGGACAGCTGACCACAGCTGCTCACCTGCTGGGAGCCCTGCTCCAGCATTTCCTCTAGGACATAGAAACAATAAGGGGGGAAATTTCTCTTCTGTTCCAGACAGACCAACCAAATATTGTTACACTGCACTTCACAAAATTGTCCCCCAGTCCAAATAAGGAAAAATTAATCATTTGTGTACATGATGTGCCATACAAACCTGGCCTGACCAGGGCTTTGTGGGTGATTTGTGGTCTGGTGTTACTGTGCTTAAAGTGAAACCCCAAGCTACAATGTTACAGGCTATGTGACCCTAGCGCTACCCTATACTCTGCTTCCCTATCTCCTTCACACTTCCAGCTGTGCAGGCTCTGCAGTTGAGACTGCCTGGTAACAAAACCCTAAATTTGTCATTTTACCACACTACTTTGAAGAGTCGTAACCGATCTGCTCAGTTTTTCTACAGCATTGGTATCATGCTCTTCAGAGGTAATTTATAACTAGAGGTGTCAAGTGTTCAGTTATCACTTTTATTAGATCGTTGTGTTATGGGCCATTAACACAAGCTCTCTTTATCACCTCCTTTGCCCATTTTAAAGTTCATGATGCATTATACCTCTTCAGCACAATACAATCTCTTTTACTATGTTTAACTAAAAATTACCCTTAAGGCCTCAAACATATAAATCACAGCTTTCCCTCCCCCACATTGTTTTGTTTCAAAAAACAAATGTAGACATATTATAATCTGAGTAAACCAAGCAAGTAATGAGAAAGAATTTAACTTTCATTCAAATTTTCACTGGCATTCTACACCATAAACAAGAAAGGGGGAAAAAATCTTTAGCAATTACTTTATAACTAGTATTACATGTCATATCAGAAAGGAGGCCAGGTTAAACTATATTCACAAGCGAATTGTGTCAGCTACCAATTCCATCACTCATACATTGTCCTTGTGGCTCATCTCAGCACTCATGTCAACTTGAAGACTTAAAATTTATGTTGCAATATAAAGAAAACTCATTAACAAATTATGGAGAGGTGGTGGGGAGGACAGATGGTATTTTTTATTTATTTTTAAAAGACATACTAAGGTTTATGCTCTTACCTGCGAAACACTGCTTATGCAGTTATTTCAGGAGCCTCTATTGTGGCCAAATCAGATCTAAATGTTTAGACAGTATTGTCTTTTCCCCATTTTTATTTTAACCTCCTGTTG
The DNA here is from genome assembly GCA_016584745.2 of Phylloscopus trochilus trochilus. Lineage (NCBI taxonomy): Eukaryota > Metazoa > Chordata > Aves > Passeriformes > Phylloscopidae > Phylloscopus > Phylloscopus trochilus. The sequence goes on along the minus strand of WQNJ02000001.1, from coordinate 39,754,245 downwards.
TTTTCACAGTTTCCTTTCAACTTTTAATTATCAGGCCACCCAGCTCTACATTAAAACACTCAGGATCTAAGTGCTACTGCATATTTAAATGCTCACTCACTAATACATTAGATGTAAAGTGCAGAAGCAGAATCAAAACACAGAGTCATCTGTAATTTTAGGGAAGTTAATACATTCTAAGATGCCATGCTGCAGCACTGGATGAAATATCAGCACAGTATTACTATAGTACTGGTCACACATTATGAATACTATGTCCTTGTAAGAGGTTTCATCCCCAGGCAGAAATAAGCAGTGGTTAGCTATCACTTAAATAGACAAGAAAGTGGACATCAATAGACCAATATGAGATTATCATACTTGCTTCTGACTATAATTGCATTTTGATGAGTAGTTTGTAGATTGCCTGAGACTGCAAAATTATAGGAAAGCCACACAATTGTTAGCATCATCCAAAACTATTTCAAATCCCTAGGAAGTTCATGAGATTCAGAGCAAAGTACTTTGCTTACATGAGTTTAGAGTTGGATTTATTCAGGTGTCCAATTCTAAGATCTAGCTGCTAATTTGGGTCATCAAAACTAACTCAGAGAAGTGTGAAATCACTAGCATCTAGCAACATTTCTGAGGAGCTACAGTTCAATTCTGGAGCACGTTTTCAGCCACCTAAATCTCTTAATGCTTACTGATCATCTCAAACCAAGACTCCAACAGGATGCATGAATTCCCCAACATCCACCATAAGAAACTGTCACAGTGGATGTGGTCAAAATATGTCACTTTCAGAGATTGACTCTTAATCAAAGCTTGAGTTTGGAACATATGAACAAAGTTGCTGTCTTGGAAAGCAAGACAGATAAATTCCCATAGTGGAGAAGGGATTTGAAGGCAAATCTCTACTTTCCTAATAGATTATTTAACCTCTAAGTTACTGGGCTTGCAGTCTAAACTACTTTTTTAAGCTGTTTCACCTGGCTGCAATAATTAAATACACACTGAACTACACAATGCACAAGCACTGCTCCCCAGCTAAAGGTTTGAACAATGCATGTAGGAGACTGAAGGTTTTTATCTCATTCCCAGGATAAAACTGGTATCTTAGACATAAAGGACTCAATTGCAGCATGAAATTTTTGAGTCCACCTCACGCTTAGTACATTTTCCTGCAAGATGACTCCAATTATTTCTCCACTAAGACTACCTGTACATGGTGTGAAGTCATCATCCTTTATTCTAAGGTAGAAAAAATAATTGGTTAAATGCAAAGCCACAAGTGTCTGAGGTGAAAGGTATTTGAGCTAGAGGAAGGAATGTGAGGTCATGTTTAAATTATAGCTTTATGTCATGCTGGTTTTGTTTTGCAGGTTGGGGGGGTGGTTTCAGTTTAAAAAGATCCTTGCTTACTGTGTTGAGCTACATCAAATGCATGTTATTCCTCCACGTAGCTGGAGTTTAATTTGATGTTATGAATTCTACAGAGTAGGAAGTCCTTAGAAGTTACATATTGAACTCGAGCAATACCACCCTGCTCTCCTTTTCTGGTTCTTGATAATGCTGTTACATGCTGCATGGGTTTGCTATTAACCCTTTCAAAAAAAGCAGATACATTTTTTTTGTTTTTCAAAACCCCCTTAACGTTACACTGAATGATGCTTGTACCTGCCACAATTCTGCATGATTTGTGAATAAGCATTAGCAATCCTTGCACAAATGGGAAAAATGGAGGATGAAAAATACATATTTAAAACACTTTTTAAGGCCAGAGTCATAAGTTTTTATTTAATCAAATTCTCCAAAGCTAGAACCTGATACTAAGAAACTTTTCTTTATACTTTCAGGTTATAAGTGTGGACTAAATCAGTAATTTCTCTCTTTATACCACTTACCATGCTTTGCATAGGGACAAAAAAAAGGCTCAGGATTTTCTGTGAAACAGATAAAATGAAAGAATACTTTTTAAACGCAGGCGGACAAGGACACAAGTCAGAAGCATCTTTTAATAACTCGTGACAAGTGTGAATGTGACTGAGAAACTTCATATGATCAGATGACAAGCCTAATTAGGAGCATGCTGCTGAGACAAGAATTGCACATTTCACAAGATCTTAAGGAAAGAATATTTATTGGTCCACAACAAGGAAAAATAAAAACCCTGACGCAACACCTTTCCCAAAGTTGCAGCTGTAACATATGTTACATATGTATCCATATGAAGGCACTCCATCTATGTGCCTTCCAAACAATCTCTTGCTCTTTAAAAGATTTCGCTGACACTTGTCAGGTTGTTTTCAAGCAGTTAGGCCTAGGGGGTTTTTTCCCAGGTTGCTCTCAGAAAAAAATCCATACCATGGCAGAGATATGGTCTGTTGAGAAGCTGCTTGGAGTTTGTGATTTTACTTCTGCTCTTCATATTTAACATACACCTACATCTACAGAAATGGCTTGTGCAGGATTTATGCAAGTGCAGGGTGAAGGGTGGTTGTTTTTTTAAAAGAAAAGATTGAAAATCAATAGAAGCACAACGTGAGATAAGCTAATGCTCCAAAGATAGCACTTTAGGTACATCTGAACAACTAAAATAATACCACCCAGAACCATTTTCTTTCTGCCTTCATAGAGCTGTACGGTGATCGGCTATCTGTCCTCAAGTCAAACAAGGGAACTCATAGCTCAGGATGACCAAAAATTGAAAAGAGCCTTTAGGGTTTTGACAGCTTTTGAGCCTTTGCATTTTTCTAAGTCCTCATACTGGAAGGCATCATCAGTGCCCAGAAAATGTAACCCAAACAGGTGACTTGCTCAAGTCACAGCAGCCTTCCTGAACAGAAGCACTGCCCTCTTTGAGCTGTTCTCTGACACGTAATAGAGTCTGTTTATAACCTTTACTCAGCTGGGGTTTCTGGCTTAACTGCCTGTTAATCCTGCATAAGTATCATGCATCTGACTGGGGAATGGCTTGTTTTAAAATCACTGACTCTTTGCTTACAAGATCCACAGTATAGACTCTCTGCTAATACCTTTGCTACATCTCTAGATGGTTCTGTAGCTTCACCTGTAACCTACAGCAGGTAACACGGTGATGTAAGGTAAATTGCTGTCCCGTGATAGTAAGTATATTGAACATACTCTTATGGGCTAGAGCATAATGGAAACAGACGTGATGTTTGTTGCAGAAAATCTGTAAAGGAAATAGTAATAGTAGACAAGCTGGAAACAGGGCATGGGGCAGCAAACTCTTTTACTGTAAGGATAAAACCCAGCTGCCAATGATCTCAAGCTGCAGACAGAGAACTATAGGAGCTACTGTTTGGGAGAGATCATGATTTCACAGGGAGAAGGAAAAGAGATCCCAATCACACAGAGGACAGTTTACTGCTTTTCCATGACCCTCACTAACTCAGAGACAGGGTGCCTGCAGGCAGGGTCTGCAGGGAGGAAATGGCAGGAAGTTGTTTCCTGCAAGTGTAAATCTCTGAAGAATAGCATGTGCTCAGTCTTATGGCCCAGCTGTGAAGACCAGTCAATAGCTTTTGTGTTCCTCATATTTCTTCATTTAGGGATGTTCTCTTAAAAATATACATATATGCATACATATATACTCATATCCTTTTTTTACTAAATTAATGGAAGAAACTGGAATACAAGCTGAGCATGAAACCACAGTGCATCAGAATGGAGCACCCTCTGCAGTGTTACACAGTGCTGCTGGGTGACAGAATTGCACAAGAGGGAGAGAAATGGAATATATTGCAAAGTAAGGGAAAGAGAAGGGAGCCATCTATGCAGATATTTTGCAAGCATTAACTTAATGCTTGTTCATATAAAACATGTGAAAAGATGCCAAATTTATTTGTTCCAAGTAAATACACAAATCTCTTTGTTTAGATTAGCAGCAGACTGACTAACACAGTTTTGACAAAACTTTTGATAAGTGCATTGGAATGCACAGAAAACCGTCACACACACTGGTTTATGTTTGCAGTAAATCTTTAGGAGAACACGTACAAGACTTTACATAGCTGGTAATTTTGGGGCACACCATACTCTCAAAAACACATGATCTCTTACAAGTCCCAGCTGTCTTCCTTGAACTGCACTCCTATCAAATGAGAGAGGATGGCATGCCACAAATAGCACATGGTAAACACATCAAAGAAAGAAAAAACAAGCCCCCAAACAAACAGTGTTTCACTTCACTCAGGCATGAATAAGGCATGCTTTGATGCAATTGCATCTTATCTTTATAATTTATGTTCAAGTAGCTTGCAGCAGCCAGAGCCAAATGAAACCAAAGATCTGAATGCATGTAACTTACACTTAAAGCGACAATAAGGATGGCTCTTTTTATGAGCATCATAAAAAGCAGTAACCAAACAATCACAACTAACTAATGAACTGATCTGGGGTCTTGGGAGAAAGATTTCTGTAATAAATACTGGAACTACAACACCACATTGTAATGTTAATTAGGTACATAACAGCTGGTAGGCAAAGCAGTTCTCTGATTCACTTCAAGAGTACAAAGAAGGGAACAGATCCCCATGGCTTTTCTTAGGCACAGCATAATTTGAAAAATGTGAGCAATTTTGTAAGTATGATTAACCAAATGGACTACAATTTGTTTTGGACAAGATCACGGGCAAGGAAACTAAAGAGCTCCAGCTATATAGGAGTGCCTAGAACATCTGCAGATGTATGCTTAATATTTAATGGATCTGATTTTTGAAAAGTTGTTGGAGGTAGACAATGAAATACAGCATGTAAAGCTAATTTGGGCTGTACTTCCTATTTAAGGTGCTTTCAGGGAAATAAAGCAATCTAGTCATGCAAGGGTTTTTAATCTATGATTGGCAAATCATTTTGAACCTGTTTAATAGTTGAAAAGGAAATAGACATTTCTGGACAATTGAATGTTCTGTCATGATGCATGCAGTCTAAAGCTAGAGCATTGGTTTGTGATATAGGAGATCTTGCACTTTTTGTGACCCTTTTGTAAATCTCCTTTATCTCCTCAGTGCTTGCAAAACTGCTAGGAAGTCATTTAAAAAAAAAAAAGCCATAGAGGAAAACTCTGTTCCTGCTTGCATTTTTATGTTGAATACAAAATTTACCCTTGGAAATTTCAATAAGAAGTGCATGGTAAACTGCAACCAACTGTAAATCTCACCCACATGAAGAATTTTTCAAGACAACATCTCCTAACTGGCTGTTGAAGCAAAAAAACATGGAAGACATGAAGATAAGCCTCCTGCCAGTAGTAATTTTATTTTTTACAGTATGCTTTTAAAGTCTTTTTTTTTAAAGATACTGAAGCACCTTAAAGAAATTCTCATGCTTTGTTTGTTTTTTTATTATTATTACTAGCAAATCTATATCTCTCTTATATTTTGCAAAAGTGCTGTCTCCCTGTCCCAAAAGAAATCCAAAGAAAATCCAGCCTGAGGTACTTACCCATGTAGAAAATGTCATGTCAAAAGTTACTCTTTCATCAAGGTCTTACACACCACTTTACACTGATATATAGGAAAAAATTGCCTGCATATAAATGTAAACACATTTGTATCTTTATGTGACATTCCAGACACAAAGAAATAAGTCTCCTACAGGACAATATCTTGTCTACTAGACAGATTGTATTTTTCCCTGAATGAGCACAGTTTATAGTTCCAATAGTTTCCACATCCTAAGTATTTTGCTGTGACCTACTTATTCCTATTGCTCACAGTTGGAAAACAGCCACTGGACAAAGGAAAGTTAAATAGCCATTATATTAAATTTTGCAAACCTGCAAGGTAAATAAGGATGGGGGGGGGGGGAGAGAAGAGAAGAAATACATAAGAAAAGGAAGAATCTCAAAACAAAGCACATAAACCCCTTGAGGCTGAGTATCAGACCCAATTAGGTTAATAGAGTTTTACTGATTTGCTCCAGTTGCAAAACTGGTTCACATCTTTGTGTTCAGAGATGCGAGAGAAGCAGATTGTACCTTGTTCCTAGCTGAGCCTTGGTTCCAACTGTACCTTGCTCCTAGCTAAATATATAGTGAAGAACATGCCTCACACTCCTGTCACTTGAATGTTTCTGGACACTTCTCCCAGTACAGTGATGAATTACCCTGATCAAATGTCTTAGCCGTGCTGTTCTTTTAAGCCTCCCAATCCTAACACAATATTAATATATCTTTGCTTCTCAATTGTGTCTCACAGCTCCAGCTGCAAAGTGAATCCTGTGCACACAGTCACCTTCAGTGGTTTCTCAGCACTTGGCTCTTTGGATGAGTTGGAGGTCATGGCTCTGGGTGGTGTCCAGCCTGCAGTTTGAACATTATGAAATTACAGCATATTTTCAGCACAGAAAAAGCATCCTAGTACCAAGCATCATGGTGCATGTAGCTATCAAACAGCATTAGAAATACACATATGCTGTCAGCATTTTCACCACTTTGGTTTCTAGACTAGTGCAAGTTGTACACAAATATCACAGTAATTAAAGTGCTAGTGGCTGGTCTACACCAATGTTCCTACAAAAGCAAGGGAAATAACAAGACTGAAATAAATAAAGACTGAAATACAGACTATGTCTGGTGCCCCTAAAATAAATTTTCACTCCAAGTTAATTATGGTTTTCACAAATCTTCTCTCTAACTGATCTGCTAGCCAATAAAAACACTTAGATCCAAGCTCTAGGTAAGTCTGAGAGGGAGATTTGACCTCAGCCTACTTCAGTACAAGTCAAGGATTCAGCAGTTGACAGCCCTAGAGTGCATTCACTGAGTCTTCCCTCCAGCTCAGCTACATTCTCCTGTTTTCTCTTTCTGCCCTTCTTTATTAGAAGTGCCTTGTGTTGGTTTGAGTTTTACATCCTAGTCTACTCAGACATATTCCTACATACTGAACATTTCAACTGAGAGGCTTGACCCAGCAAGTCTCCCTTCTGACCTGCTGCCCTGACAAGCAGAAAGAAAAAAAAATCCATGAAGATTCTGAACAACCTCATAAAGTGATTAACAGTAGGGCTCTTGACTTTGGAGAAGCATCAGGATGCAGATGCCTCTTTGAGCACATTAAAAAAAACAAAAAAAAACCCCCACAACTAAACACCACAACTCAGCACATGGACAAGCTTTGGCTCATAAATTCAAAGGAATACAACAAGGACTCACTAAGAGGAGTTTAACCCTTTCCCTTTCTCACTGGCTACATTCAGGTGAGAAAGCAGAGGTAGTGAAGAAACAGTATCTCCAAGAACAAGTGAAGGCAAAGATGTGGGGTTGGCGTCCACACCCACTCTGCTGACAGATTTATGGCTCAGAGTTTTTTAAGAATACAGTGAAAGAGAAAAAAAATCAGAAGGCATTAATTGCTACAGCAAAGGAAGAACCAGGTAGGAGCTAAATTAAAACATAAAGCAAACCTTGCTTCTGTTATAATCTCATTTTGCTGTTGACATTAAACCTTGAAGAGTTCTGGTTTTCCACTCTTACCTCCCAGATATTCAAGAGAGACTGGGAGCAAAAGTAAGCATAGAAAAATCAACCAATTCTTTTTGGCAGAACCACGTGCAGCATTTAATACAGGCTGAGCAGAATGTACAAATACAGGCACACTTGTCCAGATATGATTTCTATGTGAAGTTGTTGACATCAAGACCAGTACTGAGTAATTTTAAGAAAAAGTCAATGTATTAAGGATGCTATTACCTATGCCACTATTCAAATCAAAAAAATTTCAAATCTCCTGCTATTGCAGGTCTGAAAATAGGCCAGATGTTGACAGGACATGACAGTAAGATTCACCTGCACTTCTTTTAGGCTTTTGTTACTCTCAAGAATTTTTAGAGCTTAAATTCAGTATAAGTCATCAGAAAATACAGAACACTTAAAAAAAAAAAAAGCCTGAAAAGCCTCTTTCAGTCTAGACCTTCAGAATATAACACTTTGGCCACATTATAGTACAATTGATGCCTCAGTTATTGCTAGGATCCTTTATAGCTACTGCAAGGTCCCTGCCCTGTTTCTGGTTTAATTGTTCCTAATTTCTGTTTATCACTTCTTATCCTGTTCTGTGGTTAAACTAGTTGGAGCAGTTTCTGAGCACAGAATCTAAGCCTATACCTCAAATAAATAAAGAGCTAGCATTTCCTCTATTCTGGGATTCAGTAACATCAGGGGGAAAAATTTCTTTTCCACCTTCAGACAGAGTAATAAAGTATCATTACACTGCTTTTCACAAAACTCTGCTCCAGTCAAAACAAGGTATGTCCACAGGAGTGAGAGTGTGTCAGCAAGAGGAAGAAGAAACCTTGAAGAAAAGAGAAGTGGTTGGAGGCAAGCTGCTGCAGAGCAAACTGCCAACGAGTCAAACCAGCTTCCAGACCAGCAGGACAGCCAGGGCTGGTCTGCAGCTGAGCAGGTGCTGCAGGAGGTTGCAGCAGGCTACACTGCCCATTGCTTCCATAAGGAGAGAGGGGAAAGGCAGCGCTGATAACAGCTAAGCAAACTGCAAGCCAGGGGAATGCTGAAGCAGCTGCTGGACAGCAAACAGGCAGCAGCAGAAAGTCCCCATCACAAGGAAATAGAAATGCATGTACAGAGTTACTGTATTGTATTCCGCTTCCAATTCGCTTTCTGCCTAAATTAGAATTAATATTTTAAGGTCCTAAGAGAAATCCACCTTACACTCAGCTGCTCTTCCAGTAATAAGGATTAAATCAATCCTTTCTTCCTTCAGCTCCCCACTGGGAACAAACATATGGCTTCTGAAAGGGTTTGACCCATTTCCCATCTGCCAGTGACCACACTAGAGGTAGTGAAACGCAGCATCAGCACCCATCTAGGAGAAGATGGAAAGAGACCTCCTGAAATTAAGACAAACTGATTCATCAGGCAAAGATTCTGAAATAAATGAAAGCTTTTTAGTATACCAGAATTCATTAGTAAGTACAGGTATTCATTTGTATGTGTACATTAGGTCTTCATATAAATTTATGGGTGATGCTATGATCATGCAAATTCTTCCATCACAAACATTCTGCTAAAGTTATTAGTCAGTCTTCAAGGTCCCTTTCATCATTATTTTAGTTGCTTGTAGACACTGCACATGGATAATTTTGAGGTGGACACTGCTGGTCACCCTTACCACACAGCAGGATGCAGTGAAGGGCTTCTCAAGCTTATAAATTTAATTACTCCAAAAGTAGCCATATTCCCCTAATAATAAGTCAAGTTGATAAATATATTTATTCATATTTATCTATATTTTATTTATATTTTTATATAAATATGTTTAATTATTATTTTTAATTAGCCAAGTAATCCACTAATGCAGCCTTTCTGTTTCAGTGGCTGGATTTCTCTGCATCAAATGTGCTACATGGTGCAAAGCTATCAAGTTCATTTATTGTTGTCTCAGGATTTTTATAGTGCACTTCATTTTAGAATTGCCAGCAGCAGACTTGTCCCAGGACTCTCATCCCAGGATAAAAGAGATTTAATATATGCATTACAGTCTTTTGGAGTTGTGGAGCATTATTCTTCATATCCTTATGGTCACTCATGTCCATCTTCTAAAAATATGCTAAAACACAGAGCAGATTTTTATTTTAATATAGATCTATCAAGCAACAAACCACCCAAAGCTTGAGTATAGGCCTTTTCAGGTTTGCTAACATATCACCTCTGAAGGAATCCAACTCAGCATTTGTACAGTTTAGGAACAAATTATTAAATGTCCCTTCCTGCTGATCCATTTCTCCAAATTCTCTAAAGAACTTCACCCTTCATGAAACTTTCATAAAAAGCAATGCACCTAAATTTGTATTAGTCCCACTAACAGTAACAAAAGTTCTCAAGTGCTAGATGACCCACAGATTTAGACTGCTAACTCAATTATCCAATGCTTTTCATTCTAGACAGCAGTTTATTTTGTTCCTGTCTTCATTCAATTCATTAGGCAGTATCCATCACTTCTTAATTTAAGGAATTAAGCAAAGAGCACTATTGAATGAAAGGTAAGAGTTGTGAAAATAAAAACAAAGTTTTTAGCTTTAAGTTAACTTCCAATCATTCAGAAATTATGTCTGCTACTTCAATTTTAGGAGAACTGAAGTTTAGTGAAGGCCGCTGTCTGAGCAAATCCTCAAGAGTTCACAAATTTAGAAACACATTTTTAGGCTTGGTAACCAGCATAATGTTTCCTAAGGTAATTAGCCTCACTGATTTAAGAAAGTTATGGTGTTAGGGTTACACATGCAGTAGACAGAGACACAAAAGCGTAGCAGTGTTTCCTAGTATTTAATTTTTCATTTGGGTCATGTCAGAAAAGCCACAAGAATGTGTTCCCAGAGTACTTCACAACTCCAAATTGCAGAGCAAAGTAGGACAAAATGTCCCAAGAATTCACATCACAAATTGTTTTGAGGCCCAAGCAAGCACTTAGGCTAATCCACACATTAGCCACAGGAATGTTTCTTTTGCCTTCTGAGAAGCCTGAACAGCTTGAGGAGACCAAATAACTCCAAAAGATCAATATATTTTCTTATACAACAAAGCTGCAATCTTCAAACCTACCTATTTTTAGCTGCATTTCAATTTCTCAGTTGGATTTTAACTCTGCTGTTACATATAATTACATTTTTCTTTAGGAAACTGTCAAAAAAAGACTGGATTGGCTGTCAGATTTAATATTACCTTTATTCTTACTATTAAAATTTCATTTATTTTTATATCTGAAAATTTTTTATTCTGAAAATCGTATAATTCTAGAACTACATACAATTCTGAATCAATGTGATTAGGTAGATTTTTTCCTGAAATATTAGAAAACGTGAAAGAGGTTTTAAATACATGGCCAAGGTCACAGCTTTTGTTGCTTTTTGTTGTTAATGTCCCTTAAATCCATTAATTTCAAACTTGTCACAATTTCCAGTCATTTCAACATTGAAAAGAAATCTCTCTTATCAGTTGTCCCTTTAATTGCAAGTTCTCTTTCCTTATTCTTTAAAATGTATGCATAAATTTTTAACTAAAATCAGCTTACTGGGAAACATGACTTGAAAAAAATCACCAAATATGTTTTAATACGTTTTTATCAACATATCTCAGAATAAAGTAGATCAAGTTTTAGAATGTTTCTAAAAGGTTTTTAAATTTTGAAAAATGGAAAAGCTCTACAATAAATTACTCCTTCTTTTTATATTCCTATTACTTTGATCAACAATTTTATAATGCTTTGCAATACAATAATTTTTAGTGATTTTCCATACATATGTGTGTGAATGTAAATATCTTATAAAAATATAAAGAATAAACTCCGTAAGGCAAAAAATTAATTAATAGAAATATTTGTGTTCATCAATTTCATGAAAAATAAAGGGAAAAAATCACTCCCATCTCTTACATTTAAAAGAAAAAATAAAATCCTGTATAGTGCAGTAAGATAATTTAGTTATGCTACATATCTCTTAATCTTAATGAACAAGCTGTGATAATCTCTACACAGAAAAATCTAAATTATGGGAACCCAGAGTGGTTTTTTTCGGTCTTGTTTCAGGATTGATTTTTTTTTTTTTTTAACCTGGGAAGGCATAAAGAAATTTAAATTCTAGCCCATGTCATTGTATTGCAAAAACCTTTCTGGGTCTCACTCCAGCCTATGGATAGTTCTGCTTGCCATCTATGGTATCAGGTGTACATACAGGTGGTATACATGTCCTTTTGAATACTTTTAAAACCATGAGCAATCTTCAGACTCCTGAAGAAAATGCATTATTTCCCAAAGAAAAGAAAATCACTTGCCTATTAAGCTTGTCTACCAAACTGGTTGAAAAATGAACGCCTAACCTATGTGCTCCAATTGTAAAAAAATATGAAATTGTGGCTCTCATTTAGTTGCACACAGAGAAAATAAAACTTATACCAGAACTTTAAGTCCTTCAGTACTATTTTAAAGATAGTGTTTTACTATGCTTGGGTTTATTAAGGAGATCATAATTCAGTATTGTGATCTAAAAGTCATAGGGGAAAAAATGGCAAAGTCAGCATTGATTAAATTGAGCAACATGCTAGAAGGATATAGCTATTATTTTCAGAAAGTAGCAGAACTATTGATATTGTCTGTTGTTTTGCAGAGGCAAGCAGCCTATTCTCTACAGTATCTGAAATATTAAGTGTAAAGTCAATAAAAATACTATGTTTACAAACACAGTTCTTTTTAAAATCACAGCACATAAGATTTTTATGAGGACTGATGCTAAAGTAAATATAGGATAGATCTATTGTTTGTGACAGATGTTCTAAAAGAACACAGATTTTAATTATATTCCTCTCTATTTACTTAAATTATGTTTTATTCACCTATGATAAAGCCTTGACATGTAGACAAAATTAATGGTGAAAAAAACAGATGCACTAAGGCTTCATTAGTTAATTGACTGAACACCTCCATAATGTTTAGCAGATGATCCATCATTTTCAAAAGGTTCATGTACCTTTTCTGACCCCAAAACACCCGCCTAAACAAATAAAAGGACACCTCTGAGTGAATTACAAATACAGGACTAGCACCAAACCAAGCACAACCAAGATTTCAACACTCTGAGCTCGTGAGCCTAATCGATTCAACTATTTTCATTATTATATTAAAATATGCTATAAATCTGGATAACAGTGGGCACAAGTAGAACTGGGGAGAGGTGTGGCTGGGGAGCAGCCCTGCAGAAAGGGCCAGGTGGGTGCTGGTTGGCAGCTGCTCAGTGCCAGGGCAGCCCAGGGGGCAAATCCATCCTGGGGTGCATCAAACAAAGCCTCAGCCAGCCAAAAGGGGAGATGAGCCCACTGTACTCAGTGCTGAGGCCTCACCTCGAGTGCTGTGTGCAATTCTCTGCCCCACAGTTTAGGAAGGATGTGAAGGTCCTTGGATGCATCCAGAGGGGAGAACCAAAGCTAGAAAGGACAAGAAGGTATTTCTTATGAGGAGCAGCTGAGGGCATTGGGTTTGTCTAGTTTGGAGTAAAGGAGGCTTAGAGGCAACACCTCACTGATCTCTACAGCTCCCTGAAGAGGGCGAGGGGGGTGGGAGGTTGTTGAGCTCTTCCACCTGGTATTCAGTAGTTCAAGTGAATGGTCCTTTGAATGGTTCAAAAACATGTCACAGGAGGTTCAGACCAGGCATTAATAAGCATTTATTTACTGAGAGGATAGTCAAACAATGGAACAGCCCTCTTAGCTGTTGGTGCTTTGTGCCCCAAGCCTGTCTGTGTTTAACAGGCATTTGGACAACATGCTGGTTGGCCCTGAAGCAGTCAGACAATTGGATGAGATTGCAGGTTCCTGACAACTGAACTATTTTATTCCACATTATTAAATATCAACAAGTAGGAAAGTTGATAAATTATCTTTTATTATTCTTGGTATTTCAGACAAGAGAAAGATAATTTTTTTAATCTCTGCAAATCAATAGTGTCTTATTTTTAGACAAAAACTGCTCATATTTTAAAGACTACAGCTGGTCTTTCAGAAAGTTCATTCTTTATTCAACAGCTCATTGCATTACACTGTTTCCTTCTTTTCACCCAGAAAATAAGTTTAGCTTATGGTTTCAATGTTGTTCTCTTCTAAACCCTAAACCACACAGGAAGACAATGTCTTTCTGGGTGGTAATGATACCATTTTTTTTCCCCCCTAATTGCAAATACTTTGTCAATTTGTTTTGTCAATAACTGGCTTCAGAGGTTCCTCGATGTCATCAAAAACTGTGGTGAAACTATTATTGCCTCCTTTAACATATAACTACGTATTAAGGACTTATTAACTGCAAGGTTATAGCCAAGAAGGTAAGGATATAGACCTAGAAAGCTTTGTAATGGGATATGCAGCATTTCACTGTTAAGCCATTCATCCACATCTGGTCTAGCTTAGCAGTGACCTAAAATCATTACCGTATGACGGCTCCTTCCTAAGTTATGCAAAAGGAACAATTTAGTCCAGTTTTTTAACTGAGGAAATATGCACATCACAAAGGACCCATTAAAATATCCTGCAGAGTCTCCAAGGATTTAAAAAATGAGTTTGCTTAGCCAAAGTTAAATTTATTATTACTGTGTTCTTAGATTGCTGCTGATTCATTTTCTGCATGCTGTAACCGTACAGGATAAAGCCAGTATATACATTTTTTGCATGTTGTACTTTTTAACTCTTTAACCTTACTCCAAATATGATTAGCAATAGTGCATCATACCCATTAAAAGGCCACAGAGGAGTTTGCAATGTTCGTGTTATTTTGACAGGAGCTGAACTGGAAGCAAGGCCTGTGGGATCTTTAAGCAGCAGTTCTGGCCTGTTTATTTCAGCTGTTACCTTATTCTCCCTCGGCTTCCTGTAGCCCTCAGCAAACCCATTCAGCCCCCAGAAACCAAATTTCCCCCCTCTTCTGCCTGGGGTAGCTCTGGCCAAACTCTTTCTTCCTGCTCTGTGCCCCTTCTCTGAGGCTTTCTGCAGACTCTGACTCTCAGCAGCCAGGCTGTTCCCAGCTGCCTTTCTGCACCTTCCCATGAGCAGGAAGCCCTGACACCACAAACACACCCTGGGCACATTCTTTCCTTCCTCACAAGTCCCTTCCCTGTCTGCCCAAGCATTCTAAAAGGGTATTGACTCTCATGGTTAGCACTCCCCACATATTTCTAGCAGCAAGGATCACTTGTCAAAAAACAGAGTTTGTTATAGGTCATGGAAGAGGTCACGGCACAAATCTTCGACACCCTCTCACATACCTGCCATGCTCCTGGTACAAAACTTTGCAGGCCTGCTCTCAAATTTGTGGAAGCACAGTGGGCATTTGGAGTGGGACTTGTTTGTGCACCTGGGTATGACTTCACATACAAGTCGGTCTGACAATACTGATGATAACAACAAGCATAGAAATATAACACTAGTACCAAAATGGATTACACTGCTGTGTTTGGCTTGTTTGTTTCTAGGATCTATTAAAAAAAAAAAAAAAAAAAAAAAAAAAAAAAAGAAGCATTTTTATAGCATTTACTATAGACTTCTCCAAAATCATGTTGAATTACATCAGCAGATGGAGTTGTGATTTTTGACCCTAATGTTCTTATTGCCTGTCTACTTTGTCACTGTTATCCCTGCTTTGTCATTAAATAGGATTCCATTCCCTAGGGCTATCATAAATAATTCCCATAAATTCACATTTTAAGTTGACCACCACGCTTTAGTTCAAAGAATTCACTGTGCGAAACTTTGTTTTCTGTACAACGAGGACCTTTTATTTTCAGATTCAGTACTAGGAATTCTTTTATATTTCAAATAAGAGTGAAACAAAGTCAATAAAATGCTAAGATTTTTTCAACAATTATAGTCCACTCCACATAAAATCTTTTTCAAAAAATAATTTTTTCAATCTTATTTTCAAGCCATGGATACCTTACTTGGCCTTTTAGAAAAGAGTCATTATTTAAAGCTTTTGATGCATTCCTGAAGATTTTGTCTACTTTTACCGTTATAAAGCTATATTTCAAAAATTGAAGCCAGGATAAAATTTGGTAAAATTGTTTTATCATCTCTCAAGAAGGCAAAATATTCATGTTGGCTTCCCAAAAAACTAGTTTCAAACCTGCATATTATTACTGGTACTCCGATCATAATCAGCTTTCCAGTACACAAAAAACACTTTAGTGCTTCAGTGTACTACAACAGCAATCGGAACTTCACAGACAAAACTAATAACATTTTCATTTTGGGGCAGGAAGCTGAGGAGCAAGATTATTCCCAAATCTTTGCAGTCCCACAACCCTTTATCAAACCTTTCAATCTCAAATGAGGCACATACATTTCTAATGTTTTTACTTGTTCCAGGAATTCAGCTTGGCTTTGTTCAATTTCATGACACTTTCCTTGGGGAAATCACAGAATCGGGAGAACAAAACAAAACAAAACAAAACAAAACAAAACAAAAAAAAAAAAAAAAAAAAAAAAAAAAAGGGAAGATATTGGGACTGAAGCTTATTAATGACCCTAGTAAGCCTTGAGTAAGACCTACAGATTTTTATTTCCATTAGAAGTGGAACATGAGAAGTCAACAGGAGTTGAGTTAGATCTGTACCAAGAACTAAGCAGCACCTGAGGCAAGATTCAGTGGGATGCCTGTAATAGGTGCAGCAGAGAAATAATTGCAAGAGGGAGTAAGTGCTAAGGTAGCTTCAGGAATAACCTAATGCTAATATTTTGGAGCAACTCCAAAATGTGATTTATTAGCATGCAATATCATCACTGGTAATAAACCCCACTCACTGCTGCTTTGCTGCAGACCCTGCTCCTCCCAGCCTGTGCACAGCTCCCAAGGGAACTCTGACAGCCTTTCCCCTCATCACTGCTGCAGAAATTATCTCACTGGGAGCCATTAAAGTACCATTATGCCTTGTTAGCTCCCTCACTCTTCTTTTAAAATTAAAAAAAACACCACAATCAGAAGCTTGGATTTTAGGGGGAAGGGGGGAGTGCTAATCAAGTTTTCCATGCTGCGTTTCAATATGTTCTAGATTTGTTACTTGGAGTCAATGTCCCTGGTGAACACACATTTGTGTCAAGGGAATGGTTAGATTACAGTCTCCTTTCCCACCTTGTACATCTACTCCTATAATCTCTTTAAAGAACAATGGTATTCCTCACCTTGAAAAAGGGCATGATTTGTATTGCATTACCACCCAAAAAGTGTAATAGTCTGTCACTGATAACATTATTGGACTTTTCAGACTCTAAAGATGACAGAGTTGCTAATTGACCCATAATTTTTTATCAAATGTCTGGTGGTCTGCCTTAAATTTACATCTTTATCAGCTTTCTAAAGTGTCACTGCACAGAATTTTGGAGTTTATCACTACTTTTTCATCCCATTTGAATCTAATGTTGATTCCGTGATGTCTTAGAAGATCTCTCAGAAGAAGAAAGCAAGCTACCTTCTGCTTGTGGCCCAGCTGGCAATTATGAACTATCAATCAGAAAAGGAGGACTTAAATAGAGTCTCATGCCACAGATCATATTTTCCTCACTTTCAGTAAAATGACTTGAAAGGCTGGAATAAATCACTCTGCATCCTGGCCCAGGAGATAACCACCTCTAAGTATTCAATACATCCACCATTTTTCTCATAAAGGGATTTATTCTACCCAAAGATTCTTTTCTCGGCTGCCTGCAGAGAGAAGTGAAATGCTGGACTATCTTCCACTGGGCTGTCAGGACATGTTATTCTGCTGATCAAGGATCTTCAAGTACCCAACACTAATCAGCCCAAGACAGGCTAATTATAATCCCTGAGGCCGCCTCCAGTCTAGAAAAATATTGCTAAAAAAAAAAATCCTCTGAGCCTTGCCAAGCTGGCATTTTTCCTGGCTCCAAGTGGTATCAAATTTCACTTTCAGACTGTGTAATTTTCAGGTTGGATATAGCTGGGGGAAATATCATTTCACAGGCTGAAGGTTTGTTAAGGTTCTCTGTAACCTCTCCCCTCCCTGTGGTTCTCCCATACCAATGAAAGCACCTGACAAAAAAAATGTTATTTTATCTTCATACTTTTGCTTAAGTAATGGCTATCCACAGTCTGAAGTTATTAAGGATTAGTTAAAACCATGAGGTATTATTCAGATTTAAAGAATCCATCAACAATTAACAGACAGTAAGAAGACAGAGAAATGCACAATCCAATTTCTAAACCATTCGATAAGGTTCAAGAAAACATGCTGTTGGAGTTCACATGTGTCTAACACTAATCTTAGGGGCAGAGTTTAGTAGACTAGCATGTTTCATTTAAATACATCCCGAGATTCAACTTTTAGCCAGTATGTAGGATAGTACATGTAAGTAAGATGAAACTGAAATGGATTCCAAATTATATTGTGAATCAGAAAAAAATAGAGGTTAATTTCAGGTCTACTTTTACTCTTTATCACTCATAAAGCATTTTTCTTTCCATATGCCTCTTCCCTGAGCTATTGGCACATTAATTGGAAATATACACCCCTAGCTTACTTGACACAGCTATTCTGGTTTCCGAAATAAATATTTATTTGACTGGAAAGAGCAATATCTCCACAACCCAGGGGACTGCCTAATTCAGAGCAGATGTTAGTGCCATATATCTTACATCTCATTTTAATGCATATCCACCTGTCAATAGCTGTTTTGGGTTATGTGCTCTCTGAACAAAACTTAGGCAATAAAGTTTCATGAAGATCAACAATTGGTGTTTGGATGGGTCTGCAATGACTGAGAAGACACCATTTTGTAGAACAATTCTTATTAATCTCTAATTTTGGAAAGGAGCCCTTGGAATTCCTGCAAAAGCATGGCAGGTCCCCCTTTCACAAAAACCAGTATTTTCTTTTTAAGTAGAATGGCATGAACATATTGCCTCAAGCCTTACAGACCAGGTGGTGCTGCCTCTCTCTCTACATGGAAATCACTTTGACTCAGCCAGTAGACATATTTGCCTCATCATTTCAAACTTAATTGTAGAATTAAGCTGATATTTTCAGTTCAAAAGGCTCAAGAGTTTGCATACACTACTTACAAATGTAATTTTTTGCTGCCAAAACCACTGAGCTTTCAATACATTTTGTAAATGTTCTACCGTGCAATCTTTTACCTAAGACCAAAAATGCCCAAAGCTGGTTTCCCTCCTTGAGGTTTTAACACTGCATTTTCCAGCACCCACATCTCTCTCATTCAGCCACGTTTCCTTGCACCATTCTCTGTGGTAGCTGCTCCTGTCTGGCCTGTATGTATCTCTGTGTGTGAAGTGGGATTGGCAGTGGTGTCACCTAGCAGAGTGTTTGCAAAGGGAATCAGCATCTTTATGTCCATTCCGCAGGAGGCAAGGGGCACAGCTATAGAGGCAATGTGGAAGGGGCATATTTAGTATCAGAGCCAAAAGCAGTTTCCAGTCTCCTTGATTCAAGTACCACAGGCCACTACCTTTCCTGTAGTTTATAACTTCTCTGACCAGCTTTTATTCTCTATCCTTTTATCCTAAAATTTAAACCCAGGAATTCCTTCTACTAGTTTCAGTACATTTTCGTGACAAGCACAGGAGGTAGAACACCTAAGATCTTGACCCAAACAAATACTAATTCAGTACTAGTGTTCTACAGAACTCACCATTCACGGCCCCAAGATGCTGCTAAACAATTCTGTATGCTGCCTAACAAGAACAGGAACAACAGACATCTGAGGGGATTTCTCTCTCTTGATTAAAGTGACTTTACAATTTCCAGCAAAGAAAAGGAATCACATAGCTGAGACCAGCAAATGAAACTGAACTTCCAATCTAATTCAAAACGACCTAATAAAGTGGAACAGAAGGAATAATTAAGAAGTTTCCGGTGTAATTCACAGAAATACAAAATCAAACCTACCCATTTATTTAAAAGTTTACTTTTAAAAGCTACTGCATTGCAAACAGGTGTGAAGCACTTCAGGGATTAAAATTCTTTTCTTCTGAAAGAGCTAGTACCATTATTGCTGATACATCATGCACAGAGTATATTTAGATTCCACCTTCTCCAGATACAAGAAAACCCAAAATCCCCTAATTATTTTCAAAGGTTATCTGTGCATAATAACATCAAAAAACTCCTTGCTGCTGTTAATGACCTAGTAAAATACTAGGATGAAATTTTGAGAAGGAATAAGACTAGATGGCATATTAAAGATCTATAGAATAGACACTGCATGTTTTAATAGCTGACCCTTAAAATGGCAACTTACATATCTGCTGTGTCATTGCCTTAGCAACAGACTAGACGTGCTGAAATCTGACAGACAGCAGGCTTTTCTAGCTGAAACTATGGGTTTTAAGGGGAGGGTTTTAGCAATCGAAATCTGATTTATTATTCTAAGGAAACGGTATGTTTTAGGAGACTAGCAAGGCAGCTTAAAATACAGGAAGGACACACACTAGCTAGTATAGCCTTGGCCAGGGAATTAGTCTCTTCAGCAGGAAAAGTTGTTTCTAAACATGATCTAACACACTTGAAAATTGTAAGCAGCCTGGAGCAGCTTCATGCAACAGCTTTGAAAGATTTACTTTATTTGAAAACATTCTCAATAGACCATAGTTATTCCATCAATAGCACTCAGCTCTGAAGTACAGTTTTTCATGACAAAAAACTAAGTGTGAAGAAAAGTTTTTCATTAGTTTTTTCATTGTTAATTAGTATTTTGTTTGAGTTTCTTTAGGGTTTGTTTTGCAATACCGGCTGAAAAACTATTTTATGCAGCCCTCAGACTTGACAATATCAGTCTCCTTTCTTTTTGGTTTGTGTTCATTGTACATGTTCTATCAGTCTCTCAAATAAATACCTGCCAAAAACCTTTATATATATATACACACACATATATAATTGAAAGGGAAAAATTGTAATACAGTCGACTGTTCAACAGCATTTCTTGGTGGGCTTGGTTCCCAACATCTAATGTTGTACTGTGTAATGCAAAAAAGGCATTACTTTCCAATTTTCTACCTAATGACAATAATATTTCAGTTGGTGGGTATATTGTTTTCTTTTTTTACCTATTTTGCAGACAGGTTTTATTGTATTGACTGTCTTGGCAGAGAATACTCTGTCACAGCAATCTGTTAAACAAAGGAAGAGCACTTATCTAGCCAATAAAGGAAACGCTGTTTTAAAACTTTCAAAACAAATGTAGGGTGTCTTTTTAAACCAAGAAGTGCACAGAACTTCTTACCTTTTGTTGCAAATTAAATGCATAAAGGTGCAACTTTTTATTTCATGTTAATCAATACAGCCAAGTTTTGTCTAAAACACTATGATAAGCAGATACTCCTCCTTTGAAAACTAGAATGTTTCAAGCTTCTTGTGTTAGTTTGCAGCCTAGTTTACAGTAGGTAAAAAACGGTTTTTTGCCTTAAATCCCTTGAAACTTCATGATGGACCTCCACTAAAAGCTCAGCTTTATCAAATAAAACCATGACCAATAAAAGACAACCAACCTCAGAAAACAAACAGAAGCACAAACAGGAAAACACAAAAGGCAGATAAAGGATTATGATTTTTTTAAGTTCTATACAAGCAACAGGAAAAATAGCTTTTTCTCTCATGTCTGCCAGAGATTTTCCAAGAAACTTGGACATGTTACTTATCCCTTATAAGGAAATACTTAGGAAAAGTGATGAACAAAATTCTTCACCTCAATTTAAGCTGAAAAGCAAGGCAAACAAGTCAGATAATATTTGACTGTTTCTCAGTTGTCTTTACAGCCCCTAGCACTGTAAGGGCTCTATCCAAACTTCAGTAGAGAGATCTGAATTTTGTTACTTTAAAATATAGTAATAGCCCTGAAGTCCCACAAGTTTTCTGTATCTAAACTTTCATAAACCACTTTTTTAGAAACTGTCCAATTTTTCCAAGAGATTTAAATAAGAAAAGAATGACAACTTTGAGAAGAGAGCAATTACAGGCATGTAGTTCAGGAACAGCAAGCTGGAAGGAGAAAGTAAGACACAGAGGATGTCAACACATGATGGAATTGAGAGGAGCTGCAAACAAATACAAGTCTAAAATAATCTGCAAGGAGGACTTATCAAAGTTACACAGGATGCATTTTAAAACTGAAGTAGAGATTCAGCTATAAGCTTTTAGACCAGAGGAAAAATGCTGCAAAAAATCACACAGAAAACAAACAAACTTTTATATATAAAAGGAAGATGCCAGCATTCTTCCTTTTATCTGCATACCAAGCTGGCAAAAAAAATTGTATTAATATTTGACAGCACATGAAGTAACTTCATGTCTGCATACTAACCCTGAAACTGTGACATTGAACTTACAAGAGAATCAGTACAAGGCAGCTCTTGAATGACAAAAGATATGTAAAAAAGTAGTAGTTAAACAGTAGGACTGAAAGTAGAACAAATTACTGCAGTTGGGTGCTTCCTCAGTCAAATGCTAGTTCTTTCAGTACAACCTCATGCTAACAAAGGCTATCTTTCTAAGTGTGTCAGTTCCCATAAGACACTGTACCATGGAGGCTGAAAAAAATATTTTAAAGAGCTATTTCCTCATTGAAATCATCATCACTTGAAAGACTACTTTGCCAAAGAGAGAATGCATGTTTCAGCTACACGTTTAGCATACCTTGGGTCTCTGAGAAAGTAGCTGGATGTGGAGCACCAGCAATGCTGGGGGTCAGTTATTCCTGTGCCTGCTGCCCCAAGGGTCAGGTGCTCCCCCTTCTCAAAGCCTTTCTACTGCCTCACCCTACAGAACAGGCAACTGCTTGCCCTGAGTGCTCTCACCAGTTCCAGAGGCCACTGGGCTGGAAAAGGTAAATGTCAATACAATTCACAGTGCTCATTCTCCACCCTTAACTTTGATGCTGATACTCTCCTCAGGACACAAAGGTTATCCCCCAGGCTGGAGGATACTCCTTATATCTACAAGCTATCTCCACTTTCAGGCACCTTAGAAGACACTCTTTACACAGCTGAGGGAAATCCCTCCTTGCCTGGCATCGGGACTGAACACTGGACAAGTGGCAGGCAACAGCATTTTGGCCAAGTCTGCCAGGACAAGCCTGCATCTGACACATGCCATGAGAGCTGAGAGCTCACACAGAGCAGAGAGTATTCCTGGCTTGAAACATCTTGTGTGAAAGTGCCAGACATTGTAAACTACACAGAGCTGAATTTTTTGACCTTGGAGGGAGGAAAAGCTGAGTCAGCCTTGCTGGGATTCAAAGAACTCAGAAGTCCAGATATTTGAAACCTGTCTTTCATGCACTAAACAGGAAGGGAAGAGCTATTTGGATTGCTTTTTAATTTATTCCCTCTTTTCCTCAGAACCAAAGCTTTTCTGAAGGGTTTTTAAAAATAAAAAAAAATTTGCTTCAGAAAAGCATATTTTGATATTCAAAGAGTGATTTTTGTGGTGACCCTTCTGACATTATATATACACATAAATATGACCATACCAAACTAGTTGAAGGATTTATATTACACACTTTTAACAGGTTTTTTTTTTTTTAATGGATAGGAAGTGGGGATAGATACTTTCATTTTTAAATCTACAGAAAACATAAGATATAAAACTGAATATGAGAAAGACAATACTCCACAGGCCTTTGTCCAAGAGCACCAATCAAGCAGCATACATGCCTGTGTAGCAAACAAGGTACAGGTAGCCTTTAAGAACTGACAAAAATGAAAACTAGTGCAGCAACAGCTTGTTAGGGTTAGAAACACAGCTGAGGTCTGCCTTCCCCTCTGCCAAAGTCTCCAGAGGCTGAGAAACTCAAGATGGGGAGCTGCCTGCCCAGAAGAATTCTGGATCATCACAGTGATGTCAGATGTGATGCCCATCCATTGCCACTTTGACGTGCAGTATGTCCTGTTCCCTCCCTCCCTAATCTAGTCTCCTTTGGGCTCTCCATCCAGATCAGCTTTTCCATTTATTCCTTCCTTTCTTGTGGCAGAAAAAGGCTTAACCCAGTCTGGATGACTCACCATAGGGGCAACATATACAATTTTCTTACTTTCTGCAGCTAGAATCTGCTTTAATGACTCTTTGTTTTTATAGAAGTGGAAAAGCAAAAGCCACCTTTACCCAGTCCAGTCCACAGAAATGTTAGTATTCAGACATAAACTAGTTGCAAGAGGATTTCTTGATGTCATCTTTTCATTCATGTATCATTGATTTTTTTCCCAATAACACCAGCATATCTTGTTATAAAATGTAAAGAAATTTCATTATAAAACATGATCCATACTTAAAATAAAAAATATAAATATAATATTTCAACAGAGACACAAAATATATTTCAATATGCATGATTTTTTTTTCTTTTAAAAGCAACTCTGGAACTTCAGACATTCTGCCCCTCCCTGAAGCTAGGAGCACTCAGCAGAGACCAGGAAAAAAAATCACACCCAGAATTTTGTCAATATTTCTTTGATGACGCAGCAATGACTTCTACAAGAGGGTGCAAGTAGGACAAGGCATGGGAATATTTTTAACTATTTCTAATTCCTAAATTATTTTTAAGGAAATATTTCACCAGCATTTTGGAAATGCCACCAATTCTAATTAATACCTGAGCACATCTGATAGAGATCTCCTTTGACTAGACTTTCAAGGGATGAGTTCCTGAGCACAGTTTCATTCCAGATCTGTCAGAGGTGGGAGGCACAGGACACCCATCCACTGTTCTACTGTAACGTGACCTACAAAAGGAACATTCAGAGCATAGGGTTCCCTCAACTCCTCTTTAGAGAAGAGAGAGAACTTCCTTCCATTGAGGGCATGTTCTGATCCCCTCTAGGTAGGCTTTGCATTATTGCATGGTGAAAAAAAACCCTACAAAGAGTTAAAACTGTACCAAGTTCCATTGCTGTGATCAGATTTTGTCATCAGCTCCTACAGCTGCTTTAGGAAGAACCAAGCTTCTGTTTCTCTCTGCTTTGAGTGCTAAGCTATGTAAGAAGTATTTAATTTATGGTATAATAAAACCCTTCAGAGCAAAGTAAAGACTAAACAGTAACACCCTTTCAGTTCATTAGTACACGCCCATCTCCAGCTCCACGTCAGTATGATTCTGCATGTGCAGAAGAACTTTGGCCTTCAGATTAACTGTCCAAATTCAGCTACTTCAGAAAAGAATACATGTATTTACAAAACATATTGCCTTCAGTAACGGTATAAGGCCAGCTGTGAAACAAAGCTGAAAGCAACACAATTTCCACACTGTCAAATGCTGTCTCACTTGTACCAGTTATGAATCTGCCTAAACAACAAGCAAAACTGTGTTTTATCTTTAGTGTTTCTACATTTGGCCATGCTCTGACTCAGGCAAATCAGGGTTGCTCTTCATAATAAGACTTTCTTCATCACTCCGTACTTTTCCATATCCTCACATACAGATCTCATTGCAACACTTGGGCCCATACAAAAAATTGACAGAAAGCATTCTATAACCAAAGTATTAAGCAGGAGTCAGATCTAGCCAAGAATACTAAGAATCAATGTAATGTACCATTACAGTTCCATTATTAGCAGGTGTTTCCCAGAGCAAGCAATACTGTGAGAAGTGTGAAAAATAGAGGGCAACAGGAACTTTTTAAAAAGCACTTAAAAAACAACACGGTTTGTGTATTCTTATTATTGGGGGCGGGGGGAGAGAACCTCTTCACTGGGGGCTTCATAGTAGGTCATGGCTTCATTAATACCACCAAAAGTTGTTCTTCACCAAGTATGTTTCCCCTGAGTTTTAGCATTGATCTGAGACATTCTGGTTGTAATCAAGTCACTTTAAAATCCTAAGAAAATACATTTTTTATTATTGATTATAGAAGCATAATATTTAAACCAGAAATCTTACATCCATGTCTTATTAACTGTTCTTTTATGATCCCTAAAGTTGCACATTAAAGGCAGCTCATTTCACACTGATTCTGACATTAGGCAGACATCAGCTGTCCTGCCCTACCCCCACATCCTCCTGCTAACTCATCCCTTCTGAGTTTGCCTGATGGGAACACAGGAGTGCAGGAGACCACCACTTTCATACTGTAAAATGCATCACAAATAAATAAAACATCATTCTAATAATTATTTTACAGTCATTTGCTTTGTCTTTTGCAGTGGGGAAAAAACCCTAACAGATGTACCCAGACCATGGTGAAAAAAGCATATATGATTCTGTACAGACTGTCTAATTAAGATACAAGAGCTCTATTCCAGCTTGTGCCAGACAAGACCATCACACACACCCCTATGAAGAGTAATCACATCCCATTACATTTATTACTTTATCAAATATAAGGGACCAAACCCCACAATAAATGTTGATATCACCACAAAAGAGTGGTTGCCTTTTTCTTGCTGCACTTTTGAAATATAAACTACACAGGGAGAAACAGAGCCAGAGACCACTCCCTAATTCCTAGTGGACATATTGATCAATTAAAATGACACGTATCTGGTCTTTTCTTTCCTTCTAATAGCAAGCAGCTGAAAGACAATATTTCAAACATGCAAAATCAAACAATAATATTTTTATATACCATCCAGCAAGATTAACTTGAAGTAAAGCAAAATAAACCTAGCCTCCAGAAGCAAGACCTTAATACAACATAAGCAAATATTGGACATGGTAAAGAATTACTAAATACTGTAGACATGATTTTAATCAGCTTTCTAAATATGAAAGATAGGTGTTTTCTTCCCAAGATAGAGGTGGAAACCTTTTAAATTGTTCCTGTTATTTTATTCACAGCAAACCCCCTCAGAATGCTCGAATCTTTGGCTACACCTTTTACTGCAGTTGCAGCAGAAAAAAAACTTGTTTTCTTTCCAGCAAAAGATAGATCTAAAATTCACTAAATTAATATTATAATTTAAAAAACATAGTCAAAGAAAGTAAAAGATCAGAAGAGCTAAAAGCCACAGTCCTTTCAAAATATTTGGTTATTGTTTGACAATTAAATCTATGTTTTGCTTTTTTAAGAATACCAGTAGAAATAGGACAGTACTGAACCATGTTTAAAATCAATACTGTTCTAGTTGCTTGTTCAGCACCGGTTTGCACAGTATTTTTCTGTGCTATCATCCTACAGAAGGCCAATGAAAGTAAATAGGTGATGTTCATGCTGTTGAGATAAAATAGGTTCAAAGAGGAGATAAACATAATAGGAATGGCTTAAATGAAGAGATTGGGAAAGGAACAAGCTATGTTTATGGCATTAGAATTGAAAACAGCTATTCTTTCCATTTAAGCAAATAAGACAGTAGCTACTTTAATTGGATTGTGAAATTTAAATGTATTCTCTTCAAACATTCAGGCTATTATCACAAAAGCAAAAGCAAGTGTAAACATTCAGATGAATGCATTTTCTGTAGGCCTTTGTCTTAGCCTGTCTGCCTGAAAATAATATTTAGGCATGCAGCATCTTTCTTCAAAATGATTTTCACAAGGCAAACCCCACTTACATTAGGAAAACCTTACAAAACAGGAAAAAATAACCCTGCAATTAAGAACAGCACAATATTTTGCAACTTACCATGTCCTGTTCAAATCATCCTCTTTTGATGTTTACGGCACATCTGTAAGATGCAATACTAGGAGGTGCCTTGTGTGACCTGCTGCATGATGCTGTGACATCAGTTCAGATGATGCAGCTCATTATGGGAAAGACTGCTGTTGCTATGGCAACTGAGATGTGATACGAATCCTTACTGCATTTCCAGGGGAGTCCGAGACAATACGGAAGCCCTTTAAAGAAACAGACAAAATGCAAACAGGATTTTAAAGTATGGTGCCACGGATTTTAGAGTCCATGTTAGTACATGCCTGTTGTTAAGGAATATTTTAAACAAATTTTATTCCTAAGTGGGGACACAGAATTGAGATGTATGAGCTATAAATTATTTCTATATTTAAAAGTTAATATCGTGTGTGTCAATTTAAGAATAAATTTTATAAGTCAAATTTGGTTATCATGTAAGGGAACCTTACTTAAAATAAACAGTCAGTAGCATGATTTTAACACCAAGCCTCTACAGGCAGTAGTTATTGAACAGTATTTTAAGAAATAAGTTTTTTCACTCTGCCCCACCCTGCTCCTACATGCAATCTGTCACTTAAAAGAAAAATCTTGTTGCTAGGGGAAAACACTTGATACTTCAAACTGAGCAGATTTAACACTGTTGAATGAATGACAATGAGTTTTTAAAAAAATGGTAGGGGGATGGCTTTTTTATTCAGGAGAGGGTAAAGAAGTTTCTAGCCAACCAAGTAAAAATCTCCTTATCATTTTTCAGCTGTAGGACAAACTGCACTGCCCTCTGCATGCTGAGTAGCCTGGCTTTCATCTGCCCATCAGAAAGAGAGATGAGTAAAGATTTTGAAAGCTGTGGGCAAGCTGCTGCTAGTGCCCAGTGGGCCACACTGCTGCCAGCCTCCAGGAAGAGCAGGAAGGCCAGCAGAGTCAAGCCCCTCCCTCCCTGTAACTTTCATGAAGGCCTGGGGCTGGAAGCTGAGCCTGTAGAGGTTACCTTCTGCACCAGGATCCTGCTCACATCCTCTGTTCACAGCAGTAATGAGAGAAGCAGAGGCTATGTGAACAAGTACTAAACGGAGCTGCCTGGAAATTAAAATTCACAACTAAAGAACCACCAGCACATTTTTGGCTACTTGCCAGTTCTATTTGGATGAGAAAAGTTTTTCCTTTCCCTAGCCATGAAAATCCCTTTCTACATGGTAGGAAAGAAAGTACACAAAAGGCTGGACCCTGGACCCTTGATATGCTGAAGCCCAGAGTAAAACAAAAGCCCAACTTGAAGCAAGAAGCCCCAATGCCCTGAAGATGTCTAATAATGTCCAGTGTGCATGCCACTGTCTAAAACCCTTCAGTCCATTAAGCTTCAGCCTGTGCGTAAAAATTTTGATTACTGATTTCAAAAGAACCCATAGGAAATAATTACACTCTCTTAGCCACCACCCACATTTGAAAGAAAGGAAAGAAGAGACTTTGATACCTTTTGATTAATCAAATAAAGTCTTTCCATAAATCTAGGAAATGCCATGGACTTCCTAATTAGTGCTGGCTTTGACATTGGATGGTCTCATTTGATAGTTTCTCTCTTCTAATACTAATCCCTGTCATTCTAAACAATACGGTAAAGCTCTCAAACTGACTCATTATCAAATCCGGTCTGGTAACTTGATCCAGAATGAAGAGTTACAAAAGAGCTATAGCTCTAGATTTTTAAATGTTTAAAACTTCCTTTGGTCCCTGAGAATGTAATTCACAATTTAGCAGGGAACAACACAATTGAAACTTGATTTGTGTTAGACTGACATGAAAACTAAGGTATGTCATTGTAAGCTAGCAAAGTTCATGGTGTGCTGCATGCCATTCTGTTCAAATAATGTGAGTTCCTGCAGTTTTCCTTAAAAGAACTATTTCTATTTTGTTAATTACTATTTGATATTATTTCTACTACCTTTATTGCTATGGAAACAGAGTTGAAAAGAGGCAGTGAGCTTTTAGTTTTCTTAGGAAAATGAGGAGATTGAGAAACATCATTATGGCAAGCCAGGAGTCATAATCTAGTTGATACCAGGGCTCTGTCTCATCAGCTTGGCCTTTGTTCCCAAACACTGGGAAGTGAAAGTTTTGGGGTGGGCACATAGG
The DNA here is from genome assembly GCA_016584745.2 of Phylloscopus trochilus trochilus. Taxonomy (NCBI): domain Eukaryota; kingdom Metazoa; phylum Chordata; class Aves; order Passeriformes; family Phylloscopidae; genus Phylloscopus; species Phylloscopus trochilus. The sequence continues at coordinate 39,725,029 of WQNJ02000001.1, read as the reverse complement.
GGAAGCACACCCTGGGCCAGCCCCACCACAGTGGGGTAGCAGTGCCCTGCTCCAGGCTCCTGCTCCAGACTCTCCAGGGGGCATCTGGCTGCGTGTGACCTGCATGCAAACTTCTCTGCAGGAGTAAAACAGCAGCATAGCTAATGTGGATACAGAGGAGATTGGAGAGAGAGGGAGGTCAGGCAAGAACAGGGAAAATATCAGATCATTCTCTACAAAGACTTCTGCCTACCTACTGCTAACCATAGGCTGTATGTGTTTTTTTTATTCATACATGCAAATGATGCATAAATTAAGACAAAACTGTAATGTTTTTCCTGACTTTTGAATTTTTTCTATTTTTAAAGTACCAGTCTGTTGTTAATTTTTCCCAAAAATTATTTCTCATGAGCCGAGGCGCATGTTAGATTGGATACAAGACAGCTACAACAGGAATGTCCCAAGCTGAGTGTAAACTAAGTATTTGCTGCACAGGTCTAATGGCACTATAGTGGCTTTACATGGGAGACTACAATCACAAGATGTTAAAAGGAATTTCTACCTTATGAATATAAAAAGGTAGCAACCACAAACTTTGTAACCGCCTATTAAATCTGCAGGTCTAGAGGAAGATAGCTGGTCTTAGCTGCTTTGGTTCTTTTTTTAACAAGCAAAGAAAAAATGAAGCTTTTTTTACTCATCCAACCTAGGACTGACATATCTTATAGATTTAAGCTTTAAAACTGTTTTCTATTCCTTACAATTCAGTAGAACAGGAGGTGCAGAAAGAGAGCCCCATCTACTCTGCTATCACACAAATACCTTGATTACTTTGAAGTATCATGAGTAGGTTTCCAAGACAGAAAGCACAGTGCTTTGATTATAACTTTTTCCTATCAAAACAGAAATAGCTCATTCTACTTTCAATCATAGCATCTCAAATTAATGATAGGCATAATTTTAAATGCTTATTTTAATTACATTCTAGCTCTCCAACACAGGTGTTGTGTCTATCCTTTTCCCCACATTGGGACCCCAAACAGTTGTTTTGAAAGGACTGATATTCACCCAAAAAGGAAGAAGTGTTTCATCTACCACTGTTTTTCCTCTTGGTCAGTTTATGTGCACAACTAACACTTGCACAATCCACCAGGTTTCCAGTAAGCAAGTCATGGTCATTCAAGTAAGTATGGCCTTAACTTGAAAAAGTTTTACTTCCCCTCAGTAAGGCAAATAATAAGCCAGAGATTAACCTTGACATGATTTACTTTCCATTTAATTATATTCAAGAAAATGAGTTAGGAGTAAACTCATAAACACAGATAAAAAAGTAAAATGTTATTGCAGACCTTTTCTCTGCATAATCCAGATGTTTCTTCTGTGTTGTTTCCCCCCTTGAAATGAAGGAAAGCAATTGCTTACTGTGTACTAGCTACCCTACTTGAACAGCCAAGAGACAAAGGAGAAGTATGCTGAAGGACCAAATGAAAGGAGAATTGCATATTCTGAATTACCTGTCAAATATGCTCGAAACAGGCTTTAAATTAAAAATAAAACACATAAAAAGCAAAATCACTACTTACTGAACGCTGATGCACATCAGTAATCTGTAACAACACAACAAAGGAAACCTTGATTCTCATTCAAGATTTTGTAATCCACTTCAAGAACCATGTCCCAGATTTTGCTTGCAGTACCTTAATTAAACAGCTATATATACACCTGGGTTTCTATTCCACTGTTGACTTTGTCAGAAGGATAGGGTAGGGCATACACATTGATGGCATCTCAAGCCTGTTTCCCTAAATGGAAAGGGATATTAATCAGGATCTTACCGAGTCTATTGTATCGAATCCATCAGCATTGCAAACATGAAAGTTATACACAGTCTTCCTTGACTAAACTCATTAAACATCTTTGCCTACCTACATTGTTATGTAGGGAATATTATCTATCCTGTCACCAAGGTCATCTGAGCTTCTGCTCCTGCAGTAAGGGAGACTAAGAATGGGAGCTGCTGCTCTGGTGTAGAACTGCATCTCATATGAAATACATAAAGTGGTAATGCTCCCACAGCTGCACAACTCAAAGACACTGGTCAGAGCCATACATCAGTGTGAGTTCGGAGCCTCTCATTCGTACAAAACCATTATGTAGAGAAGTCCCTGGTTACATGAGGAACACATTCATACTTGTTACTACAGCCTGAAGGGGATCTTCAGGTCACTGTTTTCCTATCTGCATCTCAATCTCAAGAGAGGCATGAGATTAAAAGGCTGGAACTCAGTCTCCTAAGTAGGACTGTCTTGCTTCATTTTTTAGAAGATTAATAAATTAGTAACTAGCAGTGCATTTTTCTTCTTCTTCTTCCCCAATTACATGAATGTATCTAGTGCTAATATCCAACAATCAGTCTATTCCAAAATAGCTTCACAAATTATATTTTAAAAATGTCAAGAACACAAAGACAGTAGTAACTCTACAGCTGGAATGTAGAGTTGGTAGAATAAAATCTTTCCATCTGGTAGAATAAAATCTTTCCATCCAGTCACAACTCAAGGTATTGTGTCAGAAAGCAGGGCAATATCATCATTCCCAACACACTGAAAGATTACAGCAGGGATTGAGTAATGGGACACTTCTGTCAGCCACTAATGAGCTGAGATCCTCAGATGGAGAAACACAAACTCCAGGTGTTTTGGTCTAGCTCTGGACCAAAAGCTATGTTGTTAGAATACTCCAGGGTGTACAATATTGTGATGTTAGTCTATTTGTTTTTCTTCAGTCTCATGCTTTCAACCACCCAAGAAGTATATTATTAACTCAATAAGAAAATGCCCTAGAAGGTCTTCAGCTTATTAAAATAACATTTTGACTAAAAGAAATTGGCTTGAGATTTTTCTCCTTATGTTCTTAAATACAACCTATATGAAACCTATATAAAGCTCACTCATTTCTAATAATAAAACTTGAGCTTTTCCAGATCAAGTTGTAAATCTTGCCTCCAGAATTTCTGCCTACTCCATGCTTTAGAATGATAGGCAGCACCAGAAGTCAGTGTCTTGGTTTGTCTCTTTGCTTCTGTTACAGCCATATCTGTTGACTAATATACCTCATTGTGGGCACCTTTCCATATTTTCTGAACTTACTTCTCATGTTTCTTCTCTACTTATACAGAGCTTGATCAAAGCTGAGACTGGATCATTTCACGTCTGCAAACTGCAAAAATCCTCTTTTCTGAATACCAAAGATTAGTTTTGTCCTTCTCCATTCAGGATATTACCAATAAATTCATCTTTCTGGCTCATTTTACAATGAGCTTTAAACCCCTAAGCATTAAACATAATTAATTCTATTTTTACTTCAAACACTCTGGAAAACTCTGCATAGTTTCATCATCCTGTTCGTTCAGAATTGACTACTTTTTGCTCTGCCAGTAACTTTCCAGCCTGTCTTACACACACTTCATTTTCCACTTCCTCCTGCCTCCAGCAAGAAAAATGCTCACCAAAAAAAAGCATAATATCATGAATAATCTTCACACTCATTCATGCAAACATTCTATTAATATTGTTTTGCACAATTCTAACCTGATTTGTAAACAAGGAGGAAAACAAAAACCCAACTACCATCACTGATTGACTTCCATGCTGTTCTTGACCAATGTGTTCTAAAAATCCTATTTTGCTTCCTCCACTCAACCTATGATGATACTCCTCCCCACTTGCTTCTCATGTTCACTATGTATTATACTTCAGGAACAACAGACTAATGGCATAAATTTCGTACACACAGAGACTCAAAACTCTAAAGGAAAAGATGAATAATAACTTTGGCTTCATGCTGCTGGATATACAGCTATTTTCTCTGAAACTGGCTGATTTAAAGTTAGCTGAACATTCTAGTATTAGGTTAAAACTTAGGCTTACAGATAGTTACAGATAAGTACACATCCCACAGAGGTTAAACACACCATGGGTTCCCCACACTAGTTAAAGCAAGGATCTGTTTCCACGATCTGAAGGCAATAGTTGTTTAACAAAAACAAACAAATACACATACTGTTCTTGTCTGGATTGAGACAATGATTTTAATAGCACCTATTTACAAGCATGGCTGCTTTAATTTTTCATAATTTCTTTTTAAAAACATAGTTTAACAATCAGTGGAGTCCAAATTAGTACTTAAGCACAGTGGGACGGAAAAAGGTCTGGTTATTACTATAACAGAATACAAAACTGCAAGTTAAAAAATTAAGAACAAAAAAAAAAAAGAATAAAAACCACAGCAGGGAGAACACAGCAAGACATAGCAGAAAACTTCTGATCCTCCTAGGCAAGGCAATGAACTTCTCTACATAACTGAAACACTGGCAGAACACAAGTTGTTATATTTTTAAGCAGTAAATGTTATATTCCAGTTTGATAGCCCTGAATAAAGACAACTTTAGAACAGAACACAGAGCCCACCAGCACATTACAAACCCTACTTGGCAAATCACCACTTCAAGTTAGTTAGTTTGTGTGGTAGACAATTCTATAAGGAGAATAAAAAAATTCACAATCCAATCATTAACCTCTTTGCTGAAATTACCCAGATGCTGGGACATACTAAATTATGGAAGGAGGCAAAACATTCTCTTAAAAAGGAAAAGAAAAATTAAAAAGCTGTGGCTTCTCATTTTTTTCATCTTGGCTTTTGGTACGAAAAAACAACCAATACCTTTTACTATCAAGCGAAGCGAGTGCATGCTAAGGCAAATATAGAGAGGCAGTGATACAAATAGTGCCTCAGCTCTGATGGGCAGAGGGTATTTGTCCAATACCCAAAAGAGAGTTAAAGCCCATTCCAATCTGAAGATGCTTGTAATATAAAATTTAGTCTAAAAGTAATTAGCTCTGGCTACAGTTAGAGTCCATACAAATGTTTTGGACTGTAGAGACAATAAAAACACTTGAGCAGATGTAATGTTACCACCCCTAACATCGCAGAGATTTAATGTCCCAGTAAGTATGGGCATATTACAGATCACACTGCTCTGAAAATGTGTTTTTTAGATGGAGATGGCACACTGAGCCCCAAATCTTCCCCTCCCTTGCCTGCCTAAATGAACGCAGTGTCCATATTACAAAAGAAAAAAAAAAAAAAAAAGAAAAAAAAATCCCAAGAAAAACAAGACAGAAGCAGCTTTTCACACCTGGGCCCCTCCTTCCCCTCAGTTCCCACACCCTTTGTGGTGTCCCAACCAACAGGTGCTAAATCTGGTCATCAAGACAGTTCAGGAGGCAAGGAGCTTCTTGCAGCTCTTGCAGTTTCAACAGGGCCTCATAATGTAAAGTCTGACCCTGGAGCATAGGTTGAGTAGACTTCTTGCTAGAGAGTGGTTGCATATTCTCATATAGGAAGTGTTTGGTGACCCACAGGAAATGTTCTGGCTGCGCTGTCTCACAGGAAGTGTTCTGAGTTTCACCAGAATTTCCTTCAAAAGCGGTGAAGCTGCTGGGAGTTTGAGAAGAAAAGGCCAAAGCTGTGCCGGGGAACAAGGGCTGAACAGGACAACTCATGACAAACCTCAGCCACAGAGCAAATTTATCCATCCTCTCAAATGGCCAGTCAGCCATTGCATATGTATTTAAAACAAGCTGAGGGAGTGAAATCTAAATGAAACAGGTTGGAAATGTGAAAGCCTGGATGCAGTGTGACTACTGCCACTTGGGCAGAACCCTCTCCCCAGGGTCAGGTGTGCTGGCAGTGTTCAGCAGCAACACTTGATCCTACCACAGCATTGTGGCCCCAACAGAACCAGAACACCGAGAGGCAGAATTGTCTCCATAACACATTGAATGCAATAGTACCCCCAGACAGAGAAGGATGCTAGGGCAATGTCAAGCCACCCAGGTGTTTTTCAAAAGCCAAATCCAGATTAGTTGATCCTCCTGCACGAGCTTAAATTAGTTTTCTGCTTCAAAGCAGGAGTGTGTTTTCAAAATAACTCTACCAATCAACCACATTTATTGTACTTGCATTCCAACCACTGAGCAGTCTCCCAGGACATTGATGACATTCCTTTCTCATGGATCTAAACCAGAAGACAAACTCCATGAGTGCACTCCAACTGCTAAGAGGTATTTAATCCTGGGAACTAGACATGGTTTAGTCTGTAGTTTCTAGTGCAGGCCTTCTGTCTCCAGAGGCTGCTGTTTTGTTCCAAAGCTCTTCTCTCATTGAGTAGGCAGGGCTTGTTTGGGACAGCCACTGAAGCACGGCTTTGTCACCAGGTTGAACCTCTGGGGTCCCTGCCATGGACATTCCTGTTAGCAGCTGCAGGAACAGCTGGCTATGAACCAGCATTACTAGCTCTCTGCTGCATTGGAGCAACTGCATAGCCTCAAAATCTGACTTCTCCCTGAAGACAGTACAGTTGCATTCACTCTAGCAGCATCTGATCTAATAAGTCCTAGTAGAACTGCATCATTACCCCTTCCACTCTTACAGCAAAACCATGTATTTTACCCTCCCCCTCCTCTTTCAAGCTGTCTTTATGCTACAGCCATCTCACCACATCTTTTTGCCTTCATCCTCCCCTAACAAATTACCTGTATCACTCAACCTCCACGTGTTCTTCGTCTTCAAAATCTCTTAAGACCACAATTCACATATGTTGGTAGAATTTAGAGGTTCTGGAAACTAGAGGTTGCTGGCCTCCAAAGGCTGCACTCTCACTTGGTCTGCCTGTGCCCCAGCAGTCCTTGGCAATCGGGGCTGAGGCTGCCTCATGCCTGCATAGTCCGTCCCTACAGCCATCCGGTGAGGCTTTTGCCTGCCAGGAACATACAGAAAGAGAGAGAATAGAGTAGATAGAAAAGAGATCTTACTATTGCAAGACTTGATTCCACACTTTCCCACAAAAATAAGCATAAAATGCAGCTATCCTGATTCAGTTGTTCACTTTCCCCCAAAAAATAAAGATAAATATTAATCCTTCTTTCATAGTCCCTTAACTTTCAGCAGTGCCGTTCCATACCTTCCCTCACACTAATGAAACTTGTCAGATTATTTCATCAGCCCATTTAATTCACTAGTTCAGCAGAAAATGATCCAATTTTTGCTAGGTTTGTATCCTGCCAAATCAGTAAAATAAATTGACTGAGGCTGAACAGTTGAGTCTGCGGCACTCCCACCTTTAGGAAAAGTATGCTGATAGATGGTTCCACCTCTCCCTCCAAACTGCATATTTCTCTGACATATTTCTTCTGGGCTTGGTGAGGCAGGGTTCATACCTCAGACCGTGCTTGATGCAGGATCAGGGCTGGCAATGACAGAAGACAGCCTGACATTTTCTTCAGTGCAGTTACATAACACTTGTATGTCTTGGTCCTTCCATGTGCTTGTCCCCACCCCCCACCCCCAATCACCTGAGAGGTTTATAACTCCTATTGACCAAATAGCATCAGAGCATATATTTCCCTGTCCTCCTTTTCATACTGTGCTTATAGAGGAATTGCCTTTTTCATGGGCTTTGTGAAACATTTGTCTACCCTCACTATGATAAATTGTTCTCTCACAAACAGAGATATATTTGTTCAACTCAGAGACACTCTCTCATTTTCCATGTAAGGTAGGTCAGCTTTATTTAGTATGTTCTTCCTCCATCCTGCTTTATTCTCTTTCAGTGGACAGCCATAGGCTATCATTCATTATATGAATTCAAGGGGCAGAATGATTAAATTTAATTGTGAAGCTTTCTATACACTTCTTACTAGGTACCTGAAAGCTTCACAAAACAGACTCCTTCATGCTCACAAAATCTCTGTAGAAGAGGTTTTAATCCCACTTTCGTGAAGATAAACAAAGGCATACAAAGACTAAAAATAAAAGCATGACAAACGTTGTGTTTCTGACCTAAGGTTTGACTTCTCAAGTCACATGTTTCCCAATAGCAGATTTTTTATTCAAAGCCCAGCTGCTGTTGATTTCAGTTTCAGCCATAAGCACTTGGCAAGCCAGTTCTTTGGGCTTCAAGTCAGGATCAAGAAAACAAATATCAATGTGACAAAAGTTCAGCTTAAACTGGTCAGCATTCTACAGAAGCTTTGTAGTAGAAGCAAAAACACAGGCAAGGACCATTCTGAACTCAATGACCTAATTTATGAGCTTTTTAAAAACTTTTTTGTATTTGCTGCATGCTTTCAACTTCTGCTACAGAGGAATGATGGATACTACAGAAATCTTCTCTATTATTTTTTGCTTTCACTCATTTATCACAGATCTTTCTCATAGAGGCATTTTGAGGGGAGGAAATAACTGATGAGCATTATAATTACAGACCATATTAGAAAGCATTCATGCAAAAGGACCAGTTAAATGTTAATTCTAATGTTTTCTGTCTTAGCCAAGGCAAGCAGCCAGATCCTAACAGGGACCTATCAAACAGGTTTTTTGAACAATACATGTAATTTTTTGTGGTTTATCCTACACAAGGTAAGTCCAGATCCATAGCTCTAATTTAGCCAAAAATAAAAGGTCCATAATCAAGTATTATGTATAATGTAGGTTTGGTGCAGGTGCATGCATAGGAGCTACAAACCAAGGCCAAAAAGCAGACCCAGCAGACACAGTCTGGCCATCAAGTGAAGCTAAATTTTGATGCTGTGAAATAGGCAAAGGACTGATTTACAGTATAAGTCACTTTTCTTCAGTAATCTTTGGATTATCAGTATATAATAAATCAGAATACATTTTCATATGAAGAATATTAGGTGATAAGGCAGAGAACTACTGGCTGCCAGCAAGGGGAACAATTCATCATTTTTATAGTGCATGGTTAGTTAATACATAACTGGCTATCTCAATACCTTGAAAATCATAAATCTATGCAGAGTTTGTGTTTCTACTTAAACTTCCAGTTCTGAAAGTACATTTACCACACAAGATAGTTATAAGCTTTTGATTAAAAACAAAATGTGGATCTTACATGACTCCTGGAAATTTCCATTAAATAAATTGGTTTACTGTTCGGTTTAAGTTGCTTAATAGTCCCTGCACATATTAATCTTCCAGTTAGTACGAATGTACACTTTATTACGTCTAGATATAAAATAATAGAAATCAATTATACATGTGGATTGTTACAGTAGGAATACTTGAAATTCAAACAAAACAAAAAAGATTGCCCAGCCTCAAATTCTCTGCGCCTGCCTCTTTGCGATAACGATCTAAAAACTGAGAGTGACATTAATGATCTAAAAAACCAAAAGTGACATTTTATTTGTACATTGTTCCTCCAAAGGCCAGAATCACTTTAACAGAAGAAAACAAATGCCTGTATCCCTCTTCAACAATCAGCCAGATTACCACAGGCTTTAAACCCTATGGATTGCTTTTGCCTTATGACTTTAGGACACATCCCCGCTTCCTGTCCAAAGACACAGCTACAGATTTAATCCACTTAGTCATCATTTAATGACTTAGTTACTGACACCTTTTGGCATCTGACCTTGATATCTTTAGACTGAAACTAAAGCCATTTTCTGTTGATTGCCACTTTGCCTACATGGCTCTCTGCATTCCTCTGCTTTCTCACAAGTGTTAATTATTTGCTTCAACTTCAGTTCCTTCCTAACAAAACACTACCACAGTGATCTCTTGTTATTTCCCTCTCAAAACCAGTTTAAGGCACAAAACTTCTTCACCCTTAAAACCACTCCAGAACAGATAGCTTACTAGCATTCGTTTGGCAAAGCTTCCCATAAGCTCTTATGAACTTTTTCACAATTTCAAAGAAGTCTCACCTTAAGACTCCAGGTGGTTTATTTTCTATGCATTGTGTGGGTTATCAGGCAGAGGTATCACGGTACCAGGAGCCCTTCAAGATGATCAGGACTAGAAGTGAAATTGGAAAAAAGACACTCTCATTAGGCCAGCTTCACAAAGCTGAAAATTTAGTCTTTGCTTATAAAGAAAAGAATTTCAAAGATATGAGCTAAAAAAAAAGCTTTCAAAAAACACCCTCAGCTGAATACATGAAAGGAAAATGGAGCCTGTACTTAAGAGCAGAAAAGGGTGCTGGATAGAAGCAATACAGTGATTATCTCCAATAAGAAAGAAAAAGGTAGATAAATATGACATATGGAACAAGAAGGAATATTTAGTGGCATGGTATAAAATACAACATCAATTTAATATAAGTTCAAAGTAGCAAATGACACCTATTTCAAAAAGTCATGATCAAGAGTGTTTCTGCAACTTATAAAAACTCTCTCCTCACAGGAGAAACAATCCACCATAACTGAATCAATATCAGGAAGATCCTACATAGATAGCTTCTTAAAAAGAAGTGATATGTGGCATCTAAGAGCTAAACATGTGCAGGCAGGCCTAGAGACTGGCTACTGAAAGACACCACTTTATAGACACAGAAAAAGTACATCATCAATCAAAAATACTATCTATATAGATTTACAAAAGGTACTCAACAAAGTGACTCACTATAGGCCCTCAAGAATAATAAACAGCCAGGAAACAAAAAGGAATTTTTAAATTAAATATACAAAAGGGAGAGTAGAAGAAAAGGGTTTGTACAGTAGAGAGATGTCACCAGGGGATTTCTGACAGTGGATGAGGTGGGGTGTTGTGCTGGTGATTCAAATTCAAGGGCAGCCTCTAAAAAAGCACACAAAGTGGTGATGCATTGAAATGGCAGATAAATTTCAGCAGACAAAGTAGCACTGTGAAATAACATACATAAGAAAAATTATCCTAATTTGCAAATAGAGTGGTAGGTGCTGAGGTGTTTATTATGAGTCAGGAATGAGGTCTTGTGGACTTCATAAATAATTCAATGCAAACTTGATCTCAGTGCTATAGAAATAAATAATCAAACAAAAATATTAAAACAAACATAAAAACACCAACCAAACCAAATTAAATACTTATTTCTGAGAGACTAGTACCAGCAAGTGCTTGCCCTACTCTAATAAGGATGTTGAACCAAAGTCTAAGTCTCCTCTACTGAGAGGGAGCCCACAGCCCATATGTCCCTTCTCCTTGGCATGGAAATTCTGGTCACTTTTCTCCTTTGCTTCACAAGCAGGAAGAACACATATGATTCATAATTTCCTCATTCAAGTCTGATCTTTGCTGATGGTTCTGCTTCAAAGTGCTCAAATACTCTACCAACCACCCTGTTTTACCTGTTGAGGGAATAGCTTTGTTAGCAGTGCACTGAAGATCCTTTGCTGGCTCCCAGCAGCTAGAAATGGCTGTCATGTTCTTCAGTAAAATTAAACCTTGAATATGTTTTATAATGTCTGTTCAGAAACTCTCCTTATTAGAGAGGTTGTTTTAAAATATATGTCAATCATATTAGTGCAATTGGGGAAAGAAGAATAATTTGTTTCAATGTCTGTCACCTACCTTTTCCTAAATGCTAATTGCTTACTGGTATTATTAAAATTGTAAGAATATTTGACTTCTCAGATATTTGATAAGGTTTTTTTTCAGAAGTCTATATTTTACAAGGGGATCTTTCAAACCTCTAATTGAATCAGTAGCAGAACACAGAACTACCAAAATGTTTGCCTCTTCAATCGTTGAGTATACAGACAGGGAAAAGATGGCAAAGGGAACAGGTCTCCCTACCTGAAGGCAGTTATTTGTTTGGTGCACTAGGTTTTAAATATGTTTGTTAATATTGCCAGGACCTAACTTCAACATCCATAAAGCAACATATTTTAATGAACAATTGTCAAACAAGCAAGACTTTCCCATAAAATTTGGTTGCTCTGGAATATAGACAGAGGGTTATATACTTATTGTAAAGTGCATGAGAGAAAAATTATTGTAAAATGGAAAGAGAAATCCATAGGTCCCATATCCTAGGGCAATTCATGACAATACTAAGCTATCAACCTTTCAAAAATTTATTTTCAAGATATATTTTTGTAAGATACAAAAATAACTGAACATTATCTATATGGCATTTCAGAAATACTGAAAGAGAAGAGAGTTATTCCAGGAATCCTCCTGTAAATGTTGTGTCAGAATTTTTAAAGAGATATCTCAGAAGTATCTTTGGGTACATCACTGATGTTATTTCCTGGCTAATTAGGGATATATGCTCTCTCCCAATGGGATGAGTGACAGGGAGTGTTTAATGAGGTCTTGCCAGGAAAACAAAAATGCATGCCCATTTCAATACATCATCATCTCTTCCTGGAAGTATGCTTAGTCACCATCCAAATTTGCACAAAAGCAACAGATAAGCACAGGAACATGAACACTCTGAATCTGTTCTTCTCCAGTTTTTTACCCGCCTTTGTCTTCTTTTTTAAAGAGACCAAAATGTAAATTAAAAAAAAAAAAAAAAAAAAAAAAAAGAAATTCATAAAAGCAGGTGTGCTTGAGTAATCTTACAGCAAGGCAAGAACAGACATGCATATTGCTCCTGCAGAAGACACAACCTGACTGTGAAAGATGAGAACTGAATTCTTCCTTTACACTGGGTCATAGCCCTCCAAGATTTTGCAGCCATGGCTGCAGAGGATGGATCAATCACAGAAATGATAGTTGGAAAGAACTTCTCAAGGGGTTTGGTCCAACTCGTGGCTTGGATAATGTCGGGCTGTTGCCAGCACCAGACCAGGTCAGTCACAGCTTTGCCTGTCAACCTTGAAACCATCTGAGGATGAAGCTCTCCCAGTCTCTGCATAACCTGCTCCAGTGCTACTCCACCCTCCCGGTGAAGAAGCTGGTTTGTTTGGGTTTTGTTTTGCCTACATGGGAGTAGGAAGTACAGAAATGACACAACACAACTGAAAAAAACCCACACTACATATGCTGCATATCCTGATGGTAGTGTCATAGTCTGTCTCTGACTTGATGCGAATGAGGAAACAGCAGTGGCAATTTACAACAGGAAAGAGTACATGAAGTACCAGTGGAACAGCCAGAAGCAGCATAGTAGCTAATAATGGGAAGAGGTAGTTGGACTTCCCTTCTGCCTTTCTTGCAAAACTGTCCCTGTAAAAACAAAGGAGAACCTTCCCCTTTGTTACACAGTTACATAGCCCCTGTGATTCTTGAGCAGTCTGCCTCAACAAGAAGGGTTAAAACAGTAAATGACATAGAACGCATCCCAATTTTGGGATGAGCTCAAATGGATCATGCAGGGTTTTGACTAAAATGCCTCAAGAAACTGAACTCAGATACAGTGGTTTAGCAGCAGTGGGTGAAATTAAGAGTTGTCAAGGGCTGAGAACTGAGACAAAGGCAGGGTTTAACAGCATAAAGCTTTCTCAGTATTTGAATGCAATGGGGAAATGTGTATGTTTAAATTGACTATTATTTCAAATATTTGTTCACGGCTCTTGTTTTCTTTTCTAGATTTGAAACCAGTCTGGCAATCAAGTCTCCCTAGATACTGCTGCCTGAGCCTTGGACACAGGAATGTCAGCCTGATTCACACTGCCTGCAGCCCTCTGAGCATTTCCTGGTTCAGAGAGACCAAGCAGCCACATTCTGACAGTTTAAATGGGAGGTGTCAGCCTGTTTCCAGTGCTCTCAAAAGACATTCCATCATTTCGTGAATCATATCATTGTGTGGAACCTCTGAGATAATAAGACTATGAACATCATCTCACAATGCCATTTGGCTCAAAGACAGGGGAGCATATGTGCATTCTTTTCTACACAGATTTTGCAGGGGAAGCAGAGAAAATCATGCTGGCTGTAAGAACTTTCTTAGCTTCATTTGCAAAAGGCTGGATGCTACCAACAGGGGACAAGATGGAACTGGTCAGCCACAGACTGGACATCTCAACACAGCTTAGGTCTGCTTTAAGCTACTTCACAGAAGAGTGAAAGAGTCACCATGGGATGTGAAACCTGGTAAAGCTTCCTAAGGACATTACATTGAAATAGTAGCAATAAATCCATCTCAGTTCAACTGATTTTTTTTCCTCTTGTTAGCAAGTTGAATGAGCCTGTGGGACTGCCTGAGTGCAGATTTTAGCCTACAGAGATAGGATGACTCACCTACAGCTCACCATGATGCAGCAGAACATGACAGTCATTGAGATGAAATTGATCTGCAACAAAAAACTTATGTTGTCAAGCCCTACACTGCAGGCTGACTTGACTATTTAGAATCCTGTATGGCACTGAATATTCCTTATACTTGAGCTTTTATTTTGGAAAAGAAGTTAAAAATCTATCAGAGGTCCTGCCAAAATTGTGACCCATGGTTTCAACTACCACTTTATCTGACTCTTCAGAGTAGCATTTCTGAGCTGCAATATGAAACAGCTTTTAAACATGTAAGTATATATAATAGAGACATACATATACATATATATAGTATATGTGTATATATTTGCCTCAAAAGGTTTTATTCAATAGCTGCTACTTCATTTAGTTCAGTCACTGCCCTCCAGACTCAATTGCACTCGAGTATTTGACATCTTCACGTATGGGGAAAACAATAAACCCCTAACCCACAGTATGTCCTCCTTAGGAAGAATGTCTTGCACTCTGAAAATAAAAAAGAGCCAAGGTGATTGAGGAGCAAAAACACTTTTCTACCTTGCCTCGATTGTTCTACATAAGGTGTATATTAAAATTCTTAAGAGTTTACAGATCATAGGTCATATGAGAGCAGTAAATTACTTTAGTTGGCTCGAGTGTGAACTTCAAATGAATGAATTTCTTTATTTGTATATTTAAATTTAAAATAGAATTTATTTTTCACATTAAAAGGCCACATGTTCTAATTAGTTCTTTAAATTAAAAGATAGTAATGTAAAAACTTTCTAGCAGGAGTAGTAAACACAAAATAATAACAGCATTTGTGAATTTGCATATTTTTTAAGTATTAGGCTGAGCTCTGCACAGTACTGAATTGAGATTCAACTTTGTTGACTCAGAAGATGCCTAGAGCACATCTTTTTCGGTGATAACCTGTGTTTATTTATACAGAAAAAAACCAAAATTTCTCCTCTGGTGACACAGGCACCAGGGAAGAGGTTGCTACCTCTGTTGAGGCAGTTTCCTTCCTTGTAAAATTATCTTTACTTAAAGCACCTGGGCAGGGACTGCACAGAATTTTCACTATAGATGCATAGAGTAAAAAAACAGGTTATTTTTTGTTTCCTTCTTAAGTACAGATAGCTACCTCAATATCACTGTCTACACAGAACTCACCTGAGTCTCAGCATTTGTATTTATACTTGAAAGGAAGAAATACTCCAAGAGCTGATAAGAGTTGCTACAGGCCAGACAGCCATAACATAAAGCCAGTCCCTCTGGGGAAGTAGGAATTCCCTTCTCCTCCAGCTTTTATGTCTGCTCCCCCCATACAGCCCCCTCCAAATCTCTTTGCAATCAAACTTTGCAGGGCTCAGCTAACACAGAAAGAGCATCCAGGTACATCCTTGGAATAATCCTCCACAACACAATGAAATAAGTATGATTAATTAGCAGTCACAGAAATTAAGGCCATTTCATGTTTTGATACTCAATCTCAGCAAAAAGAAAAAATTAGGTTATTTCTGCTGACTGAGAGCCAAGATTGCTAGCATTACACGAAAAGATTTAACACAGCAACTTAAAACTGCCTCCTCTCTTCTATTCAAAGCAGAATGAGGTGACACAGAGATCTTACTCCTACCTATATTGTGCTTTTCTGTACTGCTTTGGCCTACATTGAGTCAAAAATAAAGATACAGCTTGGTAATAAACTTAATTTCTATTCTCTGATATGCTCATGTTCACAACCTGTATTTAAATACTAGGATAAAATTCAAGAAAAAGCTAGGGACTGTGGTTTTTTTTGCTACATCTGGCAGTGAAAACTAAGCAGGAAGGCCAAGTGAACTGAAAGAAGAACTGCCAAACTCAAAATGTGTTAACCAAAAGTATTCCACAAAATGTTGGTGACTTGCTACAGATCCTGGAGGAAATCACAGTAGATTTCTTCCATCCAGAGCAAGGATTAGTCAGGGCATTGGCACAGTGGAACCGGGAAAGACATCTTCCTAGGGACTGGAACTATACAGCTATTCAAAACCAAGATATAGATATTTCTACCACCAACATCTATGTTCAATCATTTGTTCTTACCAGGGGAAAAAACCAAAAAGATAAACTAATGCATCAGCTCTTTCTCTGCAGAGCTGTAGAAGCAAAGAAAAGCAAAGCAGTAAAATACAAATTTCTAATATCCCCTACGAAGAATGCAATGCTGCTGTTGAAAAACATAATTAAATAATAAAAATAGAAATAATAACAAAATAGTTTAGAAACCGTACTAATTGATAATCTAGATATAAAACCATATAAATGCTATTAAATTGATTTTTTGTTGTCGTTGTTGTTTTTATCCGTAGAAGTATTCATATGGAAGAACATGAATGTTTACAGAATTTGATTGGAAGAAATCTGAGTTTATTTGGGAGTTTTAATGCACACTGTCTTGATGCACACTGTCTTGATGATTTTGGGAGGCCTCAGAGGCATATGTATTCTTGTGCAGATAATGAATCTTACTCATGCCAATAGCCCCTTCTTTTTGCATAAGTTAAAGCATTCACAAACATTATCTCTCTGCAGCACAATCATCCATTCCATATGATGCAGAACACCAAGTAATGAGCCAATGGCACTTTTCTCTTTATGTATCTCTACTGCCCCACCCCTTGTCTTGATCAGAATATGTCTGGGTGACCTTGCACAAAACCATCATAGAAGGGCTTTGGTTGGAAAGGGCCTTCAAGATCGTGTTCCAACCCGCCCACCAGGGGCAGAGACACCACCCACTAGACCAGGGCCACAGCCAGCCTGGCCTTGAACACTGCCAGGGACGGGGCATCCGCAATTTCTCTGGGCAACCTGTGCCAGTGTCTCATTACCCTCTGGGTAGTACCTGTGTGTAGAGGACTTAGCACAAATAGAACCTAAATTTGGTTGGCATAGATCATTCTAAGAGTAGCTGATAAAAAACTTCCGTTTGAATAGTTCACCTTTGTAGAATACACTAAAAACAGAGGGGTTTTATGTAGTTTAATGCATTTGCATAATCACTGATCATGCAAAATGGAAGTGGAGTGAACAAAAAAAACTTTTCCATTTCTCTGAAGCCCCAAAACATGGAAGAGGCAAAGCTGGATTTTCTGTCCTTGACACAGAAGAGAAAGAAAAGGAGAAGGAAATTTGACAGTCAATCAAGAAGTCACACTTCATGACTGACTGTCAAAAGCCAGAAATCTTTAAAGACTTTACTTCCTGGCTCACTGAAGATCTGTAATGCACAGATCTGCAACAGTCTGAACTTTCTACTTACAGTATACAGCACAGAGGTTTTGTATATGTGCAATAGAGGGTTAAATATAGTCAGTTAACAAATTCTGACATGTCTGGGTGAAACAAATCATACTTCCAGGTAAGATTAACCTTTGAATAACTTGGCAACCCTTTGCAAAATGTTCCACATTTGGCAACAGCATAATTACAGTGTCTACATACAGGCTGGATGCTGGTGGCTTATCCAGGAATTAGAATATAGAAACTATTAACATCTGGTGCTCACTAGCATTCACCACAGCCACTGAACAAAGGCTGGTGCATCTCTTTGGCTAATTACATGTGCTGTGACTGAATTAAAAAGAGCCATGGTAACCCTTGTAAAATAAGCTATGAATTTGCATGTCCTGTGAACCAATATTGCTCAAAATGGGTGAGCTGGGGAGGCCACAAGGACTGGTGTTGTGAAGGTATGGATAGGAAACAGAAAACTAAGCACAGAAAACATGTAGCAATAGTTTAGTATAGTTGCAAGCAGTCTAGGTTTTAGCAGACTGGAGTGATCTTAGCACTTTTTTAATGAATTTAAAACGCTTTTGGCGAGAGCAATGATTTCTGTTCTGCTACAGTAACTCCTAGACCTATTTATGAAAAACATGTATTTTAATATTCATGTCTTCTTTTCCATTTCATCTCAACAGTTTAGTGATTCTTCCCCACAAGGTGGCAGAAAGACCACACAGTTGACCAATAATGGTTATAACCAACCTCTGTCTAGTCACAGAATTACCATCTTAAAAGTCCTACCACCCAAGCAAAATAAAACTCTAAAGAATTAATTCTATGTTAATTGGAACAGTGCAACATATCCATCTGATATAACAAAGATTTAAGGGAGAAGATCACAAACAGGAAAGATTAAACTGCTTAGTCATCATGACCTACTCAAACATTATTATGCAAATGGAGGCTTTGCACAAATGCCAGCTAGCGATACCTTGGCCATCTGAATGGAAATGGATATGAAAGCAATTTGGATAAGAAAGAGGATCATAATTTAATACAAACTAACCCAGCCTGGAGGGCAATAACCTCCTGTTGGAAGAGCTTTCAAATAATAAACATTTATTAAAAGAAGCTCAACATCGGGCTTTTAATGCGTAACTTTCAAGATGGTTAATGAGGGCACAGCCATGTGGAGAATGCCGCAGCCTCAGATCACACAGGGCTGTGCATCTGGCCGTGGAAAGGGGCAGCATTGGCTCTGGAGAACAGGGCTCTCCTGAGCAGGGTCACCAGGAGTGGTGGGGGCAGGCTGGGCAGCTGTTGCCCAGAAAGCTGGTCATGAGAGCCTTCCAGCAGGACCAGGATCCAGGGCAGAGGCAGGAGCAAGACATGACCCCAGCATGAAGCAATTGGGGATGATGGTAACAGACTCTGCAGCCTGGGGCACCTCACGAGCTCCGTTCTGTGCATGTCAGGCCAGGGAGCCCTCACAAGGGGGATGGATGAGCCTGGGGCTGAGCCTGAAGCCCTGCTGCCTGGCCAGGGCCCTGCTGTGTGCCACAGGCCCCCTCCTTAGAGAAAAAGCATAAGGGACTTCTCTAAACTAGTGATTACACCTGTGTTCCTCTCCTGGAGTCACCTAAGTTGGCTGGTCACAGTGATGCACAGAGGAAGCAACTCTTGCCCAACACTGTAGTTTTCAATCTCTCCCCTTACAGTATCTCTCTTAGTAGCCACCCAACACTGTTACTTTTTTTTACAGCAGACAAAAAATACATGCCACGTGTACATTAGAATCCTTCTATACCTCCGTACCTAATCCTCCAGGTTTTCCTACACCTCCAATCAATAAATTGCAATTCCCCCCTTGAGGATCAGCATTAGGAATAATCCTCACAAGCTCTGGAAAGGGCTCCAGCCCTGGCATACCGTATGAGTAACTGGCCTTTTAAGAGGCTTAAAAAACAACAATTTAGGAAATACCTTTCAATAGAACTGGCTGCTACAGTTATTTCAGAATAAAATAAGAAGCAAAGATAACCTGAAGTCAGGGCAAAATCCAGTTAAAGTGAGCAGAAGCATTAAAACCCAGTATACAGCACTAAGCCATCACATGCCAAAAATGCTGGACATGACCTTGTCTTAATAACAAACATCCTCTTCAACTTATGAAAATGCCCATGTTTTAGTAGAAAAAAATATTCCAAAGTCTGTTCAAGCCAGAAAATCAAATTAAGAAAGCATTTCAAAATCAGCTTAAAGTGATTAGAATTTTTGTGAAGTGTAGAAAAAGGGATTTTTAAATCATTTTTGCTTGTCAGGAAGAAAGTACATCATTTGACTGAGAATGTTGCCCACACACAAACACAACAGCTACAGGAAGGCAGGCTGTGCTATGTGACAGCTTCAATGTCCACCACAGTGCCATAGAGACTGCAGCCTCAGCAGCATCACCCCTCCCTCCTGCTCTGGGCCTAGAGGTCAGGAAAATAGGTTTGTAAGAATTTAGTTGGCCATTTTTGTGCCTTTCCCTCCCTTCTACAATGAGGTGAGCCAGACCCAAGTTAGAAAAATTAATTCACTGAAATACATTAACATGTTCAGGGTGCCACAAGCAAACTTTGTTGTATCTTGTACTGGATTTTGGGTTTTCAGTTTAAAGCATCCAGAGTCTCCAAGGTAATTTAGTGGAATTTAAGAATAGCTTCTGTTTATACCAGTGGGACTGTGCATCCACAGAGATATTGCCCTAAATCTAAGAGAAGCCAGGGCATGTAACAAGATTCTCCTCACAAAGAAAGAGAACATATTTCAAGTGCTTCTATTTCATGTATGAAAAAGATTAAAATGATGACAATCTTATTCACTACTGAAGCTGGAAAAAATATTATCTTACAGCTGTAATTCAGGAGACAGGGATTTGTCATCATGATGGTTCACAAAACCTGAGGTGAGCTGCATCCCTACTCTCACCTGAGAAGTGACGGAGGCAGTGTGGCACAGTTTCTTCATCTGGGCCACTCTAATCTACTTAAGTTGTCTTCTTTTTAGGACAGGAACAGATGCTGAGGGTATGCTTTTACTTAACAGAAGACTGATAGGTAAACATCAATAAAATGGCCTGCACTACATTAAAATTCTCGCATGAAACTATTTATGGTACCACAGAGGGGAGAGAATGGCAGGCCCTGCACTGGCTGTTGACTGAGAAGGCTTCTTCTCTTTCCTTGATCTATGGGAAGTTTTATATCTGAGCCAAAAAGGAAGTGTAAACGCCAAATGTACTTTTTCCATGAAGATGTCATCTCCAGGGTATGCTGGATCAGAATTTTCAGGTCAAGCCAAGCAGGGTCAGTTCTGATCTCCCTAGACCATACTGCAAATTCCCCCCTTGATAAGCATCCCCATGCTCTACCAGGTGCATGATTATTCTGCTTGGCAGCCTTTAGGCTTTCACACTGCCAGAACATGGGGCATGCAGAAATGAAGGAAATGAAGCGGGACACAAGCTTTTCTGTCTTTTTGCTGAGATCCTGCAGTCTTCCTAAGCTGCATGGTTTAGTACTAAATACTTGAGATTCTCATTAAGAACAGTCTACTCCTCTCCCAGAAGAATGAGCCAGAGGAAACCCTGCAAAAGGTCTCCACTTTTCAACAAGAGTAGGGTTGGCTATATGAAGAAAAATCTACTTTGCCATTTCTTGTGGTTAATGGATCTCAGGATATGAGATCCATTAACCAAATAGGCTTAGGTAAAATAAAGATAAGTTACTGGAGCACTACACAAGGAAGGCACTTGGTTGCCAAGTTAAAACACCACTGGTTTCATACAGCCATTAGTGATCATGTTCACACAGCCAAACCCGCTTTGCCCACTCTCTGCAAAACTAAGAACTGTTCCACACACTTTGTATCTCTAACCCAGCAGCAATGACGAAGTATCACACCTAGATAAATAGTATGAAGTCCTAAAAACAATGCAGTCAAGAACCTCTCTTGCAGCTGTTTGTTTTCATGGCATGTTCACAGGTAATTTATCCCAGATTAACCTGGTTAATTAACTAAATGTGGCATAAATAGCACAGTTATGTATTTGTTATTCCAGAAAACCTTATCTGAAGTGCAATCAAGTTCGTAATTCTTTAAAAGAAAGTCAGAACTGTATCATAGGATGTAACAAATTTGTTCAATCATCTAAAAATATGAAAGCATTTATAGCACTGCACATTCATTTGCTGGGAATATTAAATAAAAAAGGAAGAATTTAACACAACCAAGAATTTAGCAGATTCTATAAAGAGAAAAAGAAGAACATTTGCTTGATGTCCTTATGTCCATATCCTTACGGATATGTTGCTCATATCTTCAGTCAGTTAAGCTCTAATTGCACTGTAGTTTAAGATGGAAATGACTTACAGATCTCATCAAATTTATGTGACTGCAAGGGCTGTCAGAGAAGATGTATCAGATAGTAAGCTGAGGATATATTTGTTCTTAGTAAAAAGGCCAAGCAAAAAAATCTATCTTCTTCCTACATCCATCAGCTGAGGCGAGAACACATAACTGGTTTAGAAGATAAGCCAATAACTAATTCAGTCATGTGGAAAGAGCTGCCATGAAATCCCTCCCACCACCCACAACATTTTTCCACCCACATTGTTTGTGCTGCTGCACAATCCCCACCTAAACTTTTAGAAACTGAAATTCATCTCTTGGCAATCCTAATGCTTTGTTATTTCAACCCACGACTCTCTGCTTCGTTGGCGGCATAATGTAAATGACAACGAAATCTCTACAAGCCTAATTCAAGACCTTTGGATGTCCACAGCAGCAGTCACTTGAAGGGGAATCTATCCTTATTAGAGGAGAGAGGATTTTCAATCAATAACTGTCAGCTGTACATTTTCTTAAACATGCTGTCAATGGGATTTCTCTCCTTCCTTATATCAGCCAAATGCTTTTCATACTCACAAATGTGAGAGCCATTTAGTCACTCCATGCATCTGTTTGGATTTTAGTTTCTTCAGTAAGAATGCCAGCAAAGAGGCCAGCGTTGACTGTGATTTCTGTGTTATCTGCATACACATCTAGCAGAAACTGTACTGAGACCATAAACTCATTTCCCATTCTGTAGGTCACTGAGCAGCTGCTGGTAATGATTTTTGCTCACTAATGACCTAGGTTATATTTGAATCAGTGCCCTAGAGGTGAAAAACTCTGTATTCCATTACTGATTCCCTGAGTCATAAAATCCCTTGATAATTTTTTCTTAGCTGGCTTTTGCAGTATTATTTATTATCTTATAAAAAATTTTTATACAAAATTAAAAGCTGTACATATAAGAGATGAAAGTATTTGCATTAAATGACCCTCAAAATGGAGCAATACAATGGAATCAACACCATATAACAGTCAAATGGGTCGGAAGTAAGAGGCTTGTGACCCACTGAAAGGAAATACTCTGTCAGGAGAATAGAATTGTATAACCAAATATATGAGTAATACATTATTTCTGGCATAGTAAAAAAAGCTATAGTAAATGAATTATGACCTTGGCTTTTAACCCCATTCTTAGGTAATACTCCAACATATATCACTTGCATATTTAAGTTAACATGGCCACTTCCTTGTGGGCCCCTTCTAACTCAGCATATCCTGCGATTCTGTGAAGTATACCTCTTCTAGATACATATTATACATATCATTTGCCAGAGTATGACCTCCCATGTGTTGCATACAAAATACTCCTGATGCCAATGTGGGATCAATGAAGAGAAACACCCAGGCTCTTAGGAGAAAAAAAATTTACTGTGAATCTTAAAAACCACAGATTTGTGTAGGAAATGTAGCAAGCCATTAAAGAGAGAGGTAAGTGCTTCAGTGTCTCAGTATACCAGTGCTCTTCAAATATTAGACTCTTCCTACCTGCTGTGCTTAGCTTCAAAATTCACCACTGCCACAGGAAAAAAAAATAGGTCTGTTTGCTTTTTCATGGCTGCACCACATGGCTTTCACTTTCATCAAAACACAGCAAAAGTGTCACAGGGGAATCATTCCCTTGGCTGCCTTAGTGCTGCTGATCTTTGACCTCTGAGGGAGATGGATTCCAGGCACACTTCTGCCTGACAAGTGAACCATGTAAAATCTTGATGAGGTGTGTGTTTTGTTTTGTTTGATTAACAAGCCCTAAAAACCAAGGGAAAGCTTTGTCTAACAAAAAAAAAAGCCCACTTTCTTTATCCATGCTTTCCTTTTGTAAATTTACTGACCTAGAACAGTAAAGGCTGCCGTCTACGTAGGTAAAAAAGCACATTAGTACATCAAAGTGGCATTTTAGAAAGACACAAAGGGCAACAGCTACGCGTGCAGACCTTGTGGCAAAAGAGGAAAAGCTTAGAGCCGTGACGTCATAAATCTCAGCAACTCCTGCAATGCACCGAGCACGCACACGCAGCATAATCATTCTGCTCCCTGGAGGAAAAAGCTTAGGAGCAGGAGGAAAGAAGAGATTATTTTTAGCTAAGGGAACCCTTTGTCTTACAGCATTAAAAATCCTTGAGTCGGCTTCTCACAATAGCAGCCTTGTGCTGTGCTCTGGTTTTAACTCATGGAGTGCTACAAAATGTAACAATTACAGAGTAATGTGCCACCTTTTAAACTTCCTATTGGCTTTTATTTTATGCCCTTTTTGTCTCTGATGAAAATTTTGCATATATAAAAGCTTCAGATTTTAGCCAGAAAATTCAAAACTCTTACACTTATTTATTACAAAGTTACATATTTTCATAAGTAAAACAGACCTAAGCAACAGGAGCAAAAAGCAACATTTATTAGAGTAGCAAGTTTAAAGTGTAATACCTAAAATTAAACTGAAGGTCCATTCCCATTTGAACATTTTATCTTGTGAGACACAGATCTCCCTTTTCCTCTAATGCCAAAGAAATTTGATTCTACATCCATTAATAATCCCAGATGTCAGCCACAGACAACATTTTCATCAATCATTGCATTAAAGCACTGACCAAAAGATACACCTATAAAAGAAGAAAACACACTTTCCACTACCTTAATGTTTTTAATGTGTTTTCAAGATTTTAAGCCATTTTGCTGAAGGCTGCTTTTAGTAACACAAAGAGACAACTGCATATACATCTCAGCTGCAAAAAATTTGATTTTGTTTAGCAAAGAAAAAAGAAATCTTATAACCTATTTTAGCTGCATCTTAGGTACTCCCAAGTACCATACTACATTTTGTGGTATACCTGGCTGTTTGCTAGGGCTAATTTGGATCAACTTTGACCTGTTCTTTAGTACACATGGAAGAGCTGTGACTGCCTACTTTGCTCCATGGGGCAGGGGTAGCCTGGCATAGCTCTATTAAATGGTATAACAGGGGTATGTCTACATCACACAAATAAGACCTGAGGTGAGCTACCCACACAGCCTCTGAAAACATTAATTCAAGTACCAGAAACAAGACAAACAGTGCAGCATTAGTCTGACTAATAAGCAGGGATAATTAGTCTATATGGAAGCTTGTACTAATGAATTTCAATGAAAACGGGCTAAATCTAATTACCTAACATTTTTTATGGTTAAGAGCACATAAACAAAGTGTTACTATGAATTTTCTGGTCCACAGTAACTGTCCACGCATTCAACCTTTCAGTGCAACTCATACCATGTACATTCCACAGCCCTAGAACAGGCCTCCTGACTGCTTGTTTGAAAAGTTATGCTGAAAAGGAAGATGTGAAACTACCTCAGGTAATCCTTTACATTGGAACACAGCTGGTGAACAGAAAAAAAAAAACCCACATGCTACTATCATCACAACACAACTGTTCTCTACTACTGACTTCTGCTTAGGGCAACCTTTTAAAAATATTGGTATGGAGTAACAGAGATGGCAATCAGAGTAACTCTGGCAGGGAAAGAGGAGAGAAGTATTGCCCACCCATCCTTTATCAAAAATCCTGTACTTTGCCATCCCACATCATTGGGGAACTCTTGGAAATCAAATGTCTTCAGTGGATGAGAGACACAGACTATGATAAATTCATAATGTACCTGCCACACAAAAATTACAGCACTGCAGGACTTGAGTCTTTGACAGCAGGAAGTCTGCTCCATAAAATTCAATCTCTCCATCACTAAACAACCTGTATATACGGATTCCTAACTTTATTCATAATTGCTAGTTATCACAGTAATTATTAGGAGTTTGAAGTGCAATAAATAGTTGCTAAATGTGTCCTAATTTCCTAGCACATACAATAGGTAAGGTATAGTGCTTATTGATGTCTGATACTGTAGATATGCTAATTTTGCTGCCATCTACAGAAACCATAAGCAAATAAATACATCACAGAAAAGATGTTCTAACTCAAACACTACAGTATCACCTTTCATAGGAAAAGCATCTGAACTCTGTTAATAACTTGAACTTTAGCTGTGTCTTGATAAGACACAGACTTGATTCTTTTAGTAAGAGAGGCAGCTAATTCAAATGTTTCTAAAAATAGATATTACCATCCATAGTGACCAAACACGTTCTTGGCATTCAGTTCAAAAAACAGTACTAATGAAGCATGATAATCCTTGATGCTACCAGATGTTTAAGCGTCTAATTAATATTAGCAGGCAAAGACTAATCAATGGTTGTAAAGAAAGTCATATAAGGCAGTCTAAGAGTGACAAATCAAGCAACACTTGCCTGAAAACCACTCCTACTCTGATTGTCAATACTTGGGCATTAATAGGCATTAATTAATTCATTAATGCACGCAAACAGGTTGTAGATGAGAATTAGTTGCTGGGGAGGGATGTACATACCATCAACCAACATTTTTCCAAAAACAAAAATACCTTCACTGTTCACTTATGTCAAAATTTTAGAGTTTCTGACAAGGAAACCGCAATGATGAATAATATGGATTAATATAAGGCTCAAGGATTACTGAATCTAGGACTTTTTTTAATATAAAAATTTATATAATTCCAAGGAGGAAGTTTGCATTAAAGCATTTATTCTGAAGAGTCTTTGGCCGTTAGATTGGCATAGCTGATGGGAAGACCTGAGATCCCTGGCAAAGGATCTTTAATTATCAAGAGTAAGCTACTCAGATAGGCAGCATGTTCAGTGAAAGAACCATATTTAACTAGATTAAATAAATAAGCATTTCAGTGTAAAAAAAAAAAGCATCCTCATAATAACAAAAAGATCCTGAGAAGTTAAAAGAAATGGACATACGACAGAGAAAGTACAACTGACACAAACGAACCCTTCAGGTATCAGCACCTTGTTATCCAAAAGTATCTCATACCTTTTCTCTGTAGCCTCCCATGGGCAGCTCCACACAGCTCTGGCTCTTTCTCTCTGTTTTTTAAATTTTTCTCTCTTTATTTTTTAAATTTTACTTTAAAATAATGACACTTGGAATTTCTTTCTCTCTTTCTTCTGTAGTTCCAGCTCACTCCTTCCTGTCCCTAGCACAGCCACCTAACCCTGTCTGTCCCTCATCCAACCTCCCATCCCCTCCTCCTGGCAGCACGGCCAGCAGGCTCCAAATGACTCCCTACCAGCTCACTCACTCGTTATCACACCCATGGCTGGGAGGGCCAGGCTGTTCCCACTCTTTGGAAGTTAACACAGCTGCAATATATTGGGGGCAAGATTGCCTTCAGCATTATCTCTGTCTGTCCTCCCACAGACATATTACCGAGAATCACAAAATAGCTTACCCTCTGTAAACCAGAAACACAGTGGTGAATACAGTAGAGCCATTTTAATGCTCTGCAGAAGAGTAGGAAAAGATAAAAAGGTGTTTGATAGCTTTTTTTTATTAATGACATGCTAAGGTAAGAAAGAGAGGAAAGAGAGACTGCAGTATGGGTCCAGAGGTGAATAGACAGCACTGAAATTCATCCATAGAAATGATCACCAACCATTGCCTCATAATTGACAAATATTATTTAAAAACCCTGTGATGACACTACTAAATACCTGTTTATTTCTGGGGGAGACAGTGGTTTTTATAGAGTTTATAACCAAATAATCACTTTCTTTCAATAAGAGCAAAGACAAGACAAACTGAATCTTGCATTGAAAAAAATCATTTTATTCAATACCCTGAATATAAGTACAGAAATGCATACTTACATTTTATATGTAAGTATATAATTCAATAAATACTAATGTCTGAAATTTTCTGTTTCTGTAGGGCTCACATGGGACATACTTAGCTGAACCTATTGGACAAGAAATTTTATTTTTTAAATTTTACTTTAAAATAAAGGTGACACTTGGAATTTCTTTGCATCAGATGGGCATGTTTCTCATCAATTGTATATGAGTCAAGGAAAGAAAAATCCTCAATGGGATTAACATTCCAGACCCAGTTACATAAACAGCAACAATTGCTAGGCTGATAAAGGAAGAGAGGCCTGGGAAAAATGAAAACCAAGTTGTCAGTCTCTCATGTCTTGTCTGTACAGCTCAGAGAGCAAAACTGATGGGATCCTGGCCAGTATTTAATCTGAAGGCAAGCATTCATTTGCAAGGATCTTCAAATTGAGGTGTTTTTTGGAAAGTGCATCCCAGCGAGATTTTTCAAGTGCTGGATTTTCCTTCTGTGTCCTGTTCTACTTCTGCTTTAGGTCCTGAATTCAGTTCATTATTTAGCCACCCTTCAATGCTGTCTCTCTGTATATGTGTTCATGATAAGGCTTACACTTCTATCATACTAGGGTTTTTTTGTGAACATCTGTCAGTTCATTCAACAACATTTGTAATTTATTAAACGTTATTCCAAGCCACACTAGGAACTCTTTCCTTTGGCTGAGACAACTGTGTTTCTCTATAGCTTTTTATCTTTAAAGAGAAAGAAGGAGACTTTTGCTCATCTTTTCCTGATTTTCTCTTTCAGACAGCTGAGGGCTGTCTAGCAAACATGTGCTCTGGACAGTCTGTTTTAAAGGACCTGGGAAGCTGGAGTTTTGATCAAAGAGGGCATAATTTCACTGTCTGAAGTAATGTTTATGTTTCAATTTTGAGAACTCTGGTCATGAACATCCAATTCAGCACTGGGTTTAGGGACAAGGACTAATTAAATCCTAACTAACAAGGACTAGTTAAATCCTATTTACTGAAACTATCTCTCTCAGTATTTGGCACTAAAAATGAAGGGTGTCGACCTGGCACCCAATATGGATTTGCAATTATTTGAGTTGATTTTCAGATGATTTCCAGTGCATGACAAATAATCACTTCCCCAATTGCTATGGAGGAGAAGGACAATCTCTTCTCATGCTAGTGAAATTGCATTTTTTATGGATTTCTGAGTATTTCACAAACATTCTCCAAGGCCACTGACAAACAGGTAAGGAGAGTGAATAATCTCTGCGATACCAGATGTTAAATGACTTTTCCCATAAAAACCCCTTGTTATTCCTTCCCTTATGACACACCATTTCCTCTCTGACTTTTCATTATCTTAACCATATAAATGCTAAAGTGACCAGCTGGAATTAATGAACACTTTAATAAACCTTGTAAAACTACTACAAGTTTTTAAATATAAACTAATGTTATATTCTGTATTGAAAAGGTATTCAGCTATTGCATCTCTTTGAACAAATTTAATACAGAAGAAAAAAGAAAACAAGACAGTAAAAACAGAGAAAATGGTGCCTTGATAAGAAAAGAAATTTAGGGTTAAGAGTACTGTACCTCTGAAAACTAGGTAAAGGAGATAATGCAATCATACCAATAAAGAAGAGAATACTCTTTTTTTACCAGAGGTGGATAGTAGCATTCCCTTAACTTCTGCTCTTTCTCCAGTTTTTAGTACTGTGAAGTAATATTTGTATTCACAGCTCCTAGATAAGTAGTACTGATATTTCAGATGTCTGCTGAGAGCTTGTGATATAACGAGTTGTAAAACACACTATTGGGAACACAGGAAATATCAACTCCCATGTTTCAGGATAACCACTTCCAGGGCTCAAGAAGGTCAAGGTGACATTTCCTGTGTAGCACATAATTGCTCCCCAATTAGTACAAAGATTTTCACCTAAAAAGCCCTTGTAAAGCCAGAATAGACAAAGCAGTGATAAGATACTTTGTTGCAATAAAAAGATTTTAGTTTTTCATTTTGAATATTAGAACCATCAGACTGCTAAGAAATTTAGTTTTCATTTTCTTTTTAAATTAGGTGAAAAAGAATTTTTTAAAAGTATTTTTACTATTACTAATTGATTTTGGTAAGAATCTGAAACAGCCTTTTCTGGTAAAGAAAAAATCAATCCAAATATTTAAAATATTTTCAGAACAAAAAGGTTAAGAAGGCAGGCATATATTGTTGCTGATTCAGGATTAAGTTGACAAAAATGTCATCTGGGAAAAATATTTTTACTAGAAAAGAAAACTGGAATGAGAGTGTTGAAGATAGTCCTGAAAGAAGACAAATTTACAAAATGTTGCCAATTTTCAGCAAGGAAAAGATTAAATTAAATCCTCACAGCTGACAGAAAAAATCCCAAGCAAGCCATGGTGTCAAAAAGATGTAAAAAAAAAAAGATGCAAAAAAGATGTAAAGCTCTTCACCATGATGATGATGATGATGATGATGATGATGAAGAAGAAGAAGAAACAATATGCACCTGCATATTCACAAAAGAAGAACATGATATTTCAGTTCCTTTTCTATTTCCTTGAAATATTATGTGTCTTTCATTGAAACACCATGGGCCTTTGTGAAACCTCTGCATAGCAGTAACTGTCAAACAAGGTGAGGCTCAGAGGCTCCATCCATTAGCACTGCTTTACTTGGGAGGCTCAGCTGCAACATCCTGTGCTGAAATGCAGAATTCTCATCTGCATTCTGATGTAATGAACAGAGTATGGAGGGTGTTTAGAATAAAAGTTCAGAGCAGGGTGAGACTGTCTTAAAGCTATGTTTTCTAGAGAACTGCTTACCAAAGGCTGGCAAACCATGGAAGGTATGAGAGCTTTCAGGAAGAAAGGTTCTTTTGTGGATTGATCACAGCGGTTTCTTCTGGCAAACATGTGCTTTGTTCATGCATTTTTCAGTGTTAAACTTTTTCGGATATTTCAATAGCAACATCAGATGCAGTTGAATTCGATCACCACAAATCAGATTAGTGATCAGGAAAGTCTGTCACTCATATCAGCTACTCATTCTGCCAGTACCATCCTTTTCAGTACCATGGCAGCAGATGCTGTGAGCTACGTTCTCCCATTATTCTCCCCGAGCAACTCTTCTGCAAAAAGTCTTAACATCAATGCATAAGTGAATTTTATTCTCACTGGCAGGAGATCTGATTGCAATCTTTATCATAGGCTTTTCCCTAGCTCCTATCCCCTATCATTAGCCATCAACAGATGATCTTGTTCTGAGAGCACTTATTATTGCTGGAAATAGTAGTCAATACTTATATTTGGAAGAGGTGCTTGGGAGCACCTGTGCTGTGCTGCAGAACAAATAACATCAGATAGGAAGGAAAAAAATGTGGTGAAAAATGAGCAGTTTCTCTAATAGTTGTTTCCTTTTGGAAAAAAAACTCTTCATGGCCTTGTTCAGCTGTGCAACCTATGCCAATAAAGCATCAATAGGATATTAGATTGATTGTTTAGAGCTAATTAAATTTTTTCCCAGGAAAAAGAGAAATGTCAGAACATTTAGCCTACTGCATGTTTTTCTAAAATATGGTGCCAAGTGCGTGTGTGTATATATATATGTAAAAAAAGGAAGATTCACCATGTTCCTGTATTCCTCTGAAACTCGCTTAATTCATCTTCCAGTATTGAATATTTTTAATGTGAGATTCCAAGATTCATGACTTTGTGTTTCAATTGTAAATGGATGAAAAGATGTGTTAACAAAAAAACAGGACTGTATCACTAGAGTTTGCCAGAATGAAAGTTTCATAGCTGAAGAAAAAGGTAGGGGAAAAATGAGGTCAAGTTCCCTACTGAACTAAATGCTCCCACATCACCCCACACACTAGCAGTGAAGCAGATAACCTGTCTGCAAAGCTAGAGCTCAGTTACATGAAGGTTTCTTTCTCTTCTTCCTGTAAAAGGCAAATGGAAGAAAAATTACAGTTAGATGGCAAGTGAGTTATGAAGGATAACATGAATGTGAAGAAATAACTCACAAGTAAGGCTCTTTTTTTTTTCTTTAAAACATTTGAGACATTAGAAACACATTTTTTCCCCTAAATTTGTTGTCTGCTGAAGCATTCACATACTGCAAATCAAAAAAACAGCAGTAAGTAGACTCTGGCTCAAGATTCAACCTCTGACAAAGAAAATTGTAAGTAAAATGTACAGTCTGATTTAAACAACCTGCTCAGGAACCTACTACTGACACTAGGCCATAATTTTGAAAACAAAAATCTTTTTCAGGGGCAGGGATTACTGTTCATACAACAGATGGGGTGAAAACTATATTTTACTTCTTGGTTTTTGAGCTCGTTCCTGTTACCATCTACAGCCCAAAAAAATGGATCCACTGAGTGCCAAGGGCTTCAGCCAGTGGGATGAGTTCATGGGTGGCTAGTCTGCACCGAAGGGGTTTGGCTGTGTAAGCCGTCCAAGATTTGAGTCTTTGTGAGCAGTTTGCTCTTCTACACCCTCTCCAGCCACACAGCTGAAGGGAAAGGGAGAGAGAAAAGCAGAACTCCAGGAAGGAGCCTGAGAGAAGCTGCAATTAAAATAGGCCTGGCCAAATGCCAGCCCTGAATGCCTCGAGATACAATGGGTCCTAAACCTAAATTAGGCCAACTGCCAGGCCTGGGGATGCATGCACAACCATAATCTCCCAAGAGCAGACAGACAGCAAAGTTCAATTGAGTGTTCTCAGTTCACCAGGCAGTCAGAGAAATCCTTAGGCATGGCGACACTTGCCAAATGTTTTTCGTGTACAACACGAATAAAAAAAAAGAAATTAAAAATGTATTCAATTCCTATCACTTTGGAGAAAAAGCAGGAGAAAATTTGAGATCTGGGAAGAGAAATACTAAAATGCACATATGGGCAGAGCTAGGAAAGATTTTAAAGATATTTTTTGACAAGGCCACATGCCTACACATGAATGACACTGATTTACCTTTCATTAACAAGCACAATTGCAAAAATGTTGGTGAAGAGGGAACAAATTAAATAAGAAAGCCACATGGCAATATAGTTTGGCTACAAATTATGTTTGTTGCATTCTCAGCTTGTACAAGACAGACTTCCAGTAATCCCCTCTTTGACACTAGCACCATGATGCAACTTACTCTCTTCATTAGTCTCAGTTATTGGCCATCTGTCTGCAAAAAAAATAGTCTGAATATCATGTCTTCCTCGTAATGTGGAAACAATAATGAAATGCATTACAGGAAAAGCAAGCTGGAATTAGGATGTTTCCCAGTTCAAACGAGAGAGAGCTGGAACCCATGCTAAGGCTGCTGGACTCCAAGTCCTGCCACAGCCGCATTCCAGGAGCCAACTACAGGAACTGCCAGTGAGGAAAAAAGCATTAAATCACAGCCAGCACTACTTTGGGTCTGGAGTCCAATGAAAAGAGAGTTTTAGTTATTAATAATGCCACTGTAAAGAAAACAAACCCTGCAAACACGCACACATTCAGAGCCCAAAGCAGCGCAGGGAAAGCGGCCCTGAGGGTGAGGTCAGACAGACCTCGCAGCCTTCTGCAGCGCTGGGCTCTGCTCTCCTTCACATTCAGCACAGCCAAGATGCTGTCTCAAGTTTTTGGGTATCCGGATTTAGCACCTTCCACCCATCCTCTCCTCGTTTCCACAGGAAAAAAAAAAAAAAAAAAAAAAAAAAAAAAAAAAAAAAAAAAAAAAGGCAGGATGTGTTGATAGAGATGGTTATGGCTTACCTGGAGCCTGCAGGCTGTGAAGGGCCCTGTGAAGGGTGTGTGGGTGACACCAGGGACACACAGCAGCAGGGCTGCAGGTGGTGCTGGGACAGTCCCACTGGGTACCTGTGAGGGGGCTCTGCAGCCCAAGAAGGGAAAAGAAGCAGAGCAGGTCAGCGAGGCAGCAGCACCCTTGGTCAGGGCCAAAAGGACAAACCAAGGAGCTGAGAAGAGACACCCACCTGGGCCTGCTTGCTGCTCAGCCATGGGCCAGCAGGGCTGGACAGGGCAGTCAGGAGCAGGGAGAGAGGTCAGAGTGTAAGCCTTGTCCCCAGGAGATACAGGATACTCCTTCTGGAGGTAAAAAGCTAGGGAATATTTTGGTAAACTTCATTCCCCTACAAATTCTGAAGACAAGGATATAATACTCGGAAAGATCCACAGCTTCCAGTAGTTAAACTGAAAAATCTGGCCTAACTAGCCAAGATTTCCAGCAATGAGATTAGGTTTGCCCTAGTACTTACCTTTGTCAGTCTGCATCACTACTTGTATTCTTGCCTTTCTTTTGTACACAGTGTTTATGCAGAGATCCTCTTAAATAAACCTGAAGATATTGAACCTCACCATCTAATAGATGAAAAATTAATTCTGATCTTACTGATCACCAACATTTCTAGGAAATCAGAGAGAAAGAAAGAAAGAAAGAAAGAAAGAAAGAAAGAAAGAAAGAAAGAAAGAAAGAAAGAAAGAAAGAAATACGCAATGATTTCTGTGTGCCTTTTCTCCGAAAGATATAACCACATGGTATTCATTGTCTGTTGGGTTTGTTGTTTTTTTTTTCTTTTATGATTGACAGAAGTGAAGGAAGTCTCCCAAAGGAGTATATAAATAATTTAAATAGCACATACAGTGGCTGCCAGTACCCAGCCAAATTCACCCTGGCTGTAATTCTGCTTGGCTCTCACATTCCATCTCCAAAGCAGATAAACCAAATGTGTAACAGAGAATCAAGAAAGAATAAAAAATACCAGTAACCCTCTCTAGTAACAGTTAAAATCTGTCTTGTTGTAATTTAAAATCTAAGCTGCATTTTCAGAAAGGTTATAAGAAAATTAGGTGTTGAACTGCTCTGGGATCTTGGGATGGAAAACACTACTTATATTCTAAATCTTTGTTAACTACCACAGTTTGCATACCATTACTTTGAACACAGCCAATCCAAAGTTAGTGTAAAAGGTGCTGTCGGAGTATTTCAAATCAGGGCATCAAGCCAGAGAATATTAAAGTATATAAGCTGCCTTCCTGTCTCTAGAGGCTTTAATACAATGAAGGCTTGAACTCCTGTTAGCCTTGTTACATGAATTATGATGTACTAAACTGTTCATCTGAGCACAACCAGTCCATTGTAAACCTAAGGAAAAGGGATATTACCCTCCAGTGGAAACTAAGCATTGTTTTTCTGACTTCTTGTTTCTTGCAAAAAAAAATTAAGTTAAAATTTTTATTTCAACACTACAAAAATTTTTAAGATCTTGGTTTGTGTGATGGTTTGCAAGACCACATGAAAATTGCTCCTTTTGTTTGTTTTTCTATACCATTAGGGAGTTAAGGTGTTCTTTTTCTTGTAAATATTCTAGAGAATTAAATATGCACACAAGTTAATTTGGAAGTTGAAACAAATCTCATTACTTTAAGGAAAACATGGTTTGCTACAGCAGCCCAAGGAAAATCAGTGACCTCTATTTTTGTATTTGAACATCTTACCAGCTACAATTTGAAATAAACCTGTGATGAGGGAGAGGAGAATATATACAGATTTCCTATCAAAGCTAAAGCACAAAGCACAAGCATCATTAAACTTTGCAAAATCTTTGTCAGAGGTAAAAATGTTCTATCTGAGAGGAAAACCAAAAGAGAAAACGGAAAATTACCCTTGTTTAAATTCCTAATATGGGATTTTACTTTTTAAATCTGTTAGAGCTCTTTCCTAATCCACAGCTATTGAGGCATTTGAAACAGCAGCTCTCAAGAAATAAATGTTTGTGGTTTACTCTACATAAGGAATAATTTACTTAAAAAACAAATTTCTTGCGATATTAAGATATAATTGTATGGTTTCTTAGGTGTTAAGAAACCTTTTTTTGCAACATAAAAATACTGCAACTCATCCTGCACTCCTGTGGGTTTAGGAAGTCAGACAGTTGTAAGCATCATTACAGTAATGAAAGTAACTTGAATTAACTATACCAATTGACATGGCAGTCCATAGGCATATTATCTATGGAAGGAGCTGCCTTTCAGAAAGTTCCAAAGAACACATCTTCCTCTGAACCAGACACTGCTAATGGTGATGTTTCCCAAGGCTCTTTGTGGAGAGCAGTGTTCTTCCCACTCTGGTACATCCACACCTCTCCGTGAACTGAAATCATCCTTCTGATCCTGCAATAAGATCTTACCTGGGTCCCAGTTGTTGTATTACTGTGTTGTGTGTACTGCCCCAGTAGGTGTTCTGCTGCTCTATCAATGCTCAAGCTCTTCGAGTTTGTTCCTGTGTGTTTAAAATTCAAAAAAGGATCGCAAGTGACATTCACTTTCTAAAAATGTGGGGACGCTAAACATGGGCCTGATATGTGCATATGTCAAAAGCTTAAGTTTTTTAACATAAAAAAGTTATGTACAAAACACTACAAAAAGTTAGATCCAGCATGGAAAAAAATCACCAGGGATATCAGTGTGAATTTTAACCCAGCAAACTCTTCAGAATTTGCTCCTTTTGAAAACCTTATAAAACAAACATTAGATGAAACAGAAGTGGTTTTACAGAATTCATAGAACCTGCTTTACAAGTATAAAGAACGTGTACTATTTATCTGCATGTGTAAGTAATTAAAATTCAAAGTATTAACATAAATAGTAAGAATCACAAGAACTTTAACGAGTCCCTGTGGAACATAGACCAAGCTTGTTTGTTTGGCTAAAATCTTTCATAAATATAACTGCAGTGGAATTGTGCACACAAGAACAATAAAGCAGAGTAACTGCCTGAAAAGGAAAACCAAATAAAAGTGACCAAAGGAAAAAAGCATGAATAAATATAACTCCAGTGGAGCAAATATAAATGAGAACTAGAGACAACTCTATCAGGATG
The DNA here is from genome assembly GCA_016584745.2 of Phylloscopus trochilus trochilus. NCBI lineage: Eukaryota > Metazoa > Chordata > Aves > Passeriformes > Phylloscopidae > Phylloscopus > Phylloscopus trochilus. Next base: position 39,688,708 of record WQNJ02000001.1, on the reverse strand, counting down.
TAGTGAGGAAGGCAGCTAAACACACTTTGCTGTCTCTCAGCCACTGCCTTTATCTCCCACTTCATGCTTGTTTCATGTCACAAAAACAATAGAAGTGCCTTGTGAAAAAACTAGCAGATGCATACCACAGCATCAGACTGAAATGTACGCAAAGATAAACCACTTTCACCAGATGACAACTGAAGAGTCAAAGGAAGTTTCTCTGCAGTCCATTTCTGATGCTGTAAATGGACCTGAGTTGGCTTGTTAGATAAGAGTGTGCATCAAAGCACGCTGTCCTCCCCCAGAGGAGCATCTTTTAACAACCTCCTAAGTCTTTTGAGCGCCAGTTTTCCAAATAGGCTCCAAGGACACAAAAGAAGTCAGTCATTCCAATCCCTGTTTTAATTGAAGGATTTGATTAACCATCCAGAACATATTACCTTGGGGCACATGACAAGGTTACATCTCGGTACCTCCATTGCATGGATTTTCAAACTGTTTGTGAAACAGCTCCCAGAGGCCTGTATTACAGCACAGCTTTAAAGCACACAGAAGTGAGAGAGATTTCTCTGTAAAATGTTACATTTTCATGTAAAACATAGCCCCTGAATCATAACCATTTTGGACAGGGACAGAATAGGGCAGAAAATCTGGAGAAGATAGAGCAAAAGTTGTCCCAGCGCTCACCTTCCCTGCTTATTTTCAGATGTCTGAGAATACCCCTCATTAATCTGGCTGGATCCACAGCTAGCTTTCACAGCACCTAGCTTTCAGCACTTCAGAGTTTAACTTCAGAGCTTTTAACTGGGACTTAGACTTCTCTTATGATGTGAGGCAAGGCATGATAAGTAAAAAGTGGATGTACAAAAAAACACATTCCTGAAGCGAAAATGGACCAAACTGTGGGGTTGTGTCTGTGTGGGAATCGCGATCTTGAGCTTCTGAAATCCAGTGTGTCCAACAGCCATTGCTCATATAAAACAAAACTAGGAGACCAAGTGGTGGTTCTTTAGTTTCACCCTATCATTAAATGTCATGTGAGACACAGAAGGGTTGTATCCAGATCCATTTTCCACTTGAGACATTTTGAAATTTTTTTTCTATGCAGGCTCCTTTAATTGCTTTTTAAAAACTGGTTTTGAATCTTTGCCACAATTAACATTTATGTACAAAACATTCAGTAAAGCATGAACAGAAAGGGAAAAAAAAGGAAGTAAAAGTGTTTTTACTTATTGCAGGTCAAAAACATTAAAATCATTTCAACACGTAGTAAACATGTAGATGTAGACACAAAGCCACAGTAATACTGTCTGCATCAACAAAACAAAACCCAATAATATTAATTTCAGTTATCTGTAGTGAAATGCACTGATGCAACACTGGAAATCTTCTAAATGGAAATAATGTGCTCAGACACATTGTGATTCGCTCTATAAACAGGTTTTTTCCAATATTTACTTTTGTCAAGCATCAGCTTGTCTACTGACACTTTTGAATTGCAGCAGGTTTCTGCAGTATAAGAGCCTGAAGAACAATAAAAAAAATGGCTTCCTGATTCAAGAGATTAGCCTCTAGCACAGACAACCTTTATTCTGGCTATAATACAATTCACATCTAGTTAAAAGAGATGTAATGCATAGAAGAGGGTCTCTCTGTCATGCAGGCCTGATGCATTAAGTCTTTATTTTTCCTATTTGCTGAGCTCTAAGGTTCAGTGGTGAATGTGAATGGAGGTCTCACAGACCTTTTCTTTTTTAACATAGAGGTCAAACCTACTGTATGAAATACAGAAAAAAATTTTTTTTTTTTTTAAACCAACCCACAGTAAGAACTATTATTCTTATGTATTCTGTCAAACAGGGATAGTTAGTTTTTACAGTAAGGTCGTAACTTAACACAGAGAAATTTTAGTGATTTGCCTCAGTTGCAGTCCTGACAAAATAAAGTAACAGTAGCAACAGCAAGTTGACATTTGTTTTCACAAAGATAATTATTTAAAGTGTCAGTAGTGAGTATCTCATAGTGGTAGAGAAAAAGGAAAGCTGCTTTCTTAAGAGAACAGACTTGAAAAACTCTACGCACAATAAGGACATCTCAAAGTAACAGCCAACACAAAAACATGTATAAATGCCATGAGTTCTGCTTTACATCCTAACCACTACACATGCTTATTTTCAGACCATAAACAGGCTCAAACAAAAGCTTTTTTTAAACAACAAGAAGGAGTAATTAATTTAGAAACATGGAAATACTTACTAATCTGCACATATTGGTCAAATTCTTAGTAACAGTTAAGTTCTCATGAACTGAGTGAAGAGATTAAGGAAGGTTTTGATATTGCCATAAAAAAGATTTGTAGCCAGGAAAAAAGGAAATCCATCTGTGAGAAAAGAAACTGAAACACAGTGATAAAACATGAGCAAACGTTCAGTGGAGGCATGTGATCACAGGCAAACTGGGACAAAGCGAAGAAAGGAGCAGAGGTGTTGGAACTCTGCAGGGGTCAGCTCTCCCGGGGCACGCTCAGCCGCTCTGCTCACAGGGCTGGAAGCACAGCAGCTCCCCGAGGTTAACCTGGAGATCTGAGCCATGACACAAAACCTCTGAGGGAAAGCATCTTGTCCTCCTTTCTACACAACACAAGAACTCTGGGCTGTGTGCCTCCTGGCCTTTAGCTATAATGAACTTGCCTGCTGTCTTAATGCACAGCTCTCTGTTGGGCCATTGACTCAGGTGTGTCCTGTCCCCTGGCAAACCTTTTGGGGCTGGAGGCCTGCAGCCAGTGTAAACCATCATCTTCATCGAGTGACAGCCAAGTGGCAGAAGAGAAGGAATTCGCGTGATGTTGCTCAACAGCTTCTGTGTGCACAAGGTCTGTAGGAGTTCTGCTTGATTTGCTGTCCAAGTTGCTGCTCAGCGTTGCTGAACGGAATCTCTTAGGAGAGAAAGGAGGAAGCCATTCAGACTGAAAACATGAGCATCACTCCTACGTTTAATTCAGCCTGAGAAGACCTGAAACTGTCAGTGAATGCTTTCGATGATGAACATCAAGTTGTGTGAATTGAGTTGTGTACGATTAAGAGAAAAAAAGCTGAAAACAGGCCACAATGTTTTAATCAAATAGGAAAATAAATAGTTTTTTTAGAATGGTTCAAGCATGTCTGATTTTTTAAAGTGATAGATTCATTTTAAAAGATGCAACTTTCATAGATCAAGCAATTAGGTACTCATTTTTATATAAATGAAAACTTAACACATTATTACTGAAAGCTTCTGTAGTGAAGTATTTCACAAATCCTATTGTGTTCCAGAAAGCATTATGGTATTTCATGGAGAACAGAAACATTTTGGGACTTGGTTTTGATCTGCCTTCTGTGCTTTCTTTTGCCTGCTTCATTGTTACAAGAAACTCATTCACTGAGGTCTGACATTCAGCTGAAGGCAGCTTATTTGTGGTCCATTCACAGCACCAGGTCCATGGCTGGAAACCCCCGGTCACCTTATTCTGCCTTCATGGGGAGCACACCAGCTCATGCCAACAATCAAGTCTCACTGCTCAGGCCCAAGCAGTGGGGTGCTGCTGAGAATAAAATAACCACTTTTGGGCTAAATGAATAGTACCAAATTGAACTAGCAAGCCATTCAACCCCCCAGACCACTGGAATAATGAGGGAAGCTTATCTAAACCACATTCACAGCAAAGCCTTTGCTAGCCAAAGAATTCATATGTCCCTGTTCAACATACGGTATTTTTGTGACTAGTCAAAGCAGCACAATGAAAAATACATTTGAGTTGAAGGGATCTTCTCCTTCCACTCCAAACCCAGACACATGATCTTCCATAGCATGAGCACTACCCAGTAAAGCCTCTCAGTCCCCAGACACACTGAAGAAGTTCCAGTTGTGTGACATAATTGGGGCATGGTGATCTGGAGAGACCAGCGGACAGCACAGTGCGGATGGTCCAAGCTCCCCAGGGGTTTGTTGGGTCCTGGTTCCTTGGGCTCTCCTCACCATACTGTCTTTTGTGTGTAGACCACATGGGCAGCACTATTTTGGGGAGGTGTTTCTTTCGTTGCCTGTGGTGAACGCCCTTCTGTGGCTAAAGCACCCTCTCCCTTTGAGATGCTTTTTGCTCTTGGTAGTGTTGTGGTTATTTTAGTAACAATTTTAGTAAATTGTTATTCCTGTTCCTTCATTATGGGAAGGAGCACAGGGAGAAAGGAGCAGCCTTAGTGGGGTTGTATTTTCCAGCTGGGTTTTAAACCATCACAATGTACTAGTGCTTTCTAAGTGGCTTTGCAATCAATTGGTCATATGGTTATCCCACACTTTAGTTAATAAAACCTTCACATTCAAACCACAAATTATTGCAGGACAGCATACAGTGCATTCTTTATCAGATCCTTTGTACATAGCTGAATATAAATATATTATGAAGAACATTAGAGAAATAAATTTCCTAATAGGACATTTTTCTTAAAGCAATCTTTTCATGTTATTTACCTTTTACAGGTGTACAGTAAGTTGTTTGCCTTGTCATTTAAGAAACTGCTGCTTCAAGACTTTGGAATGCACTGTCAACACTGAAGGGAGTGATATTGATATCACATTCCAAAACCAGCAAAACTTGATTAATGGCCTCTATTGCAATGAGGAATCACACTGCAGTGCTATGGATTTACTTTCCTATGAATGTAAAGAAAGCGAGAAGAATGAGAGGGATGTGTATTTAAAAGGCCAAATCACAGACCTTCAGACAGTGGTATTTATTGCACAAATTAAAGTTTGTGGATTTGGGGGTTGGGGGACTGTTGCTTTTATCTAACCTTAGAACTGATGAAGGGAGCCATAAACTTAATAGTCAACAAGCCTTAAGGAAACATGACACTGAGAATTAGCATGTACTAAATGAGATATTTATTACGGGATTCAGTGCCAAATATATTTGCATTGTTTGTAAAACAACACATGTATCTTTGCAGACAAAGCTAAGAACACTGCAAGAAATTTTTCAGTTTTAGAACCAGGAGTTATAAAATGTTGATTAGGTACTCTGATAAATGGAAAGCATTTAAACATTTTGGATATATTGAAATAATTCAGGAGTGAAGACATCTAACTTACATCACCCAACTATATTTCTCTCCTGACTGTTAGAAGCATCCAATAAAGAAGAAACATCAATTCTTGATGTTCAAATCACTGAGCAAAGCAATTTTTACATTTCTAAGCAAGGCAGCCATGATAATGGCATTTGCATTAAGTATACACGCTTTAAGAAGAGGCACATCTATTCTCATCACTCAACTCAGTAACCATTTTAAAGGGCTGCCTTTGCTGTCACCCAGGCTTACTTGGTCTTCTGTGTTTTCTCTATCATCCTTCTCAATGACAGCATTAGATCATGGAGTTGTAGCATGATTTAATAGCTAGTGTTTCAGGAGTAATTAGTAAGAAAGCCACCTGCCTCTCCACCTCTTCAAAAGGCAGAATGCCTCATCCCACACCTCCTTGTCACTCATGTACCTACTGAGGAAGTGCCTGTAGCACAGTGGCTCACACCATTTGAGCCTCTGCAGTGGACAGAAACACCCACACAACTCTGCAACAGAGTCACAAACCAGTCTCCCAGAATGAATGGTACTATTTTAAAAAGACACACTGGTAATAAAATGAGGGATTATAGTACATTAGCCAAGGGGTTAATCAGCCTTACTTGCTATTTACAAGATACAGTGGGTATTAAATAGTATCATTTGTACTCATAGAGTGGTCAGGACTGTGCCTGGTTCGGACCACCAATATACTTAAAAGAAAGGCAAAAAACCCCTAGGTTTTTTAAACACAATTACAAAAATTGCTAAAGAGATTGTGTTTCCTGGACAAAGGTAAGGGAGTCATGAAAAGCAGTGAGAGACAAATGGGCCATAGAAGTCTCACAGCATCTAAAGATCACCACAAAGGTGACAGTAATAAATATCCACCATGTCCACTTGCAATAGAACTAGAAGAATTCCATTTATCTTGCAGTAAAGAAGATTAGCTTGGCTACCTGGAGAATATTTCTTCCCATAAGGCTACTGAATCATTAAAATAGGACACAGAGAAAACCATGGAATCTATTTCACAGGTTTAGAAGAAAAACATAGATGAATTTCCAAACTGTAAGAATGATTACAACCTACATTTGTATATTCAATGACAATACTTATTTTATAAAATTTCTGGTGTGTCAAGAATCTCAACACTAGTGTAAATTTAAAAACCTAATGAGCATATTGTATTAATACTGATTAATAGTGATTAAAGAGCAAAATGCATTGATTAAACAACTTAAATACATAGAAATAGTCAAAAAAATCCACTTGCATAGCGTACAGCTAAAACCCTTGTTAACACAGGCAATCATTCCCATTTGGTGCAGCTTATTTTTGCATCTTCACCTTTATTAAGAACTAAGTTCTTCCCCCTTTGAAGACCTTTGCCTTAACTCTAGTTCTTATTCATTTCCATATTTATGTCCCTATTTTATGGCCTTTTGAAAATTATTATTAAATGTTAAATTATTATTAAATGTTATATAACTCTCCCCCCTGCTCCCAACCACACATTTCTTAAACCATCTGTGCAATGTCCATAACTTCCAGAATTTTGTTAGCAGAAACAACCAAATGGCCATAGAGATCTACCACCTAGCAAGGGAAAACAGAAAAAAGTCAGTCGGGAAAAAAAAAAGTGAGTGAAGATAAAATCATTCTAAGGCCTCTCAGTTCTAAATGCAGTTCCTATTTTATCTTTATTCTTTCTAAAAATATACACAAATTTATTACCATCCTATTGGTATTGTATCCAATTAACTTTTGCCAATATGATTTACAAAACTCAGCAAAATCCCAGCTATTGCACACTTACTTTTTTTCACTGTACAGGTGTGGTCCCAAGAAGGTGCCAAATACCCTACAGCATGAAAAGTTCCTTGTTCCAGAAACTTGTGATTTAAGCATAATGCAAGACAGAGAACAGCTGGCTGTAATAAATGGGCAAGGTAGTAGAGAGTCTAACAGTGGGTGATGTGAGTCAGGCAAGGTCACTCTTTGCTTTTTGCTACCAGTTTCATTTGGGGAAGTAGGGAGGGCCAGAGAATTTTTAGCAGCAAACTTGCTAAAAATACCATTTGCAGTTTTTCCAAATTAACCAAAGGGTGAGATCAGATCCCTAGATTTGAGTAGACCACCATACTCAAGCCCATGCATTTTTACACGTATCTTTAAAACAACTAATTTTTAGGGTCAAAATGGAGAAGGACTTCAATTATTTCCTGCTCAGTATGTGCACATGAAGATGTCATGCACATATGTGAACTTCTTTCTTCCACTTACACAATTCATTATCTCCTGCATCAATTAAAATCAGAAGGATGAGGGAAAGTTTGCAGTGGAGGAACAGAAGTGTATTCCTTTAAGCCTCTTGAAGAAAAGGGCAAAGACATTTCCGATGTGAAACAAGAGGTTATTTTTCTAAATTTTATTTTCAAAATCCAAGGGAGAGAATTTTTCCTCTGCAATATTTAAAGAGAATGCTACACAGCCATTTACCAAAGGTTTAAAGGATCCAACTGCATATGGAATGCCAATCTTTGAGACTGTGCCCTGCCTAGAAACAAAATACTCAGCTACCCTGAGAGTGCCTGTAGGAACAATGCAGCTGGATCTCTTCCACAGACAGAGAATGGGCAATTTCCCAATACAGAAACTCACAGATTTTTCTGAAATTCATTCACCTTTATTTTCTTCTCTGCTTCTTAAATACCAAGTATATTGATAAAGCATGGATGCTGTTCAGGAAGCAGAGAGACTAAAAATTTATGCACTTACAGCAAATCTGAGTTTTAGTTTCCAAGACAAGCTGGAAAACCCAACATGTTGTGCTATACATAGCTGAATCCGAGACATTTGGGGACACAGAGTTCCTAGATTAATGAGCAAACAGCAGTGTCAGAGAGCCCTTTCCATACCCATCCATGCACATATGCATGGATGTGAGACTTCCACTGAGCACGTCGGAGGCGTCTGCCAAGGGATTCGCAAGTAAACACAAACTTTCATTCCCTCCTCACTAACTGAACCTACACCAAAGCAGAAATGCAACATTCCCATCCCCACTTAGCTTCTACTTCCCCTTTAAGGTGAAGACCAGCATTTTATCAATAGCACATGACTCAATCTACCTTTATCAGATTAACCAAAGACTGTTTTCTGACAATACTCACTAAACCTTTTAATCTGAACTAATACTCCCATTGTGTTAGTATGACTTTGGGCATGTGTAGACATAATCTCTTTTTAAAAAAAAAGGAACTGGGAACAGTCAGAAAGGAAAATTCAATGAATGCAGGAACGCAAGTGTGCTAAGTATTTTTGAGAGACAGATTAGAAAATATACATCTGGCATCTATATTCAGCCAGATTATATCCTAAAACCATAAAACAGACTATGTTAGTCTTTCTTGTAGTCAAATTTCCAGTAAGGAAAAAATTAAGAGATGCTTTCATCTGCTCTACCAAAACTTCTCTCTCTTGGAAGTTACATTCACAGAATGGTTTTCTTTCCTTTGTACATGGGTGCTCCAGATACTGCAGTTGCACTATTGCCAGTTGCAGTTGAAAGCAAACTTCCACCAATCCCAGCAAAAAAAGGTCACCCTAGTTGTTCTTCAATAATAAAGAATGTCAGCTGTCTCCTTTTTATATTCTCAGGAAGAAATCTGGATCTCTCTCACTCACCTTAAGAATAATGAATAATCCAGGGCCTCCTGTAGGCAGCTACTTCAACACAGAAACTACTACAGGGAACTGTAGTTTAAAAATGGCATTAATATTCCTGCAAATAAAACACACTTAAAGCTTATGAGGTTGCTAGAAAAGCTAACCAAAGATTATTGTCTTTAATTTGAATACTCCACTGGTATTTCCAGAAGGTTACTTAGCTAATTCTAATCCTTTATTTTAACAATAAATTCCAACACCTCAAAAAAAAAAAAAAAAAAAAAAAAAAGGTTGTTTCAAATTCAACTTTTTTTTTTAAAGGACAGCCAGTCAAGATAAAAACCCACAGAAACTGACAGAAACTGTAGAGATTGTGGTTTTGGGCAACAATCTAAATTCTTGAGAATTTTGTCAAGGTGGGAAACTCCCTTATCCTACATGAAACCTTTTAAAGCTCCTGGGTTTTACACTGAAAGGGAAAAGGCCGATGCAAACTGCCTTCAGCACCTCCTCATCAAGCACACAGCTAGATGTTACTTAAAGTGCATTGCAGCACTGGGAATGGAATGTTCATCAGAACACGTCCTCCTGTTATAAACACAGACAGAAGCCACTGAAAACCCTAGAACGGAAAGAACACCCACCATAAACATTTCCTTCCGGTCAGTTTAAAACTGCTCAGCTCTTAAAATCCCCACTCTATCCTGGTTTCCTTCTGATGAGCTAAGCTATGTGCACATCCTATTTAGCACACTTTCTAGTAGTCCTTCACTTCAACTAGACTAGATGCAGTATGTCTGCTTACATTTTATTTTTTTTTTGCCAGACAATTCTGAATATAGAGAAATTTTTCATCCAGATGAGTTCAGGAATTACTGTTCACTGCAAGAATAGCTGTAGGTTTCCTGAAAAAGTACATCAAAAGGAAGAAAACTCAGAAGCTTTAAGCTATTCTTTTCTTTACATTTCAGAAGAAATTTTGCCATCCTAAGGCTCTGGGCATGTGTCCCATAAATTGATGCACAAAAACAAATAACTGCCTGTAGACATTCACTTTGGCCCACTCATCCCCACCAACTTTAGGGAGGAAAAAAAAACAAGGTTTGTACCAAGCCCAGAAGTTAACAAATTCTTACAGTGGAGAGCCAAATTCCAAAGCCAAGCACTCCCAAATGATAAAGCCCTGCAGCCTGCAGAAGAATCCTTTCTTCATATTGACAGAACTCTAGCTGAGCAGCTCTGCTGTTTTGGGGATGAGCAGGAGGTGTATAGGGAGAGAAAGAAAATAAAAATGTAGAGTGGGAAAGGATAGCATCTCAGGAAATCAGACTCAACCCATTTACAGATCAGTACCTAAAAACCACATTTATTACAGCAAACGTTTAAGTAAAATAATGGATATGGGGCAGCAGTCAAAATCCAAAGGGAGCTAAGAGACTGTTCCCTTCATGAAAAGTGTGTGGTCTTGGAGAAAGAACAGAAGCATCCACAGTTCCTCCCAATACTCTGAATACTATGACAGGACATAGACTTTTAGTGTGTTCGGTGTTAAATTTTTTGCTCATTTCCCACGGGGTCTGAGCTCAGCTTTGACAATCTTATCACATGCACATCAATTTATGCCCCTCCTGAACAACAGAAAAGAAAGCAAAGTTTCCTTTAAAGAGGAATTATAGCCATAATTTGTTCTACAATTCACTTACTCTGCCATAGATAGTCTTCCAAATGATTCCAGCAGGATTCACATCTTGAATGCCTTCATTGAATGACCTGGACATTTACCTCATGGTGTCACTATCATGCTACAAAAACACACCTCTGACAGGTAACAGTTCAGTTCTCTGATTTTTCTTAGAATCAGCTTTCTTTGAAAAGAAGAGAGAAAACAAAATAATACTTGATAGTACTGTGCACAATCCCAAGGAGAATAGAGCTTGATTTCTACTTCCTCAGAAGTATTTCAGGTCAGAGAACCTTTGTATCCTCTAAAGAACGCTTGTACCTGCAGATTGTGGTGGTAATAGCACTCAAAACTATTTTAAAGTAAAAAACCGACACAACTCTCAAGGCAGCATGCTTCAGGAGCAGGGATGCTGATGAACAATTTAAGGCTCGTATGTATGTCCCCAGTGCTTTGGTGTGCTAAGCTCAGTTGAAGGCCACATGCTAATCTATGACTCTGTGGGGCCAAAATTCCACAGTGGACATAGAGAACTCTGCGTCCCAAACTCTGTAAGAAAAACACTCACCCACTCACCCTTGAGGTTAGAGACAAGGGTAAATAGGAAAGAGTTTTTTCATCTCCTCCTCCCTTTTACACCATCAATGGAAGGCTTAAAAGCACCCTACACACAAACTTCTAGTACAGAAAGGAAGCCCAGTTGAGATGAGCATCTTCACCTCACTGATGTACGGAGAGCTCATACTTACCCTTCCCGATTTTTAAATGACTTCCTTGCTGGTCTTTCCAGCACTCGTTTATAAAAGGCAAGTTAGGATATGGAAAGGGATCACCCTGATATCTACCTACTAGCAATCAGAAATCTCCAGACACAAAAAAAGTGCATCCCAAAACTGTAGTGCACACATAAAAGTGCAGACAAAAGGAGACAAAAAGAGTATTGTCAGATTTTTATAAACCTTATATGGGACCTGGTCTGTTTTATAGGAGACAAGTAGTATGATCATGTTATAAATTTCAAGTTTTGGCTTTAAGTCAAAAAGAAGAGTAAAGAAAGCAGTTATCTGTGAAAAGAAACATTCCAACTCATAACAGTTACATAAAGGACATAAAATCAGGGTTACTTCTGTGGCCACAAGATAATAGGGTAATAAAATTAATGTTAGAGCTAGACAATTCACTAGACAATTTTACTAATACAGTACTAAAATTAGATACAAGTGTCAACATTCATTTTTCAAAACTTTACATCTGAGATGTAACCAGTATTTGCCTGTAGCTGGGTGACTGCCTTTACTATGTCAAAACCCCTGCATCAACATCCATTTATTAAGTTCAAAAAGCTTGCATATATACATATATATTTCAATAATCAGCCATGGACATTTAACTCTCTATGTTTATTTTTTTCCTATACTCTATGTTTAATAATTTCAGCTAAATTTTTTCAGAGACAGCTGTTCAAAGTTGTTTGGGGGCTTTTTGAGGTTTCTTGTTCTCTTCTTCATTCCCAGCTCGCACAGGATCCATGTGAACAAGGGCTGTTACTGCAGAAACTCAGGTCACACTGTCAAGTACTGAGAGTGGAGCCTTCAAGGGGAAACCATAACACCTGCACTTTGATAGTGCAACTTGGGTTTTTTCTATATGCTTCATCAATTGATTGCACTCAGTGTCAGTCAACTCTACCACTGACTGACTTACTCTGTAAGTCTTCTACTTCAGTAAAACACTGCTAAAGCAATTTAGGAGCCCCTGACAATTCTCACCAGCGACAAAGCTGAGAACTGCAGGAATTGATGAGAACAGCCAGTCTGCCCTCCCTCCACTTCTTGAGCTGTGAAGCAGAAAGATCTGCAAGAACAGATAGACTGTGATATCAAAATTTTGGGGAAAATATGAGCTACAGCTACACTGCAGAAATTGGTCAGTCACATAAGCAGCCAGAGGTACTCTGCAAGGCAGCGCATCCAACCCTGAAGCACGGACACGCAGTTGTCAGCTAGACTCACTACAGGATTTCCTTTCCACCCTTTCTCAAATCTAAACAGCTTCAAAGTGGAAACAACAACAAGTCTTTTGTTATTATCACACTATAAAACTGAAAAAACCACAGCTGCTGCACTGCAGGCATTCAGTGACACAATTTCATTTCCTGTTTTCTAAATCACACCAAACAAAAATCAGTAATGGTCAAATTGTTACTAACCAAGTATACTAAACCCTATTCAGCAATATAAAAGCACTGTGGTGTCAGCTGGGCATCAATGACATTCGGTTCAACAACAAAATTTCAGCTATATAAACAAATGCATTGTATTCTATAAGGAAGAGGAGAAACATATGGGAAGCAGCCGTAAGATGCACTAGCTACACACTTGGGAAAGAAATCATCAGTAAGGAAAGGCAGGAAGTGTTCAGTTCACTAATGATGACAGATTAACTTCATCCCTTTCTGATTCCATGGAAACCATGAATTAGTTGAAGGACTGAATCTGACACAAGTGATCACTGATGTTACACTTTGGTTCTCTGGGACAGCTACTCATTAGAAACTTGAATCTGAACAATGCATTGTATTTCAGACAGATTCAGCAGAGCTGTTTTTTGATAAAGCAATCTAAATAACTGAGATTTGCACACTGAGTAAATTACATGTAAGATGAATCTTATTTGAGATTGAAGTGCCCCAGTATCTGAATGTGTTACTATATATATAAAATATACATGTCTGTGTATATATAATAAAACCTGAACAGTGTTCAGATTTGAAGACCATCAGGAAGGTTCTGCAGTTATTTCTGTACCAGCCATATGACTTAAGGTGTTCTGAAAAAACTAAGTAAGCACAGGCACTGCAAACATGGGAACTACAACCAATACTACTATCAAAGCTTGTTTGTCCCACATCATTAGCAGAATTAGGACCAATAATGTACAATGCTGATGACTTAAAGCTGACCTTAAAAGCCCAGTTTTTACTTCAGGTTTAAAAATTCCACAGGAAAAATAAATTTAAGAGACCCACGAGAGACAGCCTCCCACCCAAGAAAAACTTTAACACAAACTGCACTCTTACTTGAGCAAGACTTACTGCTAAATTTCATTTCTGTGTCTGTGAAAGATGGTGTGCTTTTGCCTTTAAAAATTTAGTAGGCAACTAAACTGAACATTATACACAGTAAGCATCTTAGTATTTTATTCGTTGCATCTTTTATACAGAATAAGCTTCACTGATATTTAATTCACTGCAGTATTCTCTTGATGTAGCAACAAAAGATTACACTATAAACAAAGAACAAAATTTTTACTTGAAACTTTTTTTTAAATGTGTGCAATTTTTGCAGTTGACAAACAGCATCACAATTACTGAAAAAAAAATGAAAGAAGCACATAAACTATGGCCTGGTTTTTTAGTCTCCAATTGATAGTTTTTCTATGTTTATCATAAATATGGGAAGCTAAACTCCAGCAACTAAAAATAAACATACCTATAAATTCCTAGCAACCAGGGTTCAAATAAAGGAGAAAACATATAACAACAACAAAGTTTCTTTTCACTTAAGTTGACATCTGCAATCTATTTACACTATATGAGTTTAAATTCCACAAGATCATGAAGGGTAAGGATTTTTGAGATAACCTGTTAAGCATTACTTAAAATGGCACTTCTGTAACTCAGGTCAGGGACTTTAGAATTGCTAAAACCGTGAAAGACAGCACACTGCAGTATGTCTATACCATTGTAACATAAAAAAAGAAACTACTCCATAAAGTGTCACTGAGATGGCTCAATCAAAGTAATATACATTTGTATCTTTATCAAGATAGATATTACAGTAAAAATGCTCACATTAAAAAATATAGTTATTATTGTTTGGATTTTCATTAAAACTAGAAGGGTCTACATGAGCCAAAGTATGAGGAATTTGGATATAGTAACATGCTTCCTCATTTTATAGCACTAACAAAAATAATAATAGAGAAAGCTCTATTAAAAATCTTTAATAACCACAGTTTAATTTCCTAGTATATTTTAAAAACTTTACTATGTGGGTGTATGTGCATGCATGTCTGCATAAACACACAGATAAAAAACCTCAAAGTGTATATATTACGCGTACACACGTATCCACATTCCTGCATACACCACTTCCATAATGCAGACCGTATGCAGGGACTCTTCCACGTGACAACCAGGCACCACATGCCATGCTTTCTTATTTCTCTACGTTTAGCCAGTAAATGTTGTACTTGGCTGAATGGAAGTGTTAAGATTCTTTAAGAAAATGGTGATTTAGCCATTTAGCCACAACGTCGTACAGAAAGAAATGGTACTGCAAATACTGCTGATCAAAAAGTTCAACATGAAAGTTCATCGTGAAATGGAATGTAAATTATTCTAAAAATTAGTATCCAAAGATTAGTTAAATATTATGGCAAAAAACTTGGAATTTATAGAAAGTTTAAAATGTAATTCACATTACAAAGACTGGAGATACTTTATAGATGGAATTTTAAAATATGGATATGACTGGCATTTATTTTTAAGCTTACTTCTATTAGAAATAGACTTGTTTCCTGTACAGGTGATGCTTTGTCTATGCCATATACAGTAGAAAAATAAATTCTTTAGCAACCTAGAAATAGTTTATAAAACTCTTGAAGTTTCATTTTCTTTGCTAAACATGCCAAGATTAGACTGAAAACTATAAATAAAAGCTATATAGACAACAGGTAAAGTAGAACAAGTTAGGAATACTACAATTTACAGGACAGACTTTATTGTACTATTCGTTCCTGTGTGCTTTGCAATAGGAATAGGGTTGACTTTTCTTTTTAGTTTATGTTTTCTTAAAAAAGATAATTACTTGCAAGAATATAACACAATATCAAGATAATTTATAATATACATGTACTTCAAACAGCAGCCAGGTTTATGGTATCTTAGTAATCTAGAATGATAATCCAAGTCATTAGAAGTACAATACCTAGGACATAAGTGGGAAAGGCAATTTTTATTTTGGGAAAATGGAGCAAATCAATCTCTTAATAAAAGCCTTAATTCTCAAAATCATCTATTTACTATAATACATACAAGACGATCTTAAATCTTGTTATAAGTGAAGATTACAACAGTGACCATCATAAAGCTTTTTTTTTTTTTAACTACACAAAACATTCTAGCAGCTGAATAAGCCAAAACTTTCTTCTTTGCAGACCTAAAAAGGTACATTTTGAGCATGAAAGAAAAAAAGCTGCTATGAAAAGTCTCACAGGTAGTGTTTATCTATGGTCTCCCCTTTGCTACAATTTGTAACCTTCTAATTTTTTTACCACTATCAAAATATTTAACCAAAAGATTTGTTTAAATTAAGCAGCACTCTTTTACAGCAAAATTGGTACCAATATAAAAGTAAAATAAATGGGAAAAAAAGATAATTTAAAAATACAGTGAAAAAAAAATGAGTCATTTGAAATTTTAGTACAACATACCACAGGAAAAAAATATGAATACAAGTTTATGTGATTTTATATATACACACTCCAAAGAGGTTAATTGTCAGTACCCAAAGTATTTATTGCCATGTATTAGCAATGCATTTTTGTATATCTTTAGAGGGTCACATAAAAATAGATTTAAAGAATAGATTAATTGAAGTCCTAGATTAAAACATTGTTTGGTTTAGAGAATTTTACTACAACAAAAGTCATGTCTATGTATGAAAAGTTATATAACCTTATATGAAAATGTCATGAACTATTTTCTAAACACTACATGTATTCCCAAGTGGGAAAAATTAAAATATCTAAAATATATTAGATTAAGTTTACAAGACCATCAATGATCTTTTAAACATGCAGCTGTTTACAGAATTAACAGTTTTACAAAATGTTTAGTTCGGTAATGGAACATAAAGAAATAAGTAGGCAACATCAAAATTTTTGTACAATATTTGAAACTCACTTTTACAACAAGCATGTCCTTGGTATTGTGCTGTAAGAAATAATAAGCAAGTTCACCCACCCATAAACTGTCCACAGGTTTACTTATAAGTAAAGATGGATGGTGAGGGATCGTAAAATTCTCAACAGTGCATTTTGCATTCTTCCATAAACCACCCTAAGCATAAAGTCACATAAGTAGCCAGGAGATTACAAAATAAACTATAGCTGGGCTTTAGTTGTTTACACAGAATGCTTGAATGTGAAGAAAATTGCCAAAAATAGCATGTTAAATAACAAAAAACAGCCATAAAGCAGGCTGTAAGCATTGAATGTTTCATAAATGTAATTTTTTTAAATCATTTAATTTCTATAGAAAAATTTTATTCACAATATATTGTGACAAACCGTCACAGGAATGATATAGTGATTGCAATAAGGTATCATGCAGCAGCAGCAGCTTTGTACTTTATAGCTATTTTTGCTTTTAAAAATTAAATCTCTCCAGTCATGCTTATCACATAGTTTTTTATCTGCAGCGTGTACAAATGAGGAACACAGTACGGGATATAACAAAAAGATGTCCAATCAGCTGGATGGGAATTATTTTTCATAAATATGAAGTACATTACTGTATCCTGAAACATGCATGTCTATAGCTTGTCTCTACTGTCCAGCGCCAGGCTGCCTGCAATCATCTTCTGTCTAGATAATGCCAAGAGGGTCTGCTGGTAGCTGCGACTGTATCAGCTGAGGCTGCAGCGGCGGTGGCAGCTGCAGGGGTACCATGGGTTCCACCATCTGCACTGGGTTGGAAGGCGGTGGCTGACAAGCCACTGGGTTGGGCGCTTCTACGATCTCCCCGTTGTAAAAGAAAAACTGACATTGTTGAATGAAGGTCTCTATAACTGATTGGTGGATTTTGGTGGTAGAAAGAAACTCTCTGTTTTCAAAATCAGGTCTCATCAAAGTAGGCCAGAAACAAATGGATAAGTTATCAGCAGTCATAAAGTTGGTCTTATATTGCTGACTAACCCTGAAATGAGAATGATATGCACAGAGTGAATGAAAACCAGTATGCAATCAACTAGAAATACTCTCATAGCACTCTAACTGTAGGCATTATTACTAAACAATCTCAAGATTTTTGCTCCTTTCCTCCCACGATCCATTAAAACAATTGTCCTTAAATATTTTACCCAATTATGCAGAAGAAAATTTGGAAACCATGTCATTTCCAGATTTGGATAGTTAACTAATATAAATCTGATTAAGCTTTTAATCAAGAAAGAAATTCAACATTCAACCAACATTTTGAATGACAATAATAAACAAACGGAAACAGGTTCCTCACTTATCATCATAAATTCATTATTGCAATACTATTACCAAACAAACAAAACTCCAAAGAATAACAAACCATCCTGTTACCAAGTTTATCATCTACAAGTAAACATATACTCAGAAAAAACCAAAATGCTTTTCACAGCAATAGGCTAGGAAGAACCAGGGTTTGAAAAAAACATTTTGTTTTCTAAAATATTCTGCATTCTAAACTGGCATCACAATTTTATCTAGAAGTAATTACTGAAAGATGCATGAAACATCATGTGTTAATACATCTGGCAAACACCTAAGCTATGCATTCAGCTGGGAACATGCATTTCCTGTATTACAGCAGATATCACAAAGATAGCAGAGCTACAATTGTCCTGTAGAAATAGACAGAAAATAAAACTTTAGAAATTTTCAGTTACAATTTTGATGATTAACAAGAGCAGCCCACAAGAATTTCTGACAGCTGGCTGTAGTCCATAGATTCAAGAGCTGTGAAAGCCATAGTAAACACTAGAATTAACACTGTAAGAAAATATTTCCACTCATTTACAGTGCATGTATAATGGTAACGATAAAGCATTAAAAAAAAGCGTGAAGGTATACAAATACTGCCTCTCAATCTGTTTTGAGTAAGTTTGGTCCAAAGGACATTTGGATACCATTTCTGAGTGGCAGTAAAATTCATGATCTCTTTGCTAAAAAAATTAATTTTAAATTAAGTTACAGATCAAAGAATAAATGTAAGCTACATTTTGCTTAGCATTATTAACATGCTGTATCCTCACAATCATTAGACTAAATAAATGAAGCAATGGGAACCTATGGCTAGAGGTGAGAAAAAACAAGAAAGGCATTGCACCTCTTCCCCATCAACAGCTCACAATCAGATTAAACAAAATGAACAATCAACTGCAGTCCCTCCTATGCTTCAACCTTACCTTTGTACTTTCTAAGAGTAAACAAAACCCTGGAAAAACCTGCATGTTGGTCTCCTACCAAGCTTTCTCTAACTACTTTAGAATCCTCTTCTAAGTGCTCAGCAAATGCTCATTTATGCTCTTCTATGTTCACTAAAAATGAAAAATGACATGTCTCTCTTGATCCTGCCCACTTCCTCCACTGCCAAGTCTCAGGAACTTCAGACTGTAAACCCACTCTGATCAGACTTTAAAAGCTGTACACTGGTGTTTTCCCAGATTTCAGAAGTATATTATGCCACATTAGTCCTTATGTATGAGGAATCTTGTTATCAAAGAACTTGTATAAACCACAATTGGTATCAAAAAAGCCAATGTCAATCCAACCCTATCCTAAAAGCTCACTTCTGCTTACAGTAAATCAACCACAATTACCTGAAATGCTCAGAAAGTTGCTTATAACACTAATGAAAAATTCATCTCACCGATGCCATTTATTAAATTCTTATGGTTACTGGTCTCATACAATGTGGATAATACCTGCATTTTTTGTTTTAACAACCAGGTTTTGTGCTTGTGGACACACCAAAATAATATCAATCACCAGTCATTACTAACTATACAACAATAGCACATATTTTACTGTAATGATGTAGGATGTAAAAACAAAACATCTAAAACATTAGCTTGTGATGAGAGCTCTTTCATCATGTAGAAGATTGCTTTACCTCATTAAATGAACAATTCATTTGGCAAACAACATTTCCATTTTAATTATATACCAGCAGTAATTTACTACGAATTAAACTCTTAAAAATAAATACAGACTGTCAAGAATTTAGCTACAAGTTGCCTTTAAGATCTGTATACAGCTAAAAATAAATACAGACTGTCAAGAATTTAGCTACAAGTTGCCTTTAAGATCTGTATACAGCTGTATCCACCTCCCTCTATATATGCAATTGCTTACATCCAAGGAGATTTCTTGTTGAATAGAATGCAACTACCTGACACTCCAAATGACACAAAAAATGACAGCCTTTCTTTAAGAAAAGATCATTTTACTAGCAACCTGCAATGTAAATCACTTATTATTAACAGAGAGAGAACCAGACCAGAAAGCAAAGGCCAATGTACATCACTTATGTTCTCCAGTAAATTCCATTATTAATATGTTTCTCTCTCTCTCTTTTTTTTTTTTTTTTGGTAGATGTGCATGCATTAGAACCAACTCAGGAATATTTGACATTGTAAATTCAGCTCTGCTATGCCAATAGGTGACCAGATGAAGACTTTTGACAGTTCCAAGACTGCCATTCTTCCACAAAAGATTCTATCAGGTTGATTAAGAATTAACATTTCAGGTAACTAATAACTGTGTCAAGTCTGAGATGTTTAGTTTTACTTTAGATACTTGCAAGCACATCTTGAAGTTCTGTAATATGGGCATTTGTTCATTGATATGGTTTTATCTATTTTGGGGCTGAATTTGTATTGGACAAAGAGTACAATGGAAAAACTGATCCGTTTCCCTGAAAACAAAAATGGACAACTTTATAAAGCTTAAAAGTTGTATATGTGATGGACAGAAGTGTAACAGTAGGCACCTAAATTCCAAAATCTTATACATTCTGTGAAAAGTGCAAATAGAGAGTACCTACATTCTCCCAGTTGACTAGGCAGGAAAGTTAAAGGTTCTTACCTCTACCCCTGTACTATAAGCTCAGTTAGATCATTACAAATACCTGAAGAAACACAAACACATGGACAGTAGTCCAGAACAACTAAATGCCATGGAAAGCTTGTGTATTTTATAAGCACACAAAAGTGCCTGGCTGAAAAGTAACATTGCACAGAGAGACAAGTCTTGATGGACAACCAACTGAGCAGGAGCCAGCCAGGTAACCCGCTGGAACGGCGACCAACAGCACCCTAAGCTGCATCAGAAGTGCTGCCAGCAGGTCCAGGGACCTGATCTTTCCCTTTTACCCAGAACTGCAAAGGCCACTTTTTGGAGTCTGGGATCCAGCTCTGGACTCTCCAGCACAACAGGCATACAAACACACTGGAGTGAGCCCAATGAAGGGACATCAGGAAGAAGATCACTAAGATATCAAATATCCCTCAGATGAGGAGAAGCTCAGAATGTTAAGACTGTTTAGGCTGGAAAAGCTCAGGGAAAGTCTTATAATTGGTTTTAAATATCGGATAGGAGGGTGTAAAGAAGATGAATTGAGACTCAAAATTCTGAGTGGTTCAGTGACAGGACAAAAGGCAATGGGCACAAACACTCACAGGAAATTGTCTTAGTGTACAAAAACACTTCACTGTGAGAGTGACTGAGCACTGAAACAGGCTGTTCTGAGGGACTGGAATCTCACTTCCTGCAGACACTGGAAACCTAACTGAATACCATCTCGGGCAAGCCATTGTGATTGACTCTGTCAAAGCAATGGGGTGGAACAAAACAATCTCCAAAGATCCCTTAGAACCTCAACAATAACACAGTTAATCTCATTCTGTGGATTTCAGAGAATAATTTCATTTTAGATGAAAAAGAAGCACAAGTAAGCTGGTGGTCTTTCTTTTTTTATGACAATATTTTACACATAAAGGCTCAGATTATGATGTGATATACATCCATTAATACTATTTTAGTAAATTTGGAAATAACTTCTCAATATAAAAACAAATTTCTATGCAAGAGATAAAGTTTAAGAAGCAAGAGTAACCAATTTACTGTTACTTACAGCTTTATTCTACATTTTACTATTCAGCACAGAGTTTGAGCTCTGTATTTTAGATTTTAATTGAAGCTAGCCCCGTTTTGGTAGGAGGGGGGAGAAGGGGAGAGGGGGAAGAGGGTGTTTAGGGCAAATGACTAAAATTCCTTAAAACCTAGATTAGTCTATAATTTTAATAGCTATTATTTCCTGAGGGGGAGGGTCTGCAATAGCTATAATTAGGTGCATAGTTATTATTAGGTGAAGTTATTCTTTCAAGCTTTTGTTAGTTACAGCATTCTTATAACTTTATAGTAGCAATGAGGCCAGATGTCAATATTATGTGAGAAACAAATCTGTAAGGTTTATTATTCAACTGTAAATCCTAATTTCTTTTTCCACATTTTCAATTCTAGTAGATAATTCATTGTTAAAAACAATCTTTTGCAACTGTTACAACTTAAACAAAAATGAAAAATACTAAACCTGTTTAGATGTGTTATTATGTATCTGAAGACATCATAGTTCACTGGGTGGAATTTCTTCACAATTTCTTTTAACTCGTGTAGCCGTTCTGTCTTATCCACGATTTCTATAGAAATAAGTGAGATTTTCTGACACATCTAGAAAGAAACACTGAATAAAGTGTTGCTAAGTCTTCTTCCTAGTATAATGGTACAAGTAAGATACCCACAAGGAAATATCAAGTGAGAAAATATTTAATAAAACTCATATTTCCATAGAGTAACTTCTTTATTATAGAGTTTTTCCTGGTTACTCTAAGCACACTAACTACACCCACTGTTTAACTAAGCACAAAAATATTTTTCTGAATTTAAGCAGGATTATTTATCTGTGTTCGGGAAATAATTACTTGACTAGCTTACTGTTGGCTTGTAGAATAACAATGTGACAGAGTCATTTCCTGTTAAGAGTTCCCTCTGCTTGCAAAATGTTGCAACAGAAAGACATTAATATCAGCTTAGAATTTTCTTAAACTTCACAGTTATTAAAATAATTTAAAAACTACGAATGGGGCTGGTGCAGCTATTTTAAATATGCTGCCTAAAGAAGAACAGGAATTCTTCACAGGCCCAAAGGACATCATTCATGCTTCAAACAGGAAATTACCAACATGTAGGAAAGGAACATGAAATAAAGTAACAATTTCATTTTAAAAAAACCCAGCAACTAATGTTGTGGATCCGTACATTCAGCAGAATACGTTTCTAATCAATGACAACTCATACCACAAAAAGGAATACAAGTTCCCCTCTACGACTGCACTGGTAAAAAGAACTGTGATCTACCCTAATATCATGGAAAAAATGTTAAATACAGTCCAGTACATCCCAAATATAAATTTAAAGCCATATTAATGGCATTTTAAAACAGTAATGAGACTTCTATTCTAAGCTCTTTTATGGTTTGACTGGAATTTAATGGTTATATTTTTAAGAAAAAATAAAATCAAAGTAACTACATTAAACAAACAATATGTCTGAAAAGTACAGCAGAAATACCAGAAACAGCTTTTAACAGATATTATCAAAAAATACAAAATTTCTAAGGAGCTAATATATTAATCAAGTCCAGGCCTAAGTCTTAGGCTTACACTAGTGCTTGCATGTTTTGAACAAAAAATACTTTGGAATATTGTACATCACAGTGGTGTTCTGTAAAAAAGGGTAGTGGCTGTTCTGTTGAATAGCTTGCTGCCAATACAAGACACTAATTTCAAAGACGGGAATCCTATGAAACATCTGAAAAATGTTTGTGAGGCAAACAAAACTAAGCACCTTGTAAGAATTCAAAAATAATTTGAAAGAAAAAATCTAAGGGAATTAGAAAATTACCACAATATCCCATAGATGTGTCTGATTTTTAACGTCTACTTTGAATGGGAGACTTCATGAATTCAAGGGGTTTTTCCCATTAACAACCACAAAGCTGCTCCAAGAGTTTTCATCATTTTTATCACTTAACAAAAAATGGAAAAAAGTAGATGCCTCCCAATTAAATTTTCTAGGAAAAGGAGAAATAAGCTACAAACTTATTTTGAAAAATAAATGTATTACATTCATCTCATTATATATAGTTCCTCGAATTTTAAAAAACGTTAAAAAATATATGTGTCTAAGGAATTTAAAGAATATTCAGTGCAGATAGTCCTTCCAACTTAAAATGAAGTAAAAATAGCAATATGGGCAATGGAAATAACATAATTAAATCAAGAAAAAGTTGTTTATTACTTACTTGACGTTTCTAACAACTCTTGATGCAAAGAGTAAGGAACTAATGGATCTGGCAGATCTGCAAAAAATGCTTTTAGAGCCCCAGCCACAGCATTCACTGTTACTCCCATTGATTCTAGACTGATATTATGATCTGCAAAACAAAATTTAAAAAACAGCAGTGTAAGTAAAACCTACTGTTATCATTTCTTATAATACTTTATGAAAACAAGAATTTACTCAAAACACTGAAATCTAAAATTCTGCCAAACGATTATTAAATAAGGAAGGAAAAGGTGAACCTATTGACAAGCTGCTATCACACCAACCTACAAGAAATCAAATGTAAGAAAATCTGACAGTATGACAAAACAGTAGAAGATCAGAAAAATAAAGTTGTCTAATTCTGCATGAAGACTGAAATGATTTTGTACTTGTCATTAACTGGCTTCTGATTAATCAATTTTGCCCAGTAAAGAGTTACAAATTCTATTTCCCAAAATGCTGCTAAACAGCAAAGCAAGGCATAAAGAAATAGCACATTTATTTTCTTTAACACCTAGGAGATATTTTACTATTTCTCACAGACTCAACTTCATGCTTAAAATCCAAGAATTTTATTAAATGTTCTCATTTAAAAAATAAACACATCGAAGTGAAGAGCCTAAATTACAAATTCATTATATTCTACAATGACAAAGGCTGTGCTAGAAATTATCCAGACTGAATTGTTAATTATTCAAGAGAGCTTTCACTAAAGTATCAAGAATTACTATTTGTGGGGCATAAGAAGCAGAAGGGAATGCCTTAATGCCTAGGACTGATGAACTGCTAACACAAGGAGCAGCTAAAACTGCACTTGAACTCTTTCAAACCTTCAAATACCACCTAGATAATATTTTAACAGCACTTAAGCCAGCTGCAACAAGATTTCCCTCCCATCCTTGGAGCTTCACTGGTAGTAACCTGGACAATACCAACACAACCCACCACAGCATTAAGGACACAGTGCTAAGGAAGCTGGTTTGAAAGTGCAATCCTTTTATACTGCACTGTGATAAATCCACTGAGAATTCATGTTTTGCTTTGGCATTAAATAATAAAATCTCTGATTACCTTGATCAAACTGTTTTTGAATGTTGTCTTGATCTGTTTTATTCCCACTAACACGGTACAGGCCTTCAGTACATAACCCTTAGAAGAGGAGGAAAAATAAATATTAAAAAGCAAGTTTATATACCATAAAGCAAAGCAGAACCACTTGTAACTACTAATTCAGAAATCAAAAGTAGGAATATATTTCTTGAGTGCCTAAAAAGTTAACACATTAACCATCACAGTAATACAGGACTATGAAAACACAGAATGTCAGCTGTCTATTGAGTCCATTACTCCATTTAATATGAATCAGAGGAAATGACATGGTAGGATAACAAGACTTTTGATGCAGATATTTGTTGAATAATGTACCCAAAATTGTCCTCTTACTGATCTCTATTAGACTGTTGTTATTTGCACCATTTTTTCAATAATCAAAACCCTAAATTTTGTGGTACCCACAACATCTATGTTTTTAAAAACTGTCTTCACAGTTTGGGCTTAACACCTTATTATGGCAAATAACAACACACTACAAATACTCTGCAGGGGAAAAAAATCAAGCATTTGTAAATGAATCTTTTAATTTTAGGGTGCAACACACTCCTGTATACAACAAGAACTTGATCTTCCAACATGCTTTTCCCTTTCACCATTTATATTTTATAAACTTTGAATCCATTTCTCCTTACTTCTTCTCTAAGGTAAATTATCACATTATTTACAAGTCTTTCTTAGAGGGGTGGGGGAAAAGGGGAAAAGGAGAAAGGTGCTAGGAAGCAGAGGTTCTCCCAAGCTTCTCATTATTACTTTGTTTTACCACCTGTTACAGAGTCATCGTAATTCCATCAGCCTTTCAAGGCAAACACTGAACAGTGCACCTTAATTAGGCACACAGACATACTTGCACACTCCACTCCAATGATTAGGCTTCCTATCACATCACTATCTTTTTTTGTCCACAGCTACTCACAGAATGAAAGAGTCCATCCTGATAATCACACCACTTCCCAAGATATCTTTATTTTTTAATTCAGAACCTAGTAAGGAATATAAACAATTTATAATTCCTTAATTCTTCAAGTTACCTTTATGGGTGCAAAATTATCTATACACTAGATCTCTGTAATACTACATGGGTTTATTAACAATTCACAGGTTTCAAAGCTTTATGAAATCTCTTGGCCTTTTGCCATTACAGGCCAATAACTGAATGCATTTTAGATCATCAGATCAATACTTAACTGCTCTGTCACACTACAGTCCACCTTTTAAGTGTCTTTTAAGTTACCAAGAAACATTAAGAATCCTATTAAAATGTTCAAAGTACAGAAAGCATTTGACTGGTTCAGAAGGATTATTTCCTTCTTAATGTCTTAACAACACATCTCTTTACTGGCTGCATCAAGGATATTTCAGTAAGCATTTCTTCAATAAACTTCCATGTCCACCATTTAGCTTTCCAGTTCCATAGCCAAGAATTTTCCTCTTGTAAATGTACACCTGAGCAGTCCCTTCAAAAAATCTGAGCCTTGTTCACTGGTATCCTTGAATACCACCAGAAGGTAGAATTCGGTGGCACAGAGCAAAAAGTGGTTTCAATGATTCAAGTGATTTCCACATCTTGAAAGGAGTTTCAAGCCTGCCTTCAAAAAAATGTTCCAAATGTGTTAAGTGTGATCGCAGCCAGAAACACTTTACATTGCTCTTCCAGAAGCTGTAAATAAATACAAAAGACCACTGGTAGATAAGAACAAGCTAGATCAAGATTCTCTTTGTCTAGTATGAGAGAATTCTCTGTTGGAGACCCTACAGCCCCAGGATAGTCTTTGTTTTATCCAATTACTATTCCATGTCCTTCTGCACAAAGGAAACTGCATGTTCTGCAATAGCAGTTTCTGAGAAGTCTGACCCAGTCACTATTTAGTAGGAATGTATAAACCCTGAATACTTGAACTGGCTGCTCTGGAGACATGCTCTAGTGTGGTACCTGTGTATATCTATATTAAAAGAAGGAGAGAGAGAACACTCAACACTTTTTTTTTTTTTCTGACAGCTTGTTAAAAATTTGATTCCTTCATCTGCAAGCCTCTTGATTTTTCAGAGCTTTTTAATATGTTCTTACTCTGCTTGCGTTCTGGTCCAGCCACAATTTTCAACATATCCTTATCAAATATAATTGCTGCTGTAATATTATGTATCAGAATCATATGATTTATTTGCTTCTCTGTCTTGCTAGCTTTATAACACCTTTAGGTTTAAATAACAAGATCCTCCTTAGGTCACATCACAATAACCTGTATTTATTTCATGACAGTGCACATCCCCTTTGCCTAGACTATTCTTTTCTCAAAGTACCTCCTAGTGCCTAATAAATTCTCTTGCACCTTTTGTGCTGCCAGTTGTGACCAGGGCTCCACCCCATCTAACTGGAATTTTACCACAAGGGGTTCAAAGCATTTCAGAGAAAATGAGCAAGGTGGATCTGAACCTACGTGCATAACCAGTCTGTAGGACACTTCCACTCTCAGGCTCCAACAACACTTCCACAACTCTTGGTTCTTCCGTGGAACGTGTAACTTCAGCACAAGGGCAGACCAAAGTCTACCTGGTACAATATCCATTTTCCATACCATATACTACACACTTGAGGAGAGATGTAGAAAGGACAGGAAAGAAAAAACCCCAAACCTACGAGCAATCTTTTTATGGTATATCCTCCCAGCTTTCTGCAGATGATGGCTTACATAGGCTTTTGTAAAAGGTGTTGTAATAGCCATCTCGGGATTTATCCTTCACTAATTTACCGAAACTCCTTCAAGTATTTTACTTGTAGTCTTTAGATCATGGTGAATGCAGTTTTGTCATTCCAGAATGTATACTACGAAAGCACACTGAATTTATGCTCAGTACTTGAAGTCTGCAGAATTTTTTTCTCAACAAGTAGTAACTTCGCTACATTTTCCCAGTGACAGTTTTTTATAATTATGTAATTTCTCTTCCTCAGAAATGTTCCAAGCTAATCACTTTGGTGCATCTTTATCCAAGAGTTACTATTACTCCCACATGTATTATCTTTTCCAATTCTTTCCTATTCTGAGAAAGGCTGAACCAAATTGCAACCTGTATCGAAACTGTGTGTACTGCATGGCATTATGTAATAGCATTATTTTTCTTCCTCCGTAACACACACTCTGTCTTTTTTTTTTTTTTTGCGTGCTTGATAGCAAGTACAGAGAGTTTAATGTTTAGAGGGCTGTCTATAATGATTTCAAAGCCTTTTCCCAAGTGACAACAGCTATACTAACATTTAGACGGCTGAAAAGTCATAGTGCCTGCCAACAACATCTACAGCCAGGTTCTGCTATCATGTTCTGTCTATGTTTCTGAAACATGCCACAATCACAGCAAGTCTCTCTCTCCCAGATTAATTCCTTCCTCTACAGTGGCCAATGGAACTTTTCATTCTCCACTACAATAGCTGAGACTATCATTCCCACACTTATCTTAGCAGATTTGGTGATCTGTGTTTTTCTCTAATTTTACTCCATGGATTGATCTGGTGTACCTCTTTTCAACCCCTATGCTACAACACAAGACTAAAGGAACCGCCAATTTACTGATCCAAACCACTAATTTCTATGTGCACCTAAAATATATATAATTACTGAGCAAAGAAGACAAACTCTAAGTAAGAATCTACACTAACTTTACTTATATAAAACGTATTTAATGTGTCCTTACCAACAACATTGGTAAGGACACATTAAATTGACACACAACATTGACATTCCAAGTCCCATGACATTCAATTCACACACTAAAAACCAGAACCAAAAATAAGTGGTTTACTGCTTCTTGCAATAAAACAATTTATAGCGTATTGAAATGTTCAATAAACAATAAGCAGTGTAAGGAAATAAACAGTGCTTTTAGAAAGACCCTTGTAATAGGAAGCTCTCCAAAGCTGAATTAACATTGCCATATTTTACACTAACTGATTATTAAACAAGGTCTCAATTATTTATGAAGTGTCATCCAAGCCTGTATTTTATGGCCTGCCCATTTCAAAACAAGAATACAAGACTACAATTAATATGACATTATGCATATGCCTAGGAAAAGGCAGGTGCATTCTTTGCTTCATTAAAAATGGGTGACAACTGAAGCATGGTAGTTTTCCAGGCATATAGCTGTTGGTCACTTTGGGTCTGGAGAACGCTGAGGGAATGAATAAACGGAGCAGCATAACTATTGTACATACCCTGGCATCTTGGTTCCACCTGAGTTGTTTAGGAACTCTTTATATAATTCCCATGATGTTTCCTTTGAAGAGATACCTCATTAGCGATACAACTCAAGTGCACAACATGTGTTTTATAAGTATTTCAAAACATATCTGTTTACAGTTTTCAGTGATTCTCTCACAATACTAAATTAATGCATGCACTCCTCCCTTGTCTGGTAGTCAGCCTTCCATTAGGAGAAATGACTGATGCCTGTTTTACCCTCTTGAGTTTGTTTCCTCTCTGTTGATTAACTCCAAAGTTAAAAAGCACAAACTGGTGCACAGTCTCCTAACTACTGAAACCCACTCTATGCCAATTTTGAAGTGATCACAGAAGGAATTCTCTGGAGATCATGTAGTGCAACAGTCAACACTGAAATAAGATTCTGATGCTTATCTAAACTTCCCTTTAATATCTCCAAGACACCTCACAATCTCTCTGGGTAAACTGAACCAGTGCTTTAATAACCTTCGGAGCAAAAGTATTCCCTTTCTTTCTAATCAGAAGCTCTTATGTTAATGACGCTGCACTTCAGTTATTTAGCCTGGCTGCACCTTATCAGTAACCTCCTCGTATATATGGGAAGCCGCTTCTGAGTACCTCCTCAGCCTTTCTCTCCAAGCTGAATAAACCTACGTATTAGAAACTCCAGCCCCTGACCCTCTTCTGTGAGACTCAAGTTTGTCAACATCTTTCTTGCAGCATTTCAGATGATGTCCAACAAGTGTAGAACAAAAATTAGTAACCACTTCTGCTGCTGTAGTGCCTGCCCCTTCTATTTGGACAGTCCAATACAGAAGGAATGATCGGCCTATTCTCCACCCTGACCACAGGATCCTTTTCATTAGCACTGATATGGACCCAGTCAAGTGCTCAGCAGGTACTACTGCAGGGGTTTGCTCCTTGCAATTCTAGCTGAAAGGCCTGCCATTTGTCCTCACTGAATTCCTCCAGGTTCCAGCTATCCCATTCCTCCCGTTTGTCTACGTTCCCTTGAGCAGAGGCCCTGGTCTTAAATACATTAACCATACCACCCACTCTAGAATCACTCACCAACTTGATGCAGAGGTACAAAATGCGTTGTAGAGCTATTTAAACCAGAATCAAAAGTAACAGAGTCATGGCCTGTGAGTGTTTTTTGCTAAACAATAAAGTTTCATGGGCAGTTAACTTAATAATATGACTGAAAACGATAGTCTCACTCCCTGCCTCACCAATCCCTGCTTCTGTCCTTCCCTTGTTCCCGCTCCCTGCTTGCACTTGTTTTGGCACATATTTGACTGTTAACTTACCAACTGTAATACTACACAGCAGGACTTTTACCATTTTTGCTGATACAGCTTTTCAAAACAGTGAACTCCACTGACTCAGAGACATCTGACAAATGCCCAAAACAAAAAGTGACAGAAACTCATACTCCAGGCCAAGGGGGTGTCTGGTTCTGTTCTCTCTGTCCAACACAACAGGTTCCTAAAACCCTCTAGCTCTCCAAAGCCCCCTGAATAAAAGGGGAGGTAATCAGTCTTGAATTTCTGGATTTCCCACCCACTAGGAATATATTTCAATGCTTTACCTGAATTTGTTACCACAACAAGCACTGCTGGCTCATTTTCTTTGCCTATTCCTAACAACCCTCATTCTCTGGAGACAAACTTTGCCTTATCTGTAGTGTGTAAGTGTAGATTTTTACACTATCAGTGTAAAAATCTAGCCTCAGAGCAGATTTAGCATAAAAGCCCATGGTCTAACCTAGGTTTGAAGGAAATAGGCAATATTCTTTTACTTGAATTATCTCCAAAACTGTAAATTTAGCAGCTTTACAAAAATGGTCTCAATATCAAAAGCAGTAATTACTGTACATCTACCAAGTACACAATTTTTGATTTCTCTTATAGCTCTCCATAGGAACCACGTGAAATTGTGACATTTAGCTCTGTCAAATTCCTTCTTCCATCTTTATTCCATCCCTTGTCTCACATAAACTGAGTAACTAAATTATTGTAACACAAATTATTCTAATAAGCTTCTCTTTGCTAAATTATTTCATATACAATTACCACTATTAATGTTATCCATTTTCTATGAAGTATGGAATCAAAAATTTATAATCTGGTCAATGAAGTACATGGATAGCAATAGTCTATAAAAAATTAAAAACATTTGAAAGCTCAGAGGAACAAAAAACATCAAAATACTGATATTAAAGTCGAATATCATCAAGAACTATATGTACTCAATGGCAAAACTGCTAGTATTTGTAATGTTAATGTGTTGTCTCCTTCCTTGGTAAAACAGAATGAAATATAATCTACACCAAACTTTTCACCAATGCAAATACAAAAAGTAAATCCAAAACACAAAAAAAACCTAAAATATCAAAAAAAAAAAAAACCCCTCATATGCTAATAGTATTAGCATAAATCATCTTGCCTGAACTATTTTAAATTTGGGAAAACCTAAAAATAAACAACAGTAGGTGCTGAAGAGTATACAAACAGTCCATGGAATAGTTCATCATTAAATCTGAGGTGTGTGTAATAGCATAAAAATGTTACAAATTAAACACTCAAGTTCAAAGTTGGCATAAGCATGTACACTTTTTACACTCAAAATTGGACATTCAATAAATAGTTTTCTATTATATTGCAATACAAAATTCAAACCATATCAACATTTTGTTGATGACATTAAATTAGCCCTCAGAAATCTGTTCCTCTCTCTCAGAGTATCGTACAGAGGATCTACCTTATTCTATCCACAGTAATTCGCAGAGAAACAGAATTCATGCAATTCATACAGCTAAACGGTTTCATTTTAAAAAGTAGCTCAATTCTTCTATCTATATTTCAAAAAAAATGAGTTGTACTATAAAAGGTAATGGTCTACATGGGATTTTTTTATTTAAAAATAGCAGGTAATCTTTTTTTCTACCGTGTGTTAGCATAGCACCATTACTTCTATACAAAAACAGCCATTATAATTTTCTTAAAATTCAAAACTCTAGTTTCCCTGCTAAATACATTTCCATAAACCTAGTTTTCAGAAATCCAATACACTTTAAAAGTTCATTTCAAATGATGCAACAAAATGAAGTTCTCTTCATCCATCAGGAGAAAGCAAAAAACACACCAGAACAACTGTATCATCCAAATATTCTTTTGAAAGCCCATAATCAAAAACAGCTACCAATGACACTCAATTGAAATAGCTGCCCTCATGGGCAAGTTACAAACCGAGTTGCAAAGGATGTGACAGAGGTAAAAGCACACAACTATTACACATGTCACTAGTGTGTGTTCATATAGTCTGTAAAAGGTTACAGATAAAATCACAGTATCTTTACAAAAAATCAGTTTTCTTGAAAACATTATATATTTACACCAAGATGTTTAGTGGAAAACTTGGTAATTCACCATTGGCAAGTCACTTACCTGAAAGAAAAAAAAACTTTTGATCATCTTGTTCAGTGAACCAAGAAACAGCTCTGACAACCAACCAAAATATTACTCATCCTGCTATAATTACAATGAATTCAAAAATTAAAGGCTTGGATAGAAAAAAGGCTTTCCTATAATCATGGACAACGTAGAAGCACAGAAGCAAAGTTTGTTTACAATATTTAGAAAAATCTTTCCTTCTTTCTTATCCAGAAGTGACAGTGGTATAAAATTTAAGATGTTCTCACATGGTATTGTGATTTGTTCTTAATCAATAGATTCCAATAAAACCAAGTATTCTGTACTACTGCTGCTTCGTACTCTCAGTACCAGTGCCAGTGCAGACTGCTGTGAAATGGAGGTTCTAACACTTATTTACAGCTTACCAGCTTTAGACCTACTCACGTATTAACCTGAGTTAATTGCCCCCCAGTTTCTGCTTCCAATACTATCAAAAAGGTTACAAGGGGATTCAAGCTCTGTATTATATTTCAAAAACTAATTGGTTGGCTCCATAAAGCTAAACCGGTTTAGAATAAAGCTTTTTGTTGAAAAATACTAAAGAGCAACACAGAGACAACAACTTTCACCTATAAGCACAGACTTAAGATCCCTTATCTTTACCAGATCACCTTTTACCTTGAAAAGGAACAATATGGCTTTTTCAGAAGAAAAAATCTGTTGATTTATAAAAGGCTAGAACTTTTAAGCCCCTGAATTTACTTGAGTTTTTCCAAACTGTCCCTCTTCTAGTGATACACACTCTTTTTCTTGGTGAGGATATTCCAGAACAATACGGAAAAACAAAAATCTGATGGTATTTTCTGCATGTGCTCAATTCTTAAAGTTTATGGTGAAGCGAGAATCTTCAAAGACACTTTAAGGTACTATTGTCTCATCTAGGCATCTGAAATAGAGAAAACTGTTTTTTTCACAGTGTGTACTTTCTAGCCTCAGTCAAAATTTAGATGAGTGGGTACAAAGCATTGCCTTGTATATTTCATGAGACAGAAAGAGGAAATATTAAAAATTAAGATTAGCCCTTCAAATCGAGATTAATCACATCTTGACAAATTCAGCCACAATCGAAATTACATAGGAAGGAGCTGAAAGTACCTGAAGAGGAAACAGTAAACAATTATATCCTCTGTAAGAGACATATACAGAATAGCTGAGTTGGAAAAGACTGCACTTCTTGATTAAAAAGACAATGATAATACTGGTTTTCAGCGCAGTCCAAACTGACAGCAGGCTGATTTGCTGAG
Organism: Phylloscopus trochilus trochilus; assembly: GCA_016584745.2. Classification (NCBI taxonomy): domain Eukaryota; kingdom Metazoa; phylum Chordata; class Aves; order Passeriformes; family Phylloscopidae; genus Phylloscopus; species Phylloscopus trochilus. Next base: position 39,655,030 of record WQNJ02000001.1, on the reverse strand, counting down.
AGACAGATGAGTACTGAATGACTCCCCAGGGCCAAGCAGCTTTATCATACAGGAATGGTACCAATCTGAACTCCAGCCTGGAGCCAATAGGTCCTGACTTGCCTTGTGCAGACTGATCATCTCCAGAACCCTATTTCTGGAATTTTCTCAGACAGTCCCAAAGTCAATGATGTGAGTTTATCTCAGTACAGGATTTGAACACAATGCAAGTGAACATTTTTTTTCTCTCAAAGGCAACAAATACATTCTATAGTATTAGAATACAATAGAAACTCAAATACCTACAGCTTATTAATCCAATATAAAAATAATACACAAGAAATAAAACTCCCACAGCCAAGTAAGGAAGCTGAAAACAACACCAAAACTACTTACACAGAACCCAGAGCAGGAGAAGGAAAATTGTAACACAGATCAAAAGCAGAGGTTTTGTTCTAAGTGCTTAATGAAACTAAGAAGACAACTAATGTCTTCACAGTCACAAACCATACAGATGGGCACGATGTTCGTCCAGCTTACATTTATGGGCAGAATTTAAATTCTCCAGGCATACAGTAGCATTCCAGGATGAACTAACATATACGTAGCTAATGGAAAAGTTGTGCCTCCTGAGTCACCACTTTGGAGAAGACCCTACATTTTGAACACACAGCAGCTTAACCCAGCATCTTATTTTCCCAAGACAGGTCATGAAAACAGATGTGCTAAATCTTTTGGTTGATTGCATGGTTTGATGGTTACAAAGAAAAAAAAGATAACAAATAATGTTCCCACACTATTACAGTTCTCTCTCTCACCACACAAGCTGGTGAAAATTCTTTGGGAGAAATACTCTTTTTTCAAAGTTTACCACAAATATGACAACACTTTTAAGCAAATAAAACTTTTAGAATTGGACTTATAAATCTGTTGTTTGAAAGTATTCTTAAAAAGTGAAACATGCTCATATTAAGTTAGTGCTAGATTCTACAAACTCTTGAATTGGTCTTCAATACCAATTAATATCTGTTTTATAGAGCTATGCACAACAGCCGTACGTAGCTATTTTAAAGAACTTTTAAAGAACACCAATGACAGTGACTCACCTACGCTGGTTTGCTTTGGGCTGGGGTTTTCTTTGCTACAGAAAACAGCAAACAACATATACATATTAAACTGCCTATGCCACTCTATTACTCCTTGCCCTTCTTCCTCCTTTCCCATTTTTAACTGAGTGAGGTGGAAAAAGCAAAAGCAAGAGAGCAGAAAATACAGCTCTTACCTTTAATCCATAGAAAGTAAAGGTTAAAGGCAGATCTGTACTAATATCTCTGACTACAAAAGGATCAGTGCCTGAGGTTCCACCTGATTTTTTTATTGCAATAATGCAGTATGTAAATCTTCAAAAACAGCTATGAGGCTTACCACCTGTGGTAATTATTTTGGAAACACTATTCTTACAGATGGCAGCAAAACTGAATTTTACTATAAGAAAAAAAACTCTTCAGCTTTATACTCTTGCTAGAACTGCTACTATCGTCTTACAGCCAAAATTGTATTAGAGATCTAAGCAAATTTAGAAAAAAGATGTTGTTTTACTTTGCACTAAACAACACCCCATTGCAGACACACATCAAAAGACAGTCCTGCACATGCTTCAGTTCAGTCACATTGTCATTTACTTCAAATAGAGCAATATAGCATTTATAAAACTTCAGAGCAAGCAGGATCTACACACTAACTGAAAACTAGTGCTCACAATCTTTAGAAACAAACAAACAAAAAAATCCCCCCAAAACCCCAAAGAAAACCCAACCACAGATCACTCCCAAACCTCAAAACAAATCCCCACTCCTAACAGTAGTCTTCTGTTTGAGCAGCAAAATTGCCCTACTTGCCTCATGGTCACACAGTAAATAGGCTGAAAGCAAGGACAAACACACAACCAGGAAGCCAGGGAGAAAGGAGAGAGAGAAAACCATACTGTGAAATTTCACTCTAGTGTAAACACAAATATGTTAATATTTCATATTAAAATGGGAAATTACATCTTAAATAGATTAACATTTTTCATTAAGAATTACACAGTATTTAAAAAATAAGTGTTTCTGGCTCTGAAACAAGTTAAAATTCAAAACTAGGTTTACCTTCAAAATCAAGAAAGTCAGCTGACTAATCATACCAAGTCAGACACCATTTCAAGTACCTGCTTTCTATAACTGGAAAAGGCGGATTTCAGAGCTTTCAAATACATGAAGTAAAACGCAGTGGCAATAGTGACACGTGTAAGGCTGGACTGCCATTGGGAGAAATGTCATTTGGCATAAGAAAGTGATATAAGTTTTGTAAATTACAGGGAACATGTTAAATGTCAGACATTTGTCAAAAAGTACGTAAGTATTTGTATAAATAAAGTCAAAAAACCAGCACATATTAAGCATAAAATTTAGAAAACACATTCTCCTTTTTAAATGTGCCTAGCTCACAATTACTTATTTCTATGATAAAATTCTAAAAGTACTTTAAAACAGGAAATGAGAGGCTTTACTCATTATGCAAAATGAGAAAGTCTTTCCTCTAACAGTCCTCCTATCTTACCTGTATCTTCAATGAATTGCACACATTTTTCAACAAACAGAGGTATTGGTTTCTCGGGTGTAACCAAATCCTGTAGGGGCATCCCAAAGTAATTACTTTCCCAGTTTCTACGGATTGGAGGATTGAATGTCTTAGTTTTCTTTTTCGGCTACAACAAAACAGAGTTATTTAAGTAATATTCAAGCAACACTTTAACCAACTCATATTTCAATCAATCAGTAAACACAACCAGATCATACATCTATCAGGCATTAAAATTCCCCTACAGTAAACTGAATGAATAAAAATTAAACTTACTTTTAAAATTATAAAGTACTTAACTTATAAAGTAATAATACATTAAATAAAAAGAACTCAATTTCTAAAAGTGTTGATACTTTTTGTATTATGTTAGGGACAGGATCACCAATATATCAGTGACTGAAAGACCACAGGAACAGAAGTAAAGGCACCACTTCTTCAGAGTGCTGTGACTTGTTCAGAGTCTCTCCGCACTGCTCATGGAACCACATCTGAACCACACCTCTTTAGAAACTGTCAGGATAAAACTCTGGTGTTATATAACCAAGGTTGGTGTCTTCTGCACATATTTGAAAGTACTAAATAATCTTTATATTGCAACTATACAAGAAACATGATGATGGAGAATGACTAACACGCAATCAAGTCTTGAAATTAAAGTTGCAGGCACTCATACTAAGCATGAATGCTTTGTTAGAGGCACGGGGTATTAGCCAAAAGGAGGTTTGCACACAGTCAAATCTAAGATGCTGAGTTTCATATGGAGCTGTCCTGGTTTTATTTTTTTTTCCACTGAGAAGGACTTATCAGTGGAACTGATAAATCAGCCTTGGATGATTCCAAGAATTATACTGTATCAGATACCATAATTCATCTCTGAATACTGATGAAAATATAATTTACACAAACTGCAGCATCCAGTTCAGATAAGCAACAGCTGAAAGGGCTAAGCTGAAGCTAAACAATGTATAAAACTCAGTGAAACCATCTTTGTCAAATGGTAAATGAAGATCATTTTAGATACATATATTAAAGGCAGTAAAGAAAGGAAAAAAATTCAATTTTTTCAGGAGTTCAGTATACATCTCCACCATCACAGAATAAATGAAGCAAGATATACTCAAGACTGTATATTTAAGATCAACAAGATAGAAAAAGGCTCTGTGTGTCTCTTGGAAAGCAGTCAGGTAAATGGAATAAGAAACCAGGATTCCACAGAAATTTTATGAAAGTTATAAATGTTATCTGTGTAGAATACCTAGACCTAGTATGTAATGTTTGACACAGCTACAAAACTGGAATAAACAATGCTCTTTCCTAATAATTGTCCTGCTTTCAGAATACAGGTTGCAAGGGACTTCCAAGTCATATTTGATATTATGCACACAGAAAGGATTCTTAGATGAACTCTTTACCTGAAAACAGTTTAAATCCCCAATTTGGAAAGTGAGAATTTGTCTAAAGAACTTAATGAAGCATACAGAATAAAAGAATAAAGAGAAAAAGGAAATCCCAATCCCGAAGTCCTTTGCCAACTGGTCTAAAGGCAGAGTAGAATGTGAAATTACAATTTCACAAGGCAGTTACAACAAGTTTATCAGGTATTTCTCATTATGTATCATTGGGTATTTTGTAACTGTCCTGTCCAATATTTATTAAAATATCCATTTTATTATTTTCCTTTCTTTTGGGGTATGTGAGTGCATAAACCCTCCACTGACAGCATAAATCAAATCCTCCCACAAATAACACTATCTACATGATCTTTATAAAAAATACTTCTGTAAATTAAAAAAAAAAATTAAGGCTTAAGAAAAACCAACATGCTATTTCCTGATTTTAGGCTTCCATACTTTCCTGAAGTTGTTGGTCTACATTTCTTAAGTGGAGAACTTGTTCTGAACAAAAGGGTACTCTGTGCAAAAGACCTGATCTTCACCAAAAGACCAACTAACTTGAGGGGAAAAAAAGATGGGTCTTATTTCTAACAAAAGTAAGTCTTAGAGAAAGCTTTTCTTTAATCCCTTTTCTCCACTCTGAGAAAACAGCATTTGTTCTGATCCATCAGACATGGAGTGGAACTTTCAGATTTGCGAGTCAAGACAATGACTACCATAACACTTTCTGTGTAAAATTAACTTTTAAAATATCTCTAATGAAACAATAAACAGAAACTGTTAAACATTTAATTATTCATTTAGTAAAACAGCACCTGAGTAAGGTGAACCCTTTCAAAATTCCTAGATTTTGGCAGAGAGGTTATGATTTTGCCCCAGGTATTTTTAGTTCAATCATTCTACCCAATACACCTACGCCCTGCAATGCAGCTGTCATGTAATACTGCATGCAGCAAGTACTAATCTAGCCACAGCCAAAACCAATTTTGTATGCTTCTCCTACATCATCATAAAAAAGTACTAATGGGCACCAAGTTAAAGAAGACAAGAACCAGCACTTTTGTTACTTAAGCCGAGCAAAAAGCTCATTGTTCCCATGCCACTGTTTTCACGCTAGCCATTAAAACACAAGCCCAAGACCAATACGTTGAAATCTTTAGTTTTCCTACAGATCTGTGGGGCTTGGTATAATTGATTGCTGCACTTACATTGAGCTTTCAGCATGGGTTTCACCACTTGCTTCTTGCCAAAGATAACTTCTCCTCATACCGTAACAGAGGTTAATGCCAAACCTCCAACTGATCCTTATATATTTTGGCAGGAAAGCATTTTAACTCTGAGAATTCCAAACTTGCCTTGCACTGCTTTTACTTGCAATATTGCTTTATTTTGTAGTACTTCAATTACCAAAATACATGTTGCAAAAGATTAGCTAAAGTCCTCTTAACATAGAATAAACACTAAAACGCATACTCTAGCATGGTACAATATCCAAGTCTTGATTTCAAAACGAGAAACATTATTACAAAGAGCATTAACTTTAAAAATATAGAAGTAAAGAATACTCAAGCTTAACCCTCTTGACTACAGGTACTAGGGAACCAGCCAAGCAGCACTCATCATCTAGAGAGAAACTAGACTAAGACTTCAGCCAGCTGTTGAGTCTTGAGAGTACAACACACTTAAATACAACCTTTTAAAATTAACCTAGAAAACTAAAAACTGCCAGAATCCTATCAAGCCCCCTCATGGATGAGCTGCTTACTTTAGCAAGCCTTCTATACAAGACAGGCTTTTTTTCCTTTCATTCCCATCCCACTAGAACTACCATTAATAATTTATTTATTAAAGAAGAAATTCAGCCACTTCTCTAACTCCAAAAGATTTCACTACTACTTTAGATGCAAAGGAAAATGTTCTGCCTGCTTCATCTGCAGAAGGGTCAGCCCTAGGGTCATGGAGGGCAAAGTCAATATTTTCAGGACTAGGAAAATACTTCATAAAACCACGCACCGTGAACAGCACTCATTTTATAGGCTTAATAAAGTATTTGCAATCTCTAATTCATAGCTAGCTCTTCAGAAACTGTATGAAATATGAATAATGTAGATCACTGTCCCTAACATGTTCTTCCTTCCTTTCATGCCTTCTGCTCTTTTTAGAATTCCAGTTTGTTACACTGTTTTAAACTACAAAAGGCCCAAGAAGGCACATGGCTCTAAATATGCATATTAAGAGTGTTAAATTTGAACAGACAAAACCTGAAAATTCAGATTCTGATAGTTCCTATATTCTTCAGGAGAAAAAAAAAAAATCACTGCACATTCCAGTCTAAAGTAGACAGTATTTTGCTAAACTGACCACTTGAAATTACACAGAACAGCTGAATAAAATTATAATCTGATCTCCCATTGTTCACATGTTTACCATGTGAACTGAACATACTACTGAAACTGAGATCAACACACATGGTTTCTATGGTTCCTCACACTATTTCCATGATATTTTTAACATAAAATTTCAGACAGTTTTGAAATTATAATGGCAGCAAGCAAGTTTAAGCATAGAAAAATAGATGACAAATGCACTGCTTCGTGTTCTAAAAAGTCAGAGCAAAATATGTGAGAATTCATCAAGATGCTAGTGGATTTTTCTTGCTGAAATACTGAGAAAAGTTTTCAGATTAATTTAAAGTAAAAACTGTCTTACAATCATCTTGGTATAAAGGAAAATGGAAAGAAATAATTCACAAACTGCTTTGGAAGCAACAAGTGTTGTCTGGAAACAGGGTTACAAGGCAGAATGTTTTAAAACACTGTTTCTCAGATTTAATTCAGCAATACAGATGGAAACGCCAATCACAGAAAAAAAAATCAGACCTTGAATAATCAAACTAATGACCATTGACCAAAGAACCTAAATAGTGAAACTTTTTCAGATTTCAACAATGGCATGCCAAAGAATTATCACCAAACAGGTAATTTATTGTATTGTTTACAAGACCCCTGTAGTTAGTATTTGTTTTCAGAAGTACTTAAAAAATTCAAAATAAGGCTCTTCCTTTCCCATTGCAAAAATTTATTCAGGATATTTGCTGTTCTTGATATGCTGTGGAGAATAAAAACCTAAACAACTATGAAAAAAACACAGTCTAAATTATACACTGAACATACCTCAAAGTGTTCACAAAGATAAGAGCTCTAAAGTAGGTGGGTAAAGTTTTAATACTCATCAATTCCACTGTAAAAACAAGTAATAAGGTTATTAACTGTCACTATCTGGAATAGCTACAGGTTTCCACATCAGGCAGGCTTCCTGCTGAAGAATTACTAAATTATGACAAGGGTCAAAAATAACTTGCTATTATTTCATGCTAACAATAATAGTAATAAATCATCTATAATAATTGACAAACAGTTTTTTAAAATATTTACATTGGGCTTGTTTACACAGTGAGAACAATGGAAAGCCAAGGACTACTGTGGTTTGGGCTTTATATTAATGCATAAAATGCATCAGTTGCAGTTTTAACATTATTGAAGCAGTTTTTCCTATCAAAGATATTAGAATATTAGGATCTTGCTGCTTCCTTCAGTAAGATCCTTTTCCTCTAGGAATCTTCATGTCCTTTCCCAACCTGAAATTTTCTGCAGTTTCTGTTGTTTTGTATCTTCAAATTCATTAAGTTAAACTGAAGACAAAAAAAAATTACAGCTTGCAAGGCTGCTGCTTTTCACGTGTACCAACACCAATAATGTTTATGTTAGACCACAACGTTAAAAATTCTAATTGGGACAAGCATCTACTTGTAATTCCCACTTCCAGTTTTTGATAAGGACATGGAGATGAAAAGCATACATCTCAGCTGGAGAGGACTAACTTGGCAAAGAAGAAACAGCTGAGGCAAAGCTGCATTTTAACATTTTAGTCTGTGCTTAGTTCCTCTAACTTTGTGAACACCATGAAGGAAATATATAATCAAACATAGAAAGCATGCCAATATAGGGGAGAATCCGCTCTGCAGAATGCATTTTTTTGCTATTTTGTTTAAGAGCAGAAAGGACAAGGTGCTTTTTTCCTAAGAGAAACTTTACAGAAGAAGTTCTGTAGGTGAAGACATAGGCCACTACAGTTTAACAAATATTAGCACACAACATGCACTTCAAATATTGAACATACACTTGAAATATTTCAAGCTCAGTGTGCACACACAACTACACATGAACATGGCCTAAAAAGTCCTGTGATTCAAGCCACTCTGGTTGCTTTCCTCTCCTCCTCCTTACTTGTCTTCACATTTATTATCCCCACCAGAAAAAGTTCAACAGTTCACTTGTTAATAGCACATGCAAGGTCATACCATAATTTTTTTAGAACATTTAGACATGTGCTAATAAAATAAAATAGGATAAAGGTGGGTGTATCACAAATTAGACTACACTGATTCAGCCTTTCCCACTTTTTATTTTCTAGAGGCAAAGATAGCACCAGCATCTGTTGGCTTTACCAATCTGTAAAGTGCTTTAGTAAAGCACTTGGTGATGGCATATAGGAAATTACAGTGACAACTGGAGGAGCAGAAAAAAGATGATATTCAGCAAGAAAAAGGACAAACTTGTAGAGTAATGAAAAATCCTGCACTGCCATAAGCAACTACTAAAACTTACATGCTGTAATGTGCCTGTAGCACACGCTGTAATGTACAGGCATTATACATGTGTGTATGTACAATAAATCACCTGTACTGTGCCGTATGGAGTCATTACCTGGAAATTATCAAGGACAAGAGCAGGCCAAAGGTACCTAAAGTGACAGCAACTACAGCTAAGCAAAGGTTGGGTGCAATCACACAATTGTGCCTGGTAGTAACTTCTAGCAGGTATCAGCAAACATTAAGATTACATGATGCACTGCTATGACACTCCTTGCAATGCTATGTAGAGTTTCAGTCATCCTCATTCAAAAACAGAGGTTCAGAGGAAAATATCTGTTTGGTTGGTTTTTTTTTTAATCTTCTAAAACTCAGGCCAAGAAGTAGCCATTTTCTCTTCAGTTTGGAGGTGACCACCCAGATAAATAAATATTTCAAGAGAAAGGCTACAATTACGGAGGGTGAAAACTAGGAACTGCAAGATTCTTCACCAATACAGAGGAAATAGAAGCTCTGGATGGGTTTTTCAGAGTAGGAAGAAAGAGGGGAAAAAAGTTTTCAGAGGAATTATTTCTGTGATTATTGAAAGAAGAGCTCAAGGACAATTCTCTTCCAGTTCTGACTACCAATACACTGAAACAAGATCTAAGAACACTAGCACAGTGTTACAGACAAAAATAATGGGCAAATAATTCAGACCAAAGCACACTTGCTTAACCGGTCTGAGTTTTAAATTGTTTCTTTTGGTAATAAGAAACATTACATGACCTTGCAAGTAACATTACCTGCTTGCCACAGGTTTGTCATTGCTGTATTTTCCACAGTAAAACGTTTTAATTTATGCTTCCAAATAGCAACAAGTAGCACAATTCTGAGTATTTACTTCTGCCTCTAATAACATGTGTCCAAAATAGATTTTTAAAGTTTGATATATATGTGTTAGCCAAACTTCAGCAGTTCATTTTCCTTCTCTACTGTTCGTCAAATCTTGCTTCCTCCTTCCTACTCACCCTCTCTTGCCTTTTTCCCTTCAGGTGTTTTACCCGAACCCCACAATCACTCTACATCCATTCTCTGCCTCCCTATATCTGTCCTAGTGCCACATTTTTACGTGATTTTATCCTGAGCTGGGACCTGAAAGGATCAGGACAGAATGAGCAACCTTCAGCAGAGTCATGTCTCTCCTGCAACGTATTACAAGAAACCCATCCAGAAACACCGCATCTCAAACCAACAGAAATGCAAGGAGTACCAAGAATGTTACATCCTACTTGGGCTTAAAAAAAACAAAAACAAAAACAAAAACAAATCAATCTTTGAAAAAGAGAATTAGGAATTCAGACACTAAAATTCAAGTTTTTCCAAACAAATTCGTTTTGTTCATAAGATTTCTGTATTTCAGAATCACTATAATTAAAGCAAGAATAGTGACACATGTATTCTATTTTCCCTTTACATAGAGCTGAACAATTCAGAAAACACAGCATAAGTGATTTAAGAAATAGTAGTCAGAAAGAAGTACACAGGTTCAATTTATCTCTTTCACATTCAAGGGGTCAAAATTCTCAAAAAAGCCCAGCAAGCAATCTGTAAGTAGTAGTACACTAACATCTCTCGCATGGACCAAGTAACACTTGACAAGGACAATATAATTTGAATAATTTTTGTGGTTCTGTAATAAAAGACTGCTAGCTGCTCATCCAAAACACAGAAGAACATGCAGAAAAAGTTTCAGAACTTAAAAAACTGCATCTCTTCTGAACTAAAGTTAACTGTTAAAAACCCCAAACAAACAGATAATGAACTAGAATGACTCACTTGAACTGGAACTACTCTCACTTCAGCTTTATTCAAACTAACACAGAGAAGTCACTACTTATCAAAAGCACTGAGCACTCAAGATACTTTGAAAACTAGCAAACGTTTGACCTATTAAGCTAAATTTGTTTTTGCAATTACAATAATTTCCACGATTATTAACAGTTTTCACTGATTTACCAGTAGCAGCTTTGCTACTTGTGAGTAAAATACACCCCCCCACAAAAAAACATTCACACAACCAGCAAATCACAAACCAAAGAAAAACCAACCAAAACTTAAGACAATTCTACTCTTCAAGAAACTTATCCACTATAAAAATTAAAACAGCCTGAAACTTCTAATTTAGGCTTCGTCTCAACAGGCCAAAAGCAAAAGTGGTAGAGCTTTGGTAGAGCCATCAGGGGGTTTCCTGACACAATTTCAGGAAGAGAAGACCCCACTATAGTACATCTAGTCAGTTTATCACATACATTTTCAATTTCAACTCAGAATAACTTGCTCTCAACTCAACACAGCTGGGACAGTAGGAAGACCATGCAACTACATTTTGATTTCTATGTAGAAAGATTATTTCAAGCAAAAGGAGTCCAGAAGTTGGACTCAATTATCTTTATGGGTTCTTTCAACTTAGGATATTCACTGATTCTATGAAAAGTATGTGAATTATTGTTTTTTAAAAAAGTCTAAGTTTCTCCAAAAGAGTAACTTCAAAGTATTTTCAACCATATGATTTTATACCCACAAGACATCATTATCCACGCTTATGAGTAAGCCTTAAGAAAATTTAGTGGCCTTTAAATCAGTCATGTGTAATTCCAATCACAGCTGCATACCAAGAATTTTATCTATTAGTTAAATTTAACTATGCTCTACTTCAACAAAACTTATTTATGCTATTCAAGTACCATCAGATTTAAACTTAAAAAGTGACATTTTAATAATGCCACAAAAGATAATATTAAAAAGGTTAGATTATTTTGAGACAAGAAAGAAAATATCTAACTGATCAGGAACACTCCTATTTAATGTCAAAACTATACCAAACACAATGACTGCTGGCCTAAAATTAAAATCTAAACTATAAAGAATGTACATCTAGAACCCATATCACAACACTACCTTGATGACACAACTTTACAGACAGCCAGTCAAAAAATAAGTAAACTGCAACATTATTATTTTCCCTTTATTTCCCCATTTTGTTTCCTTTATTCTGCTTGTATAGAGAACCAAAAATGTAGTACAACTTTCAACCTGATTACCTGTGTGCCCACACTAGCAAAAGGCAGCAGTCTACTACATAAAGTTTGCTTTTTATGCACTTGTTCTGAAGTTCCAGGTAGACAACTAAGAATTAAAAAGAAATCACTCCTTTCATTCACCAGCCTTAAACCTCATTCCAACAGCAAAAACTGCAAGAACTGAAAGAACCAGTTCGACTTAAGAACTCACAAAGCAGCTTTTTCCTTAAAAAAAAAACATGCCTCTTTACTCAAATGAAGGAAGCCTCCACATGTAAGTAGAGATGAAAATAACTGCCATTTATTGAACAGGTGATATGACAGACAAACCATCTCATTCCCTAAGGTTTGCTAGTTCCAAGCAACTTAAAAAGAACTTAAGACAAAAAAAATCAACCAAATACAGTTTGAAAATTTTAAAGCACGTGTTTCAAAACAGGGTGTAACTCTTGTGTATTTTGTCTCTTCCTATTTTACAATGCGCCAGAAGTTGTTAAAAAAAATGAAATTCATTGACTTACCTTCTTATCTTCTTTTACTTTGTGGGGTTTCTTTTTCATTTTTTTGTCATCCAATTCCTGATCCGATGTAATAGCGGGATTATCTATGCCACCCTTCCATGTTTCAACAGGTGAAAGAAGCGGGTCTTCTTCACTTCCACGATGTCTTCCTTTTCTTTTAGTTTTAGAGGTGGTAAAAGCCTCATCATCACTTGCATCCGAATGTGTTCTCCTATAGTAGGACTTGGCTTTGCTGAACAGTGTCTTAGACTTGTACTTGTATTTTGAAGGCCTTCTTTCCCCATGACTTTTGGATACTCTATCAGAAAACCCATTTTCTTCCTCACCTTGGGTATTTATAACAATTGAGTTTCGAACTTTAATAATACGATTCTGACTATCCTCTGGAACCGCATAGATATCATCTGCAAAGCCTTTATGTTTGTAAATGGTGTCAATAGGTTCAGCATAGTTGTCAGACTGGTCTGTATCTTCTGGTGGTGCTGCAGGCACTCGAGAAGGCTGTTTCCTGGGGTTTTTGCCAATACCTGCCTCAATTGTTTTCAGGAGGTTAGGATCCAGTTTTTTCACATTTGTTCTTGGAACAAGTGGTTTCGGTTTTATTGGAGGAGGCACTTTATGGTTGCGTTCATGGTCATGACAATTGATTGGTGTACTGTGAACAGGATACTCATTTCCCTCCAAATCCAGTCGGTACTTTGAACGATCACTAGGTGCTGGAAGTAACCTTACATCATCACCAATTGGACTGTAAGGTGGTGGTCCTTCAGCATCATCCTCTGAATCTGGGTAATTATAGTCAAGGGAACCTCCTCTCGGAGATCTTGGAAAAACATCTTCAGCTGTGTGCGTTGATTCCCTCGTGCTGTCTGACATGTAGGAACTCTCAATCATGTTTTTCTTCTCTAATACATCACTGAAGAACAATGTGAAAACTTCAGTCTGACGATGATATTGAGATAATGAATATAAAGCTGTAAACTTAGCAGTAATTTCTGTTGCTATGTGCTCTCCTTCAGTCATGAGCTCCTTGATTGCTTCATTCTCGAAGAAGTCTGCCTGGCTATCAGTAACAGCCACCAACTGGACAGGAATCGTATCCTGAACTTCAGAAAGAAACGCCCGAAGCATTCCCATGGAGGCCTTTCGCTTTGCAGAATAGACCAGTATATATCCATGAACAAGTTCATCTTTCCTTACACCAATTGAAGAATGATATGATAATATAGTTATCTGTATTCGACGTCGTTTTTCACCTATTATTTTATCAAGCATCAAAGAATTATTCTGGCCAGCCTGAGCAGCACTACAGGAGTGAGAATCAAGGAAAGGGGAAAGAATAAGGTCCACACTGAACGGATCACCACACATGGCACACATGACAATCCTTAAGTCAGCTTCTGACAGATCTTTAATGGTGGGAACCGGACTTACAACATCAAAATTGTGTTTAACTGCTTCCAGTACTCCCCTCAGAGCTTGTTTTATTTGTGCCTCATTAAATTTGCGTGGGTATGTACCAGCAGGCACATCTACAAAAGGGCACTGTAGCTTGTTAGCCAATTGCTGTCCCTGATGTCTCAGAATAGGTAGATTCTTGCTAACACTGTCCCTCTGGTTAGCCAATATTAATGTAAATGAAAGATTAGCCATATACTTGTCTCTCCTTATCTGAGATGCTTCAGCCCTTATCTTTGCAATGCACTCCCCAATAAAAGTCAGTGATTCTATAGAGTTAAACACACAGAAACAACCATGTGGTTTGAAGGCTGAAGTCCACAACTGAGTCAGCAAGTACGGGGATTTGGCATCAATTGGCCTAAGATCTAGTTCATATATTTTTCCATCTAATGCATATTCATCATCGGTGGATTGTGTCCGAATTTCATTTGCCAACTCTTGTGCAAGGCCATCTTTGCCCAAAATGAAAAGATTGATTTTATCAATGTTGGCACTATCATGGTATAAATTTGAGCGGCCGTGGTCTAGTTGCAGAAGACTGTTGGCAAGCAACTCTTCTACTTTTATGTCCATGCAGTTTTGGCCACTGAGACAAGTTTCTTTAGTTGGGTGATAAACAAATCCTATGTGTTTGAGCAGAAGAGATTCTCTATCAGGTGCAAGTTTCTGTAAAGCTTTGTATCTAGGTTCTTCACTCAGAACTGCATGAATTTCACTCATTTTATCTGTACTTGGTGTTGCATTAAGATCCAGATCATAAAATAGCTCTGAATGTTCAAAAAGCATTTCCTGAAACTCCTCTTTGGCTTTTTCAACAATCTCCCTCTGATGCCTACCATACACTTCCTTACTATCTGCATCAGTGATGTACTTGAATGCTTCATCCTCCACCACAAAACATATAACTTCTTCCCATGGCTGTCCGGGTGAAATGAATTGGATTTTCTCAAGAGTTTTTTTGAATTTCTCTTTCATTTCAACCCTCCTTTTTTCGGATATAAGATGCTGCACATGGTTTTGATAAACTTTTTCTGCCTCTAGGGTAGCAAGAAGGTCAAATGGAATCCTTCTGTCATTCACTTTATCTATGTGGTCAGTTTCATCCCAGGGTGTTTTTTCAAGCACTACAAAACAGGACTGGAAGTCAGGCCTTTTCTCCATTACCTTCAAGGCTTCTGACCAGCTCAAAAGTTCAATCTCATCAAGATTTGATAGAAGCGTATTAAGAGCTCTTGGCAATGCATTAATATATTCCTCTTTCCTCTTCCTAATATGTTCCTGTTTAAGTTGCTCTATGTGCTTCGAGAATGTATTTTTGGCCTTTTTTGTTCCTTCCAAATTTATGTACTCTTCATAATCAGGGTGGTTTTTCAGTTTGTTACTAACAGTTTTCCAAGTTGCATGATAGTCTCTCACAGTTTGGACAAGTTTTTCAAACTTATCTGTTGCCGTAACAACTAACTGTCTTTGAGTTTTATAGGCATCCAGATAGGGGATTATTTTAGGTTTACCACGAGTTTTATCCATCATTTGTACCAGTGCAGTAAAACATGTTTCAACATTGACATTGAATCTTGCCGATGTTTCCACGACCACAAGGTTCTTCTTATTTGAAGCAAAGGCCTGAACCTCTCGCAGATAATGATCCACACATTCATCACATTTTGTTGCCGCTATTATTATGGGTTTTTTAGATTTTGAGAGCTGGATATAAAGATTATTCACGAATTTAAGTTGATCATCAAACTTCCTATTGCATCCTTGGCTTACATCAATGCACAATAAAAATCCATCTATGTTTAATTTCCCTTCAGGCATTTGTTTTTGCTCAAAGTCTTGCTCCAAGCCTAGCTGATCTGTGCAAATGTACATTAGTTTTTCTGCGGACTGCAGTTTGGAGGCAGCTGCACGTTTTATGTACGGTTGTAAATTCGTACTCCGATGAGGCAAGAAAGTCTGATCATCAATGAACTCAGTCTGCTCAATTACATGAATTCTGCATTCAATTCCATCCTCGCCACTTTGTGTTACGTCACCCCAGTACAAAAAGTGATCATTGTTAACAACTCTTCCTCCGAAGTCAATTGTGCTAAGCACAGAGGTATGCTCAGGATAATATTCATCTGCTTTTGAACGAACGAATCTATTGCACAAACATGACTTTCCGACTCCACAATTACCTTTATCCTTTTCAGTTCCAGACAGTCCAACAACACTAACAGCATAAGATGGGGGGCGTGGCTCTTTGTTTTTTGCCATCATAACTTTCCTCTCATCCTTTTGCAATTATCAAGGTAACTGTATGTGGTTTTCATTCTGGAAAAGGTTCCTACAAATTTGAACTGTATATCCAGGGTTCCAGAAATTGCCTGCAGTCGTTCCGGCTTCAGCTTGTGATTAAGAGAACCTCAGATAACCTGGACATGAAGCATCATCTTCCTAAAAAACAGAGAAAAAAAATGTCAAAATTGCAGGTATTTCTTTTTAATAGTCATGAGGGAAAAGAGATTTGAAGAAGCGCTTACACTTGATCACCCTGATTTGCTGTGCATATGAAAATTCTACAGCTACTGTGAATGAGATCATAAATTCATCATTCAGTGATGCTAATGCTATTTATACTACAAATTTTAAAATAAACAGATTTTAGGCACAGTTTAGTAGTAGTTTGTCAGCTGTTTTGGTAGCTGATCAGCATACTTCTAAAAATAAAGAAAACTCTCACCCAAACCCCCAAATTACTGTTCTCCTCCTTAGCTTACAAATACTGGGCACTAAAAAGCAAAAATACAACATAAAAACAACACTAAACCCAACCCAACATCTATGCACTTCTATTCACGCTCACATTTTCACTAGATATCATGCTCATCTGCATGGATAACATTACTTTTATGGGCATTTGTAGGTCTGAGCTTAGGTATCAGTAAAGAAAATTTCAGAACAAGTAGCTGTAAAAGCAGGCAGTTGGCCACATGCCCCAGCTGCTCCCTATCTGCAGAAGTAGACTACTTGATTTGTAAATTAACAGTAAACTGCTTTTAAGGAAATGTTTTGAACCCGCATTCTACAGGAAAACACAAACATCATACAAACACTGACAGTAAGACTTGCATATAGATTTAAAGACTACATTGTTTCGTTCCTTTTGTCTTTATGAAAAAACCAAACTTTTTGTCTCTATGAAAAAACCAAACCAAACTTTCATTGATTGGAGACAAAAACTACTGTATCTACATTCAGAGTTTCACAGATTTACTACAAGGTTCCAGTGGCTTTATTGAAGCTGTCAAGTATAACAATTACCACAAACTCCCAGTTATTAATCAGAAGACTTTGTTTGCATACATACTGCAAATGGAAATGCATTTACTGGTTTTGAATCAATTACAGTACGAGGAAGACAAAAAAAATTGAATACCCAAATCCCAGCAGATCATGATGAGTGGCATGAAATCTGCTTGGGGGCCAGTAACCAGCAGAGCACTCCAAAGGCCAGTACTGGGTCCAATACTGTTCAATATCTTCATTAATAACTTGGATGATAAGGGAGAACGTATCCTCAGCAGGTTTGCTGATGACAAAATTAGGAGGAGCAAATGATACAGTCCTGCATGCAGAGAGGACTAACCCCATGTATTGGTATGTGCTGGAGCCAGCTGCCTGAAGAGCAGCTGTCCAGAGAGGGACCTGGGCATCCCAGTGGACATGAATACCACCCAGTGGTGTACACCTGCACCAAACAAGGCTAAGATTACCCTGGGCAGCATTAGACAAAGTACTGCCAGCAGGTGAACCAGCAGGTCAAGGCAGGTGAACCTTCCCCTCTTTGCAGCACTGGTAAGGCCACACCTGATGCACTGTGGCCAGTTCCACGGTACAGGAGAGATAGACTGAACTACCTGGAGAATGCAGCAAGGGGTTAAAACACCACAGCAGCTCTCATTTAAGGAAAGGCTACGAGAACTAGGACTGTTCAACCTGGTAAAGAGAAGACTCAGGGAAGTTCTCATCCATGTGTACAAATATTTGGAGGAAATGTGCAAAGAAAGCAGAGCCAGACTCTTCAGTGGTGCCCAGGGACAGAACAGGAGGCAATGGGCACAGACTGAAATACAGAACATGCCATATGAACATCAGAAAACACTTTTTTTTTATTGTGAGTGTGACTGAGCTCTGGTCTGGTTTGCCCAGAGAGGCTGTAAAGCCTCCTGCACTAAAGCCATTCAAAAGACACCTGGACACAGACCTGGGCAACCTGCTTGAGGTGACCTTGCTTGAGCAGGGAGGCAGGACAAGCTGACATTCAGAGGTCTCTTTCAACTTACACTGTTCTATCCTCCGTGAAAGTATTTTGATAAAAACACTTCTCATTTTCTTGGTAAAAAGACAACTATTACATGGCACTATAAATGAAAGGCAGATACTATTGCACTTAACATATATGCTTTTACATTTACGTAGAGTACAACGTAACCACACAAATGTACTCAAGCAAGCCTATAAATAGCCCGAATAGAAGTATAACAAGCGTCAATACTGAAATTTTAGTGTTACATACTTCATCCTTCTTAGCAACAATTAACTAACCAAAATATAAAATACAAACGACATACATAAAACCAGCTGTTAATTATAGAAATCATAGAAAAGCAAAGCACTTTTTTTAGTAAATAAGTATCAACTTCATTACAAAATGAAGAATGCCTAATTTTTATACTCTAGAGTTTTTATATTGCGAAAACTGAAACTTTTATGCCAGATTTTAGAATTCTTTTTTGGTTAAATCAGATTACTCAAAGGCCCATTCAGAAAGACGACTCATACTTTAAATTTTGCTTTTCACTGTTTCCACTGTGTTTATTATATTCTTGAAACACAGAATTTGGACTTAACAGAAAATGGCTCCAGGAATAAAAATACATTGCAATAATAACATCCTTTACAAGCAGTATTTATATTACTACAAATAAACCCAGTGTTTTCTTTCTAAAGCAAAGCTTATCATAGTAGCATCATTCAAACTGTTAGAATGAGAAATTTAGTCAGCACTTTCACTATAAAATGTTTTCTGTTTGCCACAGCACAATACAGATTTCATGTGGACCAAACTAGAACACAAAAATCTTCATCCACAGGATTACTTCATTTCATCAGGAAGACACTGTCAATTTGCAATTAGTTTATAAGAAACAATCAATACTTTCAGATACTCTACATCCACAGTAGCAAAGGTTGTTCCTCCTTCATCTACAAAATGTTTTGTTAAATCGATACATTTTTAAGCGAGTAAGTACAAAGAGTAAGGTGAAAGGGGACACTGACAAAGGGAGAACAAACACATCAGTCTCTCATTAAAGTTCTGACATGAAAGATTTTAACCATAGTAGAAGCTGAATCACTAAAGATATTTAAAACCACTGTGGGTTTGTTGGTTTGCTTTTTTTTTTAAATACAGTTTCTACTTTGCACTGTACAAAGTCACAGAACAAAATCTATGTTAATTAAGTAATAAAACTGGTAAAAATCTGACATTATAATGGCTTCACATTTAATAAGTAATCATCATTAAACTGTTCTCCAAATGGAAGATTTTCCATTTCACTATACCACTAATGTAAATTTACTTTATTGTTTTGTACTCTTTTAAAGCATGCACACTGGAAATTCATTGTTAGTTCCATTATCTTAGTTCTATCTGCCTAATTCAATTATAACCAATGGTAAACACTACGATTCATCCAACCCTCTCCTCCACCTTTGTTACAGATTCAAAGGAGGGGTTGTTTGATTTCCCCAACTAATTTCCATCTTAGGATTGAAAATGATACAAAGTGACATCACTGCAGGAAGAATCTCTGATCATTTACAGATGCACTGTAGGACCTTGTCTCTACAGACTAATTTTAGATTTCCAAGCATAGTTATAAAGAAAATAAAGTAGCAGCTTGCACTTATTTACCCACCTTCACCCTTAAACACATGATAAAGGTCTAAAGCCCAAACTTACCCTTAGGAAAAAGAGGTTCAAAGCAAGATGACTATCCTGCTGTGATCTTCCTGCAGTAATGTCACACATTTAAACAGTGCCCTTCAGTAAGTCCTTCCCTGAGGGATCTGAAAACAAAAAATAAGAACCATTAAAAGTTTCAAGTTTATGAAGGAAAAAGCAGCAATCAGAGAAGGTACAACACCTCACCTATGCATGAGGATTGTTTTCCTTATTTTAAACCCATAAACAAACCTCAAGTCGGTCTTTGTCTAAATTTGGTTTAAATCCTGTAGGCACACCTATTAATATTTGAGAGGGCAAAGTTCTTATGTGATTGTGATTTGAATTTCAACTTGATACTTCAACAATACCTAGGCTGCAGAAGCCTGTTCCAAAAAAAAAAAAATAGTGTCGTTTCTCAGATAACATATAAAATGTGAGCTATAAAAATCACAAATCCCTTGTAGAATAATTTGGAATTCTAAAGTATTTAGAACATAGCTTTGCAAGATGAAGTTGGTATAGTCATAAGTACAAAATACATGAAACAAATATTTACATATGTTCTATTAACAGGAAAAAGGTGCAGTCTACCTCGAAACCCTTTTACCTGTAGTATACCACTTCTATATTAAAAGGACTCACAAACTGTGAATTAGACAAATTAGAAATTGAAAGTATAGTTATATTTGAAGATTTTGAATTCTCAAATTAGGGAACAAATTATTAATGTAACTCTTTTAAGTGCTGATCTCATTGCAGGGATGCTACTATGAAGTAATCAGAAACTGAACTCTCTTCCATTATTCTTCCCTTTGCATCCACACAAAACCTAGACTTTGCCAGGCCAGTGATCCATACAGTATGATGCAGAACAGGAAAGAAACTTGAGGCACTTGCACTGGAATTATTATGTAAGCTGCTTTTAACTAAGGAAAGGTGTCACTCTTAAGCAAGATGCAGCACCATGCTGTATATGTGCTAAATTCTTCATCAAAACAACAGAGCTCTTTCTCATTTTGCCATTTACAATTACACTCTTAATTTCACTTTGCTTGGGGAGTAATATTCACTTTGCTCTAGTAAATTTTCTTTTGGACAAAAAAGGTTTGGAAATACTGATAAACAAAATACCAATACCACAACAGTAACTAATCTTGTGGTACCAAACACCACCAAAATCAATCGGCAGCAGTCTATCAGCCTTGCATTAAGCCTGGCTGAGCTTCAGCGCTATATTCTATCACTTGCTAGAGAAGGTAGGCGGTAAGTCCTGCTCCCTGCCCTTACCTCCAAGCTGCGGCACTCCTCTACATGCACAGTTAGCTGAGCAGAGCAGATACTTGCTCATGAGGAAAAAGAGAATGGGACTCTGAAGAACTCAGAGTATGTGCAAGAGCAAACAGACAGAGGAAAGTGTCTCTGCATGCAAGAATGCATCTGAGGCTTGAGGGACACTGCCACAAGAGAAAGCTCGAAGACAGGCCCCCACAACACCAGTCAGAAACATTAAGAGGCCAGAGAAAGCCCTATTCACAAATACATGTTTCCCAAAGTCTTCCAAGCTGAATTCTAAATACTAGAATAGAATGCCATATTATTAGCAAGTAATAAATACTTAAAGAGTTAATCATCTATCATTATGAAGTGATTGTGGCTGCACAGGAACTTGTAGTTGAGTCCACAGTCAAGAAAATAACTTACAGACAAATACCCTTGAGTATTTCTCAATACCCTCCAAAGTTGCTTTCTGAACCTAAAACTGTTTTAGACCTAACACTGCTGAAGCAAAAATGTTGTCAGATTTGCTTATGACCATCAACTATTTAAGCAGCTGCCAACAGGGAAAAATAAGAGAGTGTTTTCCCTAAGTCCTTTACTCTGTAGTGTTGTCTAGACACAACAGTTTATGGATTAGTATATTCTGGGGTTGGTTTCAACCAGCATAATCTTACAAGTGTGTTTATAAATTACCTGGCTAAGCAAAGAGAAGCACATGTGAATAAAAGGCCCACCACAGCCTAGTCTGCTTTACAAGGTTATACAAATACACCAACAGAAACTTACTGTAACCCCCACAGCCAATCACCTAGTAAGGAGGATGAGTTTGAAAGGGTTGTGCACTCAAAATACAGGGACCATGACTCCCAGAAAGTTACAGCTCTGGACTCAAGTTACTAGTGACACCAAGTTTTTATACCAAGTCATTCCTCACTTCACACTTTTTGAGAACTAAAACTTGGCATAGGAAAACATTTACTACAGTACCCAACATCTGAGATCTATCAGCACAACAGTAACTATGGCCCTACCCAAAACAATAAGAATTCAACTGTTTTCCCTTCTAACAACCACTAAAAAAAAAAAGTTGATGTACCTTAACGTAATGTTGTCATTTCTCGTTCAGTATTTAACAGGAGTTATTTCTTTTTCACTCAAGGAAGCCTAAGAAATATTCCCTTCAAGTGAAAATCTTTTTTAGAAATGAAACCAGAGTATACCAATGTCACCTTATTAACAATTTCGTATCACTTCTGTCTGTTGAGGTCCTAACACTTAATGTGTCCTGTGCACTTTACAAACACACCAATATTCTTGCCTTCACAAATGCTGGTAACCTTAATTAGCCATACTTGAAATCTTATTTAATGGCAAATACAACCATTACCCAAGTGTCAGCCAACATGAGAAAAAAAACATTATTCAGATTGCTTATCAGAAAGTAAGCTCATCCAAGCAACAGCAAGACAGTAAAGGACAACAGTGATCCTCTGGCTGAAAAGAAATTCAGTTGAAGCAGTATGCTGATTAATCATGCTAGGGAAATGAAGGATAAGAATGAATGACTCCAACTGCTGTTCATTTCAGATCTGGTTAGTATGATGATGGCCAACTATAATCCCTACAGGAGTTCTGTAGCCTAGATAATTCTCTCCATACAAAAGCAAAGTAATCAATGTATTAAAAAAAAAAAAGATACAAACCCCAACTGCCCAACTTCGTATTATAAAGCAACAAAAAACTATGTTTAAAAACAGAAGTTCAAAGCTCTTAGTTCCTACTAAGCTCAATAAATGTCTTCTGTTAATAATAATACACTGAAGACTGTCTGTGTATTTCTCAAAATTAAATCACAGCCTAAATATTATTTCTGAATTCAAAACAACATTCTTTAGGTGGAATCTAGCAGTCCCTGGGCATCTATTATCATTATTGCTCTCCACAAAAAAAAACCCTAAACAAACAAGAGAAAAACCAAACCAACCTACATAAATTAAATAAAGGTACAATAAAAAGGTAAACTGCAAAGGTTTAAATCACCAGCACAGCAGTATTCTGAACTTAGGCCTCTCAAGTTACTTCTCTTCAGATTTTTGAATATCTGAAAGCATTCAATATAGTTTCAAACCCTGTATTTTAACAGGGAAGGAAAGTGCAAGTTTACAGAAGTAATAAATTCTTAATTCTTTTTGTATAGGATAAGCTCCAAGCAAAAACATGCAGAGTGCTCAGAGAAGTTTCTCAGGGCAAGTCTCCCAACCAGGCTTATTTATGGAAAATCACAAAATGAACGGAGAAATTTTACGAAGCGGATCCATAGAAAAATTTATAAAAGTAGAAGAAAGAAAAGGAAGCAGACAAAGAAAGAGGGATCAAAGTAAGGACTAGAAAAAGGGCTAAAATGCATTTCCTGGAAGAAAAAAAAGAAGAAAAATTTACATCCTGGTATGGGCAACTACAACTAATTTCACTGATTCACAGATCTGGATCGTTTCATACTATTTTGCTTCCTGAGCAACTGCAGTATAGAACCCAGGAGTCAACACCATAAAGCTTAGTTTGTTGTTTGACCTTGTACAGGCTACATGTGTCATTTCTACCTGTGTAAAACAATACTGGTCATCCCCTTTTTAAAATTACAAAATGAGAAAAGGGAAATGGCATATATAATAAGCAAATAATATTCTATATAAAAATTAGCCAACTTAAACAAATTAATGCCAAAATGCAACTATATGCACTTTTTCAAAAATTGTGCATGTAGATATTGGTTTTGCTTTTTTAAATGCAAATTCTTCTGTCATGCTTGAATGTCAACTGATGCAGAACTGCAAAAACGCGTGGGAATTTTAACTCAAAGCCAAAGAAACAACTCTTATTTACCACAAAACGTAATGTGCAGCACTAACGACAGATTAATTATTTTGTTTTCCAATAGATGTGACTAGAAAAACACAGTGAACATGCAAATTCAAAATAACTTCACAATTGTTTCAGATTTTCTTGTGAGGAATTATGAACTCGCTTTTCTTTAAATATTTCACCAAATCTGTAAATACAAGGAAGTGATGAGATGGTCCAAACAATAATCCGTAAAATGCAACTCTCTTCCAGCTCACTTACACTGACCTTTAGGCTAAAAAATTCTCAGAGTAAAAAAGAAAAAAAGAACCAACCAAACAAAGAGTGATTAAAGAGCGATTAAGTATTTTGTGTGCCCATTAGGAGAGACGTAACAGAGATGCAGGGGAGCAAAAAGCCCCGGGATGGCTAATGCGGAACTCCCCGGGTGCCCGGGACCCCCAGAACCGCGCTGCGCTCCCCGCGGGGGCCGCGAGGGCGGGGGCGGCGGGCACGGCGCGGACAAAGCCCCCTGGCGGCAGAAGGCTCCGGGCCGCGGGACGCAGGCCCCTCTGGAAAGCATTCCTGCCTTATCACCGAGCAGGAATGCACCACGGGCTCGCTCGCACGGCTACGTCACGGCCACGAACGGGGCTGTTTTCAGTTCGCCCCACCGAACCGTGGAAGCCAGCGGAACTTCGCCACGGGGGTCTGCCTTGCCAAGTGCCACTCTCTGGGAGAAGGTCGCGGCGTGTCACCCCCCAAGAACGCCTTCTGCACAGAATCCTAAGGACACGCCGCGGAGCAGTCCACGAAACGGAGTGATGAGGAGTGCTTTGTGAAGTTTTATGTGAAATATTCCTGAAGGATGCCTGAAGGAAGTACATGGGATTTGTCTTGTATCAAGAAAGTACTTTTGGAAGCCTTAAGATAGCGTCAGCATCCTTTTAGTATCTTTATTTAACATAATGGAATTATTTTTGCACTATCTACTCAAATAACAAGTCCCAACAGGGAAACTTCCACAGAACAATCTATTATTATGATCAGTGCTTTTCTGTTCTACAAAGTCTGCACACGGAAAAAACACCTACAGCTTTAGGAAAGCATATAGCCTGAAAAACATGCGGAGCATTTGGTTCTGTTAGTGCTAAATATAGCATTTTAAAACAATTTAGTCTGAGCCTAAAGTATTTAATTGGATTATGTTACACATGCGACACCTTAGCTAAAGTCCAATGCCAGGGAGTGGTAGGCATTTGGTTGCAATTATTTACAGTTTTACAACAATGGCAGCTGCTTTAGATAGGGATACTTTAGGGGAAAAAATGCTATTTCAGCTCAGTATGTTCCAGGCTTATAAGCAACTTATACTAAAACAAGTAAGTGATAATGTAACAAATGCTTAAACAATTTCCCATACTTGAAGTACTACAGACTTAAAACCCTTACATTTGCATCATACTTTCTGAGCTCTAGTAACACTGAGTTTTAGTACAGTACTATAATTAGAATTTTAAAGAATTTTAGCACTTCTTGAAAATAATTTTCAAAGCAGCACAAACCCAAAAGTAAAGCCTTACAAAAATGCACCTGATGAATATTTGTAATACCCTTACTTTAGATATGTACTATAAATAAGTATGGGTTTTATCAGGAGGCAGTTAACTCTGGTCACTGATGTCACTGCTGAAAACAACTGTCATGCGGAGGACTCTCCACAAGGTAAGACAGCACCACTGACAAAAAAGCCACCTATTAACTCTTACTCTTCATGAAATAAGTATACAAGCATCAGTGCTGCAACTGGCTTCAATGCACAGGTTTAAAATGGACGTCCAATTGGCCAGCTAACGCTGTTCTCTCTCTACTGTTTTTACTCTGCAGTGTAGAGTTTTCAAATTTCTGTCAAGGATCTCTATTAAAAAGAAAAATCCTCTGGTTTATCTGCATGACACTAAACTAAAGAATACACACATACCCCCACAGGCCTATTTTGGTCTAGATGAAAAACGTTCCCCTCCTACTTATTAAGGAAATATTCCACGGTGATATCAAAAGCGATACTGGAAGAGAGCAAAAGAGGGGGGTACAGAGGGGTGGGGTGTCTTATGGGGAGAAGGTGACAAGTATGTCTTCCTTTTATAACTACATAGTCCTGCTTATTTTTTTTAATTAAAGCAGTGTTTCATACTCCTTATGTCTTATAGCTACAACACCATGGCATTACATCTGTATGTTTCTGGTGATTCCCTTGGGTGGAGAGAGTCTAAAGGTTATGCTGGTTGAAGGTATTCAAAACGCTTGAAAGCTGCAACACTGCAACTGGCTACCCTATTCCAAAGCCTTTAAAATCCACCTGGTGGAAAAACAGAAATGCACACACATCATTAGGAGAGTGAAGTTTTCTGAAATCTAATATCGAGCAATATTTGAAGGTGAAAGGAAGGAGGAGGGGAATGGACAACTGTTCAAATTTAGTAAAGGAAGAAAAGAACAGAGAAGGCGTGAATGAGTATTAGAGGGTAATGAAGAGGAAAATAAGTACAGAGAAAGGAAAAAAAGGGGCGAAAGGCAGTGGGAATGGAAGAAGGGAGGAAGCTAAAGGAGTAGGCAGAAGAAGGGAATGAGGAAGGAAGAAGAGAGGAGCAGGGAAGCTCCCCTTCCTGCCTTCCTCCCTCCCTAGAGAGCCGTGACCAGCTGGCAGCCTCGTACAGCAGGCTCAGACCCTCCCATTGCTCAGGCCTTCATCACCTGTCTGGGACCAGGCACTCCGCTCCCTGCCCTTCCCGCCTGCCCTCGGTGGCGCGGCGGGGCCGAGGGGGCCGGGCGGGGGGCGCCGGGCCGGTGCCCGCTCCCCACGCGGCCCCAACCCTCCGAACTGGTTACAGCCAGCGGCCGCCGCGCCGGCTCGCCGGGCTACAGCCTCCTCCTCCCCCCGCTCCCCTTCCGCCTGCCGGGCCGGCCGCCCCGCTTCAGGCCGGGCCGGCTCCCACGGGACCGCATTCCTCCCCTCACCTCGCGCCGTCGGGATCCGGCTCCTCGGCGGCTGCGGGAGCGGCAGCATTCCCGGGACGCTCTCTCCACGCCGGCGCCCCCGGCGGCTTCTCCTCCCCGCGGGGCTCTCTCCGCTCTCCGGCCCGCAGCTCCCGAGCGCTCCCGGCCGCCGCAGCCCCGTCCCGCCTCTCCGCTCTCTCCCCGGCGCTCAGTAATGGCGGCCGCCGAGCCTCCCCGGCTCTCGCTTCGCTGACGGAGTCTCTCTCTCCCCCTAACTTTACCTCAGCAGCTTCCCTCCCCTCCCCCCTCCCTCCCGCCGCCGCGGCTCAGCGCGCGCCCGCCCGGACAGCTGCGCGTGCGCGGGAAAGAGCCTCTTCCTGCTACCGCTGGATTCCCTGGGAAGCCTGGGAGAGCGCGCGCGACCGGCACCCAGCTGCGCGCGCACGCGCGCCGCCCCGCCTCCCCCTCCTCCCCGGCCCGTGCGGGGGCGCGCGCGGCGCGCACCCGCTCGTGCCCTGGTGGCCGCACGGGTAGCGCGGGTAGCCGAGTGTCTTGGGGACGGGGGTTCGAGTCCCGCCTCGGGCAGCGGCGCAGGCCGGGACGGCGCCCCAGCGTGAGAGCGGCTCCGAGGTGTGCAGGCGGCCACGGGCCTGGTCCCGGGCCACCGGCTCTGTCGGGTGGGGGCCAGCCTAGGCTGGGGCCTGCCCTAAGCGTACAGCCAGCAGCGATGCCTCCAAGGGAGGAAAGCGGCGGTTGACTGGGATGGTATTAAAAGATGTCAAAATGCTGCTTTGGTCACCCCTGTGCACCCAGCTCCTCTCCTGCCCGACCGCCTGTAACTTTTCACAACATTTCCCAGGTTCAGCCAGTATAACACAGCACTTCTTTCGTTTGTTAATCATTACAAAGAGAAAGAGCGCTGCAGTGGGGCCACTTGCAGCAGGTGGGATGCCCACCTTTGTGGGAGGATGTGTGGGACATTCCTTGGAGGGCACACCAGGCACTGGACAGCTTGGGAATCACTGGAGGGCATTCCTTGGCAGGCACCCCAGGCACTGGACAGCTTGGGAATCACTGGAGGATATTCCTTGGCAGGGCACACCAGGCACTGGACAGCTTGGGAATCACTGGAGGACATTCCTTGGCGGGCACCCCAGGCACTGGACAGCTTGGGAATCACTGGAGGACATTCCTTGGCAGTCACACCAGGCACTGGACAGCTTGGGAATCACTGGAGGACATTCCTTGGCAGGGCACACCAGGCACTGGACAGCTTGGGAATCACTGGAGGACATTCCTTGGCAGGTACACCAGGCACTGGACAGCTTGGGAATCACTGGAGGACATTCCTTGGCAGGGCACACCAGGCACTGGACAGCTTGGGAATCACTGGAGGGCATTCCTTGGAGGGCACCCCAGGCACTGGACAGCTTGGGAGTCACTGGAGGACATTCCTTGGAGGGCACCCCAGGCACTGGACAGCTTGGGAATCACTGGAGGACATTCCTTGGAGGGCACCCCAGGCACTGGACAGCTTGGGAGTCACTGGAGGACATTCCTTGGAGGG
Source organism: Phylloscopus trochilus trochilus (assembly GCA_016584745.2). Lineage (NCBI taxonomy): Eukaryota > Metazoa > Chordata > Aves > Passeriformes > Phylloscopidae > Phylloscopus > Phylloscopus trochilus. Next base: position 39,626,662 of record WQNJ02000001.1, on the reverse strand, counting down.
CACCCCAGGCACTGGACAGCTTGGGAATCACTGGAGGACATTCCTTGGCAGGCACCCCAGGCACTGGACAGCTTGGGAATCACTGGAGGACATTCCTTGGCAGGCACCCCAGGCACTGGACAGCTTGGGAATCACTGGAGGACATTCCTTGGCAGGGCACACCAGGCACTGGACAGCTTGGGAGTCAGGTTAAGCAACCCAAGGCAGCAGAGGCACTCGGAGGGTCCCCGCATGGCTTACAGGAGGTGAAATCCCCCTCCCATTCTCAGAGCCCTCCAGGGCTGTAGGTAAACCACAACCCCACAGGGATGGGGTTGGAGAGCATCATGCTCCTGCCTCTGAGGGTTTCCTCAGGCAGTGGCAGGTGAGGCATGGCACTATAAAAGAGCTAGTAAGTAGGTGCTAATCTATTCTATCCACACCAGGGAACAGGACATCTATGGTCATCATGCACATACACCTTATTTTTGTGCACTCATATTCTGTGCATCCTTTATTACGAAAGATTGTTTATATGTATGCATACAAAGGAACAAATTAATATTTTACTAGCAACCTCTTTCTTGGCACAGTCCAAGTTCTTCTGTTATATTTGTAATCATAATATTTATTAACAATATGGTTCATTCTGTGCAATTTTACATACTGCATGCACATCCTAAAATTTTACATTTGAAAATTAGGAAATTAAAAGATTTACAACATTGGATCCTTTGTAAGAACACATTGCCTGTAAAATGGAATTTCTGAGAAAATTCTAACTTGCTAAACCTTTGTGTGTTAAATTTGACTGAACAGCCTACCATGGACACTGGCTTACATGAGAATATTTGTAGAAATACTCACCTTAGGTAGGTCCATATTAAAAAAATGCAAAATTATTTGACATTGTAATTACAGCATTTGCTCAAGAGTTTTTGCAGTCATATGAAAGAAAGAAAGAAAGAAAGAAAGAAAGAAAGAAAGAAAGAAAGAAAGAAAGAAAGAAAGAAAGGAAGGAAGGAAGAAAGAAAAGCAAGCTAAACAAGCATAAAAACAGAACTTAATTTTAATTTGAATTACCTGATTTTGAGATTTTTAGCGGGGCGGGGAAAGTGTTGAAAACAGATATCTTGGAGTATTAAAGGTATTAAAGTCCCATTTCACATTACCAGAATCAAAAGCTTATATTCATATGACAAAAAAAAAAAATCTTTTGAGATTTCTTAGCTTAACACAAATTTAAAGGAAATCTGTATCCTTCTGAAACTCTGCTTAGGTATTAACTACTATAAACAGTTAATATTAGAGAATTTTGGTAAAGCTCCATCATGTAGGAGTTCTCTCATGTAGGGATTGATTGTAGAAATTACTTTGATCCTGATTTTAGTTTTTTTTTAAAAAAAGCTCAGCAAGGTGAATAGGCTTGGGAATAGCAGGAAGTTTTTCCCAGCAAGCTTAAGCCTGAAGCGTGCAAGGCCAGCGAGGAGTGCCTCAGCTGGAAACAGCTGGCAGCATCACTGGCTGCAGGGAGTGTGGAGGGACCCTCTTCACAAGGATGCACAGCAGCCAGGCAACAGGCACCAGTGGTTTCCTGTGATGTTACCCTGGTCAGGCACACCAGCAGCTCCAAAAGCACTCCTTTCTTTGTTGAAAGAAAGATACGGGTTTTCAGGCAGAGTTAGATCAGCTAATTCTTCTGATGCTAAATAGTCCTCCAAAAATTAATATAACACAGGAAGACTGTAAAGCCAGAAATTGATTTTCATATCGATTTCCTCACATCAGATCACCATAATCAGAGGAAACTGCTGTGCAGAAACTCACTTTGCTTGTGGCCTTCCAGGAAGCATGCAAAAGTTCTGTCAGGCTGCAGTAGGCATCTTGCTATGGTACTGCAGAGCTTATTAAACCCCTTGAATTTGCACAAAGCTACAAAAAGTCAATAATTATGTCCAATGAACCAACAAGCAGGGTTCTAAGCAGATAAGCGACACAGTGTTTTTCCTAGACTCTATGAAATCTATAACTTTGCAGTTCAATGTTAACTATTGGATAGAGATACACCCATAGATCATTTCAGATGCATATTAAAAAGACATGCAAGGTTTATGAGCTTTCAAAGGGAAAATGGTGAGAAAATTGCAAATCCGTGAGAAAACAGGTAGTTTTATGCCCTTATGAGAGCATAATATTTAGATTTCTAGGCCTACTTAAAGATTTTATGTCACTAATGAAGTAGTGAGACAAATGAAAGCAACTCCATCAAGGTATTTTAATATAAAATTTTATTAAAATTGTTCAGAAATATTTGTGAATATTTGTCAGAAGAAATCTTTCAAAAAGCCTTTTCAATGACTGAGTAGAATACAGGAAGCACAGTAACTCAGAGAAGGCATAAAAATAAACTGTAATAATGAAAAATGATTAATAATTTAGGTAGGTTAGTGTTTTGTAAATTATACAGAAAGGCAGTTCAAAGAAACATTTTAGTAAACCTTCAGAAACTCAGAAGAAAGTCATTAATGATTTGCAACATTTGTTATTTATAATGATTATTGTTACTTGAGCCTTTCCCTGCAGCAGATTTCCCCTTGGAAATATCCTCATACTTCAAGGGCTGATTATAAACACAAATAAAGTAAGTACTTGGTATATCTCTAGTAGCTTGCACATCAATTTCCTCGGATTCTGGTGATCTGAAGCCATATGAGAGGCAAGTGCATATCTCCTCATGCTTCTGGAATTGATGGATTTCAAACCACAAATCAGAGGAGCAATGCACGTACTTCTTATGGGTACAGCATTTTCTTAATTGCCATCACTCTCTCCATCACTGCTTTCATTGCAGCATTTGGAAGTGCAAAACAAGCAATCTTACCAGTGTACTGAACCAAAAATCAATGTGCTGTTGATGGTTGCAGAACATGAAATCTGAACATATTATTTTACTACAAGCTGCCTTTCAGACCTCTTCCCCAACACTCCTCATTAAACAGGAGAACTGCCAGGTCTGTCTCACTTCAAGGGAAAGTCACTGTTTTGCATAAAGTTTAAGAATCAATGTTACAGCACCTTCTTTGTGAGAATGCTTCACACACTTTGAAATTGTTCTACTATCTATGCTCATGTTAATTCATTGTGCTCCGTGTGAAAATATTTGTATACAGGAAGAGAGAGCAAAATAGAAGCATAAATACTCACACCATCTTATCAAATTATTAAAGAGAGCCTGTTTGTTCTCTAATAGGAGTCATTTAGATAAATGCATCTACTTACTAAGAGACCCACATCACTGCATAATTCCATGGCCTTGAGGGGAAAGCTCACCAGCATTACCAGTTTTCTGATCATCAGAAACTGCCAAAATAAGGAACAGGTAGAAAACTCACCTTTCTTTACCTTTGTCCTACTCCACCCTTGTTCTAGTTTGGGGGTTCAGGTTTTCAGGTTGGGTTTTTTTTAACAAATATTTTAATCATTTTTTAAAATTAAATACTACATTGATTACCATTTTTGATTAATTTGGATCATCTACCATTTCAAAAGAAACATCAAGAGCTTGACCGGTGACTGCAATGAACTTGGCTTATGCAAAATCAAGCATTCACATAATTCATGCATTCAGCATTTTGTGCTATGAAGGCCTGCCTTTTTCTAAGCCTTGCTATGTTCCACTCTGCTGGTATGAACCCCATGACTTCCAGGGACTGGAAAATCCCAAATGAGTGCAAAAAGATCTAACAGAGCATGAGAAGGAGACTGAGAAAAAAATATAGAATCCATCATTCTTCTTTTAAAAATTAGCTGGAAAAGAAAATTAGCCAGACACCTTACATGTATTCATTAGTTTGGGAAAAGAAAGAAAGAAAAAACCAAAACAAAACTACAAAACTTCCAGAGGCAGTTTAACACTTACATACACATATATATATATATGTATATATATGTGTGTATACACACACACACACACACACACACACACACACAAATGAAATCTAAACACTGAGGAGTGATTGCCTAACTCAACTTGGAGAACATAGAGAAGGAAATAGAGGATTGTTTCAGTTTGTTATTTTACTTATAATAAGCCACTTTTATCTCCTGTCCCAAGCCCCTGGCTGCTCTAGCCCAGCCCTACAGAAGCCTTGGCCCCAGCAGAGCACCAAGCCACCTGCAGCACCCTGCTCCCTTTGCTGGAGCTCCCAGCAGGCCTGCCCCAGCGTGCTGTCCAGCCACAGAGGGTACTGCTCTGGGGCTGGGTGCCACTCCCGTGCAGGTGGGGATGTTCCTAGGGACCTGATGATGCCTCATTTCAGTACAGGCATCAGGCTGATGAAGGGAAAGGACAGATTTGTATGAACAACACCTCTTCTGTTGCTTGCTTGCTTGCTTGTTGAAATCAGTGAGTTGAAGCACTGGGAGCTGCTGAGGAGAGATTACACTTATCACAGGTGAACCAGGAGAGGGCTGTGAGAAGAAGATACCAGAAAAGACTCTTGGGGTCAAGGTCATAAAGAAGGTTTGCTTTTGCTCTCACCAAGTGTTCCTGCGTGCTTTCAGACAGCTCAGGCTTTTCTGTTTAGAGGCACATTGGTTATAGGAGTACAGGGAGAAGAGAGATTTGCGAGTGAGAAGGTTTTCCTGATTGCTTTCTGCTAAGTAATTAGTATTGATATGTTTTTGTTTCAGATGCCTCAGGGATAATAGAGCTTTAAGAAATGGGTGGATTTCAGTTGCCTGTTTGCTTTACAGCTATAATTGAGAATTTCTTTTTCTAAAAAGGGGGGGGGAAAAAAAGGTGCTAAATGTGCCTCAGGAGAGGTGATGGAAAATATTATGACACTAGTCAAGATGATTGCAAACACGGTGAGGCTGAAATGTGTTCAGCTGACCTAACTAAGCATGAATAATACATTGCTTCATTTGACTACAATATTTCTGGTCAAATTCTGAACATAACAAGGTGATTTCAATAACCAAGTTATTGTACTATCAGATAGTAACAGTTTAGATGTTATGAGAAAAATATGCTAAAATATTACATTTCTAAAGAAACAGTACTAAGCATTGTGTTTTAAAGCAGTCTTTCTTATAGGGAAAGCACATCTCTGTCTCTAATAAAATGTTGTCAGAGACTGTAGGTTTTTTTCATATCACAAGAAAAGAAGATTCCTCCAAATTGCAAACATCAGAGGGGATTCAAAGGTAACAAATGCCAAGGGAAGGAGCAGGGAAGATGTTCATTTTAGCAACAGACTACAATTACAAAGTGATCACACCATTGATCATACAATGATTTCTACTATTGCAACTATACTTGTAAAGGTATTTTACTTATATAGAAATTATCTTAAATAGCTAATCTGATACACAAAAAGAATATTCACCAACTACCAAGCTGCAATAGTTCCAAGACAAATTACCATTATAGGACTTTACGTACTTGTGTCTTCCCTCCCCACATGTAAAGCGAGGGCTAGGAAAAAAATATGCTGGAAAGAGCAGCTGAATCTTGTCTTAAAGGCTGGAGAGACAGAATAGGCTTTTCTTTTGTATATGTATCAGAATCCGGGGCAAAGGCAAACAAACATCTCTTCTGGAAATCTACTGTTTGTGCATATGTGTTCTGTTTTTTTCACCAAAATTGTATGTGGCTCTTTTATAATTTTTTCAGTGTGAAGAACACAAAACAGCCATTGTTTTCTTAATAATGGGAAAAAATTGATTGAAGGCTAATTGCCTTCAATAGACACAGATTTATATTCTTTGGCCCAGTGTTATGAATCCAGTATTCAGTCAGGTGAGACTACATTAGGAGAGATCAGACTGAGCTCATAGTAAGTTAATAAAACAGTGAACATTCACTTCTAAAACTTGGATTCTAAGCTATGACTCTGAAATGGGTTCTATATGCCTATGACATACTTTACATGCTACATTAAAACACATATGCATGAAAATAGTCAGTTGAGCAAACATGTCTTAAAAGGTGTTGCCCAATAAAAGCCTGAGTTATTATCCACCTACAATAAACAGGAAAAAGATCTTTTGTTGTCATTGTAAGATGAGTTAACAGATTCATATGAACACATTTAAATGCAAATCAAAATTTATTCATATAATAGAAGTTGTGACATTATGGTGTACACATCTCTTTTTTTAAGGTGATTTCTGCCCATATTTTGAAGAAAAAAATTGCAATACCTTTGGATTTAAATCCTTGGTGTGAAGAATGTGCTTTGGAGCTGGACAACAGTGAAGAAATACAACTATGGAATATATCATCTAGAAACCTATTGTTCCTACACATTCTATTTTTCCACCAAAAGTGTATGTGGCTCTTTAGCCTGCATGAAGAATGCAGAACAGCCATGTCTTCATAATAGATGATAATTGCCTTGAATAGATATGTAGTTCTCTCCTTCTGCCCTTTTTTGGTATCAATTCAGGATAACAGGCCTGTCCTTCCCATTCTTCATCTGTAGATTTTACACACTGCAGTTAAGACAACTACGGAGTAGAAACAAGTTAAGTGCATATACATTTATCATATACATTTATGGGAACTGTCCTAATAAACAACAACATAGACATTTTTCTCATCTGGTGTCTGAAAAGCATGGAAGTGGTTCTTTCATATGTAGAATTTTAAAATACTTACCACGTTACAAAAGTTACATGTTTACTGAGCTAACAGGACAATCAGTGCTTCCACTGTGAGCTTTCATCCTGCCTTCCTGCCTTCCCAGTTACATTGTGCGTGCACACACTCTCCCAAGCACCGCCTCAAATGGACCAGCAACTGGCTGAAAGGCTCTGCCAGGAAGGTTTTGTTGCTGAACAGCTGCTCTCCTCCTTTAGTGTATTCATGAGCCTGCCAACTTCTTCCTTGTCTGACAGTGAATCTGTTGTGCACATGAAGGAGGTGTGGCGCTCCTCTCTATCTCTGAGCACGTGAATAAGAGAAAACACGGTGTTTACTAAACGCTAGGTATCATCACTGCCATTTTGTTTTCTTATAATCTAATCTTTCTTTAGTAAGTCTCATCTTCATAAGACTGAAAGGAAAACAATCGTGTCAAGTGATAGATGTATTTGTGAACTATACACCTTATTACATCAAACAACTAATGTGGCACCGCATTACTTTTGCAATTAGGGGGATTTTTCTTTTTCATAAAACAGAAAATTAAACACATTTCAATCATTCTGGGTGCTATGAGATACATCAGGCATTTAAACTGTATTCATAACTTTAATATAGACTTTCCTATGAAAATAATTTAAATTAGAGAAGCTACAATGATAATATCCTGTTAAAAAAGCAAGATTTTTTTTAAAATCAGTTACTCTTCAACATTCACATGTCTGAAATTTTGTGCACTATAGTTATAAGGAAAAGTAAGTACATTCCTTGAATTCCTGCTCACAAAAGTCATCTCTTCTCCTAGGATGCTTTTTGAACTTCTATTTGGCCTGGCAAACAAATCAGATTTTTTAACAAAAAGAGTAAAATTATGCAGGAAGTGGTTTACAGGATGAAAACTTTTAATAAATATTATTTGCTCATAAAATATATAGAAGGAATTTCAGAATTGCTAAATGTAATTTAATATAGTCCAGAAGTGAAGTGATTAATATTTCATAGAAGTGTCTGTATTTTGAGACACATTAATCACACAGATTGCATTCAGAAAACTGACAGGTTGATTTTGCTCTTTGCTTTAAAAAAGAACATTTATTCTCACTTTTCTAGAAGTATCACTTTAGCTTTGTCTGAAAAATAAAAGTAACTGTTCATTTCTATTTCAAGTTAAGTGCATTACCTGAAGGACTTAAAGAGTTGATAGGACAGCTAATGGTTGCCTCATTTCAGAAGCTTGCCAGCAGCAGGGCAGGCCATTTTTGCTGAGAAATACCCTACAGGAATCCATTAGTGCCCTTAATCTCAACTGGGTTCAACTAAGTCTGCTGTTTAGTCAGTGGGATGTTTGCCAATATCTCCACTAGGTTCCAAATTTCTCCCATGATGCACATATATGATTTATTAATATAATAAGATGCAAGCAGTGTGTGGCAAATAATCTCCAGCAGAGCTGAGCCAAACCTATATCTAGAATACAGACAGAAGAAGAGCTCTTTCCCAGGCACTTACAAGGTTTCCCCACCTTACATTGGGGTGTGCAACCCATTGTGGCCAACAACAGAAAAAACCAACTCTTTTCCACTGTCAAAAACCCTTTCTCCACTAGGAGGGACAACTAGATTCTCTTTCCAAAGTCACAACATTCAACAATAACTTGAGAAGTCACTAATATTCTAGTTTATCCATCATTTAAATAAATGTAATCTGTCAAGCCAGTCAAAGGAGGTGTTTGTTCCACTCTGCTCTGCACTGGTGCAGCCTCACCTTGAATATTGTGTGCAGTTTTGGTCACTGCAATATAAAAAAGACATTAAGCTGTAGAAGTGTGTCCAAAGGAGGTCAGGAAAGATGGTGAAGGGCCTGAAGGGGAAGTCGTATGAGGAGCAGCTGAGGTCACTTGGTCTGTGCAGCCTGGAGGACACTGAGGAGAGACCTCACTGCAGTTACAGCTTCCTTGTGATAGGAAGAGGAGGGCAGGCACTGATCTCTTCTCTGTGATGATCAGTAACAGGACCTGAGGGAATGGCCTGAAGTTGTTTCAGGAGAGGTTTAGGTTGAATATTAGAAAGAGGGTGGTTGGGCACTGGAACAGGCTCCCCAGGGAAGTGGTCACAGCACCAGCCTGACAGGGTTCAAGAAGTGTTTGGACAATGCTCTCAGGCACAGGGTGTGACTCTTGGGGTGTCTTGTGTAAGAGTTGGATTTGATGATCATTGTGTGTCCCTTCCAACTCAGCATATTCCGTGATTCTGTGAAGTGTTTGTTCTCCTGTGTCGGGCAAGATTTCTCCTTGATTCTTGTTAGTTTTCAAAAATAGTCATAGTCATCTTCTTAATTCTTCTTTTAAAAATGCATTTTGAATAAATCTTCCAGAAGAATGTAAATATGTGGTATGTTTTGAAGCACAATGATCTTAGGGCATTTCAGTAACATATACACTGTTCTTATAGTCTTTTACATTTTAATCTAAATATCTGGAGTTAAATTCAGTTAAGACTATTTGTTTATTTCAATGCTATGGTCTAACTGAGCATTCTCTATTTCTTCTCATTCAGATTCCTTGACTCTTCATACTACAAACAGAGCACTACCTTGATACGAATATCCAATTTTCATTGTATTTCTTTGAAACGCAAGCTTTTTAACTTTCTTTCCTATTTTCTAATTAGAATTCTCCAATACATACTCCCTGAGATTGAAGAATTAGGTCCAGGCCTGGCATTAAAAAGTGTAAGCCCAGATCTAGACACAGCCAGCCTGGGAATTGCTGCAAAAACTCACTAGCACTTCCTTTGGACTCAAAATGGTGCATAATTCTGATCATTAAGCCATTCTGACAGTGGCCCAAGTATCATTGTAAATTATTCAGAGATAAGACAAAGTATTAATTTATAAGGATATTTCCGATTGCTGGGATTTTAAAGTGAGGTAGTTCAGCTGTTCAAAATTTTTTGCTCCTCCCCACAATTAAAATTTTAAGTGTGTTGATGTCACTTTTGCTATACCATGAAAATACTAAGGGGTTTTTTTATATGGTGCATTTTGGAAATAAATTAATGGACAGGTAACAGAAATACAATTGTGAAGAACTGCTTGACTATGAAGGTTTCCTCAGTTCATCCCCATACACTGAGGGTCGTCTGACTGCTTGCTGCTCTTGCACTTTAATATGTTGGCAGAGTTAGTAGAAATTGCAGAAGTGATACTAGACAAAGCCAGAACAAAGTAATGTAAAGAAACCTGCTTTTCTGTAAATTAAACTTCCATTTTCCTGAAAAGAGAAACAGTAGTTGCACTGATCACAACATAGACCAAAACCCTCTGATTGTCAAATCCAAGTCTTAGGACCTGAACTATTAAATTCATAGATCAATCCATATATTACAAAGAAGCAATGACTTAAAGTTACGTGGTAAGTATTTTAACAATACTATGAGACATCAGCTTGCAAATGACTATGAGACCATCCCCGTCATAATATTTAGTCATTTTGGACTAAATTATCATTTCATTTTAAAAGATCAGATGTTACTGTGGATGAGTAAAGCTATGTTCCAAAGTTCTCCAAATAAATTTTGAAGTTTTTTCAACAAGTATTTCTTCTAAAATGCTAATAAAAATCGGATTTCTAGTGGGATTGCTGAAGTCCTTCAAGGATCTATGCTGAACAAAGAAAACTTATCTTTATAAAGAATAAACATATCACAAAAGGAATTTTTATTCTTGTTTTTAATCACCTCCAAAAATTATACAAGCCTGTAAAACCACATTCTGATACTGTCACTTCTAGCAGGTTTTACCCAGTATTTGACATTGACATAGTTTTCGCAACTTTATTTTCAAAAATAGAAGTAGTGAATGTCTCAAAAAAGAAAAAAAAAATTGGCTCAAGCATAATCTGCCAAAGACGGCAGCACAGAAGTACACAGGAAAGAGCAAAACACTTAACTGAAACTTTATTTGAACTCTAAGTAGGACAATGTCCTTTTATTTGTTAAAAAAAAGTGGTTAGCACAGGAATTTACTATCTCCTCCTCATCATCTGCCAGGTAAATAGTAGGAAACATTTTCTACTGTCTCCAGATTCCTAGAAGAATGTGCATATTCCTTTTGTATGAGGACTTTTTAGCCATGACGTAGAAATGTAACCTTTTTTGCTCCTACTTATGGTTTTTATCCAAGTTAAAGCCTCCTATCATTACAAAATGCTTAGTTGCTGCTTTAGAGAGCATTTCACTTGGAATTCAGGCAACTGGGTATTTTTAATTTCAGAGAATTTTTTGGTGCAGCCCCATGGCCTGGCAGTAGGGTTCTGTCCGTGACCTACTGTCACAGCAGTATTTTTCATGTTGAATTCTTCAGTCTACTAAGCCTGGATTGAAGGGAATCTCAAGGTGCACAACTGACAAGGCTAAGGGGACTTTCTGTTTTTGTTCCAGGCACTCCCTGGAAGGCAGCAACCAATGGCTTCCCCTCCTTCCAGAAGCTAACTGAGGTCAAACAAGCCCCTGCACAAACTAGAACTCTTCCACAAAAGCAGAAAAACTACAGATCTTGCAACTGATCATGGAGTGAATGAAACTCATGGTTTACTCTTCCATCCCCAAAGTAATCTTGACAAATCCCCTTGGTGGGGATAGCAAAGAGAGGTACGAAGTTGCCTTTAGGGCACCTCAGGACTCCTTCATCCCAAAGGTACCTGTAATAGCACATTTAGAAATGCATTGGTAATACTTTATGTCATTTTTAAATGCACTGGGAATCTGTCAGGAAGATGTGGGGATTGCATCTGAAAGGTCAGCAGACCTAAACCATTCTCTTTTTTAATCAGGACTTCCTTACCTGGCAAGATGTGACTTAGAAAAAGGATCAAGGTTCATGGCAAATAATGTCTGAATCTGCTTTAAGCAGGACATTGTTCCAGACCAGGTCTAGACATCCCTTCCAAAGTGCACGATTCTCCAATTTTACAAATATGCATCAGTGTAATAACATTGCTAGCTCATATGAGCTCATGTTTGTAATGAAAGTATTAGAAAATCTATATACCTGTTCAAAATTTGCATTCTGAATCAGAAAGGCTTTGGAAATGCATTGCAAGCTTGAACAAAAGTTTGAAAAGCCTGTATGTTTTACTTCTCCATCAGACTAAGAGCTTGGTTATGTCTTGCTTATACTCTCTATTTGCTTGCACTGGACAAGACTTGTATAGTAAAGGACCCCTTAGTCTTGTAATTAAGAGAATTCTCAAGAGAGAATAGTGATTACAGGTTGCTGATGTTTTTATTTTAGTAATCAATTCATTTGATGTGGTGTCTGTGCTATGAAAGGAGCTGAAACCAGATAATACTGTTCTCTGGTCTCAAAAAGTCAATGAATCTGGCCAATACAATTCAACATCGAAAGATTCTCAGCAATCAGCCACAAGTGCTGAATCAGTTGTTGCAGGAGACTAGAGAAAGTATTTCTCTGTTGATTTTTACATCCAAAGTTCACCCTGTCAGAATCATATCTCAAGCTTTCATTTCCAGAGAACAAAAAAACAACATAGTGCAGATAGGAAATCACCCAGAAGAATAAAAGATTTATTTTGTGACTAAGCATTAAAATAGTGGCAATAAATATTTACAACAGACTAGTCCTGCAAAGACTTAACAGTCCATGCCAGCTGGAGACTTTGCTTCACAGCAGAGTTATGGAATTTCACACTCTACTTCGATTTATTCATGCAAAAATGACTAACATTACCATTGCACCACAGGACTTCATTGTATTTTACTGCAGATATTTATATTCATTTAGCTTTTTTCATTATTGTGACAGTGTAATGTATACTTTTGAATATATTAATCACAGCTGTAATGGGACATAAAGGAAAGAGAACATGTTCCTGTAATAATGTATTGGAAGTTTAATTTCAATTTAATATGCTTTAAAATCAGACAAATTATAGATACAAAGCATTTAATTAAACTGATTACTCTGGCTATACCCATTCTATCTCTTTTAGCAGCACACAGATGCATATATCATTTGCCAGACTCAGTCCAGTGCCCTGGCCTTGGCAAAGCCCATAATAATGTCCATCTCATGCTTTGGAAGGAGCACTGTGAACTATCCCACAGGTCTTTACAATTTACAAACACAAGCTTTTATACTATGCAAGGCTCAGTAAACTCTGCTGCCGCAGACGTTGTATTAAGAGTAAGGATAATTTTTCTTTTGTGTAAAGAAATTTGACAGAAAATAAACCCCCTTGCATTCCAGCTGGTCCTCAGATGTCAGAGTGGCTGGGCATCAGTGGGTTTACATTCTGAATGACAGCCAATTCAACACTAAGCAACAGAAAAGGAGAGCCAGTGTGGCACTGTAGGTCTGGTCATCTGCAATAAGAACTACCACAAATATGGATTCACAAAGAATGTGATGCACTCTAAGCCTGGTCACACCCAAAGGACTCTCACAGCTGGACTAGAAGTCCAGTCACATTCAATATCTCACATCCAGGTGCAAAATAGTTTATTGAGCAACAGAAATTCAGGTTCTTACTGTATTGCTGGTGATAACACTCTCTGCAGCAGCTCACATGAATACATGAAATATAAACAATAGAGCCAGTGACAAATACATTAAATTGCAAGATGACTATATAGTACCACAAGTTTGACCACAAACACAAGCTTGCCTTCTGAATTTCCTGAAGAAGCACTCAGTATAGCCAATTGTTCAGGTCCCAGGCGATGAGCATAGGCATCCCTATGGCAAAGGAGATAGGTACAGCCCATCAGCTGTCCCAGGACACAAAGGTGGAGCCCCCTCTGTTCCCCTTCCCCACTGAAGCTATAGTTATATTGTTTTCTTTGAGGGAGGAGAAAATGTAAAGTTGCAATTGATGTCATTTCGTGTTTAGGTGGAATTTTAGTGACCTTAGTCACACATAAAAAGCATGTAAAAGTTTTTACTTTATTAGCATAAGCAGGGCATGTAAAGTAATATGTATTTTGGAGTTATTGAAGCAAAACTCAACACTTGGTCATTCCTGTGATGCCATTACCTGCATTGTTTTAAACAGATTATGACTGCAACACCTCCATGCTGATCCTTTATTTCATGCCTCTTTCAGATGGTAGACCAAGCTCCTCCAGTGTTCCTGACCCTACAGTGTGCAGACAGTTTGTCCCTGGCAAACTATAGCCAACACATGCATTCCTTCTTGCCAAAATTTATTTGATATTTTCCCAACAGATATTTCCTGTGATCACCCCAGTGTGCTTTATATAATCTAGATCTCTTTTTTACTCAGGATGGAGTCCTTCTGGCTCCATCCTGAAACTGAGGGGCAACCAACCTACATTAGGGCCATCCTCCATCTCCATCAGATGTCTAGGCAAAGGGGAGGGATGCAGCATGCCCTACCTGATCCATACCTTCACACAGGAGAAGGGCAGACCTGCCTCTCTCTGTATACCAGGCTTTAGGTATAGTCCAAAGTAGTCTCACCTTTGCAGAGGGCCAGGCATGAACAAAAATAGATAGCATGAACTATACAGCACTCCAGCCTTGCCATGGCCAGAAGTCTTTGTTAGCTACTGCTGAGCCTGGACAAGGGTTAAACTTCCTCTCTGCAGAAAAGCTGAGGAATGTACTTTCACATCTTACCACTTAAAAACAACACCTCCAGCCAAGGTAGCAAGCCAGTATAGAATGTCTGCATAGGGTGCTTCAGTGTTTTCTCACTTTCAAGTGGCTCAAGTGCCATGAGGAGCTATACTAGTCAAGTTCACCTTCTCCTGTCCAGGTATTCTGCTCCTTTTCACCACACATAAGGTGGCACTCCTTTCACGACAGCAGAGAGACATTCCTGATTCCAAGTTACCTGCCTGCCCTGCAGATAGTACAATTCTTGAACTATGAACCATATGCCCCTAACCTTGTCAGTCAGGGTCTACACACCATGTTACCAACAACACTGCCTTCCCAAACTTCCTTATTCTCAGAGGATACACATTTGTGTACTGATGGAGTGCTTTGCCGAGGACCTGGCAGCATGAGGAGCTGGGAGACAACTGGGTGGGACACAGCCCTTATCTAAGCCTGGCACATAACCCTGCTGTTGTCCCTTTGCCCGAGATCCCTTCCACAGAAAGAATGCAGCAGTTGCCAATTCGTCCTGCTGTCCCAATGAGTGGCAGGAAAACTCTTTTTCCTTCCTAGAGTTATTAGATATTGTGCAGAGCCGTACCTTGTTTAACTAGCTGTCAATGCAGAGAAGTGACCAGAATGTAACAAAAATCATGAGCAGATAATCCTCAGGGGGAATGATACTGACTTGTGCCTCAACGAGTCCATGAGTCAAGCCAAAGCCAGAAGGAGGAGGTGCCTGAGAGATTGTCTGCTTAGGGTGGGGAGGGCCTGATCAGAACCAGATCACGCCATGTAATCATAACAGAGTTCTGCCAGGTAATTGTTTACCAGTCTGAATGGTGTGTTTGCTTTCAGCAGTTACGTAGGACAACTTGAACACGCTGCCATGGCAGCTAATCCAGGCTGGTATAGAAAGGGGAAGGAAGGTTGTGTGTACAAGTCACTTGCAGATGGCTGGGAAGGTGTATGTCCCTTGGGAAAGAAATGCCTTCCAACACTGTATTCATAAACTAACTGGACACAGGACTCAAAGGGATGCTAAGTTTGCTGATGAAACAAAGTTAGGAGGAGCTGTTGACTCCCTCAAAGGCAGGGCGTCTCTGCAGTGAGATTTAAACAAATCAGAGGGCTGAGCGATCACCAACCATATGAAGTTTAACAAGGACAAGTGCTGAATTCTGCACCTGGGATAGGGCAATCTTGGAAGTACAAACAGAGTGGAAAATGAGAGGCTGCACAGCAGCTCCACAGAAAGGGGTTTGGAGGGTCCTGGCTGATGGCAAGTTGAATCTGAGGCAGCAGTGCCCTGGCAGCCAGGAGGGCCAACCCTGTCCTGGGGTGCATCAGGCACAGCATGGCCAGCTGGGCAAGGGAGAGGATTGTTCTCTCTGCTCTGCACTGGGGCAGCCTCACCTTGACTATTGTGTCCAGTTTTGGGTGCCACACTCACCAGTTTAAGAAGGACAGTAGATAGGATAGGATAAAAAGGATATTAGAGAGCATCTAGATGGGGGCTACAAAGATGGTGAAGAATCTGGAGAGGGAGCATACAAGGAGCATCACAGAGGTCATTTGGAAAAATGAAAAAACATCGCTGCTAAAAATGGAGCATGATTTTTGCCTGATTGCAAAAAAAGTCCGCCCACAAACTTCAGGTCAGACTTGTCTATCTCTTGCCATGTGCCTGCTGATACGTGTTCAAACTGGGCTTTAGGTTATGGATGTCAGCTGGACAGTAGGAAGAAAGCACATCTGATCCTGAGAAAGGACAGATTATTTTGTTTTTCTGCTCCCATTCCTCATCCTGGGGATGATTTGTGTTTGCCAGAAAGAACTGGCAAAGGTAATGAAGTGTTTGCTTGAAGTGAAATAACACATGAACCTATAGCAGAATACTGTTCAATCACAATTGGAACCAGAAAGGCCTTCAGAGTAACTGTATTTTGTTTGAAGAAGGCCATGTTAATTTCTTGTCTACATGATAGGCAGAGCTGTAGCAGAGTTCCAGAAAAAAAACAAATTTCTAGTCTCTGCTGACATTATATACACAAGATATCAAAAACACAACACCAAGAAAATCATGGTATTATGTGAAACCAATCCATATAAATCTCTTATATTGTATATATCCTCCCTGGGATGAGTGAAAAGGATATGTGGTATGTCTAATGTATTGCTGAATGGAATATTCTTTTACATTTATTCACTAGCAGACAGGTAGAGCATAGTGAATTTATAAACTGAATTTTGCTTTTCAGGCTGGTGAGCTCATAATATGTGTGTAAGATATGTCCACTGTAAAGATACTGGAAACAAACTTGTAACATGTCTTACAAATATGGTTTTGAAGTTAAGAAAAGTATGGAACAAAACTGTACCTTTTTGCAACTTTATGTTTATTAATTTTCACCAAGGTTTTTTTTTAAAAAGGGTATGAATAGTTTTCTGGACATTCCAAAAACTGGTATGGCTCAGCTGTATGACATTCCAGTTAGTAACAGTTATGGTTGGGGAGTGGGGGGGCTGGTTCTTCAGATACTGTTATAATCAGGTAACATATTTATAACAGTATAAGTAGTACTTTTTGTAGGCTAGCTCTAAATAGCTGGCAATTGACACAGTAAACTCTTGAAGATGATCTTGAAATTTCCTTGAAGTTGGCTCTATCAGAGAGAAAAAAAAAAAAGTTGACAGAAAGAGAGGGTTCAGAGAGGGGCTAGAGATAAGAAACTAAATGAAAGATGAGCGTGAGTTGGTGCAGGAATCCTCCAGAAAAGTTAAATGCTGGATTCACTGACCTGCTCCTCTGCTTAATTCCAACATTTTCCCTGAAAAGCCCCTGAGTTTTCCCATGTTTTCTATTGCAAAGATAGGAACCCTGTTACCTTCTGCTTGCAGACTCCTCCTTAGTAACATCATTCTGACTGCATTCGCAGTACTTTTGTTGTAATGGAAGGTAGCATGAAAAAGAAATGCAGAGGAGAGATGATCCCTTTGGACAGGTCATTGTAGATTCAGGATATTAATTTTCTTTCTCCTAAGGAAAGAATTTTGTTTTTCAGATGCAGCGTTTGATTCTTTTCTAGTGAAGTAAACTCTCACAAATTCAAGTATTAAGGCATTATTGAACTTAGAGCCACTCTATCTGTACAGGAGAGTTTTTTCTCTACCACATGCTTAATTTTATCATTATGTTCACTGATACTGGTTGGGTTTTCTAATCTTTGGTCAGATTAGAAAGTTTGATACAAAGTATTTTCAATTTAAATGGATTTCTATGACATTATAGAAAAATTTGCTCTAAGTGTTTATTGAGAAAGTCATAGACATTTCCCTTGGGAAATTTTTAGTAGCCTTCCAAATAATCCATCAATAGGATGTTCTTAATAAACATGATAGTTTATTCTCTTCTAGGGATTTCTGTATAAGCTCTTCATTCAAGATGTTTCCAGAAGAGGAAGAAAGCTTTTAAAGCATCTACTCCCCCAGCACAACATTTATTATGACTAATATGCATCTCATGTTCTGAATGATAAAGAAGCAACTGCACGGTGATTTGTTTTTTTCTTCTAAAAATATTTGCTGTATTTTATTTCTAGTCACCTGTGTCTTTTGGTAATACTCAAATAATGATAATGGTAACCAAATACCCCCACTGACTTCCACCAGATGTTTTTCTAGTGATGATAAAAGTTATGCATATTTCCAGTTATCTAATTAAATTAAAAATGCATTTTTAATCTCTTTACTGTGTAACCACAACACTTCTTTTATTCACATGAACACTTTTTTTATTGTAGCTTTTATTAGATTCTGATGGCTCTCCCCCCCATAGAGTGCCACTATATTTACACTCCAAAATATGTGTAAATTTACATGCAGAAGATACATAGAATACATATCCCAGGGACTTCAGGGGTTTGTATTCAAATAAACTTTTCTTCATTCCAGGGGAAAAAATATAATAATAAAATCATTAAAAGGTCCTTCAGGCAGATAAGTGTCTTCTAATTACATTTATATATACATTGCATTGTTTTACTCAAATGCAATCTATTTACATAAGTTTAAGTTGTTCAGTTAAATAAAAGCCCTGTGAAAGATTGTATGTATCTCTTCAGTCCTCTTTTACACATTTTCTTTCACAGAAAGAAAACACAAACTAGTACAGCTTGTTTCTGTCACCACACTGTAGACAGGACAGGTGGCCAGAGCTTGGGTCTCTGGTGAGAAGGGCGTCCCCCACTTGCTGCCAAGGGTGGCCCACATGGGCTGTGTGACAGTGCTGGGCTCTGCCACCTGTGCTGGCCAGCCCCCGGTGCTGTGGTGCTACAGCTGGCTGATCTGGCCTCACAAAAATGGCTGCAGGTTCTGGGATTCAGCCCATGAAAACATCGTCACACGGGCTGAAGCCAAAGCTCTCTTACTGCTCCCATCCTGGCTTGCCAAGACAGACGACTCAGGCACATGTGGGGAAGATTCTGAGCTCGAAGCTAGTGCAACACACACCTGCTGAGACAGGCACAAGCACCAAGGAGCAGGGGACTTTGGCTGAGACATAGTTAATATCAGAAGTGAAGAACAGTTACTGGGATTACTGACTGCTCTCACACCTTATCTGTATGGTCTGTCCCTCATTACTTACATCCAGCCTACCAGCTCAGCAGCTGTAGGGTGACTTGGGCTGGCTTACTGCTTCAGCAGGTGTCTGACTCAGCTAAAGCAAGGCCTAAGCACAAAACAACTAAAATACTGGCAAACCAGTTCAGTTTCATTTCATATGAAGGACGGAGTGGAAAAACCACCTGGGGCAGGGAGAGGAAACAGGACTGTTGTTTGTATCACCTGGCTGTAGGTGAGCCGCCTGGTGTGGAACAGGCAGCAGCACCGTCCACTGAAGGGGGCCCTGAGAGAACTGCTCACAGCAAACTTTCAAAGCACAGTTCTGCAAAACCTCATCCCCACACCCCCCCAAAAATGAAATCCTCTAAGTTCAAAATGACCAGAAGTCAAATAGCAGCAATTTAGGTTGAAAAATTACAGAAATGTATTTACATGGCAACAAAAGCAGAATCAGAATAATTCAACAGAGGCTTTTATTAAATAAATAAAGTATATTTAAAGCCAATTCTCACCCTTGGACAAAGCTGAAGTAGACCTAATAAATAATCTGGTAAACAGCACCTTCCAACTATGCTAAAATTTTCACAATCTGTTGCAACCTAGAGAGATAAGCAGTGAATTTGTATAGCAATAAATGGCATGTATGAGTGCAGCTTCTTTCAACATGGCATCCCCCATACATAGCACTCACAGTGCCAGGTGCTCCTGTCTCAGGGTCCTTGATTACACAGATAAACTTTCAATCTCAAAATACACTTTTGGGTCACATGCATCCCACCATATTATTCAGAATTTTGATGAAACACCAGTTTAGCAATAAAAATCTGGTCACAGCCCTGGAGTAGAAAGCAAAGTTCAATTTCAAAAACAAACCTGGTAGAAGGTTGTTCTCTAGTTACTTTTTTTCCTACTTTTTGGTTATTCAGAATATTTCTTGCAGAAGCAAAGAGTTGTTACAGAAAGGAGCTCATAATAATTCAGAAGCTTTCAAAAAAGGAGGAAGTGCCTTTCTTCTAAAACTGACAAATTTGGATCATGCAACCTTTTAGCGTTTGATATTATCCTTCAGAGCAGTCTTTGTTCTGGAGAAAATATTCCATGAACATTGAATATTTTAAGATAGTTCTAAAACAAAATAGAAATAAGTAACTATAGAAATTTGATGCAAGCTCCAGAGCCACAGAAAAACAAACAAAAACATTACTTCAATTCATGTTTACATCCCTTCAGTGGCAGGATAAAGAAACTCTCTTAAACATGTGTGGTTTGCCTTTTATTTCTAAACAAAGAAATCTTTAGATCCCAAAAATTACACCCCTTCAAAGATGTCCTTGTAATTTTTCACCGCAGTGGCTGCCCACTGTGATTTTCAACATCAGAGCCCCAGTCACTAGACCCAGGAAAGCACTCCTGGCAGAAGGTTCTTGACTGATCTCCCACAGAAAGTCAGAGGTGACCTTCACCCAAGAGTTCCCCTGTAGATGACTGCTCTTTGGGACCATTCCATCAACTTTTACCTGGGCAAATCTCCCACAGACTTCCAGTGGATACTGTTTTATCTGCATGAGCATTTCAGGCCCAGGATCTGGATACCAATATAATGCTTCACACTGAACAGTGACCAGTCATCCATTCATGAGTTCCCAGTGTGTCTTTCATTATGATGTCTAGTCAGCAAGTCCAAGATCAATAAAGGTATTTGCTTGTCATTCAGTTTTACTACTGTCGTCCTACAAAATATTTACTCTAGTTCCACTAACCAAACACATCTTGAAGAAAAACTGTGTATAGTAAAAACTTTGCTGACATAAAGGATCAATTTATAGGCATAGATAAAGTTTTATTTAGTCACCAGAGCATGCAGCAATGGTTTATGACTTTGGGGGAGATTTGATCCCAGGAGGAGTGCATGAGTGCATTACTGTGCTTTTGGGAATTACAATCCCAAACTCTTCAGCTTTATTCTGCAAGGCCAGGTGATGTGAGTGGAAATGATACTGTGATTCAGAACTGCATAATGAGACCTGGGGTCTGTAAGAAAGCATTGCAGATTATTTCTGTGACATCTTTGTGTTGTCCTGGTTTGGGGCTAGGCTGCCAAAGAGTTCACTGCAGGTGTCCATACAGCTATGTGCCACCATTGATACAGTGATGAATGTCAGTTCTTTGGTATTTCCAGCCCTCATCTTACTGCCTCCCTTTTGTCCCCTGCCCTGTTGGAGCCATGAGCTTTGCATTTAGTCTTCATGAATGCACTAAACATATAAAGATTGCAAATAATCTGAGAGCTTTTTAAGGCTCAAATATAATTAAGATTGGGGTAAGAATACCCAGTTTATTGGTGCAGACTATATTGTTAAATGAGCTCCATTTCTATAGAGTGACTATGCACTCATATTTGCTATATGCATCATAAGTTAAAAATCTGTAATATTTGTGAGTAATTTCTTGATGATTAGAACCATTGAAAAAGAGAACAGGGGTGGAGAAACTATCATAAGCCCAGATGGAACTTCCCTTGTGACTGTGAGTATAGGCTCTAAGGACAAATTTTGGAGCCTCCTGAGAGATGTGGCACTTCCTGTCCTGTAAAACGCCCACCACTGAGAAATTGTATGTATTTTGTGGTGTTAGGTGTGCAGCAACACAGGAAACAAAAATCACCATAGTTTTACAAAATGCCCATGTGCCTGCTTCCCAGTAAAATAACAGTACCAGACATGCAAATGCTTTAAAAACTATAATAGTACACTCTGCAGTAAACTATTTAAGGCTTAAGTACCTGTAAAATCTTCCCTTCCTGCCCAATAAATTTTAGAAAACCTTTTAGCTACAGAGATGAATTTGACTCTATGTTGTAGCTGTCAAACCAGAGCTCATATTCCAGCCATATTGCAATAAATTTTCCCTTGTGTTAGCCTTCATACTGACACTTTGATAAACTAGACATCCAGCTCTGTTGAGAAGTAGGGTGATAGTAATCTCTAGCAAACATTCACAAATGAAAAAGAGAAGTAGGAACACTGGTGTACTGTATTGCTTCCCAGCATTAGACAGAGCTCCTGCTAAAGACAGCTGGGTTCATCGTACTTCTCTCTCCTTTGCACTCTCTCTCCTACTCTGCTTCTCAAACACAATTTTAATTTTGGGAATCAGAAATGTAATGAGATGCAACCCATGATTTAGCATAGCGTTAAAACAGGAGGTCTGAGATCAGTAGTATCCCTCATTCTTTGGCATAAATCAAGAGTATAAAGCTGGAAAATCAGACCCTATAATCACAATGAACCAGAAACACTGAGCTTGATCAAATCAAACCATATATGTTCAAATTATTCTTATCAGTGATTCACTTGGTTTATTTTATTTTATTTTATTTTATTTTATTTTATTTTATTTTATTTTATTTTATTTTATTTTATTTATCTCCTATAATGGCTTTTCTTGTCAAATCATCTTCACTAATTACGTAGGATTTTTATTCAACCGACTGAGCTGAGGACTGGATCTAAAGTTATTTCTTTGGTTGACCACTGGTAATGTTTTTTTTTATTTTAAAAAAATCTTTAGCTGTCCTTTCCTCAATGTGTGATGCAATGAAGCTTCTCAGGTGGCTTGTAGCTCTTAGCATGCAGTTAATTATGGCACATGGCAGTGGTGACAGACACACTCCCAAGCATCTTCCCATCTTCCTCTCTAGCGATGCACCCAACTGAGGTACTGTGCCACTCACTGCTTCAAATGTCAAAAATAAGAGAAGAAGAAAAGAAGAAAAGAAAATAGTAAAAAAGAAAAAAAAAGCAGAGGATTGTGTGGATAAGTGTCTGAATAACTGTACATTTTGTATGCTTGTTCCTTCTACTGCACCTTGTAAAAGATGAGAATAAAACCCATGTACAGATGATATAAGTACCAGTGTTTGTGGGACGTAAGACTTATATTCTGAGTTTAGACTAATTTATGTATTTATGTGTTCTTTAAATTATTTTCTAACTCATAGAAGCAACACATCAAAACCATGAAACATGGCTGCAAAGCAAAACCTCATGAAAACATCTGAAAATTGACTCAGCTGTATTTCCAGCTCTCTGATGTTTAAAAAATGTTTAAACATAACTGAAGATTCATGAAGGCACCTATTATTGAGCTTCTAACTATCTACATCTGTTGAGCATTTTTAAGTATCCCACTAGGGTCCAGATTTCCAAAAGGACCACAACTGTACCATTTCTAACAGAGCCCTCCAAAGAGGATACCATAGTCTCTACATGTGTGCATTCTTAAACAAAGGAATTCTGGAATTGATGTAAGTCTTTTAGAGTGTGTAAAGGAAATTTTAGAGTGTGTAAAGAAAACCATCAGGCTAGTTACAACAGATCTTGATCTACAACTGAAAGATTCACCATAGCTAACTTCACTTAGCCTGATACTTTATCTAAGTAACTTCTAACCATCCATCACTAGAACAATAAATGACAAATGAAAAAAATACTTAAAAGGTAAGAAACATTTCATACTTTCCTCCAGTCAAAAAAAAATAGTATTAAAATAATATCTCTTCTATAATTCTTAGATAATCTTGCTCCATATCTTCCCTGATAGGAGAGGGGCCTTTATTAATACAACTCAGAAGAAAAAAGACATCAAGATCTAAGATGCATGTCTCTCAAATTTGTTGCAAAATACTTTCCCCTGTTAAATCCTCAGTTTGGAGTAAAAGCAGGATTCCCACCTTCTGTGTCTCCAGGTTTCAGAAGGAAACTGTGAAGATGCCAAGGGAGGAAAATAGGAGGAGAAGGAGAGTCTTTGCTCCATGCCTACCCTTGCTCAGCTGTTCCATCTCTTGTCAGAGACGTAGAGCTGGATTCTGATTTTAGTGACTATTCAATTAGGTCAAGGTAAGTTCAGAGTAACTTCTCTGAAGGGCATGGAGAGTTCCTCTGGATAAAGAATCAGACACACAATGTGTCTCCTTGCTGGCTGAAGAGAAGAGAAG
Organism: Phylloscopus trochilus trochilus; assembly: GCA_016584745.2. Lineage (NCBI taxonomy): Eukaryota > Metazoa > Chordata > Aves > Passeriformes > Phylloscopidae > Phylloscopus > Phylloscopus trochilus. The sequence continues at coordinate 39,602,771 of WQNJ02000001.1, read as the reverse complement.
AGAAGTAAAGGTTTGCCTGGCACTAAGAGGGAGAAATGGGAATGCACCTGTGGAAGGATCTTTTTGTTACTGCAGCAACTCCTTGACTTTCTGCCTCCCTCTGAAACTGAGACAGAGAGACAGAAAGATAGAAAACAGCATAGAAAGGAAAACCAGGAAAGTCTCTCCTGTTTAATTGACTAGTGAAGTCCATTTTCTAATTTTCATTATCTATTTATTTCACTAATACAGGCTAGTGAAGAATTCAAAGAATAAATGTATAAAATTATTAAATTTAATTACTCACCAACTTTCATTAACATTTTAAATGCATAATTTTTATTATTTCTGAATAAATGCAGGCAGGACAACATTTTTTTCTTATTTTAATGTTCTCTGTGTAAAAAGCTAACAGGAATGCTTTTATTATTAAAATATATACATATAAAATTGACTATATAAAAAGTACCAAAATTTATGTGTATATAAATTATAAAGATGCTACGAGAGCATCTTTAATTGTTAAAGTAGAAACAAAATCTTACCTGCCTCATTCAGATGCACAAGGGTTTCTAGAACTTCAGTTTCTAGCACTGAGATATAGGTTATTTAAAAATTATCAACTTACAAGAATAAAGCATAACAAAAATATTTATATTCTTTTTATGGTTGGGAAAGTCCTCTTAGCAGTCTACCCATTTACATAAGTTTAATAACTTCCAATTTAAACTAATTGTTCATTTGTCTTTAAATTCCAATTGGTAGATCTGAGGACAGTGAAATAAATTTTTCATATTCTGAGCCTGCTACAAGGAAGAATTCCACCTCACACTGCACCAGCTCCATGAAGGCTGCATGCTTGAGCAGCATCTTGCTGCACTACATTGCAGCTCATCAGAAGCCCCCATCTCCCAGTCCTGCTAATATGTCAGCCTGGGAGCGACTGAAAAAGTGATGAGAAATACAGCAACTTTTCAGTTGTGTGTACCCTAAGCCTTCTCTGAGTAATTTATCACCTCTGAAAAGACCATGCCTTTTAACCCCCTGAGCTAATGCCATGCAAAGAGCAGTTCTGCCTTCTTTAGGGGCTGCCTGATGTTCAGCCTTCAATGAGCTTCAGGAGGGTCATCCCTTGACACCAAAACCTACCCCTACTAAGTGCATCCACACCTGCTGCAAGAACAGGAGTCAGTGTGGAGTCAGTGTCTTGTCACAGGGAAGAGCACCTTCCTGAGCAGGCATCAGGCAGAGGTCATTCAGAGCTGGAGCCTGACCAGTGCGTGGGAGGAGGGCTCTAACAGGAACCATCAGGTGAGGAGGTGGACATGCATGTGCATGTCTTTGATCAAAATACCCTCTGCCAAAATGTTCATCCAGTACATGAGTTTTCTGTAGATTTTAGAGAGGCCTAGATTTAGAGTTTTGTTGGGTTTTTTTGATTTTGGGGTTTTTGTTTTTGGTTGGTTGGTTGGTTTTGGTTTTTGTTGTTGTTGTTGTTTTGTTGTTGTGTTTATTATTATTATTATTATTATTATTATTATTATTTCCAAGCTCTTCCTTGACCTGTAGACTTTCTGTAGTGTTTTAAATGTAGAAGTGTGGAGAGTAGGGAATGAGCTGGATTTTCCCTTCATAAGTACCCAGGATCCATCAAAAGGCCTTGCTGCACCAGTCAAATTAAATAGGTATGCAATTCTCAGTAATATCTTATTAACAGCCATTGTATTTTTGAAATGTAAAAGAATCAGGCTAGTGAAACATACTTTCTATCCCCTTTGAAATTTTACTTAATCCTGTTTAAATTAAATTAATCTAGTTTAAATGCTGACGTAAAAGCCACAAAAGGAGCCTCCAAATGCATTTTTATATCATAGCAATTATTTGGAGCAAAGCTATAATAATCCTTGCTCGTTTTATCATCATGCTAGCAATTTATTATTGCTTTGCCCAAAAGGATTTTAATACAACATATAGAAAGGGCCCTTCATTTTTACTAAAATCCTATTTACTAAATCCACCAGTTACTTTCGCAGTTTTATTTAATAGGTTGCATTTTTTTCTCCCAGATTCAGAGTTCTATTTGCACATGTACTGTACATTGATATGAAACAGGAACATAACAACTGACAGGCACTGTAGGATTGCAGTAATTATTTTAAAATAAGGCTGATTTGTTCTGCTGCTTCTTTCCCTGAGGCCAATAACTGGAGGCTAGTTATACTGAAATTCAACATGCCAGAGGAAAAACACCTGTTTCATATGATTATTCTCTATTAAGATACAATGAATAATTCAACATGGATAGTTTAAAAATTAGCATCCTTATCATCCTTCTCTGTTCCTAAGAAAGTGTCTGTAGAGGAAGAGAGAGGGGTCAGGTTAACCCAAAATGTTGGCTGTGTCCTATCAGGTATATTAATCCACCCACTTTCTTATGCTTACCAAACACACAGTTGGGCATTCCCTGATCTTTGAGATAGCAATGATACAGCTTCATTAGAATCATAGAATGGTTTGGGTTGGAAGAGACCTTTAAAGGTCATCAAGACCCACCCCTCTGTGAAGAGCAGGCAGGTCTTCAGCTAGGTCAGATTGCTCAGAACCCCATCCAAGCTGACCTTGAATGCTCCCCAGGATAGCATTCTGCTGATTTTCTACATTGTATTGTTATATACATAGATGTAAGTGAGCTGAAAATACCCAGCTGAGCATGGTGATGGATTTGTGCAGTGGTCATTCCAAATAAGCAATTGTGAAGCTAAGGCAGAGTAATTAAGGTGCGTTCTACAGTGGTACGGTTAGTGTTTCATCTGAAATAATTTCCCATTTCACTAACGTCAACCAGTGAGTTCCTGTTGGGTGCAGTGGAAGCTGGCTAGATCAGTGATTAGCAGGTCAGTGATTCAGCATGCCTTCCACTAATTCCTGTATTGCTAAAATTTCATGAAAGACAAGGTAGGTCTTGTGCATCAGCACCCCTTTGGGATTACCAAAGCTCAAAAGATTTTAAAGAACTCAAATATGCCAACTGACTAATAAAAATTACAAGCATATGCCTTAAAGGTATATCAAGACTGCTTAGCAGGTTGCAGCACTGGGCTTGCATGAAATAAGAAAAAAAATCTTACCAGTACAAATATACATTCTTACCAGTAAATACACATATTTATTTCTTCTCAAACAGCATGTGAGGCAAGTTGAATGTTTTCAGCCTCAAGGATCTACAGAAAGAGAGAAAGAGAAGCTCTATTCATTATTAACAGCAACTGTAATAATAATTGTTTTACATCCTGTGACTCCTTGAGCACAAACTAAGCCATCCAGACTCTGTCCTCAGTCAATTTTACCAAGCATCCTCCTGAAATTCAAACTCGGCTGCCGTAAATATAAATCACCAGAACTTCCATTTCTAAAAGCTCATTCATTCAGAATATGACTTACAGGGACAAGTTATAATATTCTTTCTATAGCTCTACACATTTACTGGAAAGACAATCAATAGTACTCATGATTCACAAGGGGAAATAATGCTTTTGTTCAGATCCTGCCTACTGGCAGATCAGGCAATGAACTCAGTAGTATTTTCAATGATTTTTAATATCTTTTCACATACCAATCATTAAAGTCATAGCCTCAGAGGACGGTCTAATCCTGATTAGACCTGTACAAAAATGCTTGTATTCAGGGGAAGCAGACACATTATAGCACTGGGGGTAGTATTTCCAATGGTTTCTGTGTTTCACAGTACTTTAAAAAATTACTGTAAATATATAATTAAATTCTAATTTTTTTCTGCAAATCAACATTTCTTCTCAATACTGTACAAAAAACTTTCACTTTTACAGTTAAGTAGAAAAGATGTTATCAGAATTCTCACTGTGAAACAGCAAGGAAGCTCCTCTTCCCCCAACTTTTTTACTCTTTTTCTACAAAACACTCACCAACTACTTAGTTTGCAGGCTGTGTCACAGCACTCCTAAAGTATTGTAGCAGGCTTTGCAATCATAAGTAACTTTAAACCAGCTACAGATAACATCTCTGAAAATTGAGAGTTCTGCTTTTTTTAGATTTAGGACTTAAAAAGTTTTCACACATTTCAGTTGGGCTGGTGAGAAAGACTGTAAATGGTCTCTATTTTAATTTTCACAGTTTTCTCTAAGACATTTCAAGCAATATTTTATGTTCATGAACATTGTTAGCATGGTCCTTTCAGCCACTACAGTTTTCATGTTACCAGCCTTCTCTCCACCTGAGAAATCCATATGAGATCAGGGTAAAGTCAAGCTGAATGAACTTTACCTAGGTCAGGAGTGAAAGGAGATGCTAAGACAGATGTTGGATTTACACAATCATGTTAAGATTCCTTATATTTATAGATTATTCTAATCTTTTTCTGGATTAGACACCACCTTCAGTTCTACAGCTGAACTTGCACAATTGCACAAATTCCTCTGGTTTGTTTTGAAATCTTTTTTCATCAGGATCCCCCTTACACTAACACACATATTCACTGAGTGTTTTCCATTTTACTTTTCCCTTATAATTTATAAAATTGTGGGCATCTATCATCTTCCAGAAGTTGTCCTACTCTAGCCTTACTCAGAAGGTATGCAAAATATATGGTTTTATAGTCCTGTTCAGTTCTTTTCTAGTTCAACTGTATTCATTTAGAGATGAAATCACCAAACTTAAAGCAATAATCAAGATGTGGGAATGTTACATATCCACAAAGTGCTATAATAATACTTTTGTTTTGCTCTCAACTCCTTGCCTAAATTTAATTAAATTCTCTTTGCACTGTTGTGTTGTTTTCACAGAGAACCCAACAAATGTTTCAAGGTATTCTCCTGTGGCACTGCGATTCTGTCCCTTAGATGTCTCTTAGCAGTCTGCTTTGGCATCCAGCATCCAGGTCCTCATCATCATCACAACATCATTTGCCCTTCTGCTGAAGCAAAGCCACATAACATAACCTTGCTTCTCAACTGTAATACCTTCCCCTGTAGTGACCTCCTCCATGTCTCATGAGTTGGTTTCATTGTATGAGTTGACAGGAATATCACCATAATTATGTATGGAACTGTTACCAACCCATCTTTTTGCATAATGTCATGTGATGGCTGTCTCTGAGCTTCCAATGGCACACACAGACAGGCTGCCAGTGACACCTCTTAGGATGGTTCCTCTCACATACAGGAAATTATTACTCACATAGAATCTCAAATTTTGATATTTTAAACAATAAGAAATCACTCTCTGAGTTTATACCTAAAAAAATGATATCCCTAAAAGTTCAATGTGTTTGAACTGCTTATTCATAGTAAGGATAGTGGGTTTCAGCTATCACCTGAATCACAAATTATTTCCATGACATACAGATGAGATCATCGTATTTTAAGTACCATTACTTTTCCTAAAGAGTTTGACTGGCAAAATACTGCTGCAAGCTGTGAGCTACAAACATGTGAGAAATAAGAAATACACCACATCATTCTGGACTCATTTTACCCTTCCTGTATTTTTATTGCACCCTTTGCCATTAAATTAATTAAAAAACAAACAAAGAACTATTCTATCAGAAGATAGCACCATTATACAATAATACCCATTTAAAAATCATTTCACCTTGAATTAGTTTATTTGGAAAAATAGTACTGGGTAATATAAAATAGTGCTTTACATTGAACATTGAAAAATATGTGTGGAAGCAGAATTTACCTCCCTAGCATCTGTGAGGTTTACCTTTACTTCCTAGTCACAAAGTTCTACCACCTTCAGTGTTCTTCCTCCTTAGCTCAGTGAAATATTTAATCTCTTTTCTGCTCATTTTTGGTTCTGACCATTCAAAATATGCCATGCATTGAGAACACTATCCCATTTCCTCACATGGTCAAAAGGAAGGGACCAATCCAGGTTCTCTTAGGGCACCTCAGTGCCCCAGGCTAGAAGAAATGGCATGTGGTTCTTCTTATGCCTTACAAGAAGACAGTGGCTACCACAATTTTATTTTTAGAGGGGTCAGTAGTATTAAATGCATTCCAGAAATACCTACAGCCTCAAGCCCTTGAGAAGGAAAGTGTCAACTCTCCAGTTTGTGATTTTGATTACATCTGATCACAGAACTGAGACAGTTTGGAGCTTGTACGAAAAAAAAAAAAAAGCCTAGAACGCCTTAGATAAGGATTCTGGTATCTTCAAGATCAGCTGGCAGATTAAGCAAAGGTTTTAAGCACTAAAATGCTGGATATAGGCATCTAAATTTCACCTAAAGTGCCGAGAAGTCCCTTCTTGGGTCTGGCTCCAAATTTCTTTAATTATATGAACAGGAAGGAAGAAAATCAAAACTTCAGGTGCAAATGTGCCTGGAAATAGAGTTAATCCATCACAAGCACATTATGTCATACTGAAACAATATAAGAAGCCTTCTCTTACTTTGAAGAAATCCCAGCTGCAATATTTTAGCTCTACTTTGCAGGCTTTTATACAGTTTTAATGAAATATAGTTGGTTTTGAAGTAAAAGTCTGTCGGTTTTCATTAAAAGAATTAGATTCTTGTCTTGTACTGCCTGATCAGCTTTAAAATAGGACTTAGTTCTCATTATCCTCTGAACAATATATTTTACAGAAATTAATTGTAGTGATACATTTTAACCTGATGTCACGACAGGCTCATTATCAGGAGTAGTTTGCTAGCAGGCAAAGATGGATTATCTAAAAAACAGGCTCATGGGAAGGGAGTTTAAAAGATTAGGCTGTCTCCTGGGTAAAGGGTCTTCTCACCAAAGTCAAGAGCCTTTGGAAACGCTCTGCATTCACTCTTTAGTAAAAAAGATACCTTTCTGTTCCACAGAAGAGGCCATAAATACCACAAGTGTGATTTCTAATGTAAGACCATTATTTATTGGTAGGATGTAAGCAAACATCTAAACAGAAGGCAACCCAGAAGGTAACTGCCTGCCTTCTGTGGCCCCAGTACTCCAGCAAGCACCATGCTCTCAGAGTGGGAAGAGATCAATATTTCCCTTGAAAGTTTCACATTTTGATGAGATACATGGAACACATTAGGAGACAATAAAGAGAAAATAATTAGAGTTTGCTGCCCCTGGTTAGAGCTCTACCGCCTCCAGATGAATTCCTGACCATTCAATTTGCACCAAATCCCATCCTGCTACATTTGGCAATTGTGTTGTTGGCTTTTGCATCCTGCTTCCTGACTTTGGCACTTCGTGGCAGAGCTCTTACATGGACTTCTCCTCATCAATGGAGATGATATTCCTGGGATCCTGACCCCATCCCTCAAGCAGAAAAGTGCCGGCCCACCTGTGCCCATCTGCCAAAGCGGCAGAGAACACCAACAAAAGACCTGAAAAGGTGGTTCCTTGGAGAGAAAGACTACACTCCCCACTGGTGGGGTGTCTGTGCACCGATATCCACATTTTGTACAGTTCCACCACCCTCAGCCAACCCTCCTCTGAAAACTCATAATCAGATTGAAGGCTGTGAATGGGGTTATTCATGGCTGGTGAGGGAAAAATGGATACCTTACAATACTGTGCAGCCAGCCCTGCAGTCTCTAGTAGCTGGGCTTCTGTAGAGGGAAATAGGGAGATGCTTCAATAGGAAAATATAGTATTTGCTTTAAACAATCTTAACCGAGGAAGAATTACTGATGCTGCCTAGTGGCTTGACTAAATTGGAAATGGAACAGGCTTGAGAAATATGTCTCAGACAGTTTTGCAGAGAGAGAAAAGAGCATGTCAATATTTTTGCTATCTCTCCAGCACTGTGAACCCCTAGGAACCAGAAGACTGTCCTTATAAAGATGAAAGTGCAGAGAAATCTAAGAACTAAACCTTAATAATACAGAGACTGTTAAACTAAAAAAAAATAAAATTAAAGACTTGAAAGAGACAAAGAAATCAAGAGAGAATATTTAAAACTTTTTAAATTATTGTTCAATATGTATAGTTTTCATAGGAAAATAATACAAACAAATTTTAAAAGCAGGCCACAGGAGAAGGAAGAGACTTTTCAGGAGGAATCTGGGGAATCCAAAATGTCTTACGAGAGAGAGAGAGACATGAAATGCCTTCCCTACAGAAGATTTATATAACAGGGGAAACTCCCAGCAGGAGACCACCTCTATGATTAAAACCAGAAAAAACAGTATCAACAAATTCCACTAGTTGTCAAATGTTTTTCATTACTTCCGCAGTGGAGGCTTCTGCCTTGAACTACAAAAAAATGCTTTGACAAATAGCTTCCAAACACTCAGCTTGAGGAAGCTACAAAGTTGTTTCATTTATAAGCAGAGACTACAAATTACTGGCAAAAAATGTGGCTTCCCAGCTGCAAGACAAAACACCCCAAAATAGCACACTCAATTAGGTGGGATTTTTGAAGGAGTGGTTGCTGCCTAGCAAAAATAAGGGAGCTGATTAACATAATATATCAGGCAAAGCACACTGAAGAGCCAGATGCAGATTTTGTAACAGAAAGAGGCAACAAATTTGAGAGGATCTCACTCTCTGAGATTATAAACCATTGAAATATTTTATTGATGGTAGTGGTTAAGCCTCTCTACAAGCTCCATGAAGACTAGTGACTTCTGTAGAAAACATTTTATCAGCAATCAAAGCAGAGATTTCTCAACTTTCTGTCTCCCATTTCTCCTTCTCCTTTCTTTGCCATTCCCTGTATACACATGAAGTGGAAAAAGGAATAAAAAAATCTGGAAATGTAGGTAAATGCCCAAGCATGCATGTAAATAGCTTGTATTAACTTTGAAGAACACTGCTCAAAAAGAAACAATTTTATGGAGATTTAGATTTCCTGAATGGATATTTTTCCATTGGAATTTTTAATCAAACCTTGATTTAAAACAAAAATGCATTAAGATGAATCTTGAACTGTGATTTTTAGCTTCTTTCAGAAAGAGTAATATAAAGAACTAAAATTCTCACAGATACTGAAATAAAACTACAATGAACATAAATCCTTGTGTTCTACGGTTAATATACTCAGGTACCTTTTAATATTATGAAGTTCATTTAAACAGAGTGACTGGAGATCCATTATATTTTCTAAAACTTAACCAAAAACTGTCTGTGAATTTAGGCAAAAAATATCCTGAATAGAGTGACAAAATGTGGAATATTTATTCTATATGAATATGCAAGGAGAATTTCTATATTCGTGCTTTGAATTTTCTCCAATTTTGCTTCCAGGCACCAATTTTGCACCCTTTCAGCAGAAATTCTGAGAATACAAAATAAATAAATAGAAAACCAAATTCCATCAATAAAGCATGACTGGCTCAAGATACTAATTTTTAATCAGATTTTCATTGAAGGGATGTCAGTAGAGAAACAGTGCATAGGAACAAGAATGTGGTTTATTCTGTGACCTTGAGAGAATTCTCCCTGACTTTCTTTGTTACACTTCAACTCAGCAATACTTAAGAGTACATCCCTGAAATGCCTCTCTACTACAACTGAGTAACAGCTACTCCTCACTTGCCTGCAGATGCTGCTACAGCCAGTATCTCTGCCAGATGCACAGAGAAGTGTTGCAAAGGCTTGTTGTCAGTTAGGAGGATACAAAAGGAAATTTGCTCATTAGGGTCAGGGTTGAGGCTACACAAAGAAAATGGTAGGACACCAAACTGCAGTAGAAAGTCCATCAAAGAAATTGCCAACTATTGTTTTCTTTTGGATCTGGAACAAGTGATGTAACTTCCACCACAGGAGAAATGAAGATATTTAAGAGCAAACGTATTCAATTATTCAGATGGTAGAGAAAACAGCAGCCAAAACAGAGACTACTGCTAAGGAACAAGTGACAAAATGAGATCTAGTCAAAATCACTTTTCCTCTGACCAAGAATTGTTTAGAGGAAATTCTGTGTACATGAAGAGGAATTTGTGGCTTTGGAAGGAGACAAATCATAAGTGACATTAGCTTCCCAAGCAAAAAGGTTGAGGGAAATGCCACTAATAATTCAGAGGCCTGCTATTCCCCAGTACAGTAACCAATTGATATTTTTACCAAATAACTGTTAAAACAACTGGACAGAATTCTATTTTAAGCTTGGTTTTGTTATTAGTGAAGATATTCATAAAAGAATTTGGTCACAGGAACCCGTGAATTGAGTGGTCTGAAGGTGATGCCGTTAAATGGAATGGAAGAACAAACAAGAAGCATGGGCTCTAACTCAGTAAATTGTAATAAACTGGGGCATTAGCAGAGGTTGAAATAAAGCACCCTGGAGCTCAGAACAGGCTGCAAAACCTACATAAGAAATTGAGTTAGGTTACTCAAAGCAAAATGAACTGTTGCAGTTAGAGCAGTGCAAGAGTAACCTAAATCAAAGCTGCCGAGGATGTTTACATTATTATTACTGCAAGAGTTGCAATACTCCTCATAGTGCAAGCTCCAGGCTTAGAAGGACAAACTTTAAGGAAGTGAGGGCACTAGTGAAGTCAGCCAGGCAAAACAACTCACTTCTATCTTCAGGAAGGTGGGAGTGTCATTAAGTCAAAGGGGCCAATCTTATCTGGAATTTATACACTGAAGCAGAGGTTTGTAAGAAAAATCTCAAAAACATTTCTGAAGATAAGGAAATGACAAAAAAACCCAAACAGTCAGCCAAGAAACAAACGTTTTGCAAGTCAGGAGGTGTAAGAATAAAGTCAATATATTCAATATTCAAAGGAAATTAAAACAATGCCCTTTAGTCACAAAACTGAAAAGCAGGGAAAGAGAAAATTACCCTGATTATACATGAAGGGAGAGTTATTAAAGGACACATAGGTGCATTCCTAAAATTAAGCAAGGACAGGTCAGAAAAAGGGTGTGGAAATTGTCTTTGAAGTCAATGTCCACATCTGAAGGGCACAGTGATCTCTTTAACTGAATTTCAAAACTCCAGACCTGATACCAAATATTAGGGATAAATTTATTCAATTGAATGCTACTAATTAACCAAAAAATCATGTATGTGATAGGTGTATGTGAAGTAGCAGGGAAGGAGAAAAAGGAGTGGTTGGGACCATGACAGGGCCATTAGGCTAATCCAAACAAAATGCAAAGCTGTAGAAAGAGTTTCTAAGGGGAAAACAATAGGACTTGAAGGTGCAATGAAAATGGAATGGAATATAACATGAGCTTACTCAACAGTTAAATACTAACAAAATTTTATCTTCCTTTTCCAAGACAGCCAACGGTAATGCAGTACACCTATGTTATTAGAGGTCAGTAAAGTATTTGATTCAAAAAATCAAATAAGAAATGGCTAGTGGTGCTAGAGAAAATGTTTCTTTTAATGAAACTAGTACTGTTGATAATGATGTGTAGCAATGTCATATATGCCAAAGCTATCATCCTGGCAAGAACTAAGGGAAAGACTGAGAGTTTATCTTCTCAGTCCAATAATAATAAGAATTTCATTGATATTGTTTAATGTTTTCAATATGCTTATCAATCCTGGAGCAATGTTTTGTCCATTAGACGACAAAGACTCTGAGAATATGTAAGATCACCTCATAATTCAGGGCAAAGTAAAAATCATTTTAAAAGCAATGCTCAACCTGAATTTTCACCATCTTGCTACCTGAACTCCCAGACAGAGAGCACTTGTCTTTAGTAAAGGCAGTATTTGTTGCTGTTTGCATGCTTGTATATGACCACATAAGACACAAGAGGAGAAATCAGACTATTGTGCCAATTATAACAGAGGTACTGTTTATTTGGCTTCTCCTTCCTCTTCCCATTGTTACCAGAATGCTATTGAGGAAACTAGAATTTACTGCCAGTTGCTCCAGCTGTTTATTTTCTGTCAAACACTTCAGTGGAAATACTTACCCTTTGTTAGCACACTTGTTTGATGCTCTACCCAGATGTAGATGATGGCACAGCCTGGCAAAGGTGGTTAACACTGCCCAGGATTTCTCCAGCTGAGCAAGCTGGCTCTTTGCCATGCCTTTTAGCTCACCTGGGGCTACCAGTCAATGAGAAGAGCTAAGGGTAACTCGAGCTGTCATCCATACTTAGCAGAACACAGACCTGTCTCTCACTGAGCTCCCCTTCTAAATGTCAGTTATTTATTTATTTACCATTTTGAAGGAGTAATAACTGTGAGAAAACCCTTCTAGGGACTGGCAAAATGTCTCTCTCACCCTTGTATATGTCTCTGTTCGACTTAACTTCTATGTGAGAGCCACAAATAATGACCAATCTACCAGAATGGGCACCTTAACATATTACCAGGCAGAGGACTCAACGTGCATCCAGCTGCCATGGAGCAGCATATCCCTTCCACAGAGCTTTATGGCATCACATGACTCACTGGCATTTTTAATAGGGAAAATAAGCTGGGATTTTTTTCTTAAGAGGGAAGAAAATAGCCATTCTGCAAAGAAAATAATGTATAAGTACTTTGCTAGGTTTTACTTACAGAGTTTAGCCTTTGTTATACTATGAGTCTTACCAAGTACATACTTTTACAGTTACACAAAAGTTACAATAGCATTCACAAGGGGGCCATGCATACTGATGTTGAGGTAATGCAGCCATTGCTGGCATGAATAAAGTAAGTAAAAGAAATTGCAGCTACTAACAAAAAAGTCTCTTTTTTTTCCCCAAAGAAAACGAGAACATAAAAATAATACTGGGAAAACCTGGAAACAGAACATCTCTAAGATAGGAAAATCCACCTGAAAGCCAAATTCCCATGCAAGCTAACCCTAAGTTCAGAAATAAACCCCAAAAGCAGGGGAATTTAAATTAAAGCCAGTGTAAGATAGAAAGCCTCTGGGATATATTGTCAAAGTGACTCATGAGGTTTAAAGTCAATAGAAGTTGACGAGTGAGACCAAAATTCTGTGTAGTACTTTAAAAATATACCCTAAGGTACTAAGCAAAGAAATCAAGAGCTAATCCCTGCATACAAATACCATGCTGCAAACATTACTTCTGCTTTTTTTAAGAAAAGGTCACAAGGATTAGATTTTTCTGCCTGTCCTGGAGGGCAGAAAATATTTAGAAAGAAGCCTGCCCTGCAGAAAGAAGCAGCCCAAACCTGATTGTTTAAGTGAAGTTTTACTTAAGTGAAGTGTCCACCTCTCCTTTTATTCTTCCTCATTTCAGATTATGACTACCATTACCACTGATATGATTATCTCTAAAGCACATGCACACTTGCTGTGTATGCATTTCCAAACTCTCAATCCGTGTACAAACCTAAGATGGCTTTTCTTCTCACTTCTCCCTTTTTGTCTTAAAGCAGGGACATATAATAAAATGATCTGTGGCTGAAATCCTTCTGAAGTCAAGACACTTGATTGTCAAACATATGCAAAAAATTATTTGGTTTACAACTGATTTTTTTTAAGTATTTCTTTTTTGGATTGTGGTACAATCAGGGAACCAAATGAAATTTCAAGTAATAAAAAGTCCAGAATGCATGCAAGCATCTAACAAAACCTATTCAATTGTGTGTTCTTCTGAGTCATGCTGCAGTTGGGAATGAGGCAGAGACAGAAAGATGACCTTTCTATTTACTGAACTCAGTGCTGCTGGTGCTTAATGGAATTTGTATCCTTTTAGTAACCATTTTACTTCAGTATCATTTTCTCTGCCTAATTTCTCACACTTCTTATTTAACATGGACAGCAGTACAAAAATGGGACACTTCCTTGTGGACAGCTTCACCTGCCTCAGTTGAAGTTTCTCATCTGGACTGGCAGGATGCTGGCTTTTGGCAGGGGAATGGTTTCTGGGCTGTGTTTAGCCCAGGCCGAGATCCTCCGGGTGATAACTGAGCACAGCCCCGAACAATGGCTGGCTGCCTCTGCTGGGTGGGACACACAAGTGGGCTCCCTCTTCCCTACTGAGAGATCCTGACTTGTTTCTCTCCAAGAATGTACTCGTGTTTATAGAGCAATTGTTGCAGTGGATAAATAAATAACCACATGCTGTAGACTTTTGGGCAGCAACAACATAAATGGTCACTTCCTCAGTTACTTCCTATGAGCATGGCCGTGCTATCCTCAGCATAAGGACTACAGGCACTAATAAAATATACTGCTATTCCAAAAAGCAGGAAAACTTCATTCATCTTGCTAAAATTCAGGATTAGGTCTTCAAATTTTGTCTGGTTATTTTAGCTGCAAATTACTGCTTAAGAAATTGTTCCAGCATGAGGAATCTCTAGTAGGCTACTGCTGTGACAGTCTGGTTTTGAAAAGCAATATTTGAAGGACAAATCCAAGCAAATTACAGCAGGACAGCACTCTTTTAATGGCAACATTTCCATCTCTCTACCTGCAAAGGCACCTCTTGAACTGGACAGGCACTGATAGGTTTTCCAAAGGAATATTTCTAGACAATATTTCTAGCAGAGCTTTAGGATAATGTTTTCTCATAAAGGAAAAGTTTCAGTTATTGTCTTTGTCCAAATTCCACTCAGCTGAGCAGCAGATGAAGCTACTAAGACAATGTCCTTGATTTGGACTTATAAGACTGGGGCATTAAAGTCACAAAACAACTTCTCTGACATAAAACACTGGCATAAAAGCCATTAGGTGGCAAATTAGTGAAGAGTAACAGAGTATGCAGTTCTGCCCTAGCTCCATGGACACCCAGCCTCTCTGCTATGTCATACCCCAGGGGTCCCTGGCACAGGTGCTGCCTCCACTGAGGCAATGGCTCCTGCCTAACCCTTGGAACACAGTCCATCCACTTGGTCCCTCTGGAGAGCCTCTAAGAGCTGGAGCGGGCAGCTCGTGCGGCACCGAGCACTTCCAGGGGAGTTGTGAGGACCAGGCCAGGCAATAAGCAGGTGCCAGGCGGGGCGGAGCTGGGCAGCTCGGCTCCCAGGGGATGGGCTAATTGAGCACTAGCAGATGGCAAGCGACACCAAGCAGGAGCTGCTGCGGTTAATGGACTCCAAGCAGGCTTTAACAAACAAGTCCTCTGCAGACCATTTTTATGCATGGCTCTCTTACGGGCATGATTTGTTTTGCCCATGAGCAATGCTTAGCTTTGCACAGAAAATTCTACATAATGCCCCCAAAAATCTATTAGGTAAGTTAAAACATTTTTCTACTACTAATGCAATTCACACAATACCACTCCTCCCAGAAATAAAAGGTGTCTGTAAACTGATTTCACCGTATACGTCGCTCCTACTTCACCCTCAGTGAAACTAATCTGCTGTCCCTGACAAGTCCTGTGTCTAATCTCACTAGAACATGTGTAGCAAACACAGTAAAGGGAATCAGAGGTTGTTACTTGGACAGTAAAAGCTCTGCCCAGGCTGACAGCCCAATGCCATGGAGTTCAGGCCTGGATGTGAACTCTGCAAGGCTCTGGGGCAGCAGGTTCACAGAGCCAGGGTCCCAGACATGCTGTTCAACTGGAATGCAGAGGCTGCTCCCCGTGTAAAGCAAAGCCTAGCCTTTAACATCTAGAAAGTCTTTCTCTTGCGTCACTGATTAAACGGTGATTGCTACAGACATGAACTTACAGGAAGCCTGGAACTGACACAGTGAATATTGTTGCCTGGAATTAATGGTGAGATTCCTGATTGAAAGAAAAAATCTATTTTAATCCATTTTCTAATCCATTATTTCATTTCGAGTACTTTATCCTTCTACTTCATTACCTATTATTAGTGACCCTTTTTCTTTCTGCTCCATTCAAAATGAAAAAATGTTTACACTGATTAAATTCTGCCAGCAGAAAGTTTGCATACAGGGAGTACTTGAGGCCAGCTTTCACTTATCACTTCAGCAGAGCTCTTTCTCCTACATTCAGGCAGACATTCAGCCTTTCCATACTACCATTATGAATACTGTAATCAGAAATATATATGTCTACATACACATACATAACTTTTGTTTTACATGTAAAATGACTGAATGGAAATTTATTTTTAAACAACAATGTTAGCTTTCATTTGCAGTGAGGCCTTCTACCATACCTGGTACGTATGAAAAGGAAAGAAAAGGAGACTTATAGAACAATCTGCAATATCTGCAAAGCTACAATAGATGACTCTATACTAATAGATGTGCTGTGTGTATAGAGTTATATATATTTATATGCTCATATAATGTATATGTATTAGAATATATAAATATATTAGAATAAATAAGTTTATGAATGCTAAATAGCCTCCAAGGTTTTACTTAGATATGCATGATAATGATTAGAATCTTTAAATACAGTTTATTACAATTAACTGCCCTATTATACGAATTAATGTCTCTTTTCTCATCCATAAGTGAACAGCAGTTTTGTTTTCAGCTATCTTACAGTTAAATTACACATTTCAAAAGTAGTTTTGTATACCTTTGTATTTATTTACTTAACGCATTTAGGAGTAGACTATAGCTCTTCCCCTGCATTTGAAATGCAAATACTTTAGCGGCAGTCAAATATTATTGTGATTTCGTGATTAAAAATTGACATTCATTTCCCCACAGACCGTTCACCTCTAGGAAAAAAAGTTCATACAGTCGGGTTTTTTTTCTCCCCTGCACAGTGATGCTCTTATTTTATCTGACATTCGCTAAAAATAAATGTGAGTGAATGAAGGATTTAGGTCACCTAGTGACATTACCGGTGCTAGAAGAATATTCAAGAAAAGAAGTTTCTGCACACCGAGTAGCACGGTTCGGTGCCGTGCGGTGACAGGCAGGGTGGGCGCGGTGCTCGGCCGCAGTGGCGGAGCAGAGCGGGGCTGCTCCAGCTGCCCTGCTCCCCACTGCTGGGCACGCAGCCCCCGCCGACGGCTTTGGGCTCTGTCAGAGCTCGGATATAACTGGTTACGGCGCCAGGAAACGAGACAGGGAGTGCATCAGTGAAGGCTGCGTGGAGCTCTTGCAAGCAAGAGACCACACCTTTATTTCTGACTCCTTTTTGTACATTTTACAAGTTGCCCACCCCAGAGGTGGGACCCTTGGGAACCACTGGTCATTTTCCAGAGACCATCACTGAAGCCCCTCCTCTGGGAACAGATGTGGGAGCTTCAGTGGTTTACAGAAGATGACCTTGTGCATCAGCACTGTGCCTGGGAATAGAATTTCCCAAAACCAAAACAAGCAGGCATGGGCATGGCAACACTCGGACACCGCTCTGTGCTGCCCCAGGCGCTCTGCCTGGTGAGAGGAAGGAGCCAAACCGCGAGCAGACGCTGAGACAGCAGTAGCAGTACACCTGTCACGTCACTGCGCTCCCCAGGTTTTCAGCCAGCTCCCTTCTCGGTTTTACAGCTTCCTGTGGAGTCAGGAGCTGCACAAACCTCCACATCTTTTTTTTCAACAGACAAATCTGATATGGACGGTTTCATTTATTTGGGGAAGCAAAGACTTCATTATAAAGAACAACAAACTGTTAGCTATGACACCGAGTCCAGATGGGGGAATACTGATGAGCCTTTGACCTTCATATCCATGATGGCTGAGCAGCGTGTAAAGAAAAGGAGGCCTGCTCCCTCAGTGCAATGTATTCTTTTTAATATTCCTTGCCTCCTTACTCAACTGGTCTTTTATCATGGCAACATTCCCCGTGTTTGAGAAGAATCATTGTTTGGTGTTCCTTGTCTGGCACCTGTGACTCCAAAAGCGCAGTGTTCTTGCTAACAGACCAATATGTTCTCTGTGTAAAACTCACACAAGCTCTTCTGACTTAGGGAACAAGTTCAGGAGCCAAATCTAGTTTCCTGTACATACAGCCCTGCCAGCGCTTTGGGGAAAACCCTTCCCAATTGTAATGCTTGCAATGCTTTTATAGACATCTCAGGATTTATACCACCACATTCATCAAAGCTGCTGCGCGCTGAGATTGTAGGTGTGGTGGTAAAACAGCATACACTAATATCTCACATAGCCAGAGCTGTCACGCCAGCCACAATCGGCCCAGCTCGTATGAAGCATTACACTGCCACAAAACAATCAGAGTGACCCAGAAAAACTGCACGTACAGTAATCTTTATATAGCCATTACACCGGATCTGAATTCAGCCCCGCGCCTGCTTGATAAATGATGAGCTTAAATCACAGTGTTTGATTCACTGGGATGAGAGTC
The DNA here is from genome assembly GCA_016584745.2 of Phylloscopus trochilus trochilus. Lineage (NCBI taxonomy): Eukaryota > Metazoa > Chordata > Aves > Passeriformes > Phylloscopidae > Phylloscopus > Phylloscopus trochilus. Next base: position 39,584,703 of record WQNJ02000001.1, on the reverse strand, counting down.
ATGTGCTGGAAAACTCTGAGTCAAGAATCTTTCAGTACAGTGAGGAAAGGCATCAATAATGAGAGGGCAAGGACAGGTCGCTTGTAACAGCAACGTGGGACTTCACAAACTGCAGTCAGGATGCAGCGCCTTTGCTGTGGTATAGAAGGGGCAGGGATCCTGTGTGTGCTGGTTTGTTCTGGTTCAGCAGTGTGAGAGACCATGTTTTCTTTAGGTATGGAACAAAAATGACTCATGAAAAACTGGGAAGGGCAGACATTCAGCAAGGAGTTTTCTACTTTTCACACTGTAGAAATCCAAGGAGGAATTCAATCCACTCACCATGGGAATTGTCTGTAGCTCTATACCAGCCAAGTTACTGCGAGCAAGGCAAGGGGAAGCTACACATGCAGATCTGCTTACCTTGAGCTATTAGTGGGCGAAGGTGAGGAAGCCTCCTCATATCAGGGCTCTCCAGGGCTCTTCCTCTTGAAAGCAGCAAACTTCACTGAATATACACCAACAGGTTTGGTCTTCCAACACCCTTCTCAGGAATTTTACCAATGGAATGCAAAAGCAAACCCAGGGCGTGCCTCAAGGACACCTTAAATCCATCTAAGTCTTTTCCATCTAAGTCTTGTTCCTGTTTGTGTGTTCCTAGCCTTGATCAGCTTGTCCAGAAAGCAAATCTAACCATGAACTAATGACTTTTCCTGTAGGATGAGTTTTTTGATCACTTCTCTGGAACAATTTGTTCTGCAACCACATGAGCACCAGGGCAAACACAGGGTCTGAAGTGAGGACAGGATCACAGCAAGTTCAGTCTATTGCCTGAGATGTTCTGGATGGGCTTATTCAGTGTCTTCAGTTTCCCAATACTTTGTAAGACCAAGTCATAACCCTTCTCAAATAAATTTTTCTCAGTTATTGCAATACACAGTTCATCAGGTAACTGATCAGTGCTCATACAAATTAATTATTCTGAGACTGTTCTCAAAAAGTGAGAGTATTTGTGGGCTGGTTGTCTAATGAAGCACACATGAAATTAATAAAAACGCAAAACATATACTCATCACAAAGTTGACTTACTTCTGCAGAAGAATCTAATATCTTTGGCCATGGCAAACTTAACATGTTTGCTGGCCAGCTTTATTTGTGTCTCAGCTCTATGCACAGTGATCTTTTCATAGCCCAGCAGCTGACACGTGCAATACCCTGACCACCAAAATGACTGTCTGTCCTACTGAAGCGCTCTCGCTGCCCGTGAACGGTTCATTGAATTTTGATGACACAAGATTTTATTGTGATCCTGATGGACTGTGTTTATTGTTTTGCTTTTCACAGAGGTGAAATCTAAAACAGAAATTCTAGTCTGAACCTCAGTAGATAATAGCAAAAGATCTGTAGGAAGATGTTATATATCACAAAACTGAAGGCTGTAAAAATGAGGCTTTAGAATCCTTCTCTCAGGCATATAAATTCTGCCTGCAGTTTTGTTTTCATTTTAGTGATCCAAACAGTTTCCATAAGGACAAAGCTGAAAACAGAGTGCTTCTGTTTAATGCAGGACTTTTTTTAGGCAGCTGCTAAAACAATGGCAAATATCATCCCTGTACATGAAGATAAAGGTTCTGGATCTAACACTGCTTTACCTATCAAACTTTAACCATGAAAGTATTTGGTATAAGAGGAGAAAAGAGGAGAGACAGAGAGCATGAGGCCTTTCAGAGAAGAGGCATTATACATTTTAATGTAAACTGGCTAAGGAGAGGGAAAGCTTCCCTGAGTGACAAAAATTTTTACAAAGTTCAACCTTTTGGAAATAAATTATTACTGTGCTTCACTTTATATGATTGTATAAAGTTTACAAGGATGTTTTAAGGTACCTTGTTCTTTATTTCCTTTGGCTGTAAATGCCACTTCAAGAACCAGAAAGTAAAAAAAAAAAATTTCTTGGTAATTTTGCCTAAGGAATCACTGTTTTTTTATCCAGCACACCACTAGAAATGAGTTTAGTCTTTTCTACTGTATTTTAATAGTGCATAGGCAGGAATACATCTGTGAGGGGGGTTTTAAACCAGTTTATACATTTAGAACTACATTTGCTAAAAGTCTTCAAATGCAGATACGTAAATGAACATGAAGATCCTTGAGAGGTCCAGCTAAAAGGACATAGCCTTGTTACTGTGTGTTCTGCAAAACAAACCCCAAAACCCAGGGCCTAACAAAGCATCTACCTTGTGGCTAAGAAACCATAGCACCGTGTCCTGCAGCTCCTCAATGTGTTGGTGTTGAGCACAAGCTGCCTCCCAATTCCATATTCAGTGCATTTCTGAAACTCCCCTGCTAAAATAGCACCAATTTCTCTGTCCAGGGTAAGAATTCATGTTGCATGTATCCCATTTACTCTCTTTTTCTGTGTATGTGTCTGAAGCAAGGTCAGGCAAGTGTAAAGAAAATGTATGCTTCTCCTTATGAATCTATTTACAGCACTGGGAGAAGCAGGAAGCAGTTTAGCATCTAAGTTATTTTCCAAATCCTGAAGAAGGATTTCTGTGTTGGAGGCCCTGTTTGCTTTCTTTCTGTTCTTAGACTGCTATAGCTACAACAGCAGCATTACTACAGCAGAGCAGATGTATCATCTACAATATCAACACAGCACACACATAGAACAACTAACTGCACTGCAAGGAGGCAGTCTGAGAGGTATCCATTAGGTCTAGATACCTCCCAATACTGAATTACATTCAATAACAATATTCATACAGTTCTTCAAGGCCTGTGTGTAGGAAAGTATTTATAGAAACTCAGAAACCTGAACGTATAAAACCAGGTATGGGTGCTCATATTTATTTACAGGTTTGTTAGATTTATTGCAAGTTTGGAGGGCCTGCAAGGACAAAGCTGCAGCCTTGCACAAGTGCAGCCTGCAGAGCAGAGGAGGGCAGAGGCCTTCCCATGCAGACCACAAAGCCACAAGACAGCTCCTACACCCTGCCCTGACCTGCCTTTCCTCCCTCTTCAGCAGGGGAGGAGCTCTGCCCTGTGCACAGGGAAGGAGCTGCTTCCCAGAAGCAGAGGGTCTTGGCAGCATGGCCAAGCCCTGCCATGAGGGAGCAGAGGGCACAAGGGGAGTTGGTGTCACTGCTCTGGTGTCACTGGTGTCAGTGCAGTGTTGTATTTGTGTTGCTGCCTCCAGTTCTCAGATACACGTGCATGGCTTCCCCGTCTTTCATCTGATTTGTCTTTTATGAGATGGGCTGAATACAGCTGGAAAACGTGTGGTTTGCATTGAGGCCAATATGGACTTCAGCTTCTGAGAAGTCAAGACAAGGGGGGAGATTTAATCTGTACCCACACGATTCATACACCAGCACACACAGATATGATATAACATGCTGACACCAAATGTCAACATTGAGCTATTCCACTAATAAAGAAAAGTAAACCCCTTTCAAACACACAAAAGATCTTCTTTACAAGCTTATTTTTTTTCTTTTTTATGATTCAGTTAAAGAAGTGCTCAAATATATTTTGTTTCCTTACTCTCTTCCTTCTCAAGTACTGTTCTTATTACCAGTGTTTCTCATTATCAGAGCAGATATGAAAGAAGCACTGTGAATAAACAGAGGGGAATTTGGACTTCAGGACACACTTTACTGCAGGCTTTTATCATCCAATATAGTTTGCTAGAAGGCATCTTTTATGCCACTATTCTTTCCCCAAAGACATTCCTCATTACTGAATGCTACATGTTGCACTGTTGGTCTGGAAGAAACATTTCATTAGCTACAATATCACTATAGATTGCATCTAGTTGCCATAGAAACTTTAGAGAAGAAGCTTGGGTTTAACCCTTGGAATAGACTGGATTTTTTATCCTTATAGCATTATAACTTAAAAAGATAGCATGTCTTTTATTGACCTATATTTTCAGTATAAGAGCTGACAGCTGCTGATAATTCATATAGGCTTGATGACTGTGAAATATTTTTATTACAATAGCTACCACTTAACTGGGACAATGCATTGAGGGACAAAATTGCTGTTGACTTCTCTGCAACTGTGATTTCAACCTCAACCACTCAAGGTTGAAGGCAGCTGTAAAAGTGACATCAAAAACTCCTTTTACTGGTATGTTTTGGGGTCAGAGAGCTCCAGCCAGCACATGTGGGTGCTAGGCATGGCTTTGCCACAACCTCTGTTGGTCACAATTTGTTTGTCAAATGGGGGTAAGAGCACTGCCTATTTCTGAGGTGCTTAATGATCCTCAGGTGGAAGGTGACTGCTTGGCCACTATGGACACTAGTTGGTTTTCTTCACGTAACAGAGGGGGCTTAAAGAGGTGGTTTTTTTCTGCAAGTAAAAACAGCCCTTCAGCCCAAAACTACAGATTAATCCATACATCAGGCTTTGCAGCTCCCTAAGCAGCAGCACTGCTACTAAAATGGTGCTTTTTATAACCAAGCCTCCTTCCCAGTGTGCATAGAGACACTAAACTTCATAGTACTTTCACACTGGAGCAATGCACTGCTGTGCTCCAGATCACACCACTTGATCTGATAGCTAAATAGCTTGCTCAGTGGAGAAACATCAGCCCTCTCTGAAACTGGAGCCACAATCCCATATCTGTCTGCACTTCAGACCTGAGCAACAAAGCATTTTTTCTTTACTGGTTTCACTCCTGTAAGACAAAAAGCCTGAAGATTATGGCACTATCCCACTCCCAGAAGCGTATGGGTAAGTTGTGCAGTGGATGCTATTACGACTCAATAAAGAGTTCCTTCTGCCTTACCAGGCTACATAAAAATGTGAAAAGCCTAGTCTCCAAAAGGTCTCAAGTTCTCCATCTCCCTTTTTCTTGTGTTCTCGTTTCCTCTTATTAGAAATACATCAACATCAACAAATGATAGTTTAAGGTTACAGCAGTGGAAGGGCCTGGCTTTCTCTCCTGCCAACATTCTTTGCAGGGTAGCTTCTGCACACTAGCACTTTTGTTCTTTTTGCTACCAGCTCCTTTCAATTTGTAAAACTCAGACTCTAGTTACAGCTGGTTTTGTTCCGAAAGAAAAACTGGAGGGGGATGTGTGTGCATGTGTAGAGATGAGGGAGCTTGTGCCCAGGCAGTTTTGTGACTATTCTATGGCAGGGTTGTGGTGGGGTTATATTTAGCTTCATAACAGAGGTTTTGTTATTAAGATCCTTTTAACTACATTGCACAGCCCTTACTCATGTTGGTGGACCACGTAGTATCACTGAAGTCAATGGGCCTGTGGTACTTTATTATTTCAAATCACATAAAGATCACTGAAATAGGAATGATCATAATGAAACACTTTCATTATGAAGTCAATGGGTCTATTTGTACAAATGTTCACAAGCATGAATGAGAATTGCACAATTTAAGCCAATACATACTATTTTCTGACAAGTTCAGTATCTTTTCTTGATAAAAACTCCATGAATAGCACTGTCTCACATGTGCAAGCTACACAATGAACCTGTTTCTGCTTGGAATATCTAATTTGTCTCAGTGGTATTGCTCCAGAGGAATGTATTTAACTCTTTGGAGACACTATTGGATTAGGACAAATCTGATGCTTTTAGCTGATTGACTAGGGATGATTCAAAATAAAGGATTTTCTGTCCTTGAGAAACAGTGGCTTTGAATAGCACTATGTCATTTGCAATGTCTAGCAGTTAAAATGGTGCACCTATGAAAATTCACATGAAGAAAACAAGATGCAGTATGGAAATTCCTATTAGAGGACAATTACATAGTTTGAAATAATGAGGTACCACAGTGAAAACCAGCCAATGAATACAGAACCCATTTGCAAGTAGATTCATATTTAATTCGCATTCAGTGTTTTGAGGTAGGAAGACAGCTTTCTACCCAGTTGTACATTCAAATTTAGAATTACCAACACAGCAAACCTAGTCAGTACAGGAATTCTGTAGGGAGCTATCCCACTGAAGGTAATCCTATCATCATGAATATATTGGTAATTTGGCTGTGACAGCAAAACTGTAAACAGAGAGCTGCTTATCATCCTACTCTGGATAAGGCAGATTCTTAGGTTGTGACAGACATGCACCTTATTTTTCCAACTCATTACACATTGGATAAATCAATGTATTTCCTTTCTCCTTTTCTTCTGGCAGCTAGATTTCTTCCATCTTTTTTACTTTTTCCTAAAATGACACAGCTTGAGCAGAAACTCATAGTTGCAAAAGGGAAGGACAAATTATTGCAACAGGCTTCACATTTTGAGCAAATAACCATCTGAAAGGGACTAAGGCAGCTTCACACCTGGCCTAGCTGGAATGGGAGTGCATGACCCAAGCGACTGAGACTACAGAGGAGCAAGCCCTTCCCACTAGTTAAGGAGATTCCTTCTTCTGCTGGAATGTGGGATACAGTGGCCTTGTTTGCTTTGGAAGGGTAGCAGCATCAGTCCATGCAGAAAAACATGACATTATTTCTCATCTCTGACTGCAGGAAAACCATCTAAAGAGGTTCAAAAAGCATGAGGAAACCACGTTGTTTGTTTCATGAGTGAGCCACAGTCTAACTCCTTGGCTGTGGTATGTCTGAGTTGCTCTGGACAGCTTTAAGTGTAAGAGGAGCACTTAGGCTATTTTCTTGGATATCTGGTATCCTGGTGGGAGCAGATGAGAACTAAACATGATCAGGTTGACTCTAAATGAATCTAATGTATAAATGTATGCACAGTAGGACTAACATACCCACAAGTTGGATTTATGGCACATGAATGACAAAGTGTGCACACACAAATGCTTTCCTTGTTGAAATCCTGGACAGAAACACAAAAGCCCCACATTTTGGAAAGATGCATATTCTGTAGGGTGAAACTTGTAATATCTGGAAAAGTGAAAATACTCCAATGGTCTGCAGATACCAAGGATAACTAGATCAGTATTTGTGATACTCTCTGATTCAAACACAAAGACGTTCTCTGAACCAATGGAAGTTCATCCCATTATCTCACTGTGTCATCCTTGTAGGACAGAGCAGTGAGGATAAGCACTGTTGTGACCTTTCCCATGCTCATCCATCCTACAAAATCCCCAACAACCCTGGAGCAAGCAGTGTCACAGCCAGGCAATTGAAAGTACCTCTAATGCTGCTCCCTCTGACTCAGTTGTTCTCCATTTTGTCTTTGATTTGAGTCTCCTAGAAAACTGTTCAGATTCTCAAGAACTAAATGTTATATTCATGATTAGATTAATCTGTCCTTATACTTTCAAGATGCAGCAGAAACATCTAAGAGAAAAATCTGACCTGAAAAGCCCCTAAATTCTCACACTTGGTAGAATGTACATTTAATACCAGTCAGGATTTGTGAGCTTATAAATCTGTTGTCTGCCACAAGTCTAAAACTTAGTGTACCTAAATTATCTAACAGATGTATTTCTACAGCAATTCTACCTGCAGACATCCTGCCACAGAGAGACCAGATGCCAGTTCAACATCAGAAGGAACATCTCTGAGCCCCAGAAGTGCAAATAGCTCTTATACAAAAAAGGAAGAACATCTGTCTAAACAATCTTATAAAAACACTACAGCATTCTAGAAAAAATAGCCCCAAAGCATGGAGCAATTACAGAATTCTGCTACAGAATATTATAGGCTATTATTTTCAAGTTACTACTGTTTGAGTTTTCTAAAACCTCCACCTTCTGAAATATTCTGAAGCATCTTTTCCCAGAGTCCATGCTCATATCCGTTAAAGCCTGGTACCTCAAACTGGTATTAATCAAAATCAAGCCATTTGTGAAAATCAATGGCTTTTAGTATTTCTTTTTCTTCAGGATAAAATTATTTTTATGTACATGTGTATTAAAACTAATTTTAATAACAAATTGGTAGTTACCTCTAAGATATGACAGAAGGGCTTGTATATGGCTGATGTTTGAATTGAATTTTATTTAAGAACAATATATACACCAGTATATATACCAGTAACACTGAACAGTGCAGTATCTGTTAGATGGTGGGGGTCCTGACTTTGTATAGATTTGCAGGTGTGCCTGCTGTACAGCAGAAGGCACTCGGATCTGTGCTCCCATTTCCCATGAAAAATAGGGTGAGGTTTAACTAGGCTTGCTCACTAAGGTACACGAATGAGAGTGTACAGATGAAAACCTTCCATAGAAATGAAGTGCTTTAGAACTAGAATTGTATTACTGATGCTAAAATGAATTAATGACATTTTTTCACTCAAGATGTCCCCAAGTATGGAACAGGTATTTTCGTCTCACCCCACCTTTAGACTTTGACTCCAACTCCAACTACACAGAGCAAGTATCTCAAAAAGGAAGATTAAGAACTTGATAATAAATTCTAAGGGATGTAAATTACACAAAAATAGGTATCTATGTGTATTTTCTTAAAAAACTGAAAAACAAGTAGTTAAAATCGAATCCTTTTTCATTTGCCTTTTGTTAAATTCTCCTCCTATTGACTAATTTGCACAGCATAGACACCCAACTGTTGTTTGTAAATAAATGGTTAAGGGCTTAAAAACATACAGCAGTCACTCTGCCAGATTTATTGATGAGTCCTCAAACACGCCAGCCCTTGTGGAAGGATTTAAGTAAACAAAAAGCATTACGTATCTATAGAGACTGAGACAAGGGCTAATTGCTCTTGCCAGATTGCAAACAGCACCGTACAGAGGAAATAAATATGTGTTTAATTTCTGAAGGTGAATTGGGTTCAACATCTTAACCATCCTGCTGCTTAGTGACTCCTGGTCCTAAGCCCACTGTTTCATGTTTCATAGAGAGAAATAGGTGCTAAAGAAGAGCATTCACAGACATCAGCTGACAGTCCAAGCAGCAACCTCAGCTTTCCAGCCAGAAACACTGCAAAGGCTGGAGCCTGAGTGCTGATGAGCTTTCTAAGCTGCCATAAAGAGCCACATTTAGATCATCTTCTAGAGATCAGCATCCATGTCACATCACTCTGTCTTGCAAAGCACATCATAAAACTGGTCAGGCCTTCTGGTATTTCACAGCGTGGCTGAGCTCAGGTGAGCAGACAGCAATCCAGAAGGAGCAACCAGGGCAAATGCAAGGGCTCTTGCTCTTCCCTTTTCCCTCCACCACACGCTCTTCATATCAAACTCTGCCCAAACAGTAGACTGAGAAGGGAACAAAGACCAGATGGAAAAATAAAATAGAAAGTAGGAGTAGCTTCCACCTACTTTTTGCTACTACCTACACTAACTACCTTCTTCCTTCTCAAAGCCTTCCCTGGCTGTTTAGCAAAACTGTTTCCTGCTGCTACAGGAGATTGAATGAAACAGTCTGAATAAAGCACTTAAATGTTCAGTGGGACAAAGAGCTTAAAAAAACAGTCTAATAGGCTTAGTAAAACACATCCTGGGAAAAAATACACTTCAGTTTCTCTTCCACTAGGGATATTTATATGTAGAAAAGCAATGTCCAAAGGAAAGTTCAACAGGTCTGTCTTGAACTATAGATGTAAGGACAAATGACATTCACTCCATGCCTCTTCAAAAGCCAAAAGAAACCACAAAAATTAATGAACAGATTAAGCAACATCTTCAAGTTTTCCACATGGTGAAGGATTGCACTGAACCCCTGTCAGAGATGTACAGTATCCATTAGCAATCCCTTTGGAGCTTTTCCCTGCAGTAAGAACAGCTCATCCCGACCGCACCCACAGGCTGTCGTGTCGTGACAGAGGTTGTTTCCCATGGACATCCTTGCTCTGCACAGCCCTTGCTCTAAGCAGCACAGTGCCTTGCTCGAACAGCTAGGAGGGGACTGTCATACCCTGAGTGCTGTTGAGCAGCATCCTGCAGGAGAGGTCAGTGAGTGCCCGTAGTGCTCATCAGATGAGCAGCCATTTCCTGGGCAGGGTGGGGGGGGACAAAAAAGGCTTCTTTATTCCTCTTCCTTTAGGACTGGGCTGAAATTATCCAGTAAAATACCTACAAAGGTGAATCTTGATTCACCAGAGGGGCAAAGATTCATTCACAGTGTTAGATTTTGTTCCATGCCTCTCCCTTCGTTGTAGGGTAAAGAACCATTACCACTCTTGCTAAATGATGGAATTTCCTGTTCTGGTTTAGAACTACAGTTAAGGCTTTAAATAAACCCTCAACTGAATGTCTTCCTGGTTTAATTGCCAGGCTTTGGAAAGAGGCCTAGCACCCAAGCCCTGACAGGAGTGCAGCTATGCAATATCCAGCTGGCTGCAGTCCCAAAGCAGTTAGAGCAGCCACTGAGGAGAGAGATTTACACCGCTGTGGGATGAAATACTTGTAACTTCTCTTGCAGAGCTCTACCATCCCTGCTACTGAAACCCGCACTTTCCAAGTGACCGGGTTTTTTTGGAAGTCTTGCCAAGCCTTGGGAGAGCTGGACGGGCAGCTGGCTGCTGTGTCAGTCTGCAAATGCTGCTGGAGGGCTGGATAATGCTGGGATCTGCCCTACATGCAGCCTTGCCTCATGCTGGCTGAAAAATCTTTGCAGCAGGGTTTCTTCATGAGGAAGGGTGCTAGAGAACAACAGTTTCTGATTTTCTTTGGTTTAGACAAAGTATTTCCACTACTACTAATGCATAGGGTTCACTTGTTAATCTACATCCAGTAAAAAAGAATTCACTTCTTATTAACATCAATGTGATGGCTAATGTGCATTCATTCAATTTGATTATGATGATGCTATAAAACCCCTGTGACTCTTTTCAGACTTTGCTTTTTAGGCACAGTGCTTAATTCTGTCCCCATTTTGGACAAATCATCATTTGATTACTGTTATTTTACTCCTAAGCTGAGACTGAGGTACTTATTAGTGACCATCTTTTATTTTTGAAAAATGCTCAGTAATATGAGTCTCCTCGGGCTTTTTTTTTTTTTTTTTTTTTTTTTTTTTTTTTTTTTTTTTTTTGCTTCTCCTGGGTTAGAAGGGGTGACAGAGAGAATCAATTATTCACATGAAAAGGCTGTAGCAGACTTAGATATTCCTCTGTAGTGCATCCAGGGCTGTTGTGCCAACATTACCCATGTTGTCCCAGCCACGATTGTACTGCCCCATTTCCTGAGCACTTTCCTGGGGAGTTTTTGGGGACCTAGTGACAAAAATCTCCCATGCAAACTGTGCTGAGCACAGGCCTCAGGTATAAAACTCAGTTCCTCGTAATGTACACCCACTCCCAACCACCCCACTGGTTTATGAGCAGACCTCTACAAGGTTATGGCAGCAATACATCAGGTACAGTGACAGACACAGTTGTTCTGGGGGCCAGCCCCATCATTTTCCTGGTGCTTGCACAGATTGTGCCTAATTCCCAGAGCTGGTTTTACCAAAGACGCTGCTTGAATTTTGTCATAGTGATAGGGCAAGAAGAGTTGATGTCAAGTGACTTAAGCCAGGAGCAACTCTGCACATCAGTATTTAGGACCTGGGATTGAGACCAGATCCTCTAAACACTACACCTGATGTTCAGCCATGCAGAGCCAGGATGCCTTTTCTCCAATACGCAAGGAAGTCTCTCATCCCTCAGAGGGCTTAGGGGTCCTTATTAAGGGAATCTGACCCTCTTTTCAAAGGCAGTATGAATGGAAAAGTACAGGGGTGTCACTGCCAAGCTCCTCAGTTTACTTGGGAAACAGCTGTAGCACTTCAAGAAGAAAATATGTCACAGCTGCTCCAGACAGTAAATTCCGAGTGTTTCAAAGTGATGAGAAGCAGAAGATGAATGCAGGAAAACACTTTAATGCATTTCACTACAAAGTTTAACCATTACCAAAATGACATAACCTAATCTGTCTGACTTGGCATTGGAGGAGGCCAGGAGGACTAATCCAGTCAACCCGAAATGCCCCTCAGCTGAAGGCCAGGAACCAGTAGCTGAGAGTTAAGGACACATCTAGAAGGTAACTGCAGTCCATACATTATGCCCTGAAGATTTTGAAATAGAAGCATGGCTCTGACTTGGATTGTCCTTTTAACCGTATGTTGCTCAGACAGTGTTTTTCAAAGGATAATGGGAATGGATGCAGGGTGTTAAAAAGCTCACTATGCCACAGCCCTAACCCAGACCTGTGGACATAATAATGTCTTTAGGTGTTCCAGATTTATGTCTTTTAAAGGCTCTTATCCAGGTGATTAATTAGTCTACAAGATTAAAATATATTACAACTGAAGGTTAGGCTTTTAAAAGAACCATTTTAGGTTTAGTCATTTAAATTATATTGAAGTTAACATCTTGGGCTTTATTAAACTGATTATCTGAAATCCAGGCAAAATGTGGACATGACTGAAGTAGGCTTATGGCTATCTGCTGTTTGCTGCATATGCCTTTTCTTATGAAAAGAGACAACCAGACATTTCTTCAAAGAACATGGAGTGTGAATAAAATAGAGGAGATCTTGTTCACCTCAAGTTGCCTTAATTGCTGAAGACACTTCTGGTGAATGTTGTCAAAGAAAATGGCACAGAAGATTACATTGAGACACAAGATGTCCCAGAGAAAACACTGACAGATGGGAACTCAAAGTTTTAGAGACGGAGCAGAAGCAAGGCAGAGGAGCGTGACTTGCTATTTGTGCATTACTGATTTTGAAAAGCAACTTATTGACTTGTTTTTGCAGGCCACATTGTTGCAGGCTGTTACCCTGACCCTTGGAAAGCCGGGTAACTCAATGAAATGCCACTGCAAATTATATTTTTGTCAGCTCTCAAGAACATTGCATTCTTAAAACAGGAACTGGCAGAGTTCAACGTGCAGTTAGTGTGGGGGAGGGCAGAAGCAGAGTCCAGAAGGGAAGTGTCTTGAGGCACTGGTTCCAGGGAAGAGCCTGACAGAGCATAAGAATAGAAAGCAAAACAAAGTGCACCAGAAGAGTAAAGCTCTAGGCAGTGCCTGCCAGGAGACAGACCTCTATTGCTGAAATACAGGCTTTTTGCACCACTGAAGGAAGATGCTCTCCATTTTGTCCCCTGGCTGCTCTCTCAGAGAAATGGAAATAGATAAAACAATATACATAGGAACATGCATAGGAAGGAAAAGCTTGGATTCCACCTTTGAATATTTCTCTTTCAGCTTTGATGCAAAGTCTTATATTTGGCAGCAACATAACTGTGGTGCAGTGTTTAAATCCATTGAGAAAAGGAAAACCTCTGGACAAAGTAACAATTTCAGAGAAATTTTACCACTGTTCACCGAGTTTACTGTTCCTCATCAACATATCAGAGGAACAAACAGCCTTCCACATTTTGCTTAGGTGGATTTAAAATGTGCATAGAGTGAATATACCCTACAGGTTCATTCCTACTTCAGTATTACCACAGCTTGCAGCTGTGGATCAAACAACTGAATTACTTAGGCTGCATCAGGAAAACAAGGGAAGGGTAGAAAGTGAAGCTTAGAAAGAGAAGGATCTGTGCCTGACAAAGCAGTGGCCAAAACCCAACTGCATATAGAAAACACACTAAGGAAAAATTAAAGATATACAGCTTTGGAAAAGGATGGGACAGGAGAAATGGCATGGTATCATTGAAGACAGGGAGTGGGGATCCTCTTCTGATAGTGTTTGGCTTTCATGGAGAACAGTGATCAAAGATGTATGGCCAGGGAATCCTCTATTTCTCCCAGCTAAACAAGGTGATTAAGTATAATTAATACACCCATTAAGAACAAATGCAGCTGACTATACTGAGGAGTTATGAAAAGTAGGAGCGAATCAGGCAGCAACTAGAAGGCCGTTAATCTCATCCTTGCACAAGCCAAAATAAATGATAAATGAGCCTCCATGAAAGGGAAGCAGCTGAGCAATATGTAGTGCAATATAGACTCTAATGTTCAGTGATAAGAAAGCACAAGCATGCAGGATATACACAACTCGTGGGGAATGTCTGTGATATGATAATAAGTTTGGCAGCTCTGCACGTCACTGAAAAAAGGAGTTTCTCTTGTTTCTGTTACAGCTTGTGCAGTTAACACATTCCAGGACTGATAGTGGGCAATTCATTAGGGAAAAGGATATTATTTGCACGCAGCCTTCGTGCCTCATCACTTTTGCTATTTATTTAACTCTGATCACTTCTGAAGTAGATGGCCAAAATTCCCCAGAAAGGCAGTTCCCAGTGACCCTACTGATTTGTGTGCTCACATACTCCTTCCCTTATACTGAAAAATATTTCTTACTGTGACTTTTTGCTCTCTCTGTTACATCTAATGCAAATGAGGTCCAGAAGCTTGTACTATTAATGCAGCTCATCAAATCAGATCAATCAAGTTAACATAACCTTGCTGTGATGTGTAGAGTCAATGCTTTGGCACCAAGACTGTTGCATCCCTCTTAAAATTGAAATATGACCAGACACAGACCATGTGCACACATTTACCAGTCACAGGCTGTAATATCTCACACTATTCTCTCCCTTGCCTGCTATTAGCAGTACAAGCATGCAAAAAGAAAAAGGGGCATGTAAAGCATTGTTCCAGAGACAATCTGGATTAGAGGTTTGGCTTTAACTTCCTTATCTTTGCCCATAACTTAAAGACAGGTTTCATCTGGGAGATGGTTCTGAAGAAGATTAAGGAAAGTCTCTGTTAGCTCTGTTATTTTATACCATTCTTTCATGACATATTATTATAAAACATAAAGTTTAAACCAGAATGTAAGTATCTGTATACACAGAACAGTATCTACAAAGAAAAATCATATGAGTCTTTTCTGTTCAGTGGCATCTACAATCATTGACTGTAGGAAAACAATCTGTGTTTATTTCACAAGTAATTTCACATTTATACAAGTTACGCCTGCTTCAATTCAGAAAAACAATTATGAGAATATATATTGGGCAAATGTATTGACCTTTTTAAAGTATTTATACTATGTATTTCTACTCTTTAGTCAAAGTATATCTGTGTGAGTTTCTCCTGAACTAAAAGTTTTTAATATTTTTTATTCAAAGTCTATGAAAAAATAATTTTTGTTTATCACTTTTTGTTATGTGTAACAATGGAGAACATTCTCTGCTCAGTTTCTCAGATATCAAATGGTTGATAATTATGTTCTTGCAATGAACATAATGAGTCTGCCAGGTTTGATGCTGCCGTCACTGTGGGCAGGATAACGTGTTTGAGCCTGTTTCCATGAGAGACAGTAGAGAAAACTTCCCTGAATTTTCATGGCACAGAATGAAGACTTCTGAGGATGATCCACATTGCGTGGGTGTTAGATCTTTATTCAGAAGTCTCTGAGAGTTTGAAATGGACTGATTTGGTTGGCTTGAATCAATTCATTAGCATGTTTTCCAGTCAGAAGTATATATCCATAGGTGCTTTAGCATAGGATATCCACTAGGATAATGTGACATCTTGAAGGATGTCACCTTTTCCCAGTGACCAACTAATGGTTAACAGTGCAAATATAATGCTTTAAAAATCACATGATGCAAAGATCTCATTAAGAACATAGTGTGTGTAGCAGCTTTCTCATTTAGATCTTGTAATGGCAGCACATTATGAGGTTGTTTCCTTTGGGTTTTGTGTTTGTTTTCTAATTGCTGATGCAGGCACTAAGTCCTGTTATTGGACCAGTGTTTGAAGAATTGGTATGTCCAAGGGGAGAAGAATGGCAGATGAGAGAATAACAGATGAAGGGCACTTGGATTCGTGCCATATTGTTTTAGTGAATGCCAGTCTTACAACACAGGTGACATCGTCTAATGATTGAAGGGGGAAAAAAAATAGGGAGTTCAAGTGCAATCCCTACAGGCAACATTTGTAAAAGTGCAAACATTAATGTCACTTGTGGAATTTAACCCATGCTCTATTTATCTGTTATCAGCACTTACTCCTGTTGATATAAGAAAGGAAAACCTCTTATTAAAATAATGAAAGCAAAAGTGGAAGCTTGGCATTGCCCATATCCAGTAATATCATCTGTGGCTCAGAAGGGGATTTTTCTGCTTTTCTGGCAAAGAAATAATCAAAAGGATTTTTATTGATAAAAGCAAAGATGGTAGTAAAGTGGAAGTAGTGCAACTGTGCCAGAGAAAGTCCCCTGTCACATACTAGCTCCTGCATTATGCAAAAACCAAGAATAAGTGAAATCTACTCATAGGCACCTTAAAACATCTGCTCATAGACAGCCAATTAAAAGCAGACAGTTTAAGTAATCTCAGCAACCAACCTAAGGAAATACAAGATACAAGGGAAGCTGTAGGAACATACAACAGCTGTGAGCCTTGGCAAACTTGGTAAAATCAGCTATTGACAGTAATTCATGATAAGGTAAAGAAAGCACTGATTCCAATGAGGGAGAAAATCTCTGTATTCCCTACTGGCTCTCAGCTTGCTGATTATGGGTTGGCAGATCCTTACAGACAGCCCAGGAGAAGCAAGCACAGATGACAGCTTTGGAGTGGAGTAGTTGTTTAGGTTATTGTATATCTCTCTAAATGTAATCCAGTGGTTTCTTTTCATCAACTGAACTTTTCACTATCATCTCTATGGGTTTTAAACTTGTCTAGTATATAAAAAGTGTTGCCACAAATAATCATAGAAAAGCAATTTTAATCCATATTCTTATTCATTCCTAAAATCTCAGCTTACACAAATTTTTACTGAATTTAATAGGACTTTCCCCTAGGTAAAGGTGAAGGTACAAAGAGATCATATATCTGCTTAATACCAAGCCATTTTTCTTCTGGCTTTAATCGAATGCCCATACACCTGTAGGACCTGGATAAAGAAATCTGCTTGACATGCCACAGAAACAAAACTCCTGAACTGTTCCTTGGGGTTGGTGTGTCTGCAGCTGAAAGCCTGCCAACACACACCTCACAACCCCTCAGGACACAGTGAGGCCCAGGGCAGAAGCTGCTGAAAAACTGTGAAACTGGGCAATTGTCTTCTGCTGTATTGTGGTACCTTCTGAGCTGCTCTGGCTGCAGCTGCACAAACAGATCCCCAGCAGTGACCTGAAGGACCACGCCTTGACTTCAGTGAAAAACAACTTCTCTTTGCAATCATTTCTGTCTGCCCTCTCTACAGAGACATAACCAAGGAGACTTCCTGCACAGAACTGCCATCTTCTTCAGGTAAAAAGACTTTGAGTGGGAATATGGTATGTCAATGTAACTGCCAGCCAGGGTGGTGGCAGAGCTATTCCAGCAGGAGGAAAAAAGTGGAAAGCTTTTTTTCTGGCTCCTGCCAGAAGTCATATTTGAAATAGCAATTATATCAGCACTGTACTTTTCTGTATTGCTCCTCATTGACTTCCAAAGTGGTTCCTTTCCTCCCCATTTCCTGGCATTACTGAAATTTTGTAGTATTCAAATAGGGTTCACAAAGGGATTTTTTTGTTCCCTCTGTGTACTCAATAATTTTCTGTTTGGGAATCTTGCTTACCTTTTCAGAAGTGCTAGAAGTTCTCCTGAGTCTCCACATCTCTGATGCCCACTCTCAGCCCCGTGTCCTAATCTCTTCTGGCAAAACAAAAATATGTTGATGGTTCCTTAGGAGACTCAGAAGTGAGCATCAGTCACTGAGAACAGCCACTCCTGAGCAGAGAAGGGCTCCATAGAAGGGCAGCATAGAGTTTGCAAGGTTGTTGCAAACTTCCCAGGTAGGTGATAATGAACAATATCATGCACTACATTTCCATTTACTGATGTTACACTGGGAATGGCTGGAAAGAGTCTCTTGCTCTCATCCTGGATCCTTCATGTTTTCACCTTACAAGAACATGAGAATGAAGTCTCCAGATGTGACAGTGGAAACAGAAACTGGGAAAAACAATGGTAGTGAAGAGAAACCTATCCAAACAGGGGGTTTGCACAAATTATATTTAATGCAGAATCCTAGACCCGTGAGAACACATTGCATTGCCTCCTTCCCCTCTCAGTTTGTTCTTGTTTTGTTATTTTTCCTGACTGCTGCTTCATCAAAGCACTCACAGTAGAAAGGGCCTGGCATGACATGTCAGGAACAAGATTATGCTCAGGCATGAGGCTTTGATCTTGAAGATTCTTCAGCTGTGTACAGTGCACAAAGGTGCAGCCTTGGTACAAACTAGCAGAGGGAAAATATTCCAGTGGGGAATTTTGTCTGGCGAGTGAAGAGTTAGTGCAGGTCAGTAGTAAAGGCTTTGTGTGTAGTTTTTTGTTGCTGATGCATTTTAAAACACTGAGCATATGCAGAGGAAGTCCCCACATGGTGGTAAGTGGCTGCATGCAGACTTTTTCCTTATCTTTCTATGTATTTTTAGATACGTACAAGAAATTAAATCTTCAACCAGTAGGATGTGTGAAAAGAACTTTCATTGCAATATGTGTTTGTAAACCAAATATGTAGAGAAAAATAAAGAGATAAGAGGTAAAGAAAAAGTTCAATTTATTTTCAGACTCTTCCACACGTATTAATATCCAGCTCACACTGAGGAGATTTTCTCTACTCACTGTTTCAGTGTGCTGAGCTTTCCATACCTCTTTGATCTCTTGATTTACAGCCATGGGGATGAAAACCAAACAAATACTTTTCCTTTGTTTTCTAGAACTCCTTGTTTTGTTCCATTATAAAAACTAGCCTGACAGACTTTTATATCACAGAGATAAAAAAGAAGATACAGAATGTACTGTGTGAACTGTGAACTTCTCTAAGGATAGGTGATACCTCTGTGAAGTAAACAAGCACATGTCCCCCAGGGAGGTGCAGTATACTTACGAAAGGCTGGAACCTCACAGAGAATTTTTCAGTAGTATGAGTGTGATGCTATCTGTGAGCAAAATCTGGCATATATAATCCTTTTTTTCTTCTGCTTTTTATCTTGTGGTCAAGGATGGACAGAACCTCAACAGGTGTTTTTACACCATCACCAAGGAACCAAACTAAAACAATAGCTACAAATGTCACTGTGCACATGACATCAGTGTTTTTGTTAAAAGCAGGTGCATGCAGAGAACAATGTAAGTTAAGCTTACAGCATGAGAAATTTGGTCCTGTACACTTAACTCCATAAAAGCCACTACATGTATCTTAAGACTCAGAATAAGATTTTAAAAGGTAAGGCATCACTCTACTTTTGCATTGGACAACTTCCACCTTTACAGTTACACTTATATGGTGACACTTTCTAGATTAGAAAACATTTTACAAGTTTGAAAAAAGAGGGTATAGCTGCTAGAAGTGACAGTGTGTTAATGTCGACATCTGATGAATACAAAATGCAGGGGGAATAGCTTGTTGCTGAAATACATTAGATCACAGCAGCAGCAAAATGTAGCAGTGAGACGCCACCATCATCATTTCAACGTCTGTTCCATATAATTGCAGAGTGACTGCAAGCTAGCAGGGAAAGCTATCTGTCTTTGGGAGTCTTGTAAATGACATGCTATTTAAAATAAAACATCAGGACTGTGAAAAAAACATTCAGAGGCTCTTCGCCATCTATTGAATTGTGTACAGTCTTCGTGGAACATCATAAATGCAGTTCTCAGAGGAAGTAAATGGTTGTCTGAAGACACATCACTACCAATGCCATTAACACAACTCATCAGCTAACAAGAGCATACTCATCTGTCTAGACACAGATAATATTAGAAGAGCAATCACTATAGATCATATTCATGTCCCAGTCCTGAAGGAGCTTTGTGTGGTTTCATTCTGCCCCTGCCCTGGACCACAGTCCAAACGCAGCATCCTCACTCACAGGCAGCATCAGCTACCC
The DNA here is from genome assembly GCA_016584745.2 of Phylloscopus trochilus trochilus. Taxonomy (NCBI): domain Eukaryota; kingdom Metazoa; phylum Chordata; class Aves; order Passeriformes; family Phylloscopidae; genus Phylloscopus; species Phylloscopus trochilus. Next base: position 39,564,982 of record WQNJ02000001.1, on the reverse strand, counting down.
ATGAGCAGCAGAGCTCCTGCAGTCCAGACCTGATGAAGTATCTGTCTGGTGCAGATAGAGAGCACATTGCCAAACCAAAGCTTTTAAATGCTAAGGAAATAGCTCCTTGTCTCTCCTTCTCCCGTGACACTACACACAATGTTTTAAAGATTAGCTTAGATTAAATACACAGCTTTTTGAGAGGAAAAGAAGGACATGATTTTCATTCAAGCTGTTAAAATTCTGGTCAAATACAGGAGCACAAATACCTGGTTACCATAATGCTCTGCCAGTCAACATAATCAAGCAGTGTATTCTGCTTGAAATTCATTTATATGTTTAATCCCCTTCTTAAAGTTTTTTTGCCTAATTCTGCGCTTTATGTTAAGAGTCCCAAAATCACATGGCACCTTGGTGGAGAAGTATTTGTTTTCATCTGTTATTTTGCCACTTTCTTCCCTATCATCCATGCTCTATTGTGAATGTGACCTCTATTTAGTGATCATGAATATAATTCTATTAATTTTGTTATGTAAGGGATATCATCCATGTAGAGCACATTTGTCCTGCCTTGTGATATAATGTAGCAGATTCAGAAGTGTAAATAGTCCAAGTCTCCTCTTGAAATTGAATCTCTAATTTGGGCAGTAGGGCACTACCTTTGTTTCTATCAAAGGCAAAGATTCAGAAATTAATTCAAATTTATTAAGGACCAGATTCATTGTCAATTTCTTCATGTCTGTGACCTTAGCCTAAGGACAGGACCTTTGGAAGATATAAAAACCTAGAGATGGAAATGATGGTACTTAAGCAACTTCATGTAACCAGCAAGTTGAATGAAGACTTACATTTCTTTTGCTCAAAAAAGAGAATATCTGAGACACAGTAATGATTTTGGGATAGTCTGCCTGTGAAATGTCTGTGACAAAGGCTGGTAAGACACATGTTCATCCCACCACAGCTTAGAAAAATACACTCTATCATGTCTGTACCTCTTCAACATTGTGCCAAATATGTTAAAATGTAATAATGGTTCTAGTGATTATTAGTTTGAGCATAGCTTTGTACGACAGCAGGCTGAGGTAATGCCATGTGAATATAAAACATGAATCATGCAGTAGTGCCTTTTGCATTGCCAAGTCTTATGCTGTCCATGAACAGCTATGGTCAGAGTGTATTTCACAACAGTCTCCTGCCAGTTTTGGTTTGGAAAGCACAAATACCATCTCATATATATGGAATTCATTTAGCCTTTCTTTTTTTGTTTGTGTCTTGGTTTGGAAAGACAGATATCTGCCAGGCAAAGCTGGAGTTTCCCCTGGAATGGAGAATGTAAACCCCTCACCCCCACCAAATTATAATTTTGCAATTAAGGGCTTTCAGGCAAAGATTTGGGAATAGGAATAACAGTTCTTTACTAGGAATACTAACAATACAAATGTAGTAGAAAACAAAATCACCCAACCAAACCAGCAAACAAACAAACAACAATTTTGGAGAACCCTGACAGAGTCAGAGCTACAACCTGACACCCTTCAACTGTTGGTCAGGGTGTTGGAAGTAGTCCAGAAGTGAGTTCTCCTGGAGTGTCAGATGCGGTTCTGTTGAAGTAAAGATGATCCTGTAGAAGGGTCCAGTGGCAGTGAGATGGGGTCCAGTCTTCCTCCAGGAATCAGGTGAAACTAGATACTTTCTGTTCCTACGTCTCAGTTTTATCCAGGTAGGAATGGTTGGCTCCCCTCACTGGGTGGAGCATCTCACAAGAGGATGATGGAATGTGGATGTTCTACTTTGGTGATGTGTGCTTTTAGGGGTGTCTTAATGGCCCATTAGCAGAAAATATTCCCCTAGAGGGAGGACAGGGGTGAAAGAGAAAAGAAACACTGCCCCACCTGGTTTTAACAGCTGGCCCATTATCAAAAGGCACCTGCCCCTCTCCTCCCAGAGTTACAAGAGATAAAGAAAAACATCTCCCCAACTGCTTTCAGCAGATGAAATAGAATACACATCTTTGGTTCCACAATCCCAAGACAGGTAGGACTCACCTTTTTCTCTTTTTTTTTTGCCAGAAGTTATTTCAGTAGTATTTTGAGAGACAAAATATTTACAGTTGAAAGACTTATTTTCACTTAAATCATGTAGCTTTGTAAATAAGTATGACACAATTTAGTAACATTTCCGTAACAGGGCTGGAGCACAAGCAGATGATTTTGACACCTACCTTTTTAACATCTGCAGGGTGAATGTTTCAAGTGAGTTACAACAGAGAATAGTAGAGGGTAATAGAAGTTTCTAAACAAATTATGCTTGTTTATTCCAACTGTGAAAAGACAACCATACAGTTTAAACATACCAAAGTGCTCAAGGTGATTTTGTGTCTACTGAGTCACTGCAACAGAAAAAAAGAAAACATTTGGAAAACAGCACTCTGGTTCCTCAGAAAACTTCTTCATGCACAGCTGCTGATGGGTAACTGTATTTTGCTCTCAACTGAGACTCAGAAAGATGGATGGAAAAAATGTACTCTTAAAATCTCCATTTTATACAAGAGAGGAGAAAAAGGCTGCCATAGGTGACTAAACAAATCCAAATTAAATTAAAATGTGTTAAATAACTTTTTCTTTGAGACAATTCAAAAACAATTTTCAAAACGCACCATTGCCGTTTTATCCAGATCACAGCACCCCATTCAGAAGGACGTAAGCCAAGGGTTCCAGTCCCATATGGAGGTCTGAGATCTGGGAGCAGAACTAATAAAAGCTGGAAGTACAGAGTCTATCCTGCATGTATCTACCACCACAGGAACCAGTCTGTGAGTCACACGGCCAAACAACATTGCCTTTAGGTAGGGAAGGAGAACCAAGACCCAGGACAGTTCCTCAGCTCAGCAGCAGTGCAGGGTCAATAGGACATTGCACAGCTCTAGTTAAGACCTCAGTAAAATCCCAGTGCTGACTTGATCAGGATGTTCTCTCCAGCCCCATTCAGAACAGGTAAAAGTAACAGAGCTCTTGTGGGGACAGAAGTTTAAGGAAATCAAACTTTGAATGCCACCGATACATTTCATATGCTTCCAAAAAGTGAACTCCACCTGTTCTAACTGTCAGCTACTACATTATTCTTTTAATATCCTCATTACTACCTCAGGAGACTGCACCTGTTCCCAGATCTGAACTTAACGTACCCCACAGATTTCTCCTTCTCCTGCGTTTAAGAGTCTAGACAACTATGTATATACTCACCACACAGAACAGTATCCTCTTAAATCACTAGGATTTTTCCGTAACAGGAGAGAAATTAACAATAAAAAAAAAAAAAAAGGTTCCAGGCAGGCAGAGTTTGAGTACTGCAGAAATCTTTTATTGGCAGACAGCACAAAACATCATGCACTAAACTTGAGAGTGAGCACTGAGTCTGCCCCCAATGGCATTGATCTCATTATCAAATACACAAAGCTGCTTCTGGTTCAGAGCCAGCACAAGCTGCACAACATGTTCCCAAAGTTATTGAGCACATCACAGACCAGAGAGTAGATAAAGATGGACAATGCTGTACTCACCATCTCATCAAATACCAAAATTCAGGCACTCCAGGTGAAAACAGCTTCATTACAGATCATTTATTTCAAAGTAGCATAAGTATATCCAAAGGTAAAGAAACGGATTCTTTTTGCAGTGCTGGTAAAGAGCCCACTGGTTTGTCACCTTCAGAGATTTCAAGTAAACAGAAGCAAATGAGCTGCCAAAGCTCCTCTCCTCATTTGTGCCCCTAAAATTAGTATAGGCATATGAGATTCTGATGCTCCATGATAGTCCTGCTGTGCTCCTGATATCACACAAAATATCATGGAGGACTTCACAGAAGACCTCATCACTGGTGCAGCTTCCAGCCCTCTCGTAATAAGAATCCCAGTTCCACCAAGGACTCCAGTGCCACCACAATAATCTCACAGGCAGTGGCTCACTCTCAGCCTGCTAACAGACACTGCAGCCGAGAGCACCTGCTGACTTCCTGACACTTTCTATCTTTGCCTGGACATGCTGGGCTTTCCCTGTTTCCACGTGGATTTTCACACTTTTCTGACATCTCAAGATAGATAAGAAAAGTGAAATGTGAGAAGGAGAAGAATGACAGAGAAAAATGAAGACCAATACAAGCAATCTGGAAGATAAAAGATGCTTTCAAGTTTATCCTGCAGCTTCCCCGCACAATGAGAGAGTCTTGTTCCATAGTGTTGCTGCCTGATCTCAGTTCCTAGAAATCTCCTTTGAAATGATAAATCACATCATCAGTCCCAAGTAACAACATGCAGCAAAGCCACTTGCACAAAAAAGACCACTCCACTGTAGAGATCATACACAGCTCAGGAAAATTTTCTCTAACTCCGGTTCTGCCGAGCCTGCGTTCACTTGTGCATCTGAATTCCTGTGTAGTCACATATTTACACATCTCACATACGTGTGATCTCATGGATCTATTCAGAATGCTTAAGTATAAAGTGGCACTTATCTCATCTCTCTGTATCATAAGCTCTTCACTGTTCTCATGACAAGAAGGAAACATACTCGAAAGTGTAAAGTTAGGGCACAGAAGACTGGATCTAAAAGGTGGAGAAAAATCAGAAAAGGGCTGGATGAGATACAATTAGGAAGAAACATCCTGTGTAAGAAAAGTGTATTTCTATAAATAGGTAAAATGAAGACCAAGACATAGAGGAGAAAACTGTCAGTAATCATGTAAGAGGCCAAAGAATTGAATTCATGTCATCAGTTTGCTAACACTAGTAGTACCAACAACAGATGGGTTAATATAGCTGCCTGGAAGAGCAAAAAAGACATCAGAGAGTAGCTGGATGTGTTCAGTTCAGCTGGTCAGGCTAATTTCATCATGGGATACTTGAAGGAGTAGGTGAAAAACAGTGTTACGAGCATTAGTAGTTCTCTCTCAGAACTCATGAATATCAAATGATGAGGCCTATGAAAAGGGAAAAAGAATAATATCATGCTCTTATTTAAAAGAGATGAATGGAGGGGCTAGGGAATTTCAGACCAATCTGTGTAAATACTGTAGCAGCAGCAGGGTTTTGTAACTTAGACACTGTAGAGATACACACCAGAAAGGCTTGATAGAGACTTTTATAAAGATAAATGATGCAATATATAAAAAATTCTCAGAGATGGTTTCAGGAGGAAAACCTTTTTAACGTAGTCAGGAAAAGCAGCAAATAAACAAACTACTTCAACAATCTTATAAGAGGGAGAGGGGGAGAGAGAGATGAATAAAAGCCAATAATGGATTTGGCAAGAACAAGTCATGTCAAGGTATCACAATTTCCATCTTTGTCAAAGAAGCAGACATGGCAATACAAAAGAGTAAGTGCACATCATCTTGACTTATTAAGGCTTTTGGCACAGTCTCTCATGATATTCCCTAGCACAAATAGGTTAAGGAAATACAGCCTAGATTAAACTATTGGAAGCTACAGAACTAGTACAGAACTAGTTACTAGATACAGGTAAAGAACTGGTTGGAGAAAAACCTACATATTCAAACCAAGCAGAATGCCACTGTCAGAGTGAAGGACACAGACTGGGTAGTGAGACCTGCAACAATCTGGTTTCACCTCAGGTCTCCTCCTGCTGAATAATTTTCTAGGTGGCCTGAACACGGGAATGTGAATTTATTGTACCCACAAGTGACAGAACTCTAACAGAGTTAAACAAACTGTTTGGGCAACAGAATCAATCAGACCCAAACCACAACCAGCCCACCTTGCTAGTATGTCTGAGCCATCACTTCAAATGCCAGTGTCTTCCAGGTCCTCCTTGAAGGGCTTAGCAAGGCCCTCTGAGCAAAAGGTGGAGAGGAATGGGGTGGACAACAGAGTTGATTTATGTGTTTGAGGTTATTCTAGGTGCAAGGAAAACTGTAAAACATAGGGAATGCATTTCAGAAAGGTAGATGTTGAGAAAAGAGACAGGAAAAGAAAAAAAAAAAAAAGGAAAAATCAAGCAAACTATATTTATATTGGTCATTTTTCCTGTCCTATCCCAGCCAAGAGGTATGATGGAGCTGAATTAGAAACTGAATAGCACAGAATAGACTGTAGATAAACACAGTCTACTCTTATCTATGCAAAACCATAGAGCCATTATTTTAAAAATATTTTTATTTGTCTGGTAGAAGATAAAACCTAGCCTCAGTTTATTAAGCAAGAGAGCTTTGCTCACCAGTAGTTCAGCTGAAATTTAAAAGTGAAACAACACAGAAGGAATTTACTTCCACTTAAACTTGGGCAAGGATGCTTATCTTTAAAGTACACATCATTTTATTATGATTATTGAACTGATGCTTTACCTGCAGCATTCACTACCCAGAAGCCACTGCTTCCCACAAATGAACAGTAAACACCAGTAACACGGACATGTGCATTTTGCACTGGATTTGGTGAAGAAAATGAAGGAAGCTAATCAAGTCTCCTGCCTCAAGATTGCTTTTACTGTTCACATCCGGCTGAGTTTAGAGCGCAGCAGCAAGCAAAGGGTATAACAAAAGACTTTCACATAGGCAATTTGAAAATGTAATTGGTTGAAGTCATTGTCAGTGCCAACAGGGGCACAAGTTTATGGGACAATTGGTAACAGAACACAAATACTCCTTGTGTGAAAACTACTGTGCATTTAACTACATGGAAATTAGCGTGTAGTGGCAGGCTGACAACACAGTGAGCACCATATCATTACAAGATTATAGCCTTCCAAACCACAAGGCAAGAACACAGGTTATATGCTAATTCATTTTGGATCCTCTAAAGGTAATTACATGGTAATCTCCATGTAGTTACATGGTGTTTAATAGGAAACCCTATTAACTAATCATATAATTAAAGAGTAATTGCAAGATACTCCTTCCTTGTGACACTCATGGTGGCCAGATAAATTAAAAGTGATAGAACTTCACAGCATAACCTGTTCCTGTTACCAGACTTCAGGGCAATATCATGTCTCTCAAGACATTGAAGTAGATGGGAAAATGCACCAAAAGTCAGGGTGCTAATCATCTGCTCAATACACAGAAAATAGCACCTCATACCCAGAACACGTTTGTTTCCACAAAATTACTAGAAAGGGGAACCTCACCGTGTTCTTGGTATTTTCCTCACTTGATTTTCTTCTTTCCTTTTTCTCCCCACTTCTGCCTATAATTTCAGTTTCTGTAGTTTCTCAGTTGCAGCCATCCTCTTTTTTCTCTCAGCATGTTTAAGATACATGGAGTCAACTCTTGCTCAATTATCTTCACTTTTTTTCCCTTTCCTTCCTCCAACAGACTTTTCAGTACTTTTGCTACTATTTTTTTAATGTGAAAACTTCATCAACTTCTTCCTTCCTTTTTCTTCCACCTCTTCAGCTTTCTTTTCCTAGGACTCTCATTGTTTCCTCTCCTTTTTGCAGAGGCCATTGCCAGGCAAACAATAAATAAATTTATTGAAACTCTCCCCTCAGACTTTCCAAAGCCAGGACTGCAGCCAGCAAGGCTCCTCCATCTTTGTTCCATTATCCAGGCATCATTTTTGCCTGGCTTGCCTGAGAAGTTGCTCACTGCTGCCACAGTATTTTCTCCAAACTGATACTTAGACAACCTTTCTAGTGCTTCCTGACTGGTCACACCACTGACCACAGCAAAAGCTGCACAGCACAGCCAGCTGGAAAGAGGTGGATAAGCAGTGCAGACCAGCATGCAGTGCTGGCCAATTTCAAAATGCCTATCACATGAACTACTGAAGTTGCAAGAATGGCTTCATTCCAGAATGGACTGAAAAATTGGAATTTCCCACAAAAGAGCATTAAAAATCCAGTAAATCAAAATATATAATTCTTTTATTTTCTTTTTTTTTTTAATTCTGTCTTTTATCTTGTACCAACTCAAATTAGTTGTAAAATAGCAGCATCTACAGCAAAATACAAGTGCAAAAAAAAAAATCAAAATCCATGTCCTCAGCACCAGTTTCAATGAACAAGCATTCTTCCAAAGAAAAACATCTGCCCAGAAGTTTCCAACCATATGCAATACTAAGCCTGTTTCCAGGAATTCCCCAACCTATTGGAGATGCAGAAATCACCACTCAAATATGTGAAAGCAAGTGAAACATTAAGAGCACAATGTGCAATCATCCATAACAGTGAAAGGACTATGGACTCTGCTTAGTTTTAAAATACCAAGTCCCATTCACTGCTCTAACAAAGCCTAAGCCTCAAAAAACTGCCAAGCCCCTAAGAAAGGAAAGAAATGCTCCCATCTTTTTTTTTTTTTGACAGAATTCATTCTGCCTAATATCAGAACACAGCACCAGCAGTGGATGCTGCTCCATCCTCCTCACAGTAGGGAACAAAATAAAGATGGGTATGAATTCTGAAGGGAAAGAAAGCACCTGCAAGCTTCCCCATGGTGGAACCCCACACTAAGGTAAGAAAACCATGGGTGAGTACAATGTCACAGGAACACTGAGAGACAGAGGATTAAAACTCTGTCCACAAAATCAGGATAGACAAAAGAGAGCGAAAGTGATGGGTGGTATGATTCAATACAACAAATGCTCTATCCTCACCTTTCACTTTTTTATGTCACATTTGTTCACTGCTTTTTATATAGGTCTAGAGCTGGATTTATGCAACAATCACCAAGGACCCTGGGGAGCCTGCTCCCCAGAACTGCCCGCTGCAGCTGTAAGAGTGAGCTGTGCAGAGAGGGAGGAGAGACCAGGTAAGTGCATGGAAAAAGGATCAATTTTGTCTTTTTTCTATGCTGAGCTTCTCTGACACCTTGGTGGGAAGATCCATCTGCTTCTGTCCTCCCACTTGAGGGGATTTGAAGAAACATGACAGACTGGATCAAATTTATTGTGCCAGTGAACCAGTGATGCTAGGAAGTACAGTCCTATCAGTAAACTTGGCCCACAACATCTAACTGTGTAGCTACTAGCAGGGGAAATGCAATGCCTGAAAAGTTTGAAGGTAGAGGTAACATCTCTTGTTAGACCAACTGGTCAAGCTGTTAGTAGACCAGTTGGTCTATTTTCTTTTTGTTGTCATTATTTACGTGCATGAGAACAAGAGACTGAAGTCATTGAGAATCAATGAGATCAACATATCTGCTGTAGGAATGAATTACCTTTAAATACATATTTTACAACAAATATTCTGCTTTTTTATACTGTTACGTCACTGAAAATAACAATCTACCTGAAAAACAGAAAATATGTCTAACAGAGCTGGAAAGGCTGGACAAGCTTTTGGGTTTCTTCAGTTCTACAGCAAGATCAGAATGGTGAATTTATACTTGAGCTTCTGTTTTTTGAATGGCTGTTTCTTGATCAGTTTCTCACAGCTCTCCCAGCTGACACCCTGAGATGCTCCCTCCACCTGCAAACGTTACACTGTTTATATGGTTGGTCTACCACAACTGCAACAGCCTCAAGCAGAGGCAGCCTCACATTGCACTGTCATCACCTACAGTCTGAGACAGCTGTACATGCAGGTTGGTACCCAGTCAGGACCAGTGTAACCCCTTGGTTACACCCCACTGTGAATTACAGGGCAAGGGGCTGATTTGTGTGAGGGTATCACACCCATGGCATTACACTGTTAGCATGCCAAGTTATACCATCAGCCCTGACTAAAGAATTGGGGGTGCTTGCATTTCTCCTTCAGCTACATTTATTTATATTTCAGTCCTACATCTCCTAGTATAATTCTCCAAAATACAGGTTCAGAAGGCATTGTGAAGCTAAAGAGAAGGGGAGGAAAGTGGGAAAATAACTGCTTTCATGGCCACTGCTACCTTGGCATTGGAAGGGATGACAGGCAGTTGGAAAACCAAACAAAGCCCTCCCAAGTCTCATGACAGGTTTTACTTCCTGATCTCTGAGCACCTAATGGTTGTTCAGAAAGAAGAAAACAAAAGCCTGTGTCAGGAGAGTTCCCTGAAAGGGAATGTGACACTGAAAAATTATGTCTGATTGTGAGGCATTTTGGCAGTGAAACAAGCCTGCTGGGCCAGCACATTCCCAGCACACAGCCGTTCCCACGTGTTCAGCACTACACGGGCAGCCTGCTAACTAAGGGTCCCCTCAGAGCAGGGGAACTATTAGCATATGGACTTGGCATCCAGGTTAGCCAGTGCTGACTCAAACGTCTGCACAATTAAGTAAAGCTAAGCAGGAAGCACAAGTAGCTCACAGCATTACTTCAATTTGGAGATAACAAAGACTTATTAATTAAGAATAGCAATTACTAGAGTAAAAGAGGTTATGAACTCTTTTCTTCGCTATAAAAGTCTGTATACAAGTCTGCATGCCATGCTGACATTGACACTTTTCAGAAAGGCAATTCCATTTTATTAGCATTCAGAAATAAGCTTCCAAAGCAGACTGTGGCATAGTAAAAGACACTGGAGTGCAGAGATTATTCTCTCCATCACTGCTTCTCTTTCCATGAGCATTGGGAGCATTATGACCCAGTCTCACAACACCCACTTCAGCCCCAAAGCTGTGACATTGGTGCCTTCTTTCTCCCCACCCTGTGGAGCTGTTGGATTCCAGATGCAACCCAGGAGGAAGCAGAAGAGAAGGGTAGCACTGCTCTTCACAGGCACAGACCATGTCATTCCCTGAGCTCCCAAAACAACTTTTACTCACTGATTTGATTAACTTCAAATATCCATTATCTCATAATTTATTAAATAGTTACAAAATCTGCAGAAACCCTGGGGATACTGTGACTAAGGAACAGCCAGCAGCTGGTGAAATGTAACAAGTAAGGGCAGAACCAGGTGCACGAATGTCAAATGGAAACTTGCTGGAGATTTGGAAAAGTGGTGCTTTTCTAGTCTGTGTGAACAGTCAGTCACCCTGGAATCTCAGGCTAGAAAGGATATATACATGAAGGGTACAGGAACCTGATGATGAACTTTAAGAATTGTACTGAACTTAACATCATGCTGAGCCAGTATCAGCTCTTGATTTTTTGCTCTCACCTTCATTTTCATTTGCCTAGAGATATTGTCACATTAAGGAAATACAAAATGTGTTTTAAAATATTCACCTTTCTGAGACACATATCAGCTGCATTTTAGACACTCTGACCTCTTTTTCCCCCCCTAGAAATAAGGCCAGAAAAGGCCAGTGATGACTGAATTCTCTCTTTATAGCATCAGCTGGTGCCAGCTGAAGTCTGTGAGGGCTGTTTGAAAGGTGTCACAGGAGAGGAACCTTATGGTGTCTGAAGTCATCTGTTTTCAAGCTGTGTAAAAGCGTTTTGCTCTTCACAGTCATTTCTCAATTCTTGCTTAGCTTTGATTATCCCAAACTGTGCAAATACACCAAGAACTCACGTGGTTAGGTCCTTTGTCACTGACTCAGATCCCTATTTTGATAATGCGCCCTCTGCAATGCTGTGTAAATCAGCACGATAGAGAAGGGACTTCAGGATTTAAAACTTTCCACTAATTCACACTGTGCAGAAGAATCAATACTCAGCAAATGTCCAGGTGCCCTGACAGGCCATATGCAGACTGTGCCAACTTCATAATTATAATTTCTTTACTATTTATGCCATGCATGTAAGGAGGTACATCATGCATGAAAGCATATTGGAAACAAAGAGATGGTAATTTCCTCATCAAAGCTCCAAGTCACAAGGAAGTAACCTTGAAACACAAATGCAGGAGGTGAAAATGTAAGCTCTAAGAAACCACATCTCAGCATGGAAAAGGAAAAAAGTATTGGTAACAGACATCAGAAAAATCTGGATGACAGGACTGCAAGCTAAGACCATCATTCTAATGCAAAATCATAAACCAAATCTAGGTACTGGTTTTGACTCTTTAAATTATTCACAGTCAATAGTGACCTTCCAGGATTGAGTTCCCTGTCAGCATTTCACTGGCTCATTGTATTGAAAAGATATTTTCCCTGACCTTTGCAAAGTTTTGTCCACTATCTGGTATCTTGACAGAAAATATAGGTATCTAGAGCAGATACAAAAGGAAAAAAATCAAACTCAAAGGTATATTCTCACTTCTCTAAAAACAAAAAACCCCACCCCACATCTCAAACATAAATTCTTATTTTATTTAAATTATGTATTAAACTATATATGCTTATTAATAAATTACAAGGCAAACAGATGTAGAAAGTCACTTTCAATGTATTGTTGAAGGTGTTTATGTCAATGAGACAAGCAGAAGAATTTTAGATGATTGTTTGCATGAGATAAATACTAAAATAAGGGCATACTAAGCAACTTTGAAATAGAAGTGATGGATTGTTCCCTATTGTTCTGAAAGAACTTCTGGCAGTATTTGTTCATACACACTTAAGGTGACCTTTCCTCACCAGAAGTGATTTCCACTCCAAGTTTCCAAACAAGTGCTTGACAGCCCCCTATTCTATAAAAATTACAGGACTCACACCTGGATAGCTGAAATTATATAAACATCATTTTAATAGGAGCATGCTAACTGTTCTATGAAAACAATAGTAAATCACAAACTTATTTTATCTTTTACTATCTCTTGCATATCAGAAAGAGTAACTGAACATTCAACCCACAGGAGTTTACTGTTGTAACAGTGGTGGGAAGAAAAGAACCCAAAGGTGTTGGGTTCTAACAAGCAGCCCTCTTGTTAGAGAGCAGAAATGACACAACTTCTTGTTTATCACAGCATGAAAAGGGGCCTGGTGTATTCCTCTTTACAGCTTGGCCATCCTGACTCCAACTATTCACTGACTCTGGCTGCAGCAAGCTCCTACTGTAGGTTTCCCTTGCAGCCTCTGACTGCTGGGTATTTCCTGCTAAACTCTGCGTGTATTCATTTACAGACTGTGAGTGCAGGCTTTTACCTAGCCAGACTGTGACTGCAGGTTCCAACTACAGGCTTTAACTGCAGACCCAGACTGACCTCACAGCAGTGATTCTCTCTCCCCAGGATCCATCTTCCTCATGACCCTTCATGTTCATGACCCTCCATGATGATCCCTTTACCAGCTAATCCACTCCCTTTTATCACATTTATCTTTACTGGATACAGCTGCGACTGATCAGGGGCAAGGCTGTATTGGGTAATTAACACAGCTGTTATTTATCAGGGACAAGGTCACCTGTAGTCCCCTCTCCTACACAAAGGAATAGGAAAATATAACTCTTCAAAAGTGGTGAGTTTTGACCTTGATTTATTTATTTTGGCAGAAGAAGATATCTCTGATCTTACAGCTCTTTTGGAAGTACAATTTGTTCCCCAAGACAAACTCAAGGTTGCCAAGGGGTACAGCAGAAACCTGTGCCACATGCGGGGCTGCAAGCAGTGACACCGGTGATGCCCAAGTGCTGGAAGTTAGCAGGGATGCAGAGTCAGGCCTGTATGCACAGTAAATATGACAGCACAGAGGCTTCAGGTGGAGCACTACCAGGCACATACATTAAAAAAATGTACCAAGCATTGTGTCCCTATACAAAAGTAGCTCCACAAACACCTTACTGCTGTATGTATGCTGGAATTACAGGCACAGAGCAATCTGGGCTGAAAAATCTTCCTGTTTTGGTAGGATGGTTTGCATTCCTCCCTAAAGACAAGTTTACATCTCTTCACAGGCATTCAGTTAGTTCAGGCCTGTTCGTTCCCTGGAGCAGAGATTCTTTTGTATGCCAAATTTGAGTACGTGGGTATTTTCGGTAGAAACATTACACCTTCAAGATATGCAGGCATCAAGTATTCAGGATGCAAATGAAGATTACATCTTTGTACAAACTGTATTCAAGGCAATCGTACTGGAGACCAAGATAATTTGAGGTGGCGTTTTCTTTCTTTAACATTATAGAATTGGGCTAAAGCCCAATTCTCTTCTTCTGAATGACAATTACCTGAGCCAAGCTGTGATTTGTGCCATCTCCTTGTATTTCATTTTAGCAATGTAACAGTTTGTTTCTTATTTGTTTCTTTAGTAAAAGAAGACTACTTATTCTACTAAAGAAGTAGTAGTTCTACTGTATTTGTTTCATAAATCTCAGAGGAAGACCCAAGGGGCATCTGATCAAGCCACCTCCAAAGTGGACAAAAAGAACAGAGGTTGCAAGGCAGATCTCTTATTCAGTGCTTTACTGAGCCACACCAGGTGTGCTTTACAAAGGGGGAGGATTTCCTTTTTGAAATCACACTATTAATATAAGTTGGGCAAAAATAATGTTATAAATGTACATTGTAATGTTTCATGAAATGTAAATTGCAAGCTTGTAGAAGAGAATATTACAGAAATATAGTCACAATCAATTAGTTGGATTTAGAAGCAATTATATATGGTATATATCCTATTAACATACACTTAGAAAAATATCTGAGGTAATTGCACATCTATTTATTTTTGTCACAGGATTTTAAATTAATGCACATAATTTTAACAATGGCCTGGTACACAATATACCAAAATTTAGAATAAAAATCCTTAAGAAATGAGACACAATTCATTCCCGTTTGAAAATCAAAGCCTTCATATTATCCAATTGTTTTGAAAATGTAAAGAAAATGTATATATATTTCAAAATAACACATAAATGTCTTGAAAAAAAACTTATTTTAACATATTGTATGGGTAGGCATATAAATCGGAAATTACCAAGGAACATAAGTTTCTTGGCATCTGTCATACAGATAAAGCCAAGAAAAATAAGGGTACTTTCTGGTAAAGAACTAAATTAATGGAATCTACCTCAAATGACTATACTGCTTGGGTTGGTAGATTCTGAAAGTCTTACACCCAAATGCTGCTGCCAGTTCCAAAGCCTCCTACTACTTAGAACTTAAGAACTAGCTCAATGTTCTCTGCTGAACAAGTGAGGTATTTAAAGAAAACAGAAAAAGTAAGGTGGTTTGGTTTTTGTTTGGGTTTTTTTTTAAAGAATGAAAGGCAGAAGAAAAGTCAATGAAAAGGAAGTAACTGACTTTTCATGGGGAAATTTTTTTATGAACAAAAATATTCATGCCTCACGTATCTGCCTCTCTGTGAATGCAGTTTACATGTTTTGCGTGTTTAGCTACAAAAAAGCACTCCAGCAAATTTCTAAGAAACAGAATCTGATTTTTTAAATCCTATTCCTATTGAAGATAATCAAGAGCCAAACTGCTATGTGTTACTTCCTTCTGTTACAGCCACTCAAAAAAACAATCTTGTTGATGGAGCAGAAGAACCAGGCAATGGTAGTCACCCCTCCACAAAACTGCTTGCACTGATCAGAACACTGTAACTTTGATCTGATGTTAAAAAGGTGACTCTACATGACACAACAGCCCAGCTGCCTAATTCTGATTTCTAAGGTGCTTGCAATGCAGAATGAACCTTACAGATAAAATCCTTGCCCCCAAATCACTTACTTCCCTTTATATTAATAAAGGCTGTTATTTCATCCCCTAATGGAGTAGTGAGATTAAAGTTATGACAGGAAACATCTCATTTTGGGAAGTTATGTCAAGAAGGGTGATTCTCACACACACTATGAGAAAAAAAAAGTCACATTTCTCCTTGAAAGGGAATATCTAGGTCAGATTCCTAACTCAGAGAATTACTGCATTAGTTACATGTGTGAGAGTTTCCCTGCACAGCCACAACTTTGCACTTTTGCTCTTCCTCGCCTCCTAATGAAAAACAGGCAGCTATTAGGACATTTTTCTTAAAAAGAACCCTGCATTTAATTTTGCACACACACAGACTTCTATGTATCTCTGTATTTCTGCATACTCCTAATCCTCAGCTTTGCATACAGAACTTCATTCTCTGTTGAAATTATCACCACGTTCCACTTCAATCCAGTGTGGCACCTGAACAGACCATACCTGACAAATGTCTTGCACCAGTTCCAAGGAGGGGGCAGGAAGTGCTGGGCAGGCCACAAAAGGGATCTGTAACACCTGGATTTGATTCACAACCTCCAGAGCATTAAACAGTGAAACCCATATGGAAGCAGCAGGGGAGGGCCATGCCTTCACCATGGGCTCTGGGAGGAGATGAGCCCTGCTCAGCCTGTCACTGAACCCCAGTGCTGTGGCCCATTCCTAGCCTAATGTCTCCCAGGGGCTCACTTGGTCAGGAAAATTTCTCATACCAAGAAACACTAGGAAAAGCACCTCCATTTTACAGCTCTTTCTCAGTGAATTCAGGAGGCTGAGTTTTCCCTCTCCACAGGAGGTTCTGTGTTTTGAGCCCCTGTAAGACAAGGAAAGGGGTTGGTCAAGGTGTATACAACAAACACCAAGATCCACACATCTTGCAGTCCATGTGAGCGACCCTTTAGCAGGACCACCTCAACACCTGTCCCCAGCTGGGAGGAACCAGCAGGGCCCAGGGCAGAGCAGCAAAGCCCACACCTGCTTTGTGTGGAGCCAGAAACACATTTCAACTGCATCTGACCCACTGAAAGCAGTGTGATCTTCTGTTGTCATATCACTTGACACTGCTTACACCAAGACAACAGCAGAAGAAGATAACATGACAAACATTGGTAATGAGCAGTTAATACAAGCTCCTGGGTGAAGGCTTTGACAGAATTTCTGCTTTTGTGGAACCTCCACTTCACAAGACTGTCTTCCAATGTAGCTCATTAAAAGAGCAAAAATGCTCAAAACTCCCTTCAAGGAAGCAAGGCTTAAAGTGAGCCAGCAGAGGTTTCCTGGGCAAGATGATGAATCAGTACAACTTCTGCAGCACATGCCTCCCCCATGTACACACAGAGCCATGCACCTCAGCCTGGAGGTCAATCAATGATTTTTGGACCATGTGCCAAAATAAACTCCCACGTGGGAAAGAAATCCCTGGAGGTTAAAATTCAGCAGTTTCAAGGGCTGAATCTAATAGTTTGTGTACATTCATGGCAAAAATTTGATCTTAATCAAAATGAAACAATCCTCTTCAAGAGTCTGGCATTTATTGCTAGGAAATTTCACTGCTGCTATCTTGTCAAGCTGCTAACTGGCCCTCTACAGAAACAGAGTGACCCGTTTCTCCCCAGCTCATCACAGGAGTGAAATGAATTCTTTTTTACAACTAGGGATTAATAATCATTGTATTTCTAATTTGCAGAAAGATCATTACTAAGAGCTTGGCTCTGAGATACAGGCAACTTACCTTCTCTATGCTACTATGCAAACAACAAATCTACCTCTCCATAATTTATTTGACCCCTTCTGCTTCATGGATGCCAGGCTCCATTATTTTATATCTTACTGACACTAAGATAAGAGAGCAGAAGTTATAGAAAATACGCATTTCATATCGCTCATCAGAAACTACAAAACTGTACCATAAACAATTTTCTGAGTTTTCTTAGTTGAACATATTAAACACTGCTAATTTTTAAAAGAAAATAGTTCTTTTAAAGATTATGAACACACTTTCAACTTGAAGACCAATAGATGCATTAGAAACATCTTCACATTTTGCTCCAAGTCATGCTTGACAAGTGCACATTAGAAGAGCGAAGGTTTATTCAAAACTTAAGAGTTACTTAAACAGAAACCAACCAAATGTGTTGAATAACACCCATTTTTGCAGTTGAAGCCCAGTAGAAATCAGGAGAGGTACTGATTCCAAGATGAACCTGCTTCTGGCCATTGCCAAACTGTCAGCAACAGTGGTAGCACCTCTGGGATAATGTATTTAAGAAGGGGAAAAAAGAGTCATTGGGCAGAAGCAATTTGCAGCCAGAGAACAGAGAAGAATATGTGAGAAGAACAACTCTGCAAACACCAAGGCCAGTGAAGGAGGGGCAGGAGATGCTCCAGGCACCAGTGCAGAGATTCCCCTGCAGCCCATGAGGAAGACCATGGGGAGGCATCTGTGACGCTGCAGCCTGTGGACATCCAAGGTGGAGCAGAGATCCACCTGCAACCCGTGGAGGACCCCTGCAGGAACACATGACCCTGGGAAGCCCAGGCTGGAGGTTCCTGTGGACCTGTGGTGCCATGGAGGTATGTTCCTGATGGGCTACACCACATGGAAGGGACCTCCACTGGAGCAGTTCATGAGAAGCTGCAGCCTGTGGGAAGGACTCACTTTGGAGAAGTTTGTGGATGACTGCCTGTCTCCTGCTGGAGTAGGTGAAGGGTGTGCAGAGTCCTTTCCCTTATGAGGAAAGGGCAACAAAGACATGTGATGAACTGACTGGAGTTCCCATTCCCAGTCATCCTATGTGGCTGCTGGGGAGAAGGTAGAGAATTCAGGAGTGAAGCTGACCCTAGGAAGAAGGGAAGGATGAATGAAAGTACTTCACGATTTAGGTGTATTTCTCATCATCTTAGGCTGATTTGATTGGTAATAAATTAAACTAATTTTGATAAGTTGAATCTGTTCTGCCCATGACTAACCAGTGAGTGAGCTCTCCCCATCCTTTTCTTGAGTCACAAGCCTTCCACTGTACTTTCTCTCCCGTTTCATGTTCGAATATAGCTTGGCAGGCTATTTCCTTGTACCATTTTGTTGACCCTTAGCTGTCTCTGTGTCCCAAGAGGCCCAAGTAAGTCCTTAATGAGAGTGGACAGCTTTGCCACACTCTCCCAGCGCCCATGCAGAGCTTTGGAGATCCTTCCAAAGCAGTAGAGTCACAAGTGGAGGGTGTCATCCCCAGAGGTCATTCTGAGAGCAGGATTTTGTCTTGGGAACAGTAACACTTGAGAATTACAGGATCATGTGTTGCCTGCAAATAACACTGCATTACTCAAATACAAAGCAAATCAAATCAGAGATCAAAGCCTGTAGGTTCTGCTCCAGGTGCAGAACATGAATATAGTTGTATTACACACAGCAACTGTCCTACAAACAGAACACCAGCAGCTAACAAACAGTGACCAGCACTAGCCCTGGCAGGGACATCATACAGTCTGATAAGAAGCACCAACACACCATGCAGTAAATAGATCCCTGTTTTCCCAGGGAGAGCAGATAACATGAAGAACAAACATTTCAGTGAGTCACTTCCTGTGTTAGTGACATGCAAACCTATGGTCTAAAGGTTCAATGCTGACACAGTGCAGGGCATGACTTTGCTCAGCAGCAAATCACAGAATGAGTTTGGACTTCATTTAAAAAAGCAAAAACTGCATTTTGTATGCTGCTGGCTCCTGCAGGGCCAACACAAGAACATGCTGCATCCAGAACCTGGGTTCTGGATGATTTTCATGATCCTTAACCATGACCATCAACTCACATGGGCTTCAATTCTAAGGACTGCATTTTATCTGCCACAGCTCTTTACTTTTTCCATACCAATGACAGTAAGGTTAAATAAAGACATTAATATACTCAAAGAGCTTCGTGTTGCTTGTGGGTTTGTATTCTCAAGGTAGGATTAGCAACTGGTTAGAAGAGTTCCAATCTGACTATCCAAATCATGTCCAATTGGTACCTTTCCTTCTGGTGACTGCAGTTCTTAAAAACTAAGCAGAAAATAAGGAACAACCCTATCGCTGACCATTTTGTTTTAAAGATGATGATACAATCTCAAATCAAAGCACAAAATTCCCTCTAGGAGCCCCTGTACATAAATCTTATCTTTATCTGAGGAACCAACAGTAGTGAAGTACTGGAAACTGAAACGTGAAGCCTTATAGAAAAAAATTAACTGGAATAGAATGAAACTTCAAGTTACTGCATATTAAGCTCAGGTACAATAATTCAGCAAGGTATTAAAAATTTTCCTGACACTTGTATCACCTAAGTGTAAGGCAAAGTGCTTTGCAGAGATTATGTATCTTGTTATTGCCTTCAACTTCAGCTCCTGTGGTAAAGACAGCTAAAATGCTAACTTTTAAGAAATTATCACCCTGGGATGGCACATCATCTGATGTGAAACAGACTGACCAAGAACTGAGACATTCCATTCCTCAAGGAACATTCTGTATAAACTGTTTTCACCTACTCACTTGTAAACACATTTTTCAGTTGCTTCCCTAAATTGCAGAAATAGTGCCATAAATGAGGGCTCCTGATGCTCTGAGTCCTGTCACTTCTCTGAAGCACCAAGACCAACACAACCCCAGGGTGCCAGCCATCCCAGGTCATATGTCTATACTTTTCTGGCAGAAGTGGGAAAGAAACATTTCCCATTTTATTTCTGACCATATAATGTTTTATTTCCTTTCATATGCCAGTCACATTTTTGAGCAAATAAAACATCCCCTGCTCTGCCCTGACCCATCTGCCTTTCTTAAAAATGCAACCCTGCTTATATTTTTTGCTGTGCCAAACAAATTCCTATTGCTTCCTGGCATGAGGTCATTCCAGGCAAATACTGGTACATCATCTCTCTTCCCTCCTGTCACCTGCTATTGCAGATTGATACTTAGGATTCTGTAGACAGGCACTGACGGGGAATAATACACAACTTGTCTGAGTCATATTCTTTGTGAAAATGGCAGGCATTTTCAGGCAATGGAAAGCAATCCATTTCAACAGCAAAGACCTTGTCCAAACATTTTAAATACAATTACTTTCTTAGAAAAATATATTTTTAAAAAATCTACAAAAGGAAGTATTTTAAATAAATTACTCTAGAGTATGATGTTTTCAATGTTCATGAGCTGCAAACTCTAAATAATTAACAGGCACTTTATCAGCAGTTTAATTTTGTTTTAATGAAGATGTATATCCCATCAGGGTAACAAAATCAACAATTCAGTAAAACAGTGACTATAATTTCCTATATTAACTCTACAGGGAAGAAGGTATTCAGTATCAAACAGTTCTGTCATTTCTTTCTCCAGAGGAATAACTTTTCGGATGCATTACTAATAGGCAAGGAAAACTGCTTTACAAAAAGAGGTTTATCTACACTATCAAGAAATTAAGACAAAAGTGATGCAGCTATGTCTGTGTTAATAAGAAATGCATTTTTTAAAAAGTGCTAACAACCTACAACTCACAGGCTTATGATATTAAGGCATTACAAAAAGATGCCAGTAGTGGTGGCATTCATGAAAAAATGTGGGGCTGGTTTTCAAAGCCAAGGTGCATTTTCCCAGCCTTTGAACACTTGTTTTAAAACCCAACTCCCCAAAACAACCATTGGACGCCATGATCCTGCAGAGGGAAGTGCAGAGGCCACAAGGTACCACAGACAAAAGCCCATTTATACAGAAATTCTTCCTCTAAAAAGAGACGTAGAGACTTCCCAATTCAGCAAATAAGTCAATGTGGAAATTCATCCTTGCCTCTCTGACCAGCTACAGACTCATCTCACAGCATCCTCAAATGTCTACTGCTGAGCAGGAGAGTGTTCAGGCTCCTGAACTCCCCTTAGCACTTTAATGAGATAAAAAATATTTGCAACATTTACACAGTGAACAAACATTCCAAAATTACATCTACCGAATGTGGGTTTGCCTAAGTAAGATTGTAAGATTCTCACCCTGTTTATTCCTCCTAAATATGTAGCAAAACTGGGCTTTAAAAATACATTATAGCATTTCTTCCATAATTATTTGGGGGAAAAAAGTTGTCCCTAAAAGTAAATGGTACTTATAAGAATCATTAGATAGTCATAAGCTAACTTTTCTGAAAAGTAACCAGAAGTTTGTATTTTTAATACAGTCCTACCTTGTTTAGTAACAGGAAGCATACATGGCATAGGCAAGTGTAGGGAGTCTCCTGCCTTTCTCTCAAAGAAACAAGAAAACCTCTGGACCACAGGAAATAACACCAATTTTAGAAAGTCCCAGTGGCATGAGGGAAAACACTTCAAATAAATCCGTAAGCCCTCAAAACAATGTTAAAGGACAGCAGATGTTCTTCCCCCCACTAGCTTGTTCAGAGACTCACACACTCCCTGGAAGAAGTCCTTTATTTGCATTGATTAAAATGGGTATTCAGATCCAGACTCATACAAATGGAGAAACTGAGATAAATAGCTGCATAAGGAAAGACAGGCTGTGCCCATCCTCTTCTTGCTGAAAAGCACCCACACCCTCTCTGAATACACAAAGATAATGAAAAAATACAGACCTTGAATATACTTTTTCTTCAGACTTTAATACCTTTATAATGTAAAACAGAGCCTGCAAAAACAAAAAAAAGGCAAGTCTTAAATTTTAGACTGAAAGCTACTTTGGGAATTAATTTCTTCTTTTGCTGCTTTGTGATATGTGGCTGACAAACCAGTGCCTTGGCTGAAATGCTGCCAAAATAAAATGTAATCATCATTCTAACTCCTGCCATTATACATCAATTCTGAAATTAAATCAGCAATTCAGATTCATCTTATGGTCAACTGTTCTTAGACAAGAGGCTTTCCCCCAGCCATCTCCACCAGGAAGCATTTCTGTTAAATAAAAATGGCAACAATATAGGCCCAGATGTGGCCACAAGGAAATAAAATTACATGTGGGGATCAAAATCCAAATGCAAAACCCCAGAGCTTTATCTCAAAATTGTAAGCATTTAAAATGCCACGTATTAACTTAAAAATTGATAATTTTATTCATAGCCTCATTAGGTAAAAGCAATCAATAAGGCTGGGAACAAGGATCAAAGAAAGCCCAGCCTGACCCACTAAACAAAAAAACCCCAAACAGTTGTGATTAGGACTATATTCTTTACTTCCTCCACAAGCAATACAGCTTTATCAGGTGTGATGAACATTCCATCATGGTCCTGAGCAAAGACTAAGCCAGGTGACTGAAGACCTCTCCTAAGTTTAGGAGTTATGGATTTGAATCTTCTTAACCAAAGCTGGTTGTAGAACAGGTTTCTTGTGTCTTGGACAACTACTGCAAACCAAGTAGGAAAATAATCATGGAGATCCTATCCCCACTGTATCTGGAAGAACAAGAGTAGTTCCTGTGACTTGGGTAGTTGGGTACTGAGTTCACATGTCAGCATCAGGACTGGAGATGCTCTGAAAGCTTTGCACATAACTACCAAAATCCCAAAATGTAAATTGTCACACAGCAGTCAGTCAAAGTGAAACCCACACTTACTATGGGAAAGATGTTAAGGGAGTTTCACCTGCTGAACCGGATCTAAGTGAGTCCAAGTAAGTCAGAAGTAAGAATTACTTCTGGTAAGAGGTGTTTTATTAATACACTAAAATGACCTGCTTCTGCCACTTCTCCTCTGCATTAATACTAATTCATAACCACAATCACCAATCAGCACAACTGAAACAGGTTGTAGTTTGAACTCCAACTGTAGAAGTAGTAGACAAAAACTAACCTGCAAACTACTTTTTTCTCATAACTTCAAATAACAACTTTTTTGTTCTGAGGATCTAGCACCTAAGTATTGCATAAACCACAGTCTCAAAGGCTGAACAATTCATCAGCTTAACATTCCAGTAAAAAATTTACAGTAAAATACTTCCTAGCACCAACAATTCTATACCTTCTTTCAGTTTCATTTTCATTAAAGCCA
This sequence comes from Phylloscopus trochilus trochilus, assembly GCA_016584745.2. Lineage (NCBI taxonomy): Eukaryota > Metazoa > Chordata > Aves > Passeriformes > Phylloscopidae > Phylloscopus > Phylloscopus trochilus. The sequence continues at coordinate 39,541,560 of WQNJ02000001.1, read as the reverse complement.
AAAACTTCTGAAAGCTAAGAAATGCACTATGTTAAGACACAGCCCCTAGACTCCTTACCCAAGAAACTACAGGAATTACCTGCAAACACAAGAACTGTGGTCATTATACAAAGGGTCATGTTGTGAACACAAAACCAAGTCTGTCAGCAACGCAAAAGGATCTTGGGAGTCTTGAGAATCTTGCTGTTAACTTACACAGGAGGTAAACTGGGACTGACAATTGCCTCTGTGCCCATTCCTGCCTGTTTGGTCTCCCCCTAGCACTTTCTCTTTCCTCCTCTGTAGGATTTTCCAGTGTGTAACTGAATCCACAGTACTACAGACTTTAATAATTTTGTGCTGGTAACCCATGAGCACAATAACTCTCCCTTGCTGGTGAGCAAAGAGCATCTACCCATACAGCTTGGAAAAGTCAGGCCTTCTTGCTAGGATTAGCATTTTCAGAAAAAAAAATATTAGTACATACTAGGAAATACCAATTAGAATAAAGTGAAATATTGGAGCTGACAAGAGCAAACAGCACTGTTATGTCAAGTCTGTAAGTTATATTTATAAACTGCAGTTAAATACCACCTTCTCCTACTAAATCTCTGACTGATCCAACCAACCTCCCCATCCAACAACTTACATCAAGGATTTTATGAATACAACTTCAAATGTAGTATGTTGACTGGAATTCGTAACTATGTATTTAACAGTGTACTGTATAATAAAAAATAAGAATATATGTTTCTATAACATAAAGAAGCAATAACACTTTGCCAGTGTCCTTCATTGACTTTGCAGGAGAAGGTCTGGGAAACAGTTTTTCACTCATGAGAATGAGGGAAATAAAGCAAGTATGTTCTCAATTTCAATTTGGGTTGACTGTTGGTATCCTTAAACACAGACACGTCCTACCAATTCTGTACACACACACACACACACACACACACACATATATATGTATCTAAAATTACTGACAATTTGCAATCAATGAATCAACTACATTGAGTACTCCTTCCACAAAACTGTTAACTAAATACGAATTTTCAGACTGGCATAGAAACTATGCTTAACCATTATAACATAGTATCTTGATAAAGGTATTCAAAATAATTCTGCAGCTGAAAGATTCAACAGAGCAAAACCACAGTACTTAATTAAAAGGGGAAAAAAAGTTAAAATGGAGTAAAAATAAAAGGAAACTTGAAAGCAGATTTCATCCTTCAACTAACCCAAGAAATAATGAGAAAGAAACAAAAGGGGAGATGAACAACCACCTATCTGAATACTGATTGTTCACCCAGGCTCAACATGAACTGGGTGTCAGACATTCAAAAACCTTTTAACAGAATGAAAATTACAAGCACTAACATTCAGATTATATCACTGCCTTTTGCTAAAAACCAGTCAGAAATCCAAGGTTTTCTACTGAAATGTAAGATTATACTCACCAAAACCACCACAGATTTACAGACATGTACATCAACAATTATGCTATGTAAAGCAAAGCTAATAAATATGCAGACACAAAACTTAATTTAAAAAAATGTTATCAATAGAGTATGAAAGGGCAGAACACTAAGCCAGCTTTAATTTTTGTAAAATTAAAATATCAGACAACCGAAAGGAACCAAGTATTTTGTCCATTGTACAGACCACAATAATATGCTAGTGAAAAAGCTGACCACTGATATGAGACTTCATGGGGGAAGGTGCAGGGAAGGAAGTTCAGAGATTGACCTGAAGCAAAAAAAAAAAAAAAAAAAAAAAAAAAAAAAAAAAAAATCAACTGTCTGGGACTATATAATTTACATATTTAGAAAATCACCTAAGCCTGAAATTCAACTTATCACTTGTGTCCAGATTTTTCATGTTAAACTCTGGGTAAGAATATTACTTAAATATTCTTAATGTAAATGTATACGAATTTTTTATGTTGTATCATTTCAATAAGAAAAAGCTACATTCAAAATTCTAAGTACTGGGAATACAGGGAAAACCTTGGCCCCTCAGAGGTCAATAGGAGAACTCCCCAGTACAGTTAAATTCACTCTATGGTAGGGTTATGATGTATAAGATACCAGTACTTGACTGTGTAGATGGAAAAGCCTAAATGTCAACTCAAAGATCTAACTGTAAATGAAAACTCATTCCCTGAAGGCATAATCTTTCACTTCCACACACCAACACAAAAATAAAGATCACAGGCAATGAAAAAATAAACCAGAAGGCCACACAGTTTGAAGACCAAATATTTCTTTACTTCAAAAATATATCTTCATATTCAAACTCCAAGTTGCTGAAATGTAGTAGGAATATACAATCATAAATTTAATTTATCTTGATCATTTGTATTCCTTGGCAAACTGAGCTCAGGAAAAACACTGGTTTTCAGTGAAGACCTCTGTTACCTTGTCTTCTGTCTGGGTTCATTATAATGTAAAACAGTCGAGAAATAAGCCTCAGGGTCACATAATCCATTCTCCACTAAACTCTGAATTGCCTCACAATCAAACTTTATCCAATAATGAATGAATTTGCTCATCATCCATCACAAGCACTCTTCAGAGTGTATGTCGAATTTTTAAATTTTCTTTTAAGATGAACACACAGAAGTACAACTGTTACAGAACTGATTTTGTTTCTTAAAATTTTGCAGAACTTATGGTCAGTTAGATAGCTAACCCTGTAAAAAACTGAACAAAAACTGAAGGAAATTAGAGTGTTGAAAATTTAATTTTTTAAACAGGATTTATGCCTTGGCATACCTCTCGTTGTTCTCCTTGCATGGAGAGTTTGTTTTTCATTCTTGACCTTAAATTAGGGCACACATAAAAATATACTTCATCCCTTCTTGCTTGATGACGTTACAACTCAGCAGTTAAATACTGTCTGTCATCATTTGCACACTCAAATCCTTTTGGACATGGCCAAACAATGATGGGAAAAACAGTAATTATCACAATCATAATTTAACCTCTGGTAAATTATTTCCTAAAGAAGTTCTTAGAACTAACACATGGCCTCCATGTAATTAGGTAGCAGGACTCTTCTGCATTGGCTGCATCAAAGATCACTTTTTTGCTAAGTTTCAGTGGTAAATGCTTCAAGCAGGAGGTACTGGTAGTCTTTTTAATATTTCCATAGCGATCTTTAGATAGGCTTTGGCCTGCAAAAAGAGAAACATACATTAAGCATTCCATTTTTTATAAAAAGGAATATTTCACAAATAATTAGGTATTTGTTCTTCTACATGCAAAGAGAAAAATCAAAGATGTTTAAATAAATGGGTTAAATTTCAGGAAAAACAATGTATTAACATGCAGAATAAGCACAAGCATTATATTAAAATATTGGTGGGGGAGCTTGAATTCAACTGAACAATTTGTCTTTAGCAAGCAGAGTCTATAGTCTTCCGGAAGAGAAGTGATGAGGAAGACGAGACTCCTTAGTCCCACAGGTACCATTAATTATAAACTTCCCTCATCCTGACAACCAGGATGCACCACGCACAGGACAGAGAATCAGAGAAAACAACAGCATTCAAAAATAATTTTTTGAGACATTTCATTACAGACTAGACTATCACTATGGAATTTCCTATTCAGACATTAAAGTATTTTTTTTTAAAAAGACACCTTTCCAAAAGACTGAAGTAAGTATTGGAAAGAACAAATTCTGCAACACTAGAATCCACACAGTTAGAGCTCTCTTTGACACCAGCCTGTGGCATATCTCATCAAGACACCTTGAGCTGGAGGGCACAATAGCACAGAACTGCAGGACTATAGAGAGCAACCCCAGTAAGCATACTTATGTTAACATCTCTAAAAACCATGACACAGCTAGGACCATGATCAGTCCACCATAAATTATTAACTAATCTAATGTCAAGTCCAACAGTGTATAAAGTCCGACACAGAACAAACACCAAAATTAAACCAAATTATTCCTGTACCAAGCTCAACAATTTGTAGTCGAAAGAGAACATCTTTTAAAAATCTCAAAGACTGATATAAGAATGTTTAATTAAAATAGTATGCTTGTATGTATGTATATACACACTGCACACTGTTCCAGAGGTTGATTATTTCCATTGTTAAAAATCTGCATCTTATCTATAATTTGAATTGGTCACACTTCAGTTTTCAGCTGGTGCATCACATTCTGTGTTTGCGTAGTACACAGCAAAGTCCCCCGAGCTTGCTCTTCTGCTCCTACTCTGTTAGATCATGACAAACCTACTCCATCTTCTCCAATAAGTCTGCATACAGAGACCACACCAACAACCTCTCCTGTTTTGCTCAAACAAACCTCCACACTGATTTTTCCTGTCTCCTACAGGATGGCTCTAACTATGAATTAGTCCTTGTATCCCTGATGAGCCTTTAAAACAGCAAACAAACTGACATATGCCAGAGGCCAGAGCTTTGGGGGCAGGAAGAGAAGGTCTGTTTGTCACACCAGGACCACCAGCACTCACTGTCACTGCTCTAAACAAGATGTCAGCCTTTTGCAGGGCCATGCACTGCTCACGTCTCTTCTTTTTTAGGGATTGCTCCTGGCTTGCAGGGTTTTCTATTCTGGCACTCCCACCCTCTACACCTCATAGTCTCAGCGCTCACATTACCTAAAACCAAAGCCATAAAATTTTTTGAGTTTGTAAGGAATACAGACAGCAAGATAGAATTGTTTTCTCTCACATACATGACTTTGTGGCAAGAATGACAGAATTTAGAACTTAATTCACAATCATGCATTTCAAACTTCTATGGCTACAGTTGCAGTGCAGTTGGGTAACAGCCTGTGTGCAACACTCACCTCACTCAGCTATTAATGCCCTGGGTGGTCCAGCTACCCCACAATTAACCACTCACCTAGACAACTTAATGGATTCACTTGAAGTAAGGTGACTGACTGAAGTCAAGCTGCCTTTGCAGTTAAGTATTTGACTAATTGGTGTAGGTGCACTCCAGGTGGGAATTTGAAACTATCTGGAACAGCTGCAGATTTCAAACTATCCTGCAGGCAGCTCCCACTTTGCACAGACCAATTCATGCATTTTAATGAGTCAAGTAACAACCTGCATAAGAAACCCAGCCCCTTCTGCAGACTACCCATGCTGTTTGCCTGCTCCAGAGTTGACCAAATTGTACACAGAATTAGAAATTCACCGTAAACAGACTAAACAGACTCAACTGCTTGTATAAATGCTACCCTATGTCAAGAGCCCAATAAACATACAATACTTTTCCCACAAAATGCTGTTAATGAGTGTCTGAGCAACACTTCCCCAATGTACACTGACCCTCATTTGCCAAGCAGCTGATCATTACCTTGCAAAAGGAGGTTCCTGGTGCAGCTCTCTGTAGCCAGCACGCCAGCATTACCTAGACAGTGTTCTCAGCAAGAGATCTTGCCTGCTGGGCTTTTGGTTTTTTGTTTTCCTGACCACTACTTCGTCTGTTGAACAGACCAGTATTCACACGTGTCCTTACAGAACTCTACCAGTCACCTGGCTTTGGCAAAAATCAACTGTTTCAAGGCTAGGTTTCCTGATTTTGAGCAAATCATTTAGTTGTGAGCCTATCAATCAATATACCTGAAAGGTTTAAATGGAATCTTGGTGACTATCAATATGGACTATATAAAAACAACCCTACATGTATTGAATAGTTTTTTCCTACTCGTGATCTTTTCAATGTGTCAGCTGTAGACAGAGAGCACAGCTCAGTTCAGGTATTTAATCCATTTAATCCATTACTAAGTAAAAGAAGTTGGGTTGCAACTGAAAACAGAAGGGTTTACTATTTCCTTTCTGGGTGGAAAACCAGCAAAGAAAGAGGAAAGGATGAGCTCTTATTCACCACCCATAACCTTTTTCATTTTAATGGCATAAAAGCAAACTTCTCAGGTCAGTTACTCCCTTAATGTTTGAAAGCTCTAAATGAATGGTTTATACACACTTTCTGAAAACCTTTTTTTTTTGCTAATAGACAACTTTATACTTAACATAGCAGTTATCATTCTTCCCACTTCATGAAGATGAAGTGCACAGGAAGACAGAATGCCCTAACACCAGACCAGACTTGTTTATTATGAACACTGCCTAGATGGGGTTTGAGAGCAGCACTAGGACAGGCAGAGGTAGAGCTGGAAGGTGATGTTCACAAAGTCAAAAAAAAAAAGCTGGGAAACAGCCACATGGGAGACTGCTCACCTCTCAAGCAGTGGTACAGTGCCAGAAGGGCACGGTTCTTAAGACCTCAAGGGCACAGCTGATGATGAAGTGACTGGTGACAGCATAGATGGTGGAGTAGGAAACAGAAAACCTGTAATGAAGTTCACCAGGAAATGGAGTGAAAAGTCCTACTTAGCATAAATAATCAGAACATCCTGGTTCACCGCTCTGTATCGAGTCTGTATTATCATGGGCTAAGACATCAAGGGTAGATTTAAACTGGAGGACTTTTTACAAGCTCTACTGTAATCCTAGGGAAATATGAGCCTTTGTGTTATGGCATTTCTTTCTCCCTAAAAATCTTACCCGCAAGGGAAGTAGGGAAGTATGCATCATTTCTAAGGTTACTACAGACTATACAGGTCAAACTCATACAGAGAGTCAGGCTGACTCTGCCCTGTTGTCATGGATTGGATTGGTTTGGCCTGACCTGCTGGTTTGCTTTCCACTGGAGTGAAGATCTTAGCCTGCCAACAGCTCACTACAGTGCTACTACAGTATCTGGTGCAATGGCCACACAAACACAAAAACAACTTACAATCAACAAAGTCAAAGCACGTAGGAGCTGATACCACACCTTCCTTCAGCCAAACCACTGCATACAAACAGCTTCAGACCAGCAACTCAGAAACACATACTGATCCTATCACCTGGCTCTAGGCCTCCTACATTATAGGATATAAATCCCAGTACTGACATGGTTTCTAATGTCTATTTCTGATTACAAGACTCCAAGACTAAAGCTGCTTAACAGCAGCCCAGCAATCCAAAGGAAAATCTGTGCAAGTCCTGACTTCCTGGAATATCAAACGCTCTGGATGCTGATATACCTGAAAAGAAGGAAAAGGAATTTAAATCTGCTCAACTGACCTGTTAGGGCTTACAATTTATTAATTGCTGAAGGAAACTAGCCATCATGTGCAACTAATCGAATAGTCACTATCACAAGGACAAATAGTAGTAGTCTTAGCTAACATCTACATGAAAATAAGCATAGCCAGCGAGTCATTGATAACTTTGGTTCTTAACACTCCCTGCACAATCACATTCCATTTACCAGTTCAATCAGATTTTTAAATAGCTTTAATTTCCACGGAAATTGCTAGTTACTTTGACATGACTCCAGCCTTCAGTGCATGACTACAGCTGCCTTTCAATGTCTGTATTTTACTGTGGTCAACTCAGAAGGCACTAAAAACATGGTAACAAACGCAGCTTTAAATGAGTCTGGTTCAGATAAAAGCTTCATGTCACCCAGAGAAATTCTTGGTTGCTACAAGAGGTCCAGAGATTATCCCACTCTGTCCTTCTCTGCAGAGTTCTACCGTAAGATTCTTCTTTGCATGTACTGGCAACTCTTGCCAAACTACAATGAAGTCTCAAGTCAGAAAGGCAAACAATGAGACAGTAAAAGTCAATCCATACCTTATAACACGAAATGAAAGAGACGGGTAAGTAAGCTGGATTTACGAAACTAAAATCTCAAAGAAAAATCCTTAGTGCTCATGGGAAACTTCCTATTAATCCTCTATATCAGCAGCTGTAACAGCCAAACCATTCTCGGAGGCAGCCCCAGCTGGGTAACACTGCCATCCCCAAGGTGTCGTTACAGACATCTAAAAACACATCCTGCCCAAAAACACATGGGTAAGTAGAACAGTGCAAATCAAATGCAGTACAGTAACATCCTTCAAACAGACTATCCTACACTCGGCATTTTCCTCAGCAGACAGAACCATAAATGAGGGTCTGATGATCCATTGTACTATCTACACCCTGAATGAAGGATTTGAACTGACACATACCAAATGGTACTGTGATGATTCAAAGGAAGCCTCAATGATAAAGGCATATTATAAATTATACCATGCAGCTCTCTTTACAGTTTGCTTTTCTTTTAAAAATATCACACCCTGGATTGACCACTCATTAAATGGAATTATTGATGACAACGAAACCACAAAACAGGATTCTATTACTATTTGCTACCAGTATTTCAATTTTTCTCCAACTACTTCTTGCAATATTTAAAAGACTGTATGATTTTACTCTGCTTATATATCACCCTTTCATAAGCATTCTACAGAAAAAGTGTTTCTGAATACAAATTTGAATTGTCGTTTTGGATGGCACTACAGCAAGGTTTGTAACATTCTGATTTAACTGAAAAGGGATTATTAACCAGACTTATTTTGCTCTCTTCCATCAGACCGCTGATGCCTTGTGTCCCTGCTTTCCACCTGAGTGGGCTTTTTCTCTGCCCTTATAAATCAGTGTGCAATTTATTGAACTCAAAATCCTTCACCTGTATATACAGGATGTGAATGGACACACTGGTACAGCAAATGTATTTTGTACTTGTTTGAGCTGCTTCTTTGAGCTTAAGACAGGTGGGAGTTTGGTGCTCAGCATTCACAGATAGCCTATCTGTTCTGCCAAGGTATTGATAAATCCACTGCATCATCTACGCTGTGATATACCCACAAGTTTCTAGCAGGAATTCCTCACAAGATATCCACCAACTGGTCCAAAGCTCTCTGGGCTTTAGGCTCACAGAAAGAAGAGTTCTCAGGAATCTCTACTTATCTTTCCCCCAGTGTGATGGAGACTTCACTGGGCATTTAAGCAGCTCTTTTGGTGGAAGAATAACTCCACTGCAATTAATCATGTTCTGTATCTCTTGCTGTGCTTCTGTTCTTCAGCTCCAGGATGCCTCTTCCATGGGAAAGCACCTGTTTTGCTGCTGGCTGCTTTCCCATGGTCACAGGAAGTTCCAGTACATCTGAGTATATCAATTTCACCTGGTTTCAGTGATTCCTCATTACTTTTCCCTATTCTACCATTTTAACAGCATTCCTGATTTTTGTTTACTAGCTTTTGCTGCCCAATGATTCTTGCATCTGTTTGAGTGTGCAAAAACATGGGAGCCTTGGCCAGCTAATCCACCCCACAGTGTGATGGGGGAGAAAAATGCTCAACTAATCTCCAGAAAGGTCTCAGTCCAGAAGGTAAGCCCTCACTGTTGATTAAAGTAAGAAAGTATTAGCTTCTTGTAGAGGATCTTGGGTCACTCCCAGCTGCTGCACTAGGCTGACCATGCAAGTACAGCAATATTCCATTTCTACATAATGAATTTTTATCAATGAAGAGTTTGGAGAAAAAGCCACAAACTAAGTAACTAAGCTGTCAGAAACACTAATGTAGACAATGTTATACCAAGAGCAAAATCATTTTACCAGCACTGTTACTTCTCCCAGGGGACTGCCTCAAGCTTCACCAGAAGAGAACTCCAGTCATCAAACCTTACTATCCTTTAGCTATATTGTCAGTACTTTCCATAAGCAGATTAGTCTTGTGTATTCTGTGCCTTCCCTGAGGAAGAACTTTTTAAGTTCACATGCACCATTCTACAAGTAATTTTCATTTTTAGTTCTTAGTAATTTCCTTGTCATTTGTGAAAAGGAAACCCCTTTTCCACCAACTACATCTAAGCTTTAAAATAATAAATTTAGACAAGTTTGCTTAGACATTTTGAAATTCTACTGTGAAGTCAGAGATACACTTTTATATATCTGCAAGGCAAGATGAAGGCCATGGCAGATGTGTAAGCAAAAATGTATCAACTGACATATTTTAGAAACCATTTTATTCTAGGCTTGACAGAGCTCAAAAGGTGTGACAACATGCTGGGTTTCTAAGAAGTCAATCACCATCCCTATTCCCTACTGTTTGAATCTGCTAGGTATTATTTCAGGTCTATGACTCTGTATTTCATCTGTAAGTGTGTTCTAACAAAATCAGCATAGAATTTGGTATGAAAATGCCCTGCACATTTAAGCGACAAGAGCAGAGAATTTCAGCAGACATTGTTCTCTACTCAAGAAGTTGCTAATGCATGAATAGCCACAATTTCAGTTTATTTGAGAAACATGGTGATGACTGTCATATATTAAAGATTAGAATCTCACCTTATATGACCTCTCCCACCCTCAGTTATGTGCTAAGAATTCAGTTTTTCTTTGAAAATATAAGAACAATATTTTTTCTGTCTTTAAAATGAGAAGAAAAACAGGGATAGAGGAAAATTCTTTTTCATTCTGTAGAGATTACTGACATTTAAAAAAAAACATATTCTCCAAGGAGAATTATTATCTCACAGACACAATGGCAGAGAAGGATATTAAGAGTTTTCCCCAGAGACACACATATTTGTCAATCTTTATTCCTCTGCATATTTAACTTAATTGCCACAAATGGCGATTATAACCCACCCTTTTGTTATCAAGAACATAGTTCAAGGAGGAACAGATGGTAAGACAACAGACTTTTCTTGCCTTTTTATTTTCAGAATGCTATCCCATACACGTCTGAATTCTTAGCTCAATAGTCCAGCAGGTTACAGACTCCTGGTTATTACAGATTTCAGATCCACTAAGCCTTCCATCTTAGTTTCCCAGCTGTTTTACTACAGCTTTGACCAAAGCTATGCATCCATTCAAACCTTCACACTGCTGATCAAACTTCCCAGAGAGAAACTACCGCATGGATTATAAGATAGCTTTTCAAATAGACCTGGACTCAAGATCACTACATTATTCCATAGCACGGGCCTTGCTCAAACCTAGCAAAAATATGGCATTCAATTAGAAGTCAACACACCATAATGCTGCCTCTTGACTTTCAAAACAAAATTACAATTTTAAGATTGTCACTGTTCTTCCAGAATCCTGTTCAGCATGTTAATAACACTGGATTAATGATGTTAATGCTCTTCTCCTCCCTTTTTTTTTGCCTTCTAAAATACTGGGAAGGAAAAAAACATTTCAGCATGTGCCTAGCAATCATGATATTGAAAAACCTACCAATATTCAAATGTTCCATAGGTACAGTCTACCTTACTGTGAATTGATTCTACCATCTGTTATCAGCATTAATCTTTTTTTTTTCACTGTACATCTTTACATCAAAGCAGTAGTCAAGAGTGCAGCTGCATTATACCATATACTGTGCACAGCACCCTGTCCTACAGAGCCTGGCAGACAAATTCTAGCAGAGAAAGAAAACAGCAGACAGGAAAATCTTACTCTATCAGTGTTAATAAAATTCTATAAGTACAACTACTTTTCTTTACAGATTTGCATACTTGACTCCCACCACCTCACCAACTCGCATATTCCACCAACACTAAACTGTTACGGTAAATACACTGAAAAATCCAATTAATCTTGTGTATAAATTGCTCCACCTGCTGCAAACAACCCAGGTATTGACAATATCAAGTTTTGTTTCAAACATCTTTGGATAAGACCCTTTGACAGTTTCCAGGCTCAGCTACCAAAAGGCTTAACTAACTGTTTCAGAGGACTGGTCTAGCTGCAAGGTCTCCTGAGGCTTGACACTGACCTTCCTCCTCTTAGCGTGCCAGGACTTGGATCAATCTTCTCTATTCTGAATGATTCAGCCTAATTAAACAAAACCAAACCCACAGAAGCAGAACAAATGACCAGGATTACAAAATCAAGGGCCTGAGTTACTTACTGATACTACCTTCTTTTACTTTATTTCCTTACTTCATTCAAACACACATTTCTTTCCAAAGAGCAATAGGAAGCAGCACTCTCCATTCACTTTCAGAGGAGAGCTTTCTGTTCTTCTAAATGCAGTGCACCAAACTTACAGCATCACTTTGAGGCTGAGAGATGACAACAGGCTGTCCTGAATCACATGTCTCCCGTATATTAACATGCAGTGGAACATCTCCTGCATCAAAAATACCAAGAAACACGTATGTGAAGACCTAGTATTTCTTAAACGTTTCCTTAAAAGAGCCCTAAAGCAACTTGAAATCCAATGCACATTCAGTATACTCTTTGAATTGCTTTATCTCAAAAAATTAGCATTTAAAATGCAAATTGGCTGCAGTATAGTTTCCTTACATCCATAATGAATAATGCCAAACATATTTTTGATTTTTCATTCTCTGAATAGAAAGAACCATGCTTTAGTCATTTTTAGAGAAGAAAGGGCTTTTTGCCTCAAACACATAGAAAAATACAGGCTGAGATACAAATTATTTTGTTTACATGAAATAAATTGCCTGAGTGTTAGGCAACTGTTCATCATGCAACTTACTGTTCAGCCTATCTCCTCATTGTAAGTTCTTTTTAATGCTGTTTTAAGATTTTAATCACTGTTCAAAAACTTCTTTTGAATACTTTATTTCCAAATAATAGCATTTGTTATTGTCCTTATTAGGCCTTGGATCCAATTCAAAGGTGGACAAATATTCAGTTCATTCTTCTTTCCAACAGAAATCTTCTTTATATTCTGCTTTTATAATGAGCAGGGAACTGTCAGAGAGGAAAGGAACATTCTAAAGGAGAATCAATTAGCAGCCCTATTCCATTCCGAGACATACTTTCTGAAAGACAGATTTTACCACTACAAAAAACTTAAGAGATTCCTATGTTTAGTTCACTGCTACATAAATAATGTTGGAGTGAACTGAAGACCAACTTTCTTGTAGACCCAGCTATATTTTACATCATGGATAGATGAACACAGAACAGCCTACCTTAGTTCAATCCTGACATATCATAAACTGTGTAAGTTTAATTCATAAATTTTAGCAACCTGATTTAACTTAAGCCAAGACCAGTGTAAATTACTGAGATCCAATATATTCAGAAGAAGAAACGAATTAAAAAACTGTATGAAAATTGACCAAGATTAAGAAATAAAAAAAAAAACAGAACCCAAAGCAGGTAAGAATACAAACAAAAATAAATGAATAGTAAACACAAAAGCTGTGGCTCCATGACTAGTGCTGCATCTTTGAAGAACCTTATTATTATTCAGGATAATTGCAGTCCATTTCCTTCTTTTTTTTTTTTTTCTTATTTATTTCAGTTATGAATAATTTTGGGTATAATAGTCTGTTCATGTATTCATTAAAAAAAAAAAAAATCGGGGGTCCTCTAAAAGTTTTCTAACCATAAACATTCTTAATTGAAAAATAGTAACTTTGTAAATCTTCCTGACATTCACTTCCAGCTCTTATTTTATGTAGAGACTAACCTTCTCTTTTTTCCTAAGATGTTTTCTTAATGAAAAAATACTTCTTCACTATCAGCTTAATAACAACCTCCAATAATTACAAAACAGTGGCCTCTCTCTTTTCGTCCTCGGACATACAATCATATGCTGGTACTACAGGAGCAAAACAGGACTTGTAAAAACAGAAGTGCAGTCAGAAGATAAAGAAAAATGCACTATAATTTTTTTAAAAATAAAAGAATTTATAATCTAAGCAGAAGACATCAAAACCATCTGCATAGCTGTTTGGGTGATAAGGGTTTGAGGAAAATAAAACTTTTGCACTATTCTTCACTACCCAATGTGATGGGAATTTGTCATCCTAAGTTTTTCTGATATTAACAACTACTGCTCACTGCAAAGAAAGAGAATCATTTAAATTTACTGTACAAAGAAAAACCAAAGTTTTAAAAATCTGACAGTCATTGCTGATGGTCAGGAACCAGACAGTGAAAAAAAAAGTCAGGATGAAACACACAGAAATTATCTCAGTATTGTGAATACCAATGGCATAGCTTTCTGGTTATGGTTACAGCCCTCAAACTTCAGGAAAAAATTTCAGACACAGAGAGAGAAAAATCAGCAGTACAAAATCTCTCTCACAGACCTTGTCACATTTTCCTTTAGAGAACAGTAAAACTAAAAGACAATCAGAAGCATATTAAATAATGGACTACACTTGGAAGTCTCATGGCAACTGCTAAACTTCTGTCATAAACAAAAATAAGGTATTCAGTAATACTAATGACAGCAAACTCTGAGCAAGTGGAAGGTTGATACTTTTCAATCCTGCACACTGTTAGCTTGTGGAATTTCTCAGATGTTGGATGACAAACATCTTGTTGGGTTTCCAAGGAGGACCAGGTGCTTATCTAAACACACGGAACAGCCACAGCTGTCAGAAAATATAGGCAAAATAAATTTAGAATTACTTATTTTAAATATATGCACTTTACAGACATATATGTAAAAATATGTTCTCATGGGTTTTTTTGGGCAGAATTCAAGTAATACTGAGATAAAACTTCCATTTGGAATGGATTAACGTAAAATCTGTAAGCAGTAATTCTTGCCATACCATATGGTATTATTATGTAATGGCTATCCCTGGAAGGAGGAGCATACTAATCAGATCAAGTACTGTAATTCTAAACGTAACCCTTAGGGTATTAATCTTAATCTTAGTCTGCATTGACAGTTTGAAGTTAAACTTCACTCTGCTTTGCTTTGTACATCTCACCTATCCCCTGCTAAATCTGTACATCTCTCATATCACTCCTAATTAAATCCAATCACAATCAGTTCTGCACTCTTAGGAAATAACAAAAACCAGCTATGGGACCAATGCCATGGTACATCATTTGTGCCTCTGTATATAAATGCATGCTTGATTCAACTACTTGCAGAGCATTTGCATCCATCCACATAACCCAGGGCTGTAGAAGTCCCCCTGGGCCCTGATCACAACTCATTATATATTCAGAAAACTAAAAGATAGCCCAAAAGCATGTCTTTAATTATGTGTTGCTCTGCTATCTTAAGTCTATGTCAGACCTTGATGTTTCTGTGTTGATCTTTCTAAGTGAGCTTCCTGGTTCTTTATAATGAATTAGCTATGGAAAATCATTGAGATAATTAGAGTAATACATGGAAACACATCATTAGCACATGCAATTACCCCGTTTACCAACCTAATTACGCGGTGTTATATTCTTTACTTACAGCGCAGGTTGAACCATGCCTCTTAAAATCAGTAATGTATATTTTAAAGATCCATGTACATTTCAGCCTACAGGCATGACAGACATCTTAATCAGAGCTAATCATAGAATGGTTCAAGTCAGAAGGGACCTTAAAATCATTTAGTTCCAACCTCCCTTCCATGGACAGGGACACCTTCAAGTAGAGCAGGTGGCTCAGAGCCCCATTCAACCCGCCCTTGAATATTTTCAGGAATGGAACACCTGTAAATCTGGACAGCCTGTGCCAGTCCCTCACAGTACAGAATTTCTTCCTAATATCTAATCTAAATCTACTGTCCTTCAGTTTAAAGTAGCCCTATCATTGCATGCCTTTGTAAAAAGTCTCCAGCTTTCTTTTAAGACCCATTTAGGTACCAGAAGGCTGCTAGAAGGCCTCCACTGAGTCAATACATAACAACTCATTTCATTTAAAAGAAATAAATGAAAAAACATTTATTGATATTACTGGACAGAGTTTAGGTCTGTCCTAAGACTAAACAGAATTCTTGGTTATTTTTTAAAATTGCTGTATAGCCAGCCACGTAATGGATTTCAGGTAATATGCATCTTGATATCAAAACAATTCACATTCTGGATTGTTTGTAAATACAAAGATTTAAGACACAATTCAAGAATTTCCATATGCAGTCAACATCACCATTACAAGACTGACAAGGAACAGAGCACACTACTTATTAGTTCCATTATTCTGAAAATGGTCTGAATACAAAGTAATACAGGATTATGCAGTTTCATAGTTCAGTTAATGCTTCATGCACACCGTTAAATTTTTCCTCAAAAATAAACCATTTCCATATTCTTACCCAAAATATCCAATCCAAGAGTTTTTGCCAGATCTCTTACGCCATCAGCTCCAAAAATATGTGTCTCATGCTTACATTTGGGACATTGGAAAACACTCATATTTTGAACCAGTCCTAAAACCTGTCAAAGGAAAGGAAAGGAAAGGGATGTTCAAACCAGCACTGGTATTTCCATTATTCAACTCTGATAATACAGAATAAGTTATCTACTAAGAACCAACACAGAGTGGTTATTTAAAATAAGTCATCAGCTTTTATTGTCATCTCAGTGGCACTATCATCTGTGCATTACTTCAATTTTTTCACATTTTCATTTCTCAAAAGACTAACAGCCTTCTTTGTAACAAAAACTACTCCTTGCACAAACCTAACCTGCCAAGAACTCTCCCTGCCAGTAATTCAGGTGGTCTCTAGTTATTAGAGAAGAAACATATCCACTATGCTAAATGAAGCATGTCTAGGAGGAAACAGCAGTGTTCAATGCAACCAACACATATTTTTAATTAAAAGTGATTGTACAACTTCTGGTACTGAACTTAAAATAAAAAAGTATATTATTTACAATATCATAATAAAAGTTTCCTTAGCTATAAGCTGAAATTTATCAAGAAATGGCCACCTGGGTTTTTTTCTATACAACCATAAAATATATTTGCCACATCTCCCTTTACTTATGTAAAACTCTCAGATGGTTTAAAGCAAGGAACATTTTAAGAAATAATGATGTTTAAAAAAATTTTATCTGCTTCCAATTTAACACCTCAAACTGACTTTCCCCCTTTTCTACTCTCTCCCAGGGACTGTCAGAGAAGCAAGAGGAACAAGATTCTATTTACATCACAAGTAATTTTATCATGCACTTCCTCAATCAGCTGAGACGCAGAACACTACATGTCCAAGGGTACAAGGGGCAAGGACAGCAAAAAGGGACCTGTACAGCCACAGCCTTCTATAAATGATCTCTAAGCAGGCATTCATCCTGCCCTCCCCCAGAGCCAAGTCATGGAGTTTTTACTCTGTTGGTAAACTGAAGAACACTGAAAGGAGTATTTTTTTGACAAAACAAAAACACTATTTTCACCAGGATATAGGGAGGCCATTTTTGACAGTACACTGGCGGGGAGGGGGGGAAGTTATTTGAAATTTACACTTTATATAATCAATTTTCAGGTATCTTGGGGTTTGAACTTTCTGTTCTCTTCAAAGTACTCATACAACATTTATGATTCAGCAAATTTATCGAAGTAAATTTTATGTAGTCTATTATAGTTTTGTGAATAGTTAAGCATTATTACAGATGTTTTGTTCATATTTTAATAACCTAGTAACTAAGAAGTCCTTCAGCCAATACAAAAGCAAATGCTGAGATACAGCTGTATCTCCAATGCTAGACCAGTTTTAGAGGCCTTATACACTGTCCTTTTTTGTTTCCACTTAAACAAATCTTACTAAAAGCAAATGACATTTCAGCATTACACAATAATTTTAATTTTTCTATGTTGGTCCTGTTTAGTGCATATTTAATAATATATAATTTATTCATCTGGAATATGAAGGTGCCATTTAAAAATACAATGGGGTATTTGCAAACACACAACTTTACTGCTAAAGTGTATTTTTACTATGCATATTTCTGCACATGTATTTACAGAGGGGACCTTCAGAGCTTTTAAATCTACAAAGTAATAGGTCTTGCTCATGAAGTCAGTAATAACTATCATTTCCCTATTCAAATAATAGACTTGTAACAGCTTCAAAGCAGCTGTTACTGTCTACACAAACTCTTCTGTAAGTGTGTGTGAATTCTATCCTAGTCCTCGGTGAGCTTGGCAAACTTGGCTCAGGAATGACAAGTGAAAGCTTCTAGGCAGCACAATACAGCAGCTGACCTAGAGTAGCAGCACGGAGCTGCATTCCATTCAGTCTCATCCTTATTTGAAACGTGAAGAGACATCTAGCAAGAAATAACAGGAAATGAAGAACTCTTTCATTAAGAGTTATCTGCCCAGTTTCTGAATGTTTACATATTTCTTGTGCTCAGCTATACCTTTTGGTTACACAATAAATCATGCTTAAATCCAAATATACAACCTTCTAAGTTAAAGAAAATACAGTGATGAAATGAAAGTTCTCTGTATTTACATTAGGAGACAACTCCTGAGAAACCCACTTCAGTCATTCACTGTACTTAAGGACAGATGGTGCTGAGGTCTGATTTCAGTCTGATGGGGACTGAAGTGACCAGGGTTACAGTTCCTCTGCCATCAACTTCCTATGTGATCAGTCAGTCACTTCACATTGAAGGGCTTCAAGTAAACACGCACAGTATTTCTGTCTTCCTACCTTTCATCTTAAAATGAGCAATTTCTGCCTGTAATATCTGCTCCCAACATGAAGGCATAATTTTGGTTGGATACTCTGGATGCTTCAGAAATACCAGTAAGAACATAGCAAAATATGCCATTTTAGTACAACTCAGAAGGAAATACATAGCTGAGTTTATCCAAGCAGTTTTTTGAAACCTGCAAAATCCATGGCATAACCTTCCAATTCAAGGAAAATTCCAGAAAAGTAGCAGATTTAACTAAAACCTTGTCTTTTCTTTCAGGGATATGACTGATAAGATAAGCTATAATTAATAAAACTCAGCCTCAGCAGGTGGAAATAGGCAGGTTTTTTCCTAAATACTCAAAATTCACTTTAAGTCACTCTTGGGAATGCGAAAAAAATCGGCCAAACTCACATAACAGACAAGAACCTTGAAACTTGTGACAGAAGTCAGCAACACTTGGCAAATTCCTTCTTCACTCTAAGTGTAGGTGTACTCCACTGCACAAGAGATGTCACTCCTCTTTTAATTACTATATCCTAAGACTGAAAATATGAATTTTGCCCTGTAATCCTGGTTTTAATGCTGGCGGTCCTTGCCAGATTTTCCTTAGTTCCTTTCAGTCATTCTACTTCAATTTCAATAAAGGACAAACAACATTAACAATTGTGACTTTACTGTGTATGTGTCACTTGAGACTTTGATAACTAAGAACAGTGGGGTGAGGGGAAGGTGGAATACATTGGCCTGGACGTACATGGGAGAGAGCATAGTTCATTAAATACTAGAAAGTATACTCAAGAGCTCAGCAACCTATAGACTCTGTGCTTTGAAAAGTCAGCTCTTTGCAAGCACTTTCTGAAAGACTAAAAATCTTTGAAATTAGAAATTTAAAGATCAGTTAACTATGTAATCAGGACATGTAATTTTAGCACAGACCTGCGGGTTTCACCTCTTCAACATAAACCTCAGGTCTGAAGTTGTCCATGAAAAATTATGTCACTTGACTTTTTTTAGATCCTCATATTTAGCTGACATTTAGAAATGTAGTACATAGGCAAAAGCTGCTTTAAAACTCAAGTAAATGACACATTTGTACACATGTATATATTGGGCAGAATAAAATGAAGCAGGGTAGAATAAAATAAAGCAGCATAACAAAAAGGTATGGCCTGGTTTGAGCATTATCAAACTCAACATGTTTACATGTTTTTTAATAATAAACAGCTTTATTGTGACTTTTCACTTGATTTGACAAGATCTGGTAATTCCGATGAACCAAAACAGATCCCACTTAATGTCTTATATCTTCCACTAGTCAAATCTTATATCTTCCACTAGTATTAGCCAAGCCCATCCTAGAATGCACAATTTTCTTGGAGGCTATTTTCTTCAAAGGACATTGAATAACGCAGTTTTAGAAAGAAATCTTGGTAATCTCTCATTAAAACAAAAGGAAATTTCAGTGAAGTCTTAACTTGAACACAATTTAAATTGAAGAAAATAATCGTACATCATTTGAGCAAACCCAAACATAAAATCAAAACAAAATGTTCCGTATGTTATTCTCTTGTTTTCCTTCTGGCAGCAAATTATAAATGTTACAATACTTTCATTTTGATGCAAATATGCTTAAAGAATAGTTAGTAATAAGGAATTCATCAAAGTATTTCTTTTGTTAAGCCATCCTCTAAATTAAAAAAGGGAAAACATTCACTTCAACTTTCTGTTGGATTTTTTTTAATTAGGAAAGCACTAGCTATGAAAGAAACTTCCTTTCCTAAGAAAGGGTAAAAATGACCTTCACACAGGTAAGCAAGAAAACATCTCTTTTTCCTTACAGTTTATGACAAGGAAGCATTTCGAATCATATTCTTTCACCAACTGCCTATTTCAAAGTAAAAATGAATCTCCACATAAACATGTTCTAGAGTATCATAAACATGTTCTAGAGTATTACATTCAGTTACTTAGCAACTTGTAGCACCCAGAGAAAATACCAAGTCAAGGATGTTAGCCTGTTTATTATTTTCTCTTAATTGTGGATATTCTTAAATTTCTCATTTCTCAAACAAGTAAGCTAAGATGTAAGCTATAAACCTCATGAAAAACAGTGATCAGACAGCCTTCTACTTGTCACAATAGTTACAGAGCCCTTAAAATGGTAAAGTAATTTGATATATGCGTATTTCCACAAAAATTTGAATTTGCTTCTTAAAAAATACCAGTAAATGATTTTTCTATATTTCACACAATTTTAAGCCCCAACACAGACAGTGCTGAAGAGGACATGTCATGAGGACACAAAATAAAACTGAAAGGCATGCATTACTTTGTAAGATATTCTGTTCAGCAATCTGATCCATTCCACATGACTAAACAAACAGATTTAAAACAAATCATTTATTATTATGGCCTCAGCGTGAGGAAATTCTCTCCTTTCTGTTTAACCAAGTTCCTGATATGGACAGAAGATGGATTCTAAGCCTTTTAACAAGAACTTATTAAATTCAAGTGATTTCTGAATGTTCACCTATTTCTGCATATGGAATTTTGTTTTTACATTTTGGAAAAAGAAAAATCTACTGGCATTTTTCATGTAGAGACTTACAGGTACATGGACTTTTCTAAACATTTCAGCTCCTTTGCGAGCATCCAATAAAGCCACGTCTTGTGGAGTGGAGACAATCACAGCTCCTGGGAAAAGAAAACATGAAATCCCATTAAAATGTATATTATTAATTATTCTGCTAAATACTTTAAATATTTAGTACATGCTACTAAATTCAAAGTACACACATTTATATGCTTTTAAGGAAGAAAATCATGCTGGTTTTGTGTTATATAATGATCAAAAATAACAGCTATGGTATGAAGTGATAAAAATATTTTAGATACTTTTACCATAACTTTTTCTATGCAGAAACCATTTATACTTTCTAAACGAGAAAAATTATCTAGTATCATACAACCATCCACATGCTGACAGATTGCAGAGGTGGTACTCTGGGAATATCTGCACAGTAACAGTCCCATGCCATAATTATATTTGAAAGCTTTTAATTTAACAGTAAGCCTTGTTCTAAAATCTGGAGGCAGCTGCTTGTAATCAGACTGCTGTTCTCTGAACCTGCTACACTTTCTTGAACCGTATCACACCGATGCCACTTGTATAAATGATACCAGAGGAAGAGGCCAACTGAAGCATGCTTTGGTTTGAATGTAGGTACTAGGTTTGAATGAAGCAGTGCTCACTGTTCAGACATGGCTCCAGGTTACCTGATAATTAGTACTCCTGAGAATTATTAAGCATACAAAACAGAGCTCCTTGTCAAAGTTAGATTCTAAAGTAAAGTAAGCCTACAGGTTACTATCCCATACTGTCATTACTTCTTGATTAATACAGCAGGAAAAACTAATACAGACATCAGAATATTCCACACCACTTCACAAAGAGCATCTTCTTCCAAATGCTCAGGGTTTTCAAATCCTTTTTCGTCAAAATTTGCAACAAAAAACTGTTCAGGCTTGTCTCTGTTTTATAAAAATGTAATGTACAAGGGAGGATTACTGGTGAATTGATTAGCTTTGGTTTCACACTGACCGTCTAGTGTCAAAAGTCTTTATTACAAAAAGATTTCTGCAGAGTGACATTATGCCAACCATGCACAAGAAATTTATGTCAAACTTCACACTAATAGCAATTACAACAGAGACTTCTAGATGCTTGGGACAATTTGCTACTGGGCCTGCAATCCTTGGTGTACACGGCAAAAGAAGAGGTGGACAGATTTCCAGAGGCACACAGCCCTGGCATCGCTGGCAGTGCCCAGAGCACCAGAAGCCCTGGCATTCTGAGAGCACTCCTGGCTCTGGCAGCACTGGCACAGGGAGCCCTGCCCCTTAGACCATCCTCCTGCTGCCGGGTGGGATCTTGCCTGCTGACAGCCACCCGTTTCCAAACACCGCCTGACAGTGTGTTTGAATGTTTTCAGCCAGCATTCTTAACCACCAATTTGTGAAAGAAAAATACAATCTGGCACCTCACTCCTGAAAAGCTGCCAATCTCTGCCTTACACAGTATTATACACAAGTCCAAAAACTGAATGGCACATGTAATGTACCAAGCAAATACAATTTTCCTATTTGCTAAAACTCTGGCATCCAAATAATTTGCTGGTATTCCCAAACCAACCTTTCTTCAATGGCTTCACAAAGAAAAATGTGTAAGCCTTTCAGTGACACGGAAATCACCTTAGCTCCTCATTTCACCAAACACAGGGTTACTTTAAAACCAGCATTGAAATGTAAGGTCAATTCCACAAAATGAATGCACCTTTCCCTAAAAGCACAGGCCACAAGTAAATAATTTAGACTCAGTGTCCTTGAGACTTCTGCATATTTGTAAAACAAAAATCTTTCAATACTTGAACAGAATGCTTATTGCTGCTTTCTTTCCAAGCAAAATTGGAAATACGTGCCTTGTGTGTGTATGAACTTTTATTCACACTCTTCTCTTGAAGATGCTAGCTCAGCACTCCCTGGATCTTCACATAGAATCTAATATGCAGTCAACAAGATTGAAGTCTACATTTTCTGCTTCATTATTAATTGTTTTAAGAATCTAATAATTGGCATGACATGAAGGACAGACTATGCACAACAAAAACACCCACCAGAACCACAAGAAGCTTAACAGAGAGATATTTCTTACTAACATTCTCATCCAAGGGGAAAACAAAAATGCCAAAAAGACCCAATGGCACATTACAGAGTTTGGGCTGCCACAAGCACCAACTGTCTGTACAAAAAAACTTGTGGCTCCTGAAATACATGAGTTAAAATTATGCTTGTGGACAATTTCCATGGCTTCTTCCATAGAATGAAAGCCAGTGCTCAAGAAGCTCCTGTTGAGGGTGTACTAGTTGTTTCTCCCCTAATTTCCTTTCTACTCTGAGCTAGTTACAGGCAAAATTTATTCACAACTAGCTTGTACTGACTTACTCCAACACCCCATAAAACAAGTACCTTCTCTCTTTCTTTGGTACATCTGCTAGTCCAACATACCCAACCTGAATTTCAAGAATTCAAATGATTTGCAGTATTATTTCCTTTACTAGCAACCAAATATGGCAAATGAGACTTTTCACAGAGCTCCCCTCCCTGAATAAGTTTGCATATATTTAATTCAGAAAATGATTGAAATAGAAAGCAAGAAAGAATGCAGCCTACACTGTCCTTGCTATCTCGGCTCTACAAAGTTAACAGGAATATCAAACAGTAAGGAGTTATTTTGATCAATAAAGTAACGATGGAATTCATGCACACAGTATGTCTCTTGAAGTAGTAATGCGTGCAATGTTTACACAAGTGTCTGAATGAGACAAACTGAGGCTGACAAATTGAACGGTGAAACTGCAGAAACTATAATGCTATCACATCACATGGTGAAACATACTAAAAATTCTGTGTTTGCAGTTGTATGCAGAAAAATAGTTTCTGTGCCTTGAGCATACTAAGTAGAGTACATTTATGTTTAACTGATTTACTCATGCATTCCATTTCTTTTGGATTTCAATGTATTTCCTTTGACAAAAAGCTGATGCATGTTCACTGAATAACACAGAATCTGTGAGTGAGTCAGGCTGGAAGGCACCACTGCAGGTCACCCAGTCCAATCTCCCTGCTCAAGCAGGGTCCTTTAGAATATGTTACTAAGCATTCTGACCAGATGACTCTTGAGTATCTTCAGTGATGGTGACTCCACAACCTCTCTGGGCAGCCTGTTCCAGTTCTTAATCACTTGCACATTAAAGAAGTTCCTACTTAGGTTCAGGTGGAATTTCCTGTACATCAGTTTCTGCCCACTGCCTCTCTTCCTGCTGCTCAGTATCAGCAAGAAGAGCCTGGATCTTTCTTGACACCCTCCCTTCAGATACCTATATGCATTGATAAGATCCCATCTCAGACTTCTCTCTAAACAGCCCCCAATACCTCTTAAGTGACATGCTGCCATTCCCTTTCTTCTTTGCCCTTTGCTGGTCTACCTACAGGAGCTCCATGACTCTATTGTACTGAGGGATCCAGAACTGGACTCAGCGCTGATGCAGATTGTATTAGTAGCAACTATGTTAACTGTATTTTTAATCCTCAGGACACATTATATATACAGACAGAACTAACAATACCCTGTAACACCGATGTTTGCTTTTCTATTTCAGCCCCAGGTCCTTAATCCTCAGTAAAAGAAAGATGTGCCAGCACAGCAGATTGGTACCCTTCTGGTGGACTGGTGCTCAGGAAATTACAAGCACCGAAACAGCCTATAATTTCTGTGTTTAGAAAATACCACCTATATTCACTGCATCATTAAGGCTTGCATTAGATGCTTGGAGTTACAAAGCCTAAGGTGAAATCTCACGAAACCTTAGCTACAGTCAATTTATACCCAAGCAAAAAACACAGAGCTCTAAAATGCAGTTGATCGGTAGCAGCATAGAAGGTCTACCTTAGGATGAAAAGGATGCTCCTAATATATTCTTTTCCCCCTCCAATGTCTTCACAGACAGACTGCAGAATCAAGCTACGTGTCTCTCATCCAAGAGAGATGATTATGGATCTCACCACACACAAGTATTAGACCAGCCTCTTAGAAAACAGTGCCACCTCAAAAGCGGTGAAGTGTAACTGACCTGGGAGACTGACACACAGAGCTCTGCAGGATAAAGACACAGAATAATTACATCTCTTGACTGACAGGCACTGAACATTCTTGGCAAGGAATCACATTCAGGCCTCAGTACAGCTGGAGATGGCCTGATTTGACCATACCACTCATGCACTTCTTGTAGTTTTTGCTACCTTTTCCACTGCATTAAAGTCAGAAGTTTGCATTAAATTCAAACTTCTAGGTGACATCTTCCAGTCACAAACAGCATGGTTAACCTGACTCTTCTCTACTGTGGATCTCTTCAGAGCCCCTCTGACCTTCTGTTCAATTTGTCCCTTCATAGATAAAATTTGCCTGCAATTACAGATACCTCTTTGCACTTGAAGATGCAGAAAAAGGTCTTGCAAGAACAAAGACTTCTGTCTTTGCTGTAACTTCAACTGGCAATGATTAGAGATAATCTAACATTAGAAAATGGTTCATCTTCTTGGATAAACCTTACAAAGAAGCTCCTTTAGCTTCTGTGAGTGGCACCTCATTACAAACAGAAACTTAAAAGAACCACAAGTGTGATTTTGCATTACAGAATCCTCATTTCGACCTCATAATATAGCTCAGAACTGTCCTGAAGGCTGGATCCTAGCTGCATCACACCTCCAGCCTGCTTGCTAGCCTCTTCTTGGAGGAGTCATTGAACAACTGCTCAGACAGGGGATGTTTCCAACAGCCATACATCCTCCTCTGCCCAAGAACTAGCAGGTTCTAGTCTAGATCTGTAAGAGATAAGGACACTACCAAATTGCCCACACAAAAAGAGAACAGAAACCTTACAGCAATATTCTTCCTGCTCAATGGAACTGTCAGTGAA
The DNA here is from genome assembly GCA_016584745.2 of Phylloscopus trochilus trochilus. Taxonomy (NCBI): domain Eukaryota; kingdom Metazoa; phylum Chordata; class Aves; order Passeriformes; family Phylloscopidae; genus Phylloscopus; species Phylloscopus trochilus. The sequence goes on along the minus strand of WQNJ02000001.1, from coordinate 39,515,806 downwards.
GCAACTGAGCAGAGGAGTATCACATGCTGGATAAAGCTGTCACCCTCATCTATACTGATCACTAATTATTCTAACATCCATTTCACACCAGATCACATGGGGAAAGATGTGGAATGACAACTCTCCCAGTGGTAAAATGTTTGGGTTTGGTCATGGCAAAGTGAACACATAGGCCACACTAATGCAATTTACAATGAAGTCATTATTTAGTGAAGTGAAAACACCTGTGAACAAGTACTGTCTGCAAGGTACAGGCCTAAAACAAAAAGCTCACAGACAATGCCACTTCACACTCCTCCTTGGCTATCTGAATTAGCATTTTTCTGCTCAACTCCATTCCACCTCCTGCTTTCAAGGGCATTTGCCAATCATGTCTAGATTATTATGAGAATTGTACTAGGCAAGAGCAAAGTCCAAATAGTCTGACAAATGAATATTACTTTTTTTTTTTTTAAATGAGAGGTCCTAATCCAAAGAGGAGAACTGGGTAAAAGAGTAATTCTACTGCAGAAAAAAAAGACAACAGTGAGATTACTTCAAAATCAGCTCCCCAAACCATTTTGTTGTTTACTTTTTTCCCCTGAAGGTGGGGATGGTAAGGAGCAGATTTGAACATTTACTTTTTTTCAGAAGAAATAGCTAGAGGAGAAAATGCAGTACCATTATTCATGAATTCCTCTCACCTTTAGCAATCATCAGCTGAACACTACGCTAGTTTCTTCTTCCTATTCAGAATAATTGGTCTAAAAACCAACAAGGCAATTGCAGTTAATCTAGTACTTAGCATACGCTTAGCCACTGTTGCCAGACCTCAGAGAGCCCAGTTTGCAAAGCCTCCATTCATCACAATTTTTTTCTGAATACCTGGAAACTATTTTTCAGAAACAATAAAATTTAAAGAACTTGCACTGAATACACTATCAATTCAGCTTCAACAGGTAATGTATGTTAAATCAAACTCCATGAGCCAAGAATGATATTTAAATTTATACTGAAAGTATGAGGTATTAATGTGTAAACTCATACTATATTTTGATCTCTAAGTTTACAGGGTCTACTGAGTCTGACAATTCATAATGAAGCACTAGGAGTGTCCAAAACTAAGATAGCCATGACAATAATTTGCATTCGTCAATTACATTTATTTTGACAACAGAAGTAGAATATTTCAACATGCAAATTATATTTGGATAAATACAAAGAACTGTTTTAAAATCCCCACTGGTGTGACTCAGAGTTTTTTGTTTTTCAATCTATCCTAAACCCACTTGCCTTGCCTTTCCTGCAGCCATCTAAAACATCAAAATACAGCAGGAAATGAAGAGTAAATCTACATCAAAATCTGATATTACAAATATTTGCCATTCAGAATTAGATCAAGTAAAATTTACTATTACTCAAATGGCTCCCTTAAAACAGCTTCAAAAATTTTCTGCAGAAACTAATTATGTACCTTCACCATGGAAGAAGAAAGGAAGCGCAGGAACTGAGAACAACATTGTATATTACTGTTAAATCAAAAGGAAAGATCAGATGCCTTGCACCTGTGGTGTGTACCAAAGTAAGAGATGTGCAACAAGGAGTAAACAAACACTTATACAAAGAGCAATGTCAGAATACAGACACACTTCTTATGCTGCTACACACAGTTTGTACTGTAGCACTGGGCCTTTTTTGATCATTTCTCTTCTGAAAAGACAAGAGAACAGCACCATACCTACTCAGCTTTCAATTTCAGATAGCTTAAAAAGTCACCCCTACACAAGTCACAATTCTTTTCCACGCTAAATCATGCACAGTTTTACGAAACATCAATGGCATTTTTTTTAAAGCTGATTTGAAACTCTCCATTTACTTTGTTTAATGTTCATTTCTGAAGAGACAGAACTCCCTGTTCATCACCTGGAACTCCCTGCTCTTGTACATTGTACAAACACAAGTTTGGTGTGTCACATGACAATTTAAAAATGCCAAATGTCTTCAAGTTGGTGGCATCCTTTACTTTTTCCTATTCAATGTACATTGAACAGAAATTTTTAATGTTTAACCAATAGAAATGAAAATAAGCTTTTTAAGTTTTATTTTAAATAATCTATCAAAGCACTTCTGCCAAAAAGAATACTATTATCTACAAATTCTTTGAAAATTCATATTTGAACTAACAAAAACTCCTTTAATAAATATTTCAGCCCTACCTTAAAAAAGGCATTCAGGAGACAATTAGGACATACATATTGCTGGAAGATGCAAACATCCAGAAAAATTACACCATTTAGAGGATAAGGCAATTAAAAAATGGTAGAAACTCTGTGTTACGTTGATTTTAAATCTGTGAAAGCAATTTCCTGTATGACTAGCAATGACAATGCTCCTGCTTTTACAGAACTTGAGAAACAGAACAGTATATACATTGCTTTCACTTCGTTTATCTTGACTAATTGTCTTTCTGATTCCTATTAACAACCTTTTTAGAGCTTATTATTGCAAAGATTATAGTATGTGCTTTGTGTGGGGAAAAAAGTTACTTTCAGAAGATGGGAAAATTAAGAGCACTGAAGCCTTTTACCTCTCTGTCTCCTTTACAAACACAGTCAGTTGGGTATTCATTACTGTAATTATTAAAGGATTGCTTGGTAAGATGTGACATTATTTTTTAGTCTCAGTCAGCTTCCCACTGGGCAGGTGTATACTTCTAATGGTTTTCACTGTTATGGTACCTCAATATCCAAAGAAAAGGGTGATACGACAAACTTTAGCAAATGGGAACAATTCCAGTATTAACCTGGAGCTGGTCCTGCCAGCTGAGACAGGATCAGTCTCTAGAGCTGTCAAGCTGTCACACTTCCCTAACACTGACTTCACTTAAACACTAATAAGGAGAGGGCAGCAGACAGCCTAATTTAATGGTCAGCCCCCACAATGCAGCTTCTCCACAAGGCTCTGAGACTGCCTCTTGAGCAGAGATGCTCTTGCTGCTTCCCACACAGCCTTCACACTCCAAAGGGAGAGAATAATTAACTGCTTTCCCAGTCTTTAGGGATGCTAATTATCCATCTCCAATAATATTTATTAAATTTATGGCTCCTTTAGCTAAATGATCAAACAAATACACAGAGTTAGATTTCTCAATTTAGCAACTAGGTAACGCAAAGGAATCACAAGCCTTATCTTTCATAATATCATTAGTTCATACTCTATCTTGATAGCAAACATCATAACACCATCTGAAACCCTCTGTTTTTAAAATGTTTAAAAAGCTAGAAAATGTGCAAGAACATTTCTAACTTTTCCAAGCATGCATGCTCAATATATGTTGAAGAACCCATTTCTGGAAGTTTTGTTCATGCAAAAGATGGAACAGAAGACTAAAGTAGAAGTAAGGAAGTGGAACTCAACACAAATTAATTAACAATGGACAAAGCCATTTTCTCCAGATTGACCCTGGATTTCTATTTGGAAATCAAACCTGCATCTGAAGAAAGCAGTGATGTTTATTCAGAAATAGGTACCACATTTTCAAGCTATCACAACAATCCCCATCTACAAGTTTGTTGAAGAATCACTGCGACATGAGCAAAGTTACAGATGATTAAAGAATAAGACACTAAATAAGATATGTTTCCTTGTAAGCTGATTAAGACTAATAAAACCAAAAGCCACTGTAGTTTTCTTTTCCACCTTCTTTTAAGGGAGGAAAAGTACCCACACATAACCGCTGCTCCAGCCAAGGTTGTGTGAGGCCGACAGTCTCTTTAACGATTACTGAAATCATAAGACTTATTTTGTTAGGTATTCCTCTAGTCTCCTTTTGACTCAAGAAAGGTATTGGACCTGTGATGGAGGAAAAGAAACCAGTCTTGTAAAATTAAAACCCAATACCATTATACACATCCTATCAGTGTCTCTCTAATGCTCAGATGTTGCAAAACTACAGTTTTTCATGCCCCATCTGGGCCAACCCACCACAAACAAAACATCATTACGAGTGCTCTTTCTCCCACTCACAGAAAAATTCTCTAAGTGGCTGGCAACAGTATGTGTGCGGGTTTTGTACATTTATTTAGAGGCAAAATAAAAATATTCTATGCTGCCTATCCCAAGGAAGCCACGAATTAATAATGAAGGAATCACAATGCAAATACTGTATCTCACATATGCATGAATGCAAATCAAAGAACAACTTTCATGCAAATTAGATAATGCACTTTAAATTTACTAAACTAAGATACATATGTTGTCTCTGAGGAAAAACAGAAATTATTCCACTAACACCATGACTGTTCAAGGCATCTTCAAAGGAAAAAGAAAGAACAAGAAAACCAGAGAGGGAACAGAGTCGCACAACACCAAATACTTTCTGCATCGAAGTAAAAGACAACAGAGTGCTTAAAAAGTACAAATTGCAAATAGACTTCCCAAACCCACAGATTTCTGTACACTGCTCCCAAGATATGATCATCAAATCTGTAACGTTCTCTTCCATTGAAAGGAACCAAGTTGAAGAAATTAAAAGCATGCAAAACAACGCCATGGACTCTTTGAGAGACAGAAAGCAAATAATGAGCGAAACAATAAAGAAGAAAAGTTGTTCAAGCTGTAATACACAAAAATGTGTCCTTCCAGTGACGGTGAAAAATAGCCACAATAAACATGAGAGAAAACTCGTCATGAATTTGTGATTTATCACAAATTCATCAAGCTAGTAGGAACACAGGAATTACGTATCTTATCATTCCCTGTCTGCAGTGTTTGTCTTCATCAAAAGCAGAATATATTTTTTTTTCAACTGCAAGAGTCAACTTCAGCACAGTCAACAAAATCAACTAATGGGAAATACAAATGTAAAGTGATGTTATCAGTCCTAATTTTATGAAGCTAGGATTGATGAAAAAATGAGCTGAACTGAACAACTGTAGGAACAAAGTGAAGCCGTTTCAGAATTCAAATAAAAATGAGACAGCAAAATTTAGACAACATACAGGATTAAAGTAATTTCCATCACATCTCTGTCCCAGAGAACCCAATGCACCACCATAATCACTCACAATCCTGAAAGCAGTGCAGAGTTCTGCAGGGAAAGGGCACAACAATCCCTTGAAAATCAAGAGTATAATGACCTTTTCTATGCTAAATTATTTTAACATTTAGGTGCACTGTACTAAACAGAAATTATCAATACTCGTACTTTAAAAAGCCCCTAATAAAGCCACAACTCTTTAACTGCATGATTTTACTGCCCTTACATACATTATTCAATTAAATGCTACCTTCCCAAAAACTCCTGTGTCACAGTCATGTTTTATGTCATTGCTTAAAACCCTGGGAGTTAAAAGGCCTTCCGGCTTTGCTACTGACACATACAACCTACTAGGCACGGTATCAAAGAAAATAGGTATGAATCACTGTTTTATTTTATTCTCTTTACTATGTAGTAGGTGCAGAGAACGAAATTTTGTACTACAAAACTTAATAGTTTTTGGAAAGACTGTCTTTCCTTCAAGAGCTACAGTTGACTTCTCCATCTTTTAAAAACTTAGCTTAAAGGAAAGTAACACAACTGTAATGGTACCACATGGAAAATCACTGATAATATTTCCAGCACCACATAACTGATAAAACAATTTCTTAGTATGCTGGAAAGAAAAAGAAAAGTAATTTTTGACTGGTGTTTTAAAATAAGATTTTTCTAAAGCTATCAAACTTAATTAACTACAAATCTCTGAAAGAGTCAAGCAATACACATACCTGCAATTGGAATATTCTGTGATACTGACAGCTGTACATCTCCAGTCCCAGGCGGCATGTCAATCACTAAATAGTCCAGCTGACCCCAGTCAACCTAGAAGACAACAACATAAATACATGTAGAGATTTACGTATTTTTATTTAAGGCACTTTGTGTTTTAATGCAGTTCTTGCTTCTTGTAACGTAAATAAGTGAATTAAGGACATCTAAAAGAATAATACTGAAATGCCCTCTTAGTCTCACTTTCAGCACAGGATCAAAACATTATTTTCCTGACACACCATCTTTGCTGATCACTAAAAACTATGAGTGCAACTTTATCATTAACTTAATTGGCATAATTATTCTTTACTTATTTCCCCCCCCAAAAATAGCAATAACTTAAGATGCTTACTTTGCAGCTGCTTAATCAAGGGTTAGAAGCATATGTTCGGTTAAACTCGGGCTAAAAACAAAGGGTTTGTGCAACAAAATCACTTAAGAGCCATTTCCATTAATTTAAGACTACTTTCCTTCCTTCTATCACTTGTTGAAACAACATAGTTTATTTACTACATACATATTTAGTCCTTTTTTTCTGTTTTGTTGTTATGAAGTTAGAGCTATCAGTACTGGATTTTTTCCTAGGAAAAAGAGGTGTTGGGAGAAAAGAAAAATAAAGAAACAGAACACCTCAGATTTGTTAAATTAAAATCACCAGGTATAATTAAACAGAGTGACAACAGTCTTAACATCCCAAAATTAAAAAAGTTTAATGGTTGCTAGACATCAAATGAGACCACCCATTAAACATAGTAGCCTCGATCATGAGAATGCTGTGATTACTCACATTTTTTCACTAGGACAGACTTTCCAGGAGAGCCAAAAAACTATCCCTAGAGCATGGTGCACCAAGATAAATGTCTTCTTAATAAGAACAGAAATTATCCTAGGCCTACCCTATATAATAGACAGCCTACCCATGCTTTATCTAAACACTTCCCAACAGATACAACGCAGTTGTTCTGCTGGGAAGTGTTTAGATAAAGTATAGATATGTTTCTGATTCATACACCATATACAAGATACAACTGTATGTGCTGCTGTAAAACAGGAAAATGCCAAACTAGAGCATTGTCTTTTACACATTTCCTCAAGTGTCATTTTAACAACAAAAAATAATCAACACTTCGCCAGTCCCCTAGTTATTGTCATGGAATACTAGACCCTGTCAGGGCAACACTAATTCATTTTCATTCAGTTCTTGTATGGATGATGATCTTCTGGGGAAGCACATCCCACGTGAGATCCAGATCGTTAACCCACTATGTACTACAGTGAATACAGTGAGGAATTGAATTTTTCAAGGCAGACAATGGAAGATTTCAGAGCACTTATGAGAGAACAAAGATGAGGAAGGTTAGCTGAAAATTCTAGCTTTAAGTATCTAAATTAGGGACTCAGGCACACCTCCCTTTTCTCGTTTTCTATACAAAGGCCACAGGAACACTAAACCATGCCTAAGACAGTCTAGCTAAACAGGAAATGCCATCTATGTTAACCACAGCAAATGCTGCACTTTTTCACATTGGATATTGATCTATGTCATCCAATATCCACATTTTGTAAAAAAAAAAAAAATACATACATGTAGCAGTTTTCTAAAATCAAGTACCATTCATAATCATATTGAGACTATATAATCTCAAAGAAAATCTAAATCTATGTGCAAAAATACACATACTGAAACAATCATGAGTAGAGAAGCCATTTTATTTGAAAAAATAAGTCTGGTTTTTACTTTGGTTTTCTTAACTACTCTTGCTTAGTTATTCACCAGACAAATGCCAGTGCTGATGAAAGCCTCCTTGTCCAGTAAAAACTACTTTGCTCACATAAAGGCAAAAACTTCAAATTTCTACGTTTCTTAATTAAAAATCAACCATTATAACGGTGACAAATTGAAATTATACAGATGCAGTAGTTTACAATATGAATAAAGTCAGATTCCTTGAAGACTTGCAACTAAACACACAGATCATCTGTAAGTAACATGCATAAATCTCAACATGCAAAATCTGGATCTTTCATAATAATCAGAACCATGTTGAAATGCTAGGTAGGTATAGGCAGTTTCAGTTTTTAAAAAGGATTAATGGATTAATTCAAAATACCTCCCCCCTCCCACATCTTCTTGAAGCCTGATTCTGGCATCTTTTGTTAAGTCCATATATATACACAATATATATAATTGCAGTAATCATATTCTCCTTCCTTAAATGCTTCTACAAAATAGAATTAATAAACTGGGTTTTTGCTTTCTGCCTTGCAGCAAGATACAGTATGGAAACACATCTATGAGTGGCATAGCACTACTATCATTCTAACACGGTTTCTAATCACTCTTTCTGCTAAAAACACTTGTTTCTTGGATATATTCTTGGGGAAAAAAAAAACCACCAAAAACATAAATATTCATATTTTTCAGGCCTTTTCTCCAGGAGCTCAAATTCAAGTCCTTTTACGTACAGCACTGCCTTGTGGAGTAGTACAAAACAATCCAAACCCCACCCTTATCAGAGGTAACTGGAATGAAAAATATTTTCTCCTCAAGCTAAAAGCTGTCTGGTTTTGCATATATTTGCAGGCCCTAACTTTAAGCTGGCTCCTCCTGCGAAACAAACTGATCTTCTGGGCTTGACCTAGAGTTTTTCCTTTCAGCCTTACCAAATGTTTTGCTCCTCCAACCTCTTCAAGCACTAGTCTCCTTCATCAAGTTCCATGCAACCATCCAAGCATTACAGTTGTGCAACACTTCTGGAGGCAACCACAAACGCCAGCAGCTCAAAGCCTTTCCTAGACATTCTGATTTGTGGGTATACACAGTGTCTTGCTCAAGAAGTTACTTTCAAAATTGACCCCATATAGGAGTAGGGGAGAAAGGGTATGGAAATCAGAGAGCAAATCAGAGCTTTCTGCCTCAGATTTCCCTAGGAAGTGATCCAAAACATCCAACATGCACTTTCTGGACCGTCCTACAAATAATGATTTTTAATAAAGTTATAAACCTTTGAAAACTGAAGTTAATAAAGAAGTTTTAAGCACATGGTGAATCTCATGGTAAATCTCATTGCTAGGCAACAGGAAAAATACTCTGTTAACACATAGCGTAATTAAATTATAACACTTTATTTAATTTATGGCAGTGTAAACATCTTATTTCACGTATTTTCTTCAAATTCATGGATTGAGAAGAAAAAGAAATGAGCTGCCTATCAAATTAAGTATACCCTGTTTCAATACTTAGAAATTTGAGCACAGAAAAATGAAGAAGCTAACCATATTCCAGCAGCAGTGGAAAGGACATCTTGCCAATGTGTAGAGTAGGAGGAAGACAGGCTTTTGTCCCACAAGTTCAGAAAAATCCATTGTAAAGATGCCAAGGTCCCTAAGTACTGAATATATAAGAGAACTGCCCTCCACAAACCTCTCTGAGCCATGCCACTGCTGGTGGTGCTGAAAGTCAGAGGCAAACTAGATTGGAAAATGACTTCTAATTAAAACTAACCTTGTTTTTTTTATTTTAAATGTAGTCAAGTAATTATCCCCAAAATTTCATTTTCCTCTTTTTCATTTGTAATTCAGGGCAAGAATGGAGAGCTGCACAAAAATGATACAGCCATAATTTCTGGAAAGAACTGAGCTAGTCTATTTGCCTAGTAGTGAGCAGTAGTGTCTAGACATATAGGTTTGCTCAGACGTGGGTTGGGGAACGCTGCACGTAACAACCATTTCTCACTGTGGACTTCCTCTTACTTGCTTCTATTCTGCAAGGATTGGATGACATTCAGTTGTTCCTCCATTACCCTCCCACAGGAATACAGCAGTATGAAAATCTTTTATTAAACAGATTATTGAATGTAATTTGGATAATTTGTTACAGAAATGTACACTTTATTTAACGGGAGAAGAAATTCCAGGTCTGTTACTAAATTGCAGCATAGTAGAAAGAAAGAGGGGAAAGACATCTTTAATTAAATTTAGAACTGGAATATAAAATCAGGAGTGGCTTTTTGAAATCTACTACTGCCATTAATTCAACATTATTAAAATGTAACACATAATCAGGCTGTGATATAAAACACTAATTTGAATGCAAATCCTGTTTATATGCAACAATTTACCAAATCAGGACCACTGTCCTCATGTTCTCAATGAGTTCCAAGAAGTGTGTCTGTATGCAAATGTGGCTTCACACAAGAAAATGAGCTCAGATTAACAGCACATTTGCAAGCAATAGGCAGACAGGGCTACAAAAGCCTGCCTTGTAGCATCTGAAATCTGTCAGCACCTTTGCATGTACAGAGGTGTTAATGTCTTTGCCCCTCTAATGTATACAGTGTGTAAAACATTTCAAAGCATAGAAATGTAATTGCATTTTCCTTAAGTACAGCATTCATCTTTTTTTAAAAAGGTTTAACTTGACATTTATTGTTAAGCAAAGTAATTAAGTGCCATGTGCTTCTGTGTATTTTCCCTTGCTCAGAAACCCCACCGAAAGCTTCTATGTAAATTACTTTAATCAATCATTCTGTTTATGTGACAATCCATAATCAAAATACCAGATATGCATTTTGAGTAAGGGTTCTAAATCGCAAGTTAAACCCCAAGGTAGAACACAAAGATACAGACGACATTTCTGCTGAGGAATGAAGCCTGAGCATCTTCTGTGCATGAGGCAGAAATGATAGAGCATTAGGACAGAAGAGGGATTGCTACTCTAAGTAATCTTCATGTTTGGTTGTTTGGCAAATAACAGAAGATATTATTTATTTGTTCTTAATACATGCAGAGTTACAATCAAGCGTTATGCAGGTGCAGACTTGGCAGCAGCCAGCCAAACTCTGAACAGCAGTATCAGAAAGCCAGCAAGAGCTACACTGCAGGTAGCTTAAGTTCTATTCCTGCCAGATCCATCCTCCTCTCCTACTTTGTGTGTAGGTTAACAATTTAACACAAGCAAACACAGCTGAACAAAGTAAAGGTAAGAAATTGTGTTCCTAAATGAAGATTTATATACCTATTCACATGTACTTACATATTAAGGTAAAACATGCATTTAAAATAAAAGCCATGTATTTTAAGATAAAACATGTATTTAAAAATAATTCCTTGAAAAATTACTTACAAGATGCTGTTTAGACACACACAGACATTAGGAACAAGTAATCACAGGGTAAGCAAACAGATAATTTAGGAACAGTATAATGAAACATGGCATTTAAATCTAATTTTTATTATACTTTCAGAAGTATTTGATAAAAAAGGAGACATTCCCCAGACATAAGCCAGAAGATATTTAGCCCCTACAGAAACTTCCTCTTTGGTAGTATCATAACAGGATATGCCACAGTGCTTAACACAACTCGACACTTTTTGAGCAAACACAATTGCCCCTTTGACTTGTCCTCTGATGCTCAGCCAATCTCAAAGCCTTGCAATGTAACACCATGAAGAACAGATGCACTGCAACAGTTCAAATTCCCTCTGAAGTATTTATAAGCAGTCTGTTCTGCCAAGTTCAAAAAGAAATTGAGGTGAAACATAAGAAAAGTTTGCTACGAAGACATCCACAAGGAAAAGGAAATTCTCCTAGTCTTTCTCTTTACAGGTTAAGAGTAACTTTTAGAAATAAGTGCCTATGAAGAATGCCAGAGTGCTGTTCAATTTGACAACTGAAACAGAAACTGGCCTCTTCCTCCCTGTTGGCTTTTAATAATGGTAAGAACTGAAGGCAAACACACAAACCTTAAATTTTCTATCACCTTCATTTGTATGACCAACAAAACTAAACACCTACCAGAAAACAACAATAAAGAGGTTATTCTCTGTGTGGTGTTCCAGGAGATAGGAAGGAACTCAACACCAAGCTTCTTCAGGAAGCCCAGTCAGTATCATATTACCTTGAAGGGAAGATGGAACCCAGCTGTAGGGCACTCTGGAATGTCCACAAAAACCTGGGGATGATCTCTGGGGGTGACTGACAAGGAATAATTCTGATGAAGACTGTATCAGCACTACCAGGTATAAAAAGGCTTTTCCTCTAGGTTCAAGCTGTTACTACAAAGAGCTTTTGTGAGCTGTGATTCCCATTTCCCAGAGTCTGCTCTCTAAAAGATGACAGTTTGGAAAGCCAACTTCCATTATGCAGTCTTGAGATTGATTATTAATCTGCTGCTCTCCCTACCCTTGAACCACAGTCTGCAATGCATAATTTGCAGAAACTTTTCTTCAGAAATACACCATGGGGTTTTTTTCCAGGTTCTACAATACAGAACTGTCTGTAGTCCAGCTGCTGAATACTGTCAACAGGAAAAGAAATACAGAATAAGCTAGTGTCTATTCCTATGTCTTTCTGCAATAAAATTAAACACAGAAGTTAAGTGAAGGTAAGCAAATCAGAAGAAACTCGGCTAGCATCACATCTTCTAATTAAACTAATCACCAGGTTGATACAACTATGTTAAAATATCATTGAAACCACAAATCCTCTTTGACTTACTAATACACAACACAAAGCCAAACAACACATATTTAAGGCAGTATTATCAGGATCCAGCTTAGGCTCATAAAATTTATATAAGCTGTCTGAATCAGATTTTCCCTAAAACAACAACAGAAGGAAATATTACAAGTGCTGGCAACAAATATCAAAAGGGAGAAGCTTAATAAGCCCACTCCCCATATGCATTTCAGCCTATACTTCTGTAATGATGTTAAAAGCTGATAGATAATTTAAGACTGAATACTTAAACTACAGAATAGAAAGCAATGTTTCTAAATTGCTTTGTACGTTATTCAGTTTCCTTAAGTTTCAGTTCATTTTCTGTTATAAGAAAAGATCAGTATAAATTCCTTACTGGGGTACCAACAGACTATTATACATACTATCTCTAAAACAATGATTTCAAACCAACACTTAAACTAAAAATCATTAGATTAAAATGCAGACAATTCCGTTTCTCAACTACAATGTACAATGCTTTTTTGGTACATAAAAGGGAACTTCTACAGAGGCCAGTCTAAGGCCTTCTGAAAAAGGATTACTGAAGAATGTAACACGATAGGTGTTATTCAAGGAACTTAAAATGCTGCTGAAGAAAACCCTCCAGTATTACCACAAATAGTGCAACATAAAAACTAAAATAGAATCAATTAGATTTAGACCACTGAACAGAGGCCAAAAGACAGTAAATCTCAATACAGAACTTAATTTTCTGCCTGGTGAGAAGTTATCAGGTTTTAGAGTAACTAGCCTTGAGTTGAAAGATCAATTTTAAACAATAAAATGCTGGGTTTCTTTTTATTTAAACAACCTGTTTTTCACAAATATGGATTAAAATTTGTCCTCCAAAATTTCTGAACTTAAAGTCACAAGTATATCTTTCACAGTCACTGAATTCAAAAAAGTCATCCCTTGCAAATGAAGCCAGTGTTGGAGAGTCTGCTTAAACTATCTCAAAGCACAAAATTCAATACTTTCAACAAGTAACAACAAGGCTGCACAAAATATAGAACCTTTCAACTCTACAGGAATATTGAAGAAGATGAAAGAGTGTGAGAAAAGAATGTAAGCAAGACTATGTATGAGAGTGAACAGAGCAGATTTAGGACCATGGGAGTGTGACTGTGAAGTTGGTGTATGTCCTATGCCAAAAAAACCTGCCTTTAGATCAGAAAGGTGCAAGAAAAATTGCATATACATTGTCCTTACAAATAGCAGAACACAGAAAGGGTATTAAAGACATGGACAAGATGTAAAAACAAAGACAAATAAATTTTAAAACTATACACGTTTTGCTGTCAAACACACACCATAGCCACAATTCAATGATGTACTGAGTGTCATATTCCTGGAGTAGCAGAATTCACTTACTATGAACTAGACAACAGATAATCTGTTAAAAGTGTCAGATTATAGATTGCCAAAATAATGGCTATGCCCACAGAACCATGCTTTTGCATTCACCAGTGTCCTCAGTTCTGAATCTGCAACAATATAAGTGTTACTATTTGTATTCTAAACCTAATTAAAATAATTTGCTGAAGGTGCTGATACCATGAGCCTCAGGGACATCCAGAGATTAGTGCCAAACAACGGAGAGTCTTCGTATCTTTATTCACTTCCTAGCTTTTTCTTTAGCTCCAGTTCTTATTTAATATGTTTTTTTACACAGAATAAAAAAATCCAGCAGAAAAAGAATTTTAAATGGGTTTCCACTTTAGTTGCATAGTAAGAGCTGGATTCCGAAGGCAGCGTTCTGCTAGGAGAACATAATCTTTCTTTTAAAAGATACTATTGATGGAGCAAAACACAGTAAGAAGTGAATCTTCTACAGCTTCATAAATAGTACAAAACCATTTTTTTCTTTGTTAGGAAGGGGGAGGGGGAAAAAGCCCCATGACACTAATCTCTGGTACCTTAAGCACAATTACTTTACGTTTGTGTCAATCACTTGGGATGTGAGAAATAATCACTTTCTACAAAGAGTACTGGTACAAAACCTGCTGCTATTCTTGGATATCTGCAGTTATTTTCTGGGAGCAAAAGAGATATGGGAGGATGGTTTGAGTGAAGGATCAATCTGTCAGCTTCCAACAGACAGAATGCAAGCTGGATTATTAAAAAGAAAAGAAACAATTCTGTGCAATCAGCTTAACATATATTAATTCAATAACAATTTTTAAAAGCTGTTTGTACAGTTACATTGATAGCTATTTAATAAGTAAAATTAAGTATAATGTATAATGCTAAACAGTGTGTCAAAATTCAATCAATATTCCAAGGTAGCAAGGCTCCACCTTTACTTTGATCAAAAAGATGAAAATCAAAGGCGGAAAAATAGAGGAAAAAGTGCTCAAAAAGCAGCTTTGGTTTGCTCCACCTACACATTCTCCCAAACACCTTGACTGCTCAGAAAGGGAAACAGAAAATCTCCATTGAGCATAAAATTTCATCCTGAAGCCCATTTGGGATACATTAATTATAAACACACTTGTGGGAAAGGAGCAAGTCTTACAAGTCCAATCCAGGAGGCACTCTCTAAATGCACCTGCCACTGGCAAAACTGAACCCAGCACAAAGCTGAGCACCTGGCCATTAAAAAAACAGAAGAATCAAACCAAAAGCAAAATAGCAAAGCCTGTGGTTCTGCTCTTATAATAGCAACTGCTTAATATCACAATAAGACATATGAGAGAACCTACCTATGAATAGGAAAATATGTCAGTTTTCATTTCCCAGGCTAGTGGTATTTAGCTGGATAAAACTGTGTAAGCAAAATGGCAGAAGCCATAAAAGCCACTGTGATCCTATATAAGGCCAGCAGCTAAGGTATTTGTCCAGAAAGCTAAAAGCTTCAGGTTAACTGCATTTCCTGCACAGATCTGGTCATGCTCCCCCTTCAACGTCCAGTCGTAATACAGCCTTAAATGCAAAATTGCTAACGTAACCAAACTTGGATCTCTCAAGTCCAGGCTTCCAAAGCTGTTATTATGAATGGAGAATAAGCCTGTGAAGCTCAGCTGAAAGAAGGATCTTGTCACATAACAGAAGATGCTCAGTTTTGGCTTTAAATCTTGACACAGCTGGCCAAAAAGGTTACATTTAGGTGCTGAAATCCAGGACAGAGACAGAAAATGACTCCACAGGCTTTTCCTTATAGCCCTCTCATTAAACATCTTCAGCATCGCATAATTCCACTTGGCAAACCTACTGCCACTAACTTACCAACTAACCATTAATTTCCACTTATTCCACACTACGCTCTGAACTTCAGCACTCCAAGATACAGCACCTAATCTGCTAAGGCACTGCCAAAGAGTCTGAAGGCACCTTCAGGAGGGCAAAGTAACCCCTCAGTACCACTGAGAATGAAAAGTGCTGTATTCTCACCACTCCACGTAGGCAGTGACTCCAGGCTAAGGTTTGGTTTAACTTCTCATTCCTGCAGGCAGGGCACCAGCCTCTTAGGCACAGCACAGCCATACCCATGTCCCTTTTTGCATCTAACCTACAGCAGCTAGAAACAAAGAACAAACCCTCTTAATTAGTGGAGAACAGAGAAAGTAGAAGAGTAGCATTAGGCATCTCCTATATTTTTCAAAAAGTTTACATAAATAATGGAAGTTTCATTTAGAAAAGAAAAAAAACAGTGCCTTCTGTTTCCCTCGCTCCTCTACCACCACTATTCCTGCTTAGCAAACACTCCAAATCAGTACCTCTTTCCAAGAATGATGTTGGATGCCATTTAGGCACAAAGTTCTGAACCTTGCTGCAGAGAAACCTCAAACCACTTTTCTTTAAAATTTTGAGGAAAAATAAGAAAAAAATCTAACCCCAGAACAGCCATTTTGAGACACCATGAGGTCTCTGCCATTTATTCCTGTCTAGTCAACAAACCCAGCACAACAGTTGCATGTTTTGCGTGTTTTTTATGCAAAGGAATGCAGATACATGCATACCTGTGCAATGTTTGTGAGAGATGAGACTACTGGAATCAGAGCAAAGAGAACACTCTCCCTGCCTGTTCCCACAGCAGCAGTAACTGCACAGTCATAACCATGACAGCTGAGGAACCAGGCCAAGAAATGTTTGGTGTAAATACATTCTCACTATGCTGTTAGGCTTTTTTTTTTTGCCTTTTTTTTTTAATCCTCAAAGACATTTAAAACACATTTACTGCAAATGCTTCCAGTTCAGCAGTAAGATGTTGGCTAATGTTTTTGGGCTTTTCTGGTTTTCTTAACACTTCTTTCTGATTGTCAATTCCTTTCAGCAACTATAATCCCTTTTCATATCAGCTGCTAATGCAAGCCAATAAAGCAACAGGGAGCTGTATGGATCCTGCTTCATTAAGGGAAGAAAGGCAAAAGAACAGGTTCTGTAGCTTCAGCTGTAAACAAAAAGAATCAAGCCCATATTCGTTCAGTCATATCCACCCAAAAACACACAGGAACACGCAACTCAAAGGGCAACAGTAGAAGTACTCTAACTGGGGGACAGAGGAGTGGAAAGAAAAAGCTTTCTGTCATCTCCCACACTTCTGGCTACAGTACAGTACATCTCTGCATCAATGTTCAGCTTCTGATCTTCAGGAAGTACCATCATCTCCTTTAAACATGTACATACTGATTGGGACTGGTTAAGGCAGTTCTCTCTGGACAGACAGGACCTTTCAAGGTGATTATTAACATGAACAAATTAGTGATGATTAAACAAATTCCTGTAGCAGGCCTTTCTAAACATCAACATCACAGCTGAACCATGGTGTAGAAATCAGTGTAGAAATTCCCATTTGTTTAAGTCAGTTCCAAAGGAGAAGAAACTCATTTATTTGTCCTTTAGTTTCAGCAAAATAAACATAACAAAAAATGAGTATAAGAACTTTATAAACATTTTTGTAAAGTATGAATGGGTCATCTTACCTTACCCTTAAACAGTTTCCTTAATTTCAGTGATAAAACAAGAGAATGAAATTTGGCCTTCCTTGATTTAAAGGAAAGCTTACTAAAGACTTACGAGCAATCCCACAAACATTCAGAGTTATTGTTTACCATCTTCCAGCCGTAGATGCAGTCTTAGTGGCATATCTTAGTGCAGTTTTAGCACTGGCAGTTCAGTCACTATTTATTACTGAGTGTTGGTCCTCTTTTCAAAATACCTCCAATAACAGAGGACCTTTCTAAATAGAACAAATACATAATATCAATGAACTTTTGTTTAGGGATGAAACGTCCAGGCCTTTTCATTCTCATACTGTAGATCACAAAAATAAAAATAGAAAAGCTTTCCAACTCCCTAAAGATGCAACTGCTCCTATTGCTTTGAATAACTTTCTTCTTTTGCCAAAACTATAAGGTGGCAGAATTTAGCTGAACTACCCAACTCTTATGTCCACCTCAGGCCAAAGCATCTCAAAACAGAAGAAATAAACAGAACAAAATATTTTTTAATTGTGGAAAAGCTGGCAAATTTTCCACTGTAGTGACACTGTAAGAGCACTGTATTTTAGAATTATGCACTGCAAATATGCAAAAAATTACATCTCTGTTGTTTATAATATAAGCATATACATATAGCAGCTTTGTTTAGTTCTATGAAATATAAACTGTAAATATCTGCTACTATCTGCCTCAATTACTTGGAGATAAATTGGATAAACACATGCATTTTGTGAAACATGTCAGTTTTAAAATTAACAAGTACCCTAAGATGGGTGGATATTTGCCAAAACACAAAACATAGAAAAACAGTATTAATCTGCACTAAAGCATGTATATTTCTGATACATATCTTCTGCTGATATACAAACAAGTGTGCATAGACTCTTACAATTGTACTAGAACATGAAAAGACTACAAAAGGCTGAAAAACAAAGAGCTATCTATGCTTCTTACCCCTTTTGCTAAAATTTCCCATTGTACCATCTCACTCTTCTCCTGTCTTGAAAACTCAGTGCCATAACACATGCCTTCAATGTTCATCTCTTGATAGAGTTCCCATCCTAAACCAAAAAGTGTTAAAAATAAAATCCACACAAAAAAAATCAGCTGGCTTCACAGCAGTGCTCCTTCTTCACTTGCTCTTTACATTTACAATAAGGATAATTTTCAGCATTGATTCACTATTACTATTCTGGGCATCCTTTCAATTTGCTGAAAACATAGCTACAAAAAAAATCAGAGCCATCAAATTGTTACTGTCTTTCTCCTGACCCAATATGTGCCATTCTCAGTTAATTCCCATTTCAGTACTCCTTCCCATCCACCAATACTGTCTCACTAATTTTGTACTGATAAGATAGGTTTTTTGCCCACAATAATAATAATTTCATCTTTGACATTTACCATGTAAGTGATGAAACACGGCAAATGGGGTACTTTCTGCAAATTTGTTTAAGAAATGAATCTAAACGATGACAAATTTTTGCTATCCTTAAAATCCAAGGTTTGCACCTACTATCTTAAGACACTGCTGAGGACTGTGGAGATAAAGCCAGGAGGGGAAAATAATCCTTCAAATAGTACCACTGGGAATACAAGTGATGTATTCCCACCACACCAGGTATGCAGTAGCTCCAGGCTAGGCTTTGGTTTAAATTTCCATTTCTGCAGGCAAGGCACCAACTGCTGAGGCACTCCAATGTTCAGTGCAGTAATACCAATGTCCCTTTTTGAATCTAACCTACAGCAGCTAGAAAGAAAGAACAGACCCCTTTATTAGTGGGAAAAAAAAAAAATAAGAGTGGCATTAGGTTTCTCCTGTAGTCCACATTTTGAAATTTTCCATATAAATAAATACCACTAGTATTCCTGTTTAGAAAACACTTAAAAACATGACAGCCTTCAATTCATGTCTCCAGGATCCACCCCTGCACTCATTCCTGCTTGCCTTTTGTCTAAAAAAGTCTGACAAAAGATTTGTTCTACTTGCTTTTTTAAGATAACTTCTGCTACCATCTTTGAATTTTTCTTTATCCAATTAGACTTTAAATTACCCAGGGCTGACACGGATGACAAGATTAAACAAACGAAGAAACAAAACCAACATGTGCTTCTCCATGCACTACAGAGAATGGCCAGATCTCTTAGTCTGAGTTTCAGAGAGGCCTGCATCCTAGATAGTAAACTACTAAAGCTAATGCAAAAAAATTGCCACAACTCTTCAGCAAAACTTCTTTAAGCCATCCCTAATCAGTTCTTAGTGCCTGAGAGCACATCAATGCATGCTTCAAACCTTTCTTAGATCAAGGGACTTCTATGAAGAAGTATGATAGAAAAACAAAAAATGTATTTCTTCTGTTTTTTCATAGTTCATATTAAGGATGCTCATTCAAGAGATAAGGCCTATTTGTGTTTTATATCTCCACCTCAGCACCTCTACAGTCTAAAGAGAAAAATGCTACTGAGGAAAGGATGGTCTCAGCCATTATGTTGAAACATGGTCATTTGACTGCAACACTTAATTGTCTAACTCCCTTGCTTAGTGATTAAGGCAGTCATATTGGAGAGACACGCCTACATTCAGTTTAGGTTTTGACTAAGTGCTCTAACCAATAATTTCTGATAGGCAGAACCGTTTTCTTCTCTCTGAGCTTTAATGGAGTTACAGACTGACAGTCAAATAGGCAGCGGAATGCCAATTTTAGAGCTAATCCCAGATTCACAGAACAATTTAGGTTTGAAGGACCTTGGAGACCTCTGTCTGCACACAAAGCAGAAACAACTTAAGGGCAGGTTACTCAGATTCTTGCCCAGGTGAGTTCTTAATATCTTACAAAAAAAAAGTTTCAAGAATCTCTACTGACAACCTGTTCTGACACGCAATTGCTTCAATTGTAAAAAAAAAAAAAACCAACACCCCCTCACATTTCGTACTATATATTGCAACATACACACATTACCTCTTGTGCATGTCCACAAAGAATCTGCTTTCATCTTCTCTGTATGTATCCATTAGGTAGTTCAAGATAGCAGTTCATACCTCCCTTGAACTGACTCCAAACAAAATAAATCCAGCTCCTCAGTGTCTCTTTGCACATTACATACTTCACCCCCCATTATCACCTTGATGGCTCTTTGCTGGAAATTATGCAGGCAAGGTAGCACATACAAAAGCTAAGTCAAAAGCTAAGCAATAGCATATGTATCTGCAAAAGAGATATAGGTTCTGAAGAACACCAGTCACAGTGAATTCCAGTGATACAGTGATTTACACTGATCTCAGGCACTCTTAACAGATATATCATTCATATGCACATACACTGAGAACCAGGAACACAAAATGTATTGTGCTTACAAGATAAAAGGTTTTATAAATTTATCTTATAACCATAAAAAAGTATCAAAGAAAAAAATTATATTTATTCGGAAGTTGTAAATACTAGTCTTTGTATGTCTCTGCATCTCTCACAAAAAATAGTAATTCACTACAGTGCTGAACACTACATAAACAAAGAACAAAATTTCCATGGTCCCAAAAATGTAAGGCAAAAGACAATACATGGTCACAAACAGAAGCCAAAGGACAACTCTTACAAAACCATATGAACCAGTCAGACAGATGGCTCAGTATGTAGTACTTAACTACTTCAGTGACTGTGTTCTTGTTTATTGCTTCAAATCAAATACACAGTGTTCCTCCTAATGTGGAAAGCTTTCCCCTAGTTTTTCCATTGTTCTGTTTATAATAAATGCATTTATACACACAGACACATAAGGCAGTGCAAAGCTAAAAATTTACAGGCTGAAAAATTTATGAGCTGTAACACAAGAGTGTTATGCACATAACATGCCAAACAAGACTGGACTGATGTCTACAGACACCATATACAGAACATTCTGCTGCCTACAATGTGCATAGTAAAACAGCCAATGGCAGCATGGTAGCTATTTTACCAGGTATAAATACATTTGCTCTCAATACCTTATCTATTTTTGTCTTCTTAAGTGCAGCATTAATATATAGCTAAATAAACCACCCTTCAAGAAATTTTGGCCCCAATCTATACCAGCAACCTCTTCAACGTAAATGGTGGAAAGGATGATACCAATGACTATATACACACTTCTCAAATAGCAGCAACTGCATATAGGAATTTGTTGCAGCAGCCCTCTTGTTAGAGCGTAAAAATGAGCCGAGGCACAGACTTCTTGTTTATCACAGCATGGAAAGGGGCCTGGTGTATTCCCCTTTACAGCTTGGCCATCCTGACTCCAACTATTCCTTGACTCTGGCTGCAGCAAGCTCCTACTGTAGGTTTCCCTTGCAGCCTCTGACTGCTGCGTATTTCCTGCTAAACTCTGCGTGTATTCATTTACAGACTCTGAGTGCAGGCTTTTACCTAGCCAGACTGTGATTGCAGGTTCCAACTACAAGCTCTAACTGCTGACCCAGACAGACCTCACAGCAGTGATTCTCTCTCCCCAGGATCCTTCTTCCTGACTGTCTAGTTCCCTCTTCCTCAAGGTTCCTCCTCCTTCACCATTCTTCCTCACCAGCTAACCCAATCCCTTTTATCACACTTATCTTTATTGGATATACCTGTGACTCATCAGGGGTGAGGCTGTATTGGGTAATTAACACAGCTGTTATTTATCAGGGACAAGGTCACCTGTATTCCCTTCTCCCACAGGAATTTACTATGCAATGTCCCTCAAACAAAATAGTATTGAATATCTATAATCTCCTCTATAGAGATGAGTCACTTCAGGCTGATCAGAAACCCAGAACAGTATAGCCTCCATAGTATTTGCTTTCCAGAAATTAAATACTACTTCTGTTTCCAAGTTACCTTAATCCCAAATCTTTAAAAATGAGTTTTTACTGTTCTATTCACACAACAATTGCTTTTGTGGCAGCTTTCTCATATAGGCTCTTGAAATAACCCAGACCTGATAACCCATAGTTTGCCTTTTAAGGACTATTTATCTGTCTGTATCTTCCCTATTTCCTATAACGTATGTGTGCTGGTTCTGGCTGCAGTAGAGTTAATTTTCTTCACAGTGACAACATGATGTACTCTACAACTACCTATGTATGATAGCTGAGCATCACAGAATTATGCTACAAAAAAGGTCCAAGTACACATACATACATTCACACACTCCACTATATAATTACTACCATCACTACCCTCTGGCAGGTGCTGGGATTGAAAGAAAGTAGCACACACAATCCTCATTGCTAGCTAAATTTTCAAAATTATGTTCAGATTAAATAATCACATAAAGTGAGTTCAGATTTTTTTCATGGATAAGGCTGAATCTTTAGACTACAGCCCTAGTAAGCTCTGGGTTAGTTAATAAAATAACTTTGACCCTTCTTCTGCTTAATTTATGGTTTTCAACATGAATTTACAGGGCATAAAGCCTGTCCAAGCATCAAAGCACAAGGCTCCACTTCCTGTTGCTGATGTGCAATGGCTCTGCATTGAAAGTCTTATTTAATTTGCTTTCTGCTAACCTCCCTGTATTGTTCCTTTCTAATTATATCCTTCCCAGTGAAACTTCAGGTTTTTTTAATTTCTTTTAATACATACCTTGACTAAAACAGAAGCCGAAGTGCTAAAATAAGCAGGAAGAAAGAGTTGAAGGAATCACAATTTGATGATAGTAAGTGCATTTTAGGGACTCATTAGAATTAAGCCACTGCAGGAAAAACTTCATCGTCTTTCTGGGAACACGGCTTCATCCTTATCAAGGACATCAAAGAAACCTTTAGGATTCACAAACACTTAGCAGCACTGAGGTTCTGCTCTATAGCCATAATATACCAAGGATGCAAAAAGTACTCCAGATACTCTTCAAAACTATGATAAGCAATACACAAGTCCTGCCTCTTAAGATCTAACTAGCCTGCAAAAACGTAGGTTAAAATGTCATGTCAGGGTAGGAAATCCTATTAAGGGTGTTAATCAACCTGAGATTCATGCCTTGAAAAAAGAGCAGATTTCTAGGCTAGTTTCAAGGGGACTGTTTACACAAAACAGAATTGCTGATATCTATAATCCATGTTGTGTAGGCAGCACTTGCTTCCAGAGGTGCTGTAACTTTATCTATTGATAGGGCAAAGATACAAGGAGAATATTACATAATAAAATACGCACTTGCATTTTATCTGTAGTCACACTTTTATTTGATTTTTTTAAAAGAGAAGCAGACTTGTATGCAGAATATTGAATTTTTTTCCCTCTCTGCTGATAATTCAACTAGGTAACACATATAGAATAAGATAGTGAGTTCAAAATCAGAGAAACCAACACTTGGTATCTTTAATATTACAAGTTTTACTGATTACTCCCTAAACAGGAAACCCCCTCTATTTGTACTGCTTCTATGTACTATGCTTCTATAGCAGACAGCAAATTGGCAGTCAGCACAGTGCCACTTCCTTTCTCAGAGCCTTTTGGCAGAATAATTGCCACACCATATTCAAAGACATACAGCAGCTTTGTATCTGCACACTTCCAATTGCTCCTTTGCCACTCAACTGCCGAGATGTCATAAGATAGAAAAGAGAATGGTGCTAGCCATACAGAGTGTAATGGTATTTGAAATGGGACAGTAATGGTATTTGAAATCCCTGTTGAAAAAGCAGTTCAAATCAGTGAGCAAGTTTTGCTTGCCTTGGCCTTTTTTTTTAATAATCTTTGTATGTCTAAGGTTCTTAGCTGTCTACTTAAAACTTACTTCAACAGCTTTTCAGACACATTACTGTTCAAGTACAGGCTTTAGGAAACTCTCCAAAAAATCGTATCTTTACTGTGCTTAGCCTAAAGGTTAATCATAAGCCACTCCCACAACAAATACAGCAAGATGACGCGTTTTGAGGTAGGTTGTTTAATCTGAACCAAACACCATCACAGTGAGTCAAGGCACTCAGAGTAAAGGAACAAAGTAAATGGGACCAGACAAAGAGTAGGCAGCTTCTCAACTGAAGTGAAAACTGCACAGAAAAAGCCCAGTGGTATGTACGGATGACAGTGGAGAGCTACTAAAGTTTCCTTACCTGGACTTTAATTATGCCTTTAGAGAAAAGAGTGATCTTTTAAAACTTAAATTAAACTTCTATCTCACCAACAGGCAAGCAAGATTCAAAAGAAGTGTTAACAGAGGTGAAAGACTTTTTCCATGAAGATAACTGTGACAGGGAAATAAAAGTTAAAACCAAGATAAGTGATAGACCATCCTAAAGTGTAAATGGGTCTACAGTACATCTTATTATGTTAACAAAGAAGTCACTTCTCAGCCACAACAAAATTTTGGGCAATTCCAAGATATATAAACTAGAGATATATTTAACAGAAAGAGTTATGAATATGTTTATAAAGACCAAATGTTCCATTACTGTTTGCAATTCACTTTCACTACAGGTGAAAAATAATTTCCTTCTGTATTTCTTGTTCTTTCAATAGCTTAAAATAATCTTCTTTTCTATTGACCAATTCTTTCATTATAGAATCAATATGCTATATATTTTCATTTATATACTAATTTGATACACATACATGAATATATAGCTAATGTAAGTAAGAAAGTATCCTAAACTGTTTGCTTTGTTTGGTATTAAAAGGCACATTTCTTTCAAATTCTGCTAAAGGAGAACAATATGATGTATTGCAGAAAACCATCCTTGTTCATGAGATATGCATTACCAGAGAAACACCAAGCACTCACTACTTCACTATTATTACCTGTTAACTACCAGTCTGACACTATTCAACAAACCTGTATTACAAAGAGTGAGATCACATGCACTAAGTATATACAAAAGGCATTATGTATATATTTAACAAAGTAAGAATTCCATAAATTTTTGAAAGTTCCAAGTGTGAGAGAAGCATTTAAACATTCATTACAGGCACACATATTCATGAGTCAACAAGTCTCCATTACAGAATTTGGAAAGTAAGCAATTCAAACGCTTTACTGCAGTATCTGAAGCATGATAAACTCTGGAAAACACATTTTTTCATATGGAAAAAAAGAAAACACATCCAAAATTATTCACAGAGTGAATGCACAGTCTTGATGCTATCAAACAAATAAAAAAACCTCTCCACCATCTAATAGTAAACCAAATATAAAACACCAGCAGTGCTTTTAGGGCAAAAGTCTTGGAACATCTATGTTTTCTATCAGGCTGAATTAATAATTTTAAGAACTTTTATCAGCTTGTCTGAATGTGCAGTGGCTTCCTACATTATACTACAAATCTAGATTAGGGAGCTAATTTAAATGGTTTCTATGCAGTTGATGAGATAAGCTATTTCTTAAGAATATGATTTTAGAAAGTTAAATACAAGCAGAAGTATTTTACTCTTACAAGCAACTTTATCCTGTTAAACAAGAGGTAATAGCTAAGGCCAACCAGAACAGATAAAGAGAAAAGAAGAAAAATTTTTGACGTCCCCAACAGATCACAAAACATTTTTTAATATAAAATAAATTGATAGTATCTTTAAAAGGACCATCATATGCTGTGCTTCTCTCTTGTTTAGGTGTCCAAGGTTATTAAACTATTGGTCCTACAGTTAACCCATTCTTGAGACTGGCTGGTAAGTGCATAAGGGAGATTACAGTTTTCAAAAACAAAACAGCACGTCTCAGTCTGGAAAATGCATTCTTTCCTTTCTTAAAGCCACCTGGACATCACACAGACCCACTGATTCTCCCTGGGATCTGTGAGCCTCTCTTCAAAGGAAGAGATGCAAAACTTTTTGCGGCTCAGATTTAAGACTACCCTGATCATTATGCAGAAGCAAAATGCATGAGGGCTGGAGAAATTTAGCCATAAAGCCTCCCTCTTTCAGAGTTTAGGTTTCACTGCCAGGGAACTCAGCGATGCCCTGAGCATTAATGGACTTGTCTCGTTCCCACAGCATGGTTGGACAGCATGTAACTGCACTGGTTGCTAGGGAGCAGCGAGCTCATTCCACAGCATCACCCGCACCCCGCACAAGGACGCTGGCACACGCTTCCCATCTGGGACACCACTGCCTGAGGAACAGCACTGCAGTGCCTGCCAGCCTCCAGTCTCCCAGGGCACAGCATGCCAATACAGCAGGTGCTAACTTTAGTTCTACCTTCCAGGTTCTACATTCTAGTTTCCTGAGCCAGCCAGCGCAACACAGCACACAAAGAGGTCGGAATGGTCTCCACAGCTATTGGCATGGATACCCCTCGCTTTTAAAGGTCAATTCTAGACAGAGATGTTCTTCCTGAAATTTTGGCAGATGCATGGTTTTTGTGACCAAAGCAGTAAGTGCCCCTATTCTAAAATCCCTGTTAAAGGAGAATTCAGTAAAAATGGAAAAATGCTGAAAAAATTTATTCTTTTCAGTTGTTGAAGGAACACAATATTTGGAAGCATTTAAAGAAGACATACAGAAACCTTGTGATCTCCAGGCTGTATACAGTAGATCCCTAGAATGGATGTCAGCTGTGAACAATCTGGGTCACTTCAAAGTCTAAACATGCAACCTTAATGCATTTTTTTAGCTGTTTGTCTTATTAGCACTTCACATACCTCTTTACAATAAAAGAAAAAGAAATCTTCCACAGAATAAAGAAGTCATCCTACATCTACATGCCAGAAAATGTACTAACTAACAATCTATCTGCATTACACAGAGATTGTAACTAATGATTTTCCTGTACCTGTCACGTCAAATGCTATCCAAGAATTCTTAGTCCTGGTGAATTAACAAGCACATAAGGGAATACAGCTGTAGATATGCATAGATACCTATACATTCAAACCCTTAGGCAACTTCAAAATGCCTTTTTTAAACAACTGCATAAAGAAACATGAAAAGGAACGAGAAGGAAGGCAAATTGGGGTAATTCACTCATCAAAGGCACAGAACAACAGCTCTGTTTGAGAGGGATGAGTAAATACAAAAGTATTAACTTTCCCCTTCACCTGAATTTAAGAAGACCAAGACACAAAAATGCTCACCACTAATATATGAAATAATGTCATGGACACTCATGTGTCGATTAAATGCATTTTAAAATAACTGATTACTTTGAAGCAGAAATAGGTAACTAAGCCTTACCTGTCTCAACAATTTTTCAACAGCTGACATTACCATCAGCCCTCTCCACACAACGGGGGCAGTCTCTTCTATCAAGAAACCCATAGACATGCTGAAAGAACAAAGCAGAAGCTTGAACTTTAGAGTAAAATACCAAGTAGATCTGAAAAGAAGCTTGATTTAAATAAAAACATATGCTCACCATGCGATTCCATAGTTCTTAAGGGGCCTCATTAGATTTTCTAAAACAAAAGCAAACAAGGGGTGTTTTTTTGGAGGGGAGATAGTTTTAGGGTATTTCAGGGTTTTTTTTAAGAAATGAGCTTACACATTTTTTTATCTTTTAAGAGCAATTTTCCCTCTCTATTTAAACAGTTATTTTTTCCCCCTCATCTCTTCATGAAATGTATACATTTACCTATTCTGCCCAAGAATCTGACTCTACTTTTTCTTAGGTTGTTACATTTTACTAATACCATTCATCTTTTGCCAGAATAACAATGTATTTTGCCTATAATATGATATCACTTTGCGCTGCCAAAATCAATCTATTTTTATGAAATCCCTATGCTGGAAGGCATAGATTCCCTGTCAGGAATCACTAAAAGCTGAGTCATTTACATTGGAACAAAACCAAAGTCATACAACATGATGGGATTTTAATTCTTATTTTTTAATCTATCCTATTCACTAATATCATGAATCAAAATAGTATTCCCATTAACATACCAAAGTTTTGGGGAATTTATCTCCTTCTGTTAAATCTGCTACAGAAACCTTAGAATAGAAATACCAAATAAAGCCACTCCTAAACTATACATTGTCAACAGCCCCAGGTAATTAGTCCCAGATTTCTTCATGTTGATAGAAATCTGCAGGACTTCTAGAATTTCTGTAGGAACAAAAGATGCTCATTTGAGTATTGCAGAGGTATTGTCCTTGTCATGCTTGTTATTCCTATGCCCTCCAGAGTCAAGAATAAAAAGCTGGGGGGAATATTGTAATTATTCTGCTGGCAATGGGGTATGCAAGCAGAAGGCAAACAAAACTATAAAAAAGAAAGCATTCAAAACAATAATCTCACAAAAGCCAAAAGTCTTCTTTGTGGTTTCTACCATCCAAATCCACATCTTATCTCAAAATGGCGCACACACACACACACACAAAAAAAGAACAAATGGAGGTCTATTTGGTCTAGCTGATGTCTTTGAAGAGCATGTACAGGCAGGGACCAGCAGAAAATAGGAAGAATATTTTAACCAATTTAAAACATACTGTAATACAGATTTTGACAGAAATCCTTGATGCACCCAAAGTAAAATACATAAGGAGAGTAAAATAAAAACAATGTGAGTAAAATAAAAACAGTGCATTCAAAGCTGAACTCCAGATTCAGAGAAAATAACAACCATGAGCATACAAATTAAACAGCCAAACTCTACAGATGAAAGCTTTCAAGCAATCAAGTAAGTGAGTGTTAAAGGCATGTAATTTTGTAGAAATATGGTAGAGAATAAATTGGATGTTTTGGTTTACAAATCAAAAATAACAGAACAGGAAGATAAACAAATCACTTGTATGACTATTGCATTCAGGAATGAGTTGGGAGCTATTACTGAAAAAGAGATTGGCTTGGACTGATATACCCTACCAGTGGATACAGCTCTTCTTGACTTGTGCAGCTCTTCAGTGTTTGAGTGAGGGCTTACTTTGGTGGCATTAAACTGTCTAACCACATTTCTAGCAATCACAGTCTTACTTCTCCCCCTGCAGTAAGACAGTTTAGTTATGAAGAGGTTGATGACATTGGAACTACACCCTAGAGCCATATCTAGGCACTGTTTTGGTGTCCTTGTAAACAAGATATACATCACTACAAGTTAAAATACTATTAGAAGTATTGAGAGAAATTACTATGTATTTACCTAAGAGAGGTTAAAAAAAAAGAAACAGGAAAAAAGTATTCGCAACAGTCACTGTAGACTCAAGATTTCCTTCATTTTTTATCATGAAATAGGGACAATTGTACGACAGAACCAACAAAAAGGGGAGGGCAAGCTTTGCCAATCATGAGGCTCAGGAACTGGAGAGTAAGATGAATGGAGAAGCTGCATTATTCTGGGAAGTTCACCAAAGTACTAAGCCACTTCTCAGTTCAGTCTAACTGCTCTACACTATGTCATTCAAACACAGAGACAGCTCAACATCCGCTACCTGCATGGACAATTTCTCTGCACAGAGACCAGGTACACAGACTGAGTTCACACACCTTCCAGCATCTCCCTGTCCTCCACAAAACAGGAGAGCTGCTGTGAGTAGACAAACACTAACCTATAGAGCAGCAAAAGGGGTCTCTGTTCTTAAAAATATATGCATGGTTTATTTCTCAACAGTGGAGTTTCCTTTTATAAAACTGCATCTTATTTTCTTTGGTTAACAACAAGGACTATAAAATGCTCTGAGCAGCAAGATTTAATCAAATTTATACAATGCACAGGATGTTCTTCATATTTTCAAAGTAATACAAAATACTGCAGAGCTCCCCACTGTTTGCCTACTGCTAAAAATGATTCTTAAGACTGATCTCAAATCTAAAGTGCTTCAGTGGGCATTGGTAATCACCCTTGTCTCATCAAAAGCAACAGGCCTTCCTTCTCTTTTGCCATGGGTCTCATGAACATTTTCTAAAACATAACATATAAAGAAGATTTAGCTTAATGAGATCTCAGTAACATCTCTAATTCCCATTACTCTTAAGAGTATGTTTTTCTGTTATCAGAAGCCTACCATACAGCACCAAAAATTCAACACACACAACAAAACCAGGTTTCTTAAAATCACAACACACAGCAATACCATACCACCTATGCCCAGAGATAAAGAGAATAACCTAGCTTGGGATTTTCCAGTAGGCTCGATGGCCTTAAGTAAAAGACTGCTGTGTTTTCTCTGAACATACAAAATCAGATCAGTAAGATCAACATAGCACCAATGACATGTCAGTAAATGCCATTTCTGATAGAACACAAATAGGGCACTAGAAAAGGCAGACGTGCAAATTCATGACAGCATTATAGCAGACTGCTGATGAAGGGAGTTCTAGGACCTGTCTGAAGATTGAATTGTTACACAGGGAAGAGTAACATTGATGTAATGAAGAGCCATCTTCATTACATCACTGAAGATGCATTTTGTAATTATTTTTTACTAAGCTTTTTCTCCCCAAACAAATCAAGCCTTGCAAACAGACTATCCTAACAAGATATATGAGTTACTCTACTTTTTCTCTAAAAAGACTAACATAGCTGTTCAGTGATGGCCAAGGTCACAGGGTCAGTACAGTACAGAAGGAGTGTACAGAACTACATACATCTATACATATATACATATATGGTTTTGGCTGTACAGTAGCTTGTCATTCTCCATTCCAAGGGGAGCTTCAACTTTCCCTGGCAGACACCTGTCTTTCCAAACCAAGACAATGGTGATGTGTTTTGGATGTGTGATAAAAACAGTGTCAAAAACTGTTCCACTTCTCACACTACCCCACCAGTAAGCAGGCTGGGGGTACACAAGAAGCTGGGAGGGGACACAGCCTGAACATATGACCACAACTGACCAAAGGGATATCCCACCCATGGCCTCATGCTCAGCATATAAAGCTGGGGAGGCAAAAAAGAAATGGGAGCACATTCAGCATTATGGTGTCTGTCTTCCCAAGTAACAGTTACACGTGATGGAGGCCAGGGTTAAGCCACAAGAAGCCATTCCAACTCTTGGCTTAATTTTTGGAAGTGGTCTGTTAGCAATATGTTAGCGCAAGCAAAAGCTTACACTCGGTCTGACCCCGTCAGGTAAGTAAAGACTGTTATTCCAGATTGGGGCACTACGATACACCTCCTCAAGCAACACCCCAGCAAATGTATTTTGAACTCACTGGCCCAGCAAGCACAAATGCAGAAGAGTTGCTCTGAGTTTTCCAGTATCTGAACCCAGGAGAAAACTGGGGTTTTTCTGTCATTTCAAAGACAGACAGATGGAAAGAAAGATGGACAGAATGATGGATACGTTGGACAGGAAGAGTAAAAGAAAATGGCTGGGTTTACTTGTGTAAACATAGATGTCTCCTGCCACTCTGGATGCCTTAGGGAGCTAAGATTTGTACAGGGCTGGCAGATTTGACAGAGGGCACAGGGAGAGACATACCTTCTGAAGGGGCAGCTAGAAGCCTGACACCATACTCCAGGCATGTTTAAAGTAGTACTGGTTTCCTAAGCAAAGGCAAGTGAATTCCACCCACAGAATGGTAAAGAGGAAAAAAATGCCACAGAGGGGAGGGGAATGAAGAGCAACAGGGCGCCAAGGTACCTTGAAATAGAACAGTGACACCAATCTATGAAAGAGGGTAAAGGATGCTGTCACCAAAAGGTTAGTCAAAGTCATAAATTTTAAATCCTTGCTTTAACTGTAATCATTGTTTTAACTGCTTATGCCAGAAGCCTAGAATATTCTATGGCAAGTGACAGACTAATTGAGACTTCAGGCTTGATTTCACACTGTGTTGTAAGTTTATTTGCAGGATTGCCCCAGAAATACTATAATTTGTATTTTAAGCTTCAAGAGCTCCACACAAGGAAGGCTGTGATTGCCCATTACATCCTGCACTAATAGTGTTATCTAACCAAGAAGACATCCCAAATACTTAACCAAAGCAAACTAATAATGAGACTTAAAGAGCATATTTCCATGCTCACCATTCAATTTCAAGAAATATATGCATAATGAAATGCAACTTCTCCCAAGAGATTTGATTCTCGTATTTAGAGGGTCTACCAGTCCCATTACCTGAGAAGGTTTTACAGTTTTTTTCCTCCCAACAGACTGCAGAGGAAACAAAGCTCTGTAAAAGCTTTGTCATTAACAGAGCAGTTTTGCAGATATGACTTCATCAGTCCTACCTAAAAGCAAAAGAACTAATTGCTTGCTGGAAGACTGTAGTTCAAAAGCAAGTCTGGCACAAGTAAAGAGCACAGTGATTTAGAAACATCTTTGAACATTTAGAACATTTTAAAGCAGCACTGACTTGTTAGGTTTAAAATAGGTTTAAAACACAGGACTAGTTTTATGGATCATGTCATTACTTTCCATCACAAATGTCTTCCTTACGATTGCTAAAATAACCCATATTTTGAAATGCCCTCAGATCCCCAAGGAGCCAACAGTTTTATTTATAGTGGATCAAAAGCTTTATTAGACTAATTTAGGCAGGTTCTTTTAGTTCATTATACCCACAAGGAATGAAACAAACTAGCCCAACATTCAGTTTAAGGCATCTGTCCTGACACACAAAAACCTCTGGGAAAGCTCATGTCATTTGAAGCAATGACTTGCTGCTGTGACAGGGGGACTGCCCTGGTCAGTCACAGAACAGGGTGCCAGACAGCAGAGCAGAACAGGGAGCAACAGGAACCCCAGGGGCAGAGATTTACTACACATCAGCTTTAATTTAAGACCCAACTTCAAAAAAACATTCCAGTTAACTAGGGACTTTCATTGCTTTCAAAGCAAAACTACAGAACTCGATGTATTTGTGTCAATTCAACCTTTTTAGGTTCAATATTGTAATCAAAACATCTGCCCCTCCACCCTCCCCCCCCACCCCGCCAAAAAAAAGGAAATTTAGGTGAAACAACAGGGGAGAAAAAAAACTGTTCAAAGCATTACGTTTAATTGTGCTGATTTTGGCCGAGATAGAGTTATTCTTTTTCACAGTAGCTGGTATGGGACTGGGTTTTGATTTCTGACTAAAACAGCATTAATAACAAAGGGATGTTTTCATTATTGCTAAGCAGTGCTTACACAGTCCACGTCTTTTTCTGCTTGTCACCCCACCCCACCAGCAAAGCAGGCTGGAGGTGCACAAGGTGCTGGGAGGGGACACAAGCAGAACAGCTAATCCCAAGTTAGGATATCCCACACCACATGGCATCACACTCAGCATATTAGGATTAGGACCATCAACTAAAGCAAATGAAAGAGATGCTAGCTCTTAAACTCTCACTGTCACTTTTGGCCTCTGGGCTCTATAGGGAAAGGATTAAACCACTTTTTTTCCTGTTTTTGATCTATTCTGCTTCATTTCTCTATTGCAAGAAGTCCCTCCATTGTACGGCAGAGGAGAAGGAAAGGGAGAGAATACAGCAAGAAGCCCACACAGAAAAAAGCACCAAAGTGAAATTGCAAGGTAAAAATATTGAGAAATTCAGAATTAGTTACGGTCCTTCAATTTTTCTTCTAGCAGAGAAATGGAGATATTTATTCCTCTGAAATAAGCAAAAAGGTAAATTGTGTTCAGTCTAAAAAAGCATGATTAATTTCTTTTGTTTATGTATGCATAATGAAAAAAGTATCTATCGTGTTCCTGCAACAAAGCCATTTTGCAATTTAATTCCAGTTTTTATACCAGTTGAACCAAAGAATCATTTGTATCTCTAAGAGTAAACTTCATAATATCATAAATATCTGCTAGCCACAATCCAAATAAAATCATTTGGAATTACTGCACTGCAGGATTAACAACATAAAGAGTAATACAAATCTGCCTTCAAGTATTTCAAATATATTATTTCAGGTTACAGTGCTTCAGTAATTTATACTGGAATGGCATTTGGAAAAATTTGATTTGCCATTTATCCAAAAATGACTGCTCTCAGTAAGAGGCTTTAATTACTACACTACATTTCTCATCTTACACTTTTTGTAATTGTATGAATTTATATATAATGAAGAATAAAATTTTAAAAAATTAATTCCCTAGAGATTTTTTTCCTTTTAAACAGCAGTTAACTACTGTATGCCTATAAATACTTCCTTACAGAACTGTGTATCCTCCATCTCCTTTCCCCTCCAAGATCTTTGATTTTTTCCACAAGTGTACTCAACAATAGCTGGACTAATCCACCTTGAGCTTTATTGTTACAGGTTTGAGGGCAATAGTCAAGGTCCAGAATAAGTAGTGTTCTCATTTTCAACTACTTGATCGCATCTGCAAAAGCCTCCAACATACAAACCACAAATAATTACCACATTCTCACATTGTTATTTTGTCACATGTAAGACACATGGGACTACTGTACTTCTGCCATCCGGATAAACTGGGGTAAGACATCACCAAAAGTAAAACACAGGGTTTCAGTTCAGGCTACTTTCAAAATAGAATCAATAAAAGATATCATTAGACTACACACAATCTAAAAATCACTTGCTCACCAATCAAGAGCTAGTGTCAGTAGAAGTTTTGGGGTTTTTTTAAAGAATCAAATTTAGGTTTGTTTTTTTTTTAATTAATCATGATGTAGTTCCACTGACAAAGCATGATAAAACCAACTTGAGACTTCAAGCCTTACCTTTAAAGTTACCATACCTTAGAAAAGATTAAGAAATTTCTTCATGGTTACCAAAATAACTATGCTACCTACATAACATTTTGTCTATTTCACTAGTCCACTCCAAATTTTCTGTTTACAACCCTCAAATGAATGCACCACAATCCCTTAATAATATCCCAGCAGACACCTTTAAACAGTCACAAATATTTTAAATTTTCACATTCTGTTACGAGAGTCTGCTAGCACAGACTTAGATATGTAAATGCATCCCAGTGAAAAAATTCAGGTGTAGTTCTGGCAATTTTATTAAATTCAACGGGGCAGCCACAAACACTATCAGCTTTCTCTAAGAAACTACATTTTATTTTAAATTGTGAAAACACATACCTACTACTGATCTTCTGAATATACTATTTTATTAAAAAATGAAAGACACTGAAGCTATCCTAAAATGGCAACAAAGTTTTGAAATACTAAGAGTAGAGTCATCTGTCATCAAGATTTACCTGCCAAAACCTTCATAATCAAACTAAAGAAACTTTATCTGTCCGGCAAAATGGCAAATGTTTTTGGCAATATAATAGTTTACACTCTCTGCCATCTAGTTTAAATGGCAGATTTAAAAGGAAAAGAAATGAAATCATGCAATTCACTAAGTGAGAAAACTGCTTTTTAAGTAAATTACTTCAGAAAAGAAGTAATGCTTTTGTAACTTGTGCTATTAGCATTGCCGTGCATATATATTGTAGCTGATGTTAATATTAATTCCATAGTTAGATAATCCTCCATTAGCTAATTAAATTCAGTGGTGAACTTATTAACCAATATTTCCCTGATCGTTTAGTTAAAATATTTTGAATGACAGCCAATTAAATGTAAGCAGACTTTTCAATGTTCTACAGTTTGCAAAATTAAATTAATGTACTATCTTCCATTTATACAGACTCCTCACTAAGAACTCCTAATTCATTTCAAATGCTTAAATCATAGCATAGCCATAATAATTTCTATTCAGAAGTAGTAACTGCTGCATGGACTTATTTTGTATGGTACCAGGCATTCCTAATCCCTTTTCATGTGAGAAAAGGAACAGAAATCAAATGCGCTCAGAACCTCCCACGATTACTCTACAGGTTAATTTTTAAATCCATGTATCACATTTAAGAAAGCATTAGACTTTAAACTTTTTTTTTACTGCTGTGTTATGAAAAATATTTTTAATTGACTTATTGTTATGTAGATATAGTTTATGTACCTCTGCAACAGTTCTCAGTTACTGAGAACTGCCTCTCTCAGTTGCTATGCAATATTGCTTCAGAGCTTGTTTTACTCTTGAAAATACAGCAAGAAACCAGAAAATAACATTAAACCTCATTATACCAAAATACATGTAATACATGTTTTTGTATCAATGTATTTATACACATCTATATATACACCATATATACACACACCTATGATTGATCACTTCTTTGCAAGCTTATCCTGTCACTCATTAAAGGAATCTTTGAATAAATTAAATTAAAGTTTCCTATGTCTTTCCTATTTTGCAATTAAACCATTGCTGAGAGTACTTCTCTTGCTGTTACTCTTCAGTTTCATCAACTCAGTAGTTAAAAATACAGAGCAGTGAACAGAATCCCTGAAATACAAATTCTGTCGTTATTCATATCAAATTACTATGCCTTTCTCATCAGACTTGTGTCATCTGTCAAGCTTTTGAAATATACAAATTCATTTTTCTGTCAAAAAATATGTTCTTTGAATCCTGATATTTACTTGTGCATTCCACACAGAACCAGAAAGAATATGTCTCAGTGATCAAAACGTTAGTGCTTACAAGACAGCAGCAGTTTCAGTACACAGAAATCTTCCAGTTTTTTCTATTACGTTGAATTCTGCACTTTTAACAATGCTTGAAACACGTTAAGACAAAGCTTACAGTGGATTTGCAGTGGATTGTTTACCAGAAATGTCTAGTCACTGAAACAAAACTGAGCTGCTCAATATCTGAATGAATACCATCTTAAGTTCTTACATTCCTAGCAAGTACAACCACAAGAAACAGACCGGGCAATTTGCTTTTTAATTTGTGGCTCAAGACATGGATTTAAATTAGGTAGGGACTGATAAAGTACATAGCTAAATGACCAAAGAGTTCTAAATTATCTAATCCATTTTTCAGACAGTAAGGAAAAAAATGGAGAAACAAAAGTCAACATAACACAAAAATGAAAAGAGGTGAGATATGAATACCACAACACAGGCCCTTTTGTGTTCATATTGCACAATGCACTTCAAATACAATTCATAGCAAAAAAAAAAATCTGTTACAGGAAAACACAGCCTGTATGACATACATCCTCAATGGAGTTCCAAGTACAAGCAAATGCAAGAACATTTCCATTTGTATCAGGAATTCAAATCCTACTGATGATAAAGAAAAGGCTCAGTTATTTATTTATCACTCAGCAACCTTTTGACTTCAAAAGATACAACAAAAGTCCAACAAATAAAACTAAGTACTCTCTTTCTCTCTTAGGAATTTATCTAAATAAAACCTATATTTGTAAGCCAGGTACTTATATGTAGCAAGTACTCAATTTGACAGCTGTCTCCATAAGCACTTGCAGGGCATCAGTACATGGAAATATATTACTTTTTCTTTATCCAGAGTACAGGGCATAATCATAAGAAGACAGAATTTTAATTATATAAGAAATTCTAAGTTTGCCACATTAAGTTTTCAGAGGCTGATACTGCAAGCTTAATAACAAACCTTTAAAGATACTGGCACCGTTTCATTCTGCATGCTTTATACCAGGTGAGAACATATAGATCAACAACTTTAATACCCATAATACAAATCAAGATGAGTTACAAATTAACATTCTACAACAATACTAGAGTAGATACAGAGGGATGGAACACCTCTCCCATGAGGAAACACTGAGAGCATCAGGGCTGTTCAGCCTAGAGAAAGGAAAGCTCCAGGCAGACCATACTGAAGCCTTTTAGTACTTAGAGGGGACCCGTAAGAAAGACAGGCACAAATGTTTTAGGAGGGCCTGTTGCAACAGGACAAGACATAATGGTTTTGAATTAGAAGAGGGTAGGTTCAGACTAGATATAAGGAAGAAATGTTTTACAATGAAGCTGGTTAAACACTGAAACAGGTTGCCAGGAATGGTGGTAGATATGAAACACTCAAGATCAGGAGCTCTAAGTGACCTGATCCAGTTGAAGATGTCACTGCTCACTGCAGGAGGGTTGGACTAGATGACCTTCAAAGGTTCCTTTCAACCCAAACCCTTCTATGATAAAAAAAGAGATCATGTATGAAAAGAAATGCAAGGAATATTTATTTACCTTTCCTTTTACCTAGCAAATGCTGCCCATAAACACTGCAGTTGATTACTTCACTGAAGCCGTTTTATGTCCAGTTTGAACTGGTAGATATCCTTGATCCCACCCTGACAACACTTATGGCCAGTCTGTACTTTCTCCAGAAGGATCCTAGTATGTTTTAATGCATCGACCAGCTGCTACAGTGTACAATTAGTTTTGCATGCGGTTACATGTTTTTATTTTTTTTTACTTACATGCACTCTCTCACAGGACAATCAAAACAAAGTGAGTATCACCCCAGTGTTCTTATCACCCAAAAAAACCAAGCTGCCTTACACTCAAACATCACATAAACAGGGTATCAAGACAAAGCCATTCTTCACTTTCATCCTTGGTTGACCTGGGTGAAAGTTAAATTTCAGTGCTCTGAAAGGTAAACGGACCGGATGGGATCTTTCTACTTCCAGTCACCTTATTTCTCTGAAGACTGCTCAATCTAAATTTACATTTCCCCAGAATTCTTCCTAGCAGAAGGAAAATTAGGAGTTTTGTCTACTGTCTTCACCTTCTGGTAGGGAAGTGACTACCACTGCATTCCTAAACACACAACTTTAAACACAAATTAGTCCAGTGACATGGCACATGGCTGAAGAGAGATCAAAACTGAATCATTTTAATGACATTTTATACAAGCTACTGTAATGGTCCCTCTCATACAGATTTTTTTTAGTGTCTCTTTCCCTAGATTAGTGGGTTTTGTTCTTTAACTGAAAGTCATCTATTGTAGGATACTACGTAACAATTTTAAAACTACTAATAAATAACCTTCCCTCCCAGAGTCTCTAGTAAAAATCCATGAGACAGCGTGGACCAAGATTAACAAAAAATGGGACTCTCAATATGGTCCTAATTATACAAGGTAGCTTTGAAAGTAACCTCAATATTAGAAGTAAATAAATACAAGCATACACACAGTATTTGTCTCCTGTTTGCAACCCTTCTGTGCCACACCAAGGAAGCACCCACAACTGGACCATGCTCATCCCTGTACAGAAAAGACAGAAGAAAAATCCCTTCCGCTTACTTGGTGTTAATTCTGGGTTTCCTTTTAAGTTCATCATCTTTGGAATTGAAGGTCCATATATGTCTGCATCAAGTAAACCAACTTCTTTTGTCTGTGTAAGGAAAAAAAGAAGTAATTGTCAAAATGTCTTCCTTTCTGTATTATTAGCAGAACAAAATTCAATACTCTTTAAAGAAATGAAAATAAGGTCTTGATTTGAGGCATCAGTTGTCACTGTTTCCTTTCTCTCAAAATAGCAATTCAAGATGAAACATAACAGTGTTTGCGTCAGTTGTCTTTAAAAGAGCTGGATTCTCCATACAGAGAATCCTCACTTAGAGAGTTTCTTACTTACAGTGTAGACCACAGACCTTATATTAACAACCATATAAGCACCATTCTCTCTACTCCATGTACCTTCACACAGAACTAACACCTTAACTTTTTAAACAAGGTATCAAATTTTGTTTAAAAAACCCACAAAACAAACAAACACCCAAAATAGTAAAAAAAAAAAACAAACCAGGAGGTCTGTAAGTACATGCAAATGAATGCAATTTAAATCATACTAGTGATTATCAAGAATGTGAAAAACATGAAAAACATTTTTATCTTCCATTTAACTGGCCAGAGTACATTTTTGCAGATATGTTGAAGTTACTGAAATGCAAATCTCTGAAGCTAATTAGTAACATTTTAATCCAATACATTTACACAAAAGTATGCTAAAAATGGGTTTATTCAACTACATATTGTACATTAGGCAATAAACACTAAATAAAAATTACTTCGACAATGTAGTCTAGATTTACAAAACTCCCTTCTATATTCTTTTTTTAATAGATACACACATATATTTTGTGGAAATTAAACTATTTTTCCTACAGATGGCAAGACACAGTACCAATTACCAAGTTCTGCAAATTAAGTAGTAAAGAGCAAGCCCTTTAAAGTGCTGAATGTCAAGTTTCTCTAATATAGAAAGCTAACTGTATTCAACATTTTGCAAAATTGCAAACAAGTATGTTAAAGAGCTTGTTTGAAAGGTTAAGGTAGCAAGAGGAGCTTTTCCAACAATGACAAATCAGACTTCCACTATCAGTGTCTCAAACTACGTATTTCATTTTTCGGACGATGCTTTCCTAATTTGGTATCTCATATTAAGCCATTTTGTTCTCACAGTTTTGATGGGCAAGATAGAAAGATAAAGAAAAAAAAACATTACTATATTTGATCTACTGTATACTTCAAAAAATAAATTTTTACTGCAAAAATCAACCAAATTTGGATTCAGTTATTCGATACAGTTTTTATT
Source organism: Phylloscopus trochilus trochilus (assembly GCA_016584745.2). NCBI lineage: Eukaryota > Metazoa > Chordata > Aves > Passeriformes > Phylloscopidae > Phylloscopus > Phylloscopus trochilus. The sequence goes on along the minus strand of WQNJ02000001.1, from coordinate 39,475,365 downwards.
AGCAAAACAGAGCAAAGCATATATAATTAGATGCATTATTTAATTTATATTTTTTAACTTATTAACTTATTCTTGTCTCGTGAAAACTATTAGGCAAAAGTTCAGGAGTTACTGTAACAAATTCTTCTCCTTCTTGCCTACTATTGAAAGCAGCAATTTCAAAAACACTGAAAACACCCATCTTTATGTTAGACTTTAAAAGACATGGAAAACAGACTATTAGTGCTTCTTTGTTCTTGTACAAAACGCATTATTTTAAAATATTAGAAAGATTCATGACTCAGTCCCTTTATCTGCGTTGGCAGCTAATCAAACCCATCAAAACATCATCTACAGGCTGTTCCACCTAATTCCTTCCCAAATGAAAGCAAGTAATTGCTGAAAAACCTACATAGTGCTTTAAACCTGATGACATTCTTCCCTTGAATTTTTTGAGGACTTTACCCCCCCTCATTCAAGGATTGTGACTATTGATTGACTGCAATGACACTCACAACTCACCAGAGTTTCACTTTCAGCCCAAAAGGACTAAAGATTTAACATTACCTAAAAGAATTAGAATGACTTCATGACCTCCTGGACATAATCCGGTATTGACCACTACAGGCCACTTGTTCCTAGGAGTCAGCAGTGCTCTATCTACTGTACCTATATTATCTAAGTGTACAAAATTTCCTGAAATAAAGAATAAATATATCCACACTGGAGAAAAACGTCCTTCAGTTACCTAGAGGACTTTACAAACCTATCTACTACTTTAAATTACCAAGCTAATAAAATAAATCTGACCATTACTCTAAAAATTTTACACACTTCTTCAAAAGTCAAAAAAGTGCCTGTTTCTGAGATGCACTCTTTTTGTTCATGGATATGGCTCAATAAAATTGTTGTCTTCAAACAGAAGAATAATTAACAGATTTTCAAGTTTCTACAACTCATTTTAACGAAAACATAAGTGTTCCTATAAGCATAGTGCTTTCTACAGGATTATAGGAAAAAGGGCTTTCAGAGATCTTTAAATCACTGACAGAACCTCAGTTAAGATAGCCTAAGGCAGGGGGGTTTTCTTCACCAAGCAATTCAGCATGTTAGGTAAGCAGAGTTCACACCACCTAGTGTAGCAGCTTACACAGAAAGCATTGGCCCAATAAGCCATGGTTTTCTTTCTTCCAACTATCCCTGCTTTTCCAGTATATAAACATCCCTAGAATGCCAATAGCCCTTTACTCAAGGTTTATTATCTCACAAAAAAATTATGGCAGCTACCAAGGGATTTTTAAGACATGCACAGTACAGTCCAGATAATTTCTTCCAGTATTTACAATGTTTTAAATCCCCAAGAGAAGAAATAATATGCACACACCTGGATGCTACCACATGAAACTGTTAATCAGAATTACCAGATACTTCTCATGCTGAGTGAAATATAATCCAGATGCATGAGTTACAATAATTAAAAAATTAAATTAGATTTTAATAAATTGTTTTTTCTCCCCATACAACCCACACCTCATACAAAACAGCACAGCTTTCAAAGCATTGCTGTATTAAAACAAATCATAAGAAAACATACATAACATCACACAACGTAAAGAAAACATCTGGGCAGAAGGAATAGATTGTGGGGAATCAAAAGCATGACCAAAAAGGCAACTTAGGAAAAAAAGGAGGTGGGGGGGGGGGGGGGAGGAAGCTCCAAGATTCCTCTTATGTCCTCTGACATTATTTTGATATGCATATACTTCTCATACCAACGGTGCTTCTTTTTTTCTTAAGTAATACTCATTACACAGACAGAAATGCAATACTTAAAGCACACCCAAGCACACAGAAGTGTTTTTCAGAGCACAGCACTCTGGCAGGAAAAGGATTCAGAAATAAAACTCCACCATCTCCTCATGGCTGTATTTTCTCCTTATAAACATATTTCTCTCCTGCTATTCAACAAACAGCATTCCATCTCTCCAGATGGCATAGCAATAACCAAGTTCAAAACAGCTGTTCTCAACTTAACATTTTTCCTTCTCCTTTCACCTGCCCAGCTGTGAAAGAAAGCTTAAATCAATCTTCAAGTTTACTACACTTGGAAAATATTTTCTAGAGACCTTGTTTTTTGGTTGCCTTACTGCAAGTTCTGCAGCTTATGCTCCAAATATACAAGTGACAACGTAACCGTTCCTGTGTGATTTAATCACATCACTGGAAGGTACTCTAAAAAAATATACAAACACATGCAGTATCATTGACCTCTTCATGCAGCATAAGAGCCTTACCAAAATTCCATCAGGCAGAGACCATGAAATTAGAAATAAACATATTGTCTCAGCACATGAAAATACAGAAGTACTCCCGTGCCAGCAAAAGCTATACTAAAAAACTCATAAATGATCACATTTACTTTCTTATCAACGCTTTTAAGGTTCCCCCACCACAGGTAAACAGTCTCTAGCACAGGCTAACTACTGCTAGGATTTGCTATTTCTGCAGTACTGGTACTGTCGTGGTCTCATCTGATCCCTGGTGACCTCAAGAATACAAAAAAACTTACATAATAAAGAACTTTAACTCCCCTTCATCTTCTACTTTTACATCATTGACTAGGTAATTCTTTCTACTTCACTATCACTGATCATCTCAGCAAAATTTTAATTTGCCCATTAAACCCTTATAAAGATTTCTGACAAACATTCTTCCTAAGGTACTGTAAGTTACATAATCACTGCAGCTCTTAACCCATTAAAAATACAGTGAAGTTGCTACAAGTGCTACATCAATAGACAAAGAAGATATTCTTGCAGATATCCCTGAGAGATGAGAATTCTACAGCTTCGTTTTGTGCAGTGTACAAATGATAGGCACAGATAACCTCACTAAAAAGATCCTTTCCTTCACCTTCTCTGGCAAGATTCTCTATATAATTAAATTTCAGCTTAGTCCTTCAACCTGGCCACTGCCCTGTGAGTAATAGAGATTTGGAAGACAGCAGTATTCTAAATTAATGATTTTCAAGCTCTGAACTTAGCTGTCATTCTTTTGGGGAAAAAAACTAAAATAAAGTTGCTGAAGGCCAAAGTCCTGGCAGACAAAGGTCAGGTTAAAAAAAAATACATTTTGCCTGCTTTTCCTTATGCAGGTTAGAAAGTACTCAATTGCTATTATGTTTGTTCTCTTAGGCAGGCAAATGTTGCTGTACATAATCCTTGTTCAGGTGGCATAAATTGATGCTAATGACAAAATGATCCATAACTTTCCTCATCTTAGCTCTCTGAGCAGATTCTGAAGAACTGTTTCGTCCCTCCCTACACCTTCCTCATGTAGGTTCCCTCTTCTGTTTTTCAAGGAATATTAACTGTGAAATGTTTTATATTTTCCAGTAACAAATCTTCAACCAAATGCAACCAGTTTCATTCACATATCACAAAGGACCCCTCCACACAATTCTGTGTGCAGTGGAGAATCTGGTGATATGTTTGATATGTTTTCCAAGTTGCCAAACGCTTTATTGAGGAACAGACCTGATTAAAGATGTCATACCAACAGAGAGAAAAAAGGGAGAAAAAAAGAATAATAAAAAGAAGAGTTCACAAAAAGCTTCTATAAATAGCTGTTAATCAACATAGCCTATGTTACTGCTAAACATCCAGAGACTCTTTGACAGCATTAATTTCATTTTTGCTCATATTTTCTGAGACTTTTTCCCATACTTGCTAGGGCATATGTATCCCCACTGGATGCTAGTAGATAGTGTTTCACTTTGAAGTAAACCCTGCCAACCACCCAAGTTCCCTGGTGTTTAGCCTGGGAGGGATAAAGGCACAGGTTAATGAGCTGTTATTGTTCTATACAGTGAAGAATTTCCTACACTAGAAGTGCTCCCAATATTCAGCAGCTGTAGTCCATTCCAAAGACAGAAATTCCAGCTCTGCTAAGCGAAGGTGCCAGTTACTTTAAAGCTGGTGCTCTTAATCCATCACCAGGACTCTCAATTTACCCTTTTAATGTCATTATAGACTTAGAGCTAATCCCAAAGTGCAAGCAGCAACACATAGGACAAAAGGGAACTTTAAAATCAGGATAGGCTATGGATTCCTCATTTGACATACTGACACAATGAATAGCCATCTTTTAATCCCTAATTCTCTAGCTCTTTCAGCTGCACACTATTTAAGAGCCTAGCTGTAAATTGGATTAAAGCCAAAAATGCAGCTTCTTCACTCTATCCTAGAAATGCAAACTTGCTTTAAACACTCAGTCTGCTACTGGTTTAAAAGCCCTTTTTCTTTATATGAAGTGTTTCCAATTTTCTGTCAGCCACAGGACTTCTTCAGCACTTCTTCTCCCTAACAGCCTGCAGTAGCTCCTACTCAATGTTCTTAACCATTGCGTACCAGTAATTCAGTAACCTTGTTTGGCCTTTTTGCACATTATCCATCCTGCTCAAAAAAAATAAAAATAAAAATTCAATACAGAACCATTTGAAAAATATATTACCAAAAGAGAATCCCCAGCATTACCACATCTCTACAAAATGCCTCTCTACTTTCACAGCAAGTCAAATTATTATAAAAAAGGGTCGACCTTTCACAGCAGTATCTCTGGTATCTGGGTTTTCAATTACTTGAAGACTAAGGATACAGGTATTTAACTTCAAAACAAACAAAAAAAAAGGAAATTTTCTTCAAATTAAGCATATAGTTATCTGATTTAAGTAATATATTTGTTAAAATATATTTTTAATGTTGTTCATTTTTTACTTGAAAAACAGCAACATTTTTAAAGCTTTATTATCTCTTTTTTTTTTTCAATTGATCTAGACAGTAAGCTATCACTGCAAATAAAGCAAATCAATTCTACCTGGCATCTCCAGTTTTATTGAAACTTTTCAGCATTAAGAAACAAGCATGGAGACATTAGCTGCAGTGATTAAAGTCTTCTGATTCTCTATGCAACAGAGTTAAAGATGCCTAGAAATCAAACCCAACCAATTAGAAAAGCTGCATGGGAAGGGGACAAAACAAGTCAAAACTTGCCTTCATGCTATGATTACTCAGTGAAGGATCCCATTATTGTCTAAATTCCTCTAGATTTTTTTCTTTTCCCACAGGGATTTTTTTCCTTACCAGCAAGAAATGTATATGCATTGTAAAGTCATCTACGAATGTAGCACTCAGATATTAATTATCCTGTGGACAAATAGGTTCATTACACAAGCCAAAAAAAAAAAAAAAAAAAAAAAAAAAAAAAAAAAAAAAAAAAGTAAGCTGGGTGGCTTTTGAGCTTAAAAAATGTGTGGGTTTTGATTAAATACACGGTCTGAAGAAATTAAAATAATTTTATCATAATAAAAGTAGTGAATTCACACGAAGAGTTGGCTCCTATCTACATAATTACTATGCCGTAACTTACTACATAGGCTGGAGAAATCTCTCCCCCGCCTGTGTTTACATGGGCCAGCCCCGCAGGCGAGCTTTCTGGCTCAAGCAGCAGCAGAAGCAGCAGCGCTGCGGGTGGGACATGGGACACGGGACATTCCGGCGGCGGACACCCAGTGTCCCCAGCCCAGCGCGGTGCCCGCGCCGCAGCACCCGCGGCCCGCGCGCCCCCTGCCGGCCCGCAGCCGCCAGCCCCGCCTTGCGCAGCAAGCGGGAACGGCTTTGCGTGGGAACACGGGGAAATCCGCTCTCCCGGGTCAGTCACCCCTCAGGCATTTCACAGCTTGGGCCTGCTCTGCACGACCAAGTAAGCCCCTGGCGCAGGGCTACGCTAAGATACGGAAAAGTGCTGCCCTTCACCGCGTGCCCCCAGCACCGCAGGCAGAAGCCACTTTCTTACGCGAACATGCTAACTTGGTCCATATGGTTTTACTTCTTGCTCCTCTGTCCTTCGCAACACAAAAAAAACATTTCATCCTATAGCGAAAATGTAAATCTTCCCAAACGAAAAGGCGAGCCAAAGGAAATCTGACTGGGGAGCTTGCCTCACAGTGACAGCACAAGCATGCAGCCTCCCAACTGGATTTGTGCCATCCTTAGTCATGCACAGCTGGTGTTTGCTCACTAAAATACTCTGTTCATAAACAAGCAATCCCTACCCTATTATTGCTGCCATCTATTAATTCAACTTGTTTCTACTATAATAAATTGTCTCTGGCCAGGCAGCTTTCATAAATAGTCATTCTAGTCTGAATATGAATTGTCCTGGCACAAAACCCAGAAATTCTTCCCAAGTGCTCCTAGGGGAGCACAACTGACTGCTGGTACATCTAAAGAATGAAAAGAATCAGCTGTCAAACTAAGCAAGCTATTAACAATAGGACACAAGGGTAAAACTTTAAGTTATTTCTTAACACAGAAAGAACACTGTATAGATTTATAGGCCTTGGTACAGGCCCAAGAGCTTATATATTTCTTAACTAAGCCATCTACAGCAGGTAACCCAGGGTACCAAAAAAACTAATATTCTAGGAAGGCATAAGGCGCTGCTTGTCTTCTGTGGCTCTGAATCGAAAAAACAAAACCAACCAACCAACACAAAAGTAAAACAGTAACAACAATCACCAAAAACAAGAACACACAAAAAAAAACCCCTACTCTTGTCTTGGACATGGTATCTAGGCATCTAAATGAACTTCTGTCTTGAATTATTTACTCTGTAACCATGAGGTAAAAATATGCAAAGCAGACTGAGCACCAGCATGCAAGACTTAGATCTTGCAAATTCTAATCCTGGCTCTGCCAAAAACACCGTGCGACTGTGACAATGTCCAAGGCTCTGCTGATGCCTTAGGATTTCAGACTATCACTACAATAACTGAAAAAAGCTTCCATGTAAACAAAACAAAAACAACAAAAAAACAAAAACGAAACAAAACAAAAGCCCACCACATATATCAGTATATAAAATATATCAGTAGAAACAGTGGGGTTTTAGTTTTGTTTTTTAACTACAGAAACTAGATCTTTAAAAGATAGAAGGATGTTTTCTTCTATCAAGAGGATGAAAAATCCTTTACGCTTTGACTGTTAATCTTCTAACTTATGACACAATAAACAACAATAAGATGTCACAGCTGTTACTGAAAGCAGCAAGAATCTACTCTAATTCCATCTCCTATGAGAGGAGAGCATCTTTCACAGATCTCACTCACCAGAAAAGAGTTGTTTTCAATAGTTTGTAACCTGTTTTATCTTAGAAAAAGAACACCCGTAACAAGCATAGAACTTGTAACACCTACTAATGAAGGAAGCACAGACCTTTATAGCCATGGTGACCCATTTTCCTCCACAAGTCCTTTCTTTCCTCCTTTAAGCAGTTCATCAAGTTCAAGATCAGTTTCTATAAATTTTATTTTGTTTATAAGAGACATAAGGACTGTTAATGAAATTGTAGGGGCCTCCTGAAGCTCTGATCTAACAATCATTACTGCTTCTTCTGAAAGGGATGAATTTACAATAGCAATGATGGAAACAAAAAACATGGCAAAGGTGAGGTACAATCAATAGTTACTAGATGTAAAATAAAGGCATCCATTGCTGCATACCTAAGGACATCTTTAGGTATGCATACCTAAAGAAATTCAGTATAAAATACAGCAGAAAGCACCAATGGACTCTGTAAAACAACCTCCTTATTTATTCCATTCACCATTACAAAACTGAAAATTGCAATGATTTCTAGAATTCAGAGCACTGGCCAGTTCCAGCCTGGAACAAGGTCACAAAGATTCTCATTTCAAAACCTTATCTCACAAGATTAATGAACTGAAATCAATGTGAATACACAAATGAACAAACCAGCAAATTCATGATGCATGCCATCATTATTTTAAGGAAAACAAACCAGAGAAGAAAAAATACATTAATGCATGAACAAACAAGACAGTTGTTTATTTCATCCACCTTAATTTCATACTTTCTAACTTGTAACTACATCAATGCACAATCTCACCACAGTAACAGCTTACTAACTTGGGACCACCATTTCACACAATTCACAGCTATTTCACCAATTTCAGCTGCTCTTCATTGATTAACATCCACCAGATGCTGGCCTCCAACTTCACACACCATCACATAATTGTAACATCATAACTCCTAATAAAGGGCATGATCATAAAACTTGTGTATGTCAGAATTAGTAAGAAATACTTTATCTAAATATATTTTTAAATGCATAAAACTGCTTGTTTGAGAAGTATCAGACACCATCTACAGAAAGTTATGTGCAATTGGTTGACATGGTTTCCATGGAGCTACTCAACGACCATCCCACAACACAGATAACATTGCAGACTGATACTTGTTTTGCAAAAATATTAGAGCAAAAGTCACGATTTAAAATTGATTAGAAGGAATGATTGAAGCAGTTTTGTTTTTCAAGATGACAGATTTTTTTGAGAGATCCAATTATTCCAACACCCTATTTAAAACATGGAATTAAAGACTGTGAAAAAACAAGATCAGATGCCATCATAAACAGTACATATTTCACATAACAGCTTTAAACACTCTTCTTATTAAGTGTGACTGAGTTTATGGAAATATTTTAAATTTTTTTTACAAATTCCAACTGGAAGCTTGCAGACTGCATGTAGTCCTCACTCCTTCTACCTGTTTTTGTTTTACTTAGCTTTTAAACAACAAGATGTTACACTTGCCTGATTAAAGTACTTGAGGATACTTTGTATTTAATGTTTCATGAGGACAAAACCTGCATTACACAGGCTCCCATTGCAAAGGAGGCTTACTTCTGAGTTTATCTGTGTGGCAATAATGTGCACAATGGAATTACTCCCAGTCTACAGCAGCAGGTGGACATAAACACCTGTGGTTTTTACTCTTGAATGGCTCCTATCATCTATTTATAGTCCAGGCAACAGTTTTAGTAATACCCAACTGTGAAATCACTCCAAAAATTGTATTTCCAAGCCTTAGGGAAGATACCTAGTTTTGGGGGGTTTTTGCCTTAGCTGTTTATAAAGTATTTTCATACATAATTTCTCCAGAAACAGTAAATCTGTGGAGCTATATAAAAAAATGTTTTGGACACTATTCAGCACTAACTCCTATTTTTTTCAAGTCATTGTTCTGAAGTGACAGAATTTAATTATTTATTAAGTGTCTCCAACCTGCAGAAGTATTCTCTACAACACCTACATGTTCTTCCAGAATTGCAGTTCAAGTCAGTGACACACCAGGGAAAGGACAGAGCTAAACCCAGAAGCAGGATGAGACCTAGTAAGTTATTCATGGTACCGATAAAATATAAACAAACTGACAAATTCAAAAGCCCATCAAAAACAAATTAGAAATTAACTAAATAAAAACATTAATTACATTAAATGTATGTGACTGCCCTCAGGAGTAACCATTTTATTTATGACGCACATTTCACATTAAGGCTGATAATTAAATGATCACCTACCGAATCATTTGCTGCTAGGGCGAGGGCTATATTTACTGTAAGAAAGAAGAAGAGGAAAAACAAAAAGATTAAGTGTAGGAAAACTTAATTCCTAAATACTAAGAATGTTATCACTGCTAACAAGAGAAAATATAAATACATCATTTATTTAATAATTACATCACCATCTCAGTTCTCAGCTTCCTGTATCTCTACAACATTTGCTGCAAGTGGCAGCAGTGCCTACATTTCAGACCATGTTTGTTAACCAGCAAACAAACTCAAGCTAATCTGCAAAAACTTGCAAAAACAGTTTCTAGAGGACACTGCAAAATAAAAATACAGTCTCAGTATTTTGCAGAAGAATAACGTTAAGAAAAACTTCCAGAAGTACCCACTTTTGAAAGTGGACACCATACTGTAAAACTAAATTAACCCCACCTCACCACACTCTCTAGTGAACTTTCATAAAACTAGAAATTAGGTAAGCATCGACATAAACTATTAAACAAGTAACCAAAAAGCTGATTGTATCCCTTTTTTTGATTTCTCGTGATATATTGGATAGAGGTGTTTTCTGGAATAAAGTGCAATGCATGCTTTTCACTTGACTCTTATGTCAGAAAAACTCACATCTACCTGAAAGCATCTGTAAAAAAAAAAAAAAAAAAAAAAACCAGACAAAAAGTGATGAAGCAACTAAAAGAACCATTTGTTTAAAGCTTTTACATTTCCATCAGTACTTAACTCTCATAACTAAATAGTATGTGCAAATGGTATCTTTAATGGCTCACCAGCTTCAGTTGTGTTTGGAGACCTCCTAGAAGCTTCAGTATAAACAAATAATTTTATAATTTTATATAGAGAGTAATATAAATTAAAAAATAATTTAATGGTTTTATAATCCAAAACGTTACATGTTTTTTAGGGAAAAAAAGAAAGCACGGGGGTCGGGGTGGGGACAGAATCCAACATGTTACCTTTCTTCGGTAACATCTTTTGTTTCCTTTACATGTTGCTGCATGTCACTCTTTCAAGAAAGGTAAACTGCAATCAGCCTTGTTCTGCTGGAAGAGTACAAAAGTTCTGAAAAGAAGCTGGGAAGCCACATTCCTATCTTGAAGAACTTAATTCCAAGAAAGCTAAGTTCCTTCAAATTAAACAGTCAGGGGGTTAACAAGGACAACTGTGCAGCTCTCGCACAGGCTCACACCCCCTTTCCTCCTAAGCTAACAAAGAACATAGATTTTATTCTTCAATTTGATATTTAAACAGATGCTCAATTAGCCATCCCCCGAATCCAAGGAAAATTCGCCCTCTGAAACCTGAAGAAGAGAGACAAAGATTTTCTTAAAATCACTTTACACATCTATCCTCTTAAACAGCTTTCATATGTGAAAATTCAATTATGATCCACAATGCCTCTTCAATAAGGGATATTTGACTACTGAAGGGAAAGAAGGGAGAACAACATAGCATGTAAACCTAGGCTCTTCAGATATCTACCTGAACACTTCCTTTTGAATCCCAGCTGAATCTCGCATTCCCTTGTTTTTATATTACTGTCAGTTCCAAGAGGGCATAAAGATGCAGACCAGGACCCATCCTGAGCCTGAACATTCATACTGGCCCTAATTAAATTCCCATAACCAAGAGTGCAGGACATCAAGGCAATACACGCCAGAAATTCTATACAACTTCACAGTAGGCTCCAAGAAAAGCCATTAAGGTCTCTCCACTCACACTAAACTGCCAACCAGCATAAGGAATGATGCACAGGGTGATCAGAGTTGGTCTAATCCAACCTAAACCTCTAGTCAGTCTCATCTAAACTAGGCCTCCCCTGAGCTTCAATAGCATGAAGCTGAGTCAGGAGAAACTTAGGCTGGATGTTAGGAAAAGTTTCTTCACCCAGAGCATGGTTGGGCACTGTAGCAGGACCCCAGGGCAGTGGTCACAGCACCAGCCTGACAGAGTTCAAGAAGCATTTGGACAGTGCTCTCAGGGACAGGGTGTGACTCCTGGGGATGTTCCTGTGCAGGGCCAGGAGTTGGGACTTGATGATCCTTGTGGTCCCTTCCAATTCAGCATATTCTGTGATTCAATGACTCTAGTCCTCTTAAAATTAGTAGAAGTCTGGGAAGGCTTATTAATTTGTAACTTCCAACTTTCTAACTTCCACATCCAAACTGGCCCTAGAAATAGCACAGTGAACTCTCCAAACACTCAGCTAACAACACAAACAAAACTCCTTGATCCAAAATCAGACAAGTACAGAGCCAGCAGTGTGTCTGTATCTGACATGGCTAATGCACATCATCAATAAAATACCTATAGATAATTTAGACGAACTTTGGAAAGAAACTTTCAATACCTACATCTCAATAAGTGCCATTTAGAAATGCAGTTTATGAGAATATTTTAACATATAAAGAAGGCCCAAAATCAAAAAAGTTTCAGTAACAGGACATCCTACATGCAGATTCAAAGTATGCAAGAGGGGAAAAAAAAGTTAAAATGCAGTTAATGTGACTGAGATATAGTATCAGTTTCCCTGAACAACAATGAAAAATCTCAACCTCTTAGTCTTCATTAAAAATATCTGAAGGTCCATATAGTCCGTTTTTGTACTTTCCTCAAATATCAGGATTAGCAGAATGTGACCAAGAACATCAATCTTGAATTTTGTTTTACTTCCACAGCTGAAAACAGTAAGACTTTCAATAAATTAAAAATTTCCCCTCTTTCAAGATCGCTGTTTGACTTTTTTCCACACCAGAATCAATTTTCTTCAGTACTCTCATCTTTAGGGTACTGCAAAAAGGGAATAGATGAGCAAGACCTAGAAAACAAACAAACACCCAAAAAAAAGGCAAAAACCAAAAAACCCTAGACTTTGGACAGATGCAATAAATATAGAAGAATGCCACTAAAAGACAGAAACTTGACAGGAAAGTGGCAGGGAACATAGCAAACAAACAAACCAACATATTAGACAAATAGAAACAACAAAAAACAGAGTATTTAAAGCTGCACTGAAAAATATTGTTCTGGTAACATAACTTCTTCCCATCATTGACTACACTAATTTCAGAAGACCAAAAAGCACTGGAGGCACCAGAGACTACAACCATATGTAATAAAGAGAATGAGTTATTCAACAGGTTAGGGAATGACCCTGACAAACTTGACAAAGAATGCAGACGCTCTTTTCCTGAAATGGGGATCCAGAGCAACTGAAACACAACCATACTGGAGAAAACAAAAAACACAACACAACATGAAACAAAACAAAACACCACCTCACAGGCCTTCTGACATAAACACAAGATCAATGACATTTTCTGTGATGCTTTAGGAGCTAGAGGTGCTTACTAGTTTCCTTTCTTTTCAATTCTTGCATTCAAAATGCATCAGCAGAACTGTCACCAAATATGTTCTCCACAAACCTCAAGCAAGAACATAATTTTAAGTACCTAATTCAGTAATGATGCCATGCAATACTTTTGTTTATTCAAGTTATCTGAAATTCAATTGTTCATCTGAACCACGAAATTTATCCTCATTGTAATAAATAAGAATATAGATTTCCTTCTCAATATTATTAATTACAACATTTATTTTAAAAGGCTGTCCATTACAGATACATGTAAATGCTTCATTTACATTTCCAATATCTTATTTAATGCTTGTTGAATCCTGATTTTATTTTTAAATGCATATGAATGAACTCACAGCTCTAAATATTATTTATACATATGTTATATTTTATGCAGAAATTGTACACAGATGCCAGTTACAAGAACTTAAATTCAGATATTTGTTTGCAGACATGAGGAGAATAATCTGCATTTACTTTTTAAATAATGTTCATTTTGAAAACTGTCAACTGATGAACAGGTACTTAGTATTTTTAGTAACCTGCAACAACCAGTCTATATATTATAATGATGTACCTTTTGATGGTTAAGAAAAACAAGTTTTAATTGTTTTGTATGTCTTTGTACAGGTAGGTATATCCTATGTATACGATACATAGTAGATAAATAGAAAAATATTCCGTTTTTCTTAAAACCAGTTACTTTTAGTACAGATATCGTTAGTCTGTTCTAGAAATTATTAGACAATCAGCCTGTTTCAAGCACAGCTGAAACACAAACCCCAAAATGATACATTAAGAGCTATATCCATGTGTTATTCACAACACATGGAGATGAACAGCAGACATCCTTCAACTAAAGAATGACTCTTCTCCAGTCCAGATGCTAAGAAAGAAATCTTTAAACAAATTTCTAACACTTTACAGAGATCTTTTCAAAGAAGTTTACTGTCAGTGTCATAGAATCATAGAATGGTTAGAGTTGGAAGGGACCCTAAGGACGACCCTGCTCCAAACCCCTGCCATAGACAGGGGCACCTTCCACTAGACAAGGTTGTGCAAAACTCCATCTAACCTGGCCCTGAACACTTCCAGGGATGGGAACCCCTTGTCTGGGCAACCTGTTCCAGTGCCTCACCACCCTCACAGTATAAAATTTCTTCCTAGTAGCTAATCTACATATCTCCATTTCCAGTTTAGAACTATTCACCCTTGTCCTATCTGCCCACAGAAAGTCACACTCCTTCCTTTTTGTAAGCTCCCTTTAAGTACTGGAAGGTTCTCTAAGAGTCTCCCTGATGCCTCCTCTTCTCCAGGCTTAACAACCCCAACTCTCTCAGCCTGTCTTCATAGTAGAGGTGCTCCAGCTCCCTGCCCATCTGTGTGGCACTTGAGGGACACACTCTCACAGGTCCTTCTTATGCTGGGGGACCCAGCCTGGGATGCAATGCAGCCATCCAGCCAATTCCTAATCCAAGCGGTCCATCCATCAACTCCCAGTCTCTCCAGTTCAGAGACAAGGATGTCATGCAGGACAGTGCCAAATGCTTTGCAGAAGTCCAGGTCGAGACACCAGTCACTCTTCCCTCATCCACCCCCACTGTAGAAGGCCACCACATTTGTTGGCACAACAAATATGTTTCCATTCTGCCATCTGTTTAAGTACAAGTGAACTTCTGCAGTACTGGTAACCCGTGTACTATCCCATTCTACCACCTAGGAACAGGTGGTAGTGGAAAAAATAGAGAAAAATTAATTCAGAATCTAATAGTGAAGTTGAGAGAAGAGTTCAAGGTGCTTTGCAAGGCTCTGATCAATTTGTGTGGTTTATAAGTACTGTTTCACTTTTTCTTTATAAATCACCTACATAAGTAGTTGAGAAAATTGAACAGAGTCCTGATCTTGAAACTTTCTAAACCTCAGTATCCTCTACAGAGCAAGTGACTATGCTGATGTAGCACAGAAAGGCACTGTATAGGCACACCTAAGCAGCCAGGGAAGAAGGAACAGTACTACTGCAGTATGATCCCCTTCACCTCTGCCTACATTACTTCTTAAGATGTCCCAATGTCCCAGGACAACACTGCAGTACTAGAAAGATACAATTTCAAAGTTCAGTAACCTAAGTTAAGGCCAAAATTTCTGTATCCAAGTAGATTCACAATGATTGCAATGGGACATGTCAAACTCTTCAGGAACCCAATGACACAAGGTAATGACACAAGCACCGAAATATTCCATACAAAATACTAGAAAACGTGCACAGAAAATGATTAAAAAAAAAAAAGAAACCTTACCTGCTGTTGTTGATTTTCCAACTCCCCCTTTTCCAGAAGCCACAACCACCACCTGCTTAACTCCTTCTATGGGCTTCTGCTTTGGCAGTCCTCGTGACAGGATCCGAGCACGTCTGTCCCTCAGAGCCTCATCCCCAGAGCTTGAGGACTAACAAAACCAAAAAGCAAGTGAATGCACGTGCACCAACCTGCAGTTTTTGCAGAGAAAGCTGACAGGAAGGAACCTACCTGCACACTAAGAAATTTTCACGACTTGTCTAAAAAAACTTCTGCACAGGGGCTCTCCCAAAGCGAGTCTGCTTCAAAAGCAGGCAAGGAGTGGGCTAACTTAAAATAACTCCAGTCACATGGGTTTCTGACAAACACTTCAATATGGTCGATCTTAACAGCCAAAGAATAAAAACATTGTGTTGAAATACACCAAAACACTGCTTAAAAGTCGGAAGCTTTATGAAACAGACTAGACTTGGCGGTCTTTTCGGTACAGTTGTGTCAGGCACAACAAAATACAGCAACAGCGGAGGAGCAGGAACCCTGCAGGCGGTGCCGGACAGGCAGCTGTCCGAGGGCTGTCCCTGCCGGAGCCGTGCCACAAGCACCGCACATGTGCTCCTGCCACAGAAGAGCCACACGCGGGGCCCCCATGGCCGGGCAGACAGAGCAGCCGAGCCGAGCATCCCCGCAAGCAGCGTCCCACCGGCTCCCGGCCGGCACAATGCCACCGCCACGGGCGCTTAGCGCCACGCACTGCTCCCGCGAGTCCGGGTAAAAAGCGGGCAAAGCCCATCCATTTTCCTCTCCCGGCCCGGCGATGCCCCAGACCGGCCATCGCCGACAATGCCTGCAGCGACTGCATTCCCGTCCCGCAGGGACGCTGCTACTGAACCGGCTGCCGCAGGACAGGCCCGTCAGGGCACCCGCTCACGGACAGCCCGTCCCGCCCGCCGCCCCCACGGCACCCCCGCAAGCACAGAGAGAGCTCAGTCCGACGCTCGCCCGCCCCGTTCCGTTCCCGCCCCGGTGGCCGCGGCGCAGCTCCCGCCTCACTCACCGCGGAGCCGGAGGACAGAGCAGCGCAAGCGGCAGGTGCGCAGCCCGGGCCGCCCGGCCGCGCCGCCAGAGCCCTCCCGCCGCCGGGCAGGAGGCGGGCGGCGCGCAGCGCCCAGCGCCATGCGCGACCTCCCATAGCCACAGCCGCCCCGGGCGCGCCGAGATGGCGCCGCGCGGCCTCGCCTCAGCCCGCCCTCGCCTCAGCCCGCCCTCGCCTCAGCCCGCCCTCCGCGCCGCGCTCCGCCCGCAGCCCCGCCGGCGGGGCCGGCGCTGGGCGGGCCCGGCAGCCCCGGGGGCAGCGCCCAGCTTGCCGAAGCTGAGGGTGTGGCGCCGAGAGGTGCTGCGGTTCCAGAGCTGCGGGGAGCGAGTGGCGCCCTCCCGCCGAGCGGTGGCACTGGGAAACAGCAGCTCGGAAAGCAGATCGATGGTGCTGCCCGGGAAGGAAACCGGGGCCAAGGAATCACCACCGGGTGACAGCACGCATTGCAAACTGCCTCGGGCTAATTCCTCGTAATCTGTAATTGTGCCCGCAGAGGCTCGTTCTGGCGGTCTCTGCAGTGCTCCTTCGGCTCGTCGGTGCCCTCTGAATTCTCATCTTGGCCCGCAAAATGGTTGGGCAAGAGGTCGGTCCCATCTTGGTTTGTGTCCTCTAGAAATATAATAAATATATCCCTGATCCTTTGGATCATTAAAAGAGCTAAGAGACCTGTAGCCAGATGGCACCTGTTTGGTGGGGGGGTGGGGTGGTGTTGCTTATTTTTATTTGGATTTTTTATTGTTGTTGGTTGGGGTTTTTTTAATAATACTAAAGCACACAGAATTAGTCAAGTTGGAAGGCCACCACCATGGATCATCTGGTCCAGCCCCCCTGCTCAAACAGGGTCATTCTAGAGCACGTGGCACAAGATTGCATCCAGATGGTTCTTAAATATTTCCAGTGAGGGAGACTCCACAGCCCCTCTTAGCAATCTGTTCTAGTGCTAGGTCACCTGCACAATAGAGTTGTTCTTCAAAATTAGGTGGAATTTCCTGTGCATCGGTTTCTGCCCTTTGCCTCTTGTCATATTTTTGGCACTGATCATTGTGATACTTTTGATTTTCCATCCAGTTCACCCTCACTCAGTAAATGTTCATCAAAACCCATTTCTGTTCCTTATGTCATGTGAGATTTGCTTAAAGCTTTAAGACCCACATCATCTCCTGCTTCTCGCCCACCTAAAAGTCTGGCAATCATCTTCTGGAAAGAAATTAGATTGGTTTGACATGATTTGCTCTTAAAATTCCAAAAATAGTCCTTATTCAGCTAAGTGCTATTATAGAAATAATTCAGATCCTTGCACTTTCAGGTCAATAGTTTGCAAATATAAAACACAGCGTAGACAGAGTCTTTTGTTGGTATCTGTTGTAATATTTAATGGATCAGAGGGTTTCACATCAATTTAAAGGGTTTTTATCATAAATATTTCCTCTCACAGTGAGCAGAATTTTCACCATTTTAAATGTTGCTTTTTAAATTATTTTATTAAAAGCTCTAATCAAGCATTTTGCTAAATCCCACAATTTCCAAAGGCATGTTCCAGTGCTCAGCTACAACACATAAATTACAATGCTGGAAATATATTTTTCCTATCCTTGAAGTGATTCGCATTCAACCTACATTTTTTATGTATCCACATGAGCATATTGTGCATATCTACATACATCTATATTTTGAATGTCTACAGACACCTGAAGAAGTCAAATCATTTCCCAATAATTTATACTACTGCCAAACTAAACTGAAAAAAAATACCAAGACCTAACAAGCCCCTTCCTTTTGAAACTGTGATATAGATGTGCCTCCAGGGCTTTTTTCACTACCCTTGGAAACCACGTTACCTCTTGCATTGCTGCAAATCTGCATAATTGTTTTTCCTACCTCGAGTAGAAGCAGTGTTAAAGTGCAGGATACTGTGCACGTCCCATCAATGGAATCGGTGCTGCAGGATCACGGGTAGGCATGCACTTGAGATACACATCACTTCAAGGTCTTCTCAGAGAAATGAACATGGCAAAAACATGCAATACTGTCATACGGACGGACACAACACTCAAGAGTGCTTTGGGTAAAACTTCAGAGGGGTTCAAGCATCAGCACCTTTTATCTAGAAGTCTTAAATACCTTTTCTATGTACCCTCCCATGGGCAGCTCTACCTCTTCCTTTCTTCCTTCCTTCCGCAGTTCCAGCTCACTCCTTCCTGCCCGCCTACGCCTGTCTGTCCCTCCTATCACACCTACCCTTTCTGTCCTTTGCATGGCCTTGTGTCCCCTTCTCCTGGCAGCACGGCCAGCAGACTCCAAGTGACTCCCTACCAGCTCACTCACTCTTTATCACACCCATGGCTGGGAGGGCCAGGCTGTGCCCACTCTTTGGTAATTAACACAGCTGCAATATATCGGGGCAAGATTGCCTTCAGCGCTATCTCTGTCTTCCCACACGATACACTTCTTCATTTTGAGAATAGCTCCAACACCCATGACAATAGCACTCAAATATTTTTGTGGGGTTTTGTAGAGCTGATCTAGCACAAACTAAAATTGAGCTAACAATCCTCAATATTTTTAGTTTTAATAATTTCTTTTAGCACTGGTTTGTTAACTCCCCTGTTAGTAGGGTAGCTAACATGGTGGTAGGTTGTACTGAATATGAGTATGAAAATTAGTATTTGGCCATTAGAAAGGGAATTAGTTTGCTCAGCAATGCAGCAGGCATTTTCAAAATGCCTTGACTTTAGTGGAATACACTGCAGTTTGATTGAGTAGTGTTTCTATCTCTACTGATTGTAAAGTTTTATGAATTGTTCACTTCTCACAATTGTTCTTGGCTTCCTATTTAAATTTTAACATTTGAAAATATTGTTATATGTTGTTTGCCTGATGTACTATTGCAGTCCACATACAGTGGTAAAATATGAGTCTAGGAATATGCAACCAAAAATTAACAAAACTTTTACTGCCAGACTTGAGTTGTGATGGAAACTACAGGTAATCTCAGCATCTTTCAGAAAATTCCACTTCAGACTTTTCAGAAGTGTAGCAAAATGAAAGACACAATATTTAATTTTAATGCAAATTGATAACATTTTCTCTAAGTAAATGTAGGAAAATGCTTCATAGACTCTAAATTACTATTCAGCCTGAACAATAACATGATAAAAATAGAATTGATTTGTGTCTGAAATTAGATTGTCTTGTGTTTAAATATTCTTTCTCTACCCAAAATCAAATAAGTGTATCCAGGTATAACTAGGAAAAGTTTCTTGCCAAAATAACTCAAAAATTTAAAAATTAAATACCATTTGAATAATGACTTATTAGATAATTAGTTTGGTTTGTGTGCAGTAGGATGTAAGTGGCTTAAAAAAAAAAAACCACCAAGAAACAGTAGCAATTTAATAATTTTTCTTTATAATGTATATTAGTATTGCAAGTAAATATAAGATGATATCCTATATGAAAGCTTTGCCAAATCTTAAACTGCAAAAAGAAATTGTTTGCTTTCATTTACTTTCACTAAATAAGGAAGGTGTTGAAGAATTGAGGGCAATTTAGTTTATATTTTGCTTTCCTGTGCAATTTTAAGCAGTGCAGTCCTTCACAGTGAAGAAGAGATGAAAACCTCATTTAAATTGTCACTAGACTCTTCTTAAGTCAGTCATCAAGTTCTTCAGGTTAATATTGCTTTCTATAGTAACAGTCACATCACAGTGAAGATGCAGCTTATATTACAGCAATTTTTCCAACCTTTAGGAAGTGAAGCAGAAAATTAAAGGATTTATTTTGTTGAATATGCCCTTTTGTAACAAAGCCACGTAATTTTTCTTAGGTACCTTACATATATAGATATTCCTTGCATGAATTAACACAAATTAACAGTATTTCCACACCTGGAGATAAAAACAAAGGTTTTGAAACTATTCCTAACCTTTGCCATATATTTTACAAACATTGAATGAAGACTGCCATTTTCTTTCTTTCCTTCTTTCCTTTCTTTTTTTTTTTTTCAGTAATGGAGATAAATTGCAATTATAAGAGTCTTGGGGGTAGAAAGAGTCCTGTTGCTTTAGACAGTGTACAAATACAGAATAAAAAAGATGGTGACTTTCAAAGCTTCAGTAATGCATTGGACAGTACAGATTTGAGTCACTATGATATTCACAGTTTCAGTTTCTGAAATTATTTTAATTCTGCTCTTCATTCATTTTTCTCAGTAACAAGGTTTTTTTTACAGGAAGCATTTTTGTTAACATCAGAACCCTGAGCCTAAACAAGTTTTATGTAGCAAATCAATCTTATTTGCTCAATGATGCTGATTGAAACATTACATCATTTTTTGCTGGGTTGTTTTTTTTTTGTGTATAGTAATTATTTTTAAAATCTGGTTAATGTTCTAAAGCTGTTCAGTTTTGCCCCATAGCCATTCAATACTTATAAATCCCTGCAGTAGCAGTGCAAGGTATTTCAGAAGGCATCAATAACCTTTGGGTGTGTATGGACCACTTGCACAATTCTGACAACCTTACACAATTATAGCAATTTGCTCCAGAGGTTCATGTGCAAGGACCAATGTCAGCTGAAAATAGCTGTGATCCAAGAACACTTCCTGTTGTCAGAGCACCCTGTATGAAGCAGTGTCATGTAGAACTGCGGGGCACTCTATCACTGTGAAGCCAGAGCACTGATTCTTGGAATACAATCCTCTGGTTAATCCTCAGATGTGAATGTAAGTAACTCTTCAAGGTTTTACACTGAGCCAGAGGTTCTTAACTGGTTCTTAACTGCTGAACCAGGAACAGCATATTTTTCTTAGTGAGCAAGCCCTGGCTAAAACTGTCAGGGAGTAAAGGTGAGTTGCAATGGCCAATCTCCTGCTGTTGATTCTTAGTACAGATGTAGCCTAGAGCTTCACCTGAAACTGAGCTGAATCATTCTCCGAGCTCCAGAGTGCATTATTTAGATCTGTGGTTTTTGTAACAGGAGCTAAAATTTGTCATATTTGTGCTGGACTTTATTTGTGGGCACCAAAATGAAGGATTTTTTTAATCTGGACGTGGTCCTCACTGGGACTGTTACTATGAAGACATGATTTTTTTTTGTCCTGTGGGCAACAGAGTATCCGAGGAAAGATTAAGCATCTGTAATTGAAATTCAAATATCCCAAGTTACAGAATAATTGTTTTATTCAGTTAATCATAAAAATATAAGCCTCCAGCAGTTCCAAGAATTATCTGTGAAATAAAAAGCTCTGTAAGAAAAAGTTATACCAAATACTATATTTCTATTCTTTTATAACATCAAATATTGAAGATAAAGTGTTTCACTTCCACTCTGCAGCAGCAATTTAGCAGCTTTTGTAAAAGAAAGAAACTGTGACTCTTTGGCAGCTTAAAAAAACCATAAACCAATCAAAGAACATGTGAAAAATCCTATCATTGCAACACTTCTGAGCTATCTAACAATACACTAGTAGTATCATCCTAAGTGAATCAGAAACATATATTTAAAAAAAAATGGTGCTTTGAGAAAGTGTAAAAAAAATTAAAAAACAATTTTTGACACTGCTCTTTGAAACATGTTAATCTACATTGGAAGTCGTAGCAGGAAGCACCATCATTTCTTGACATGTTTATTTTCTTATTTGACTCCATGAATATTCATTAGAATTTACAATCTTTTATTATTTAGGTCATTGTATTAAACATTTGCTTTTTCACATACATTTTATGTATGTGGGTTAAAATAATGAAAGGATTATATATATATATGTAAAATCTAAATATATATATATATTAGATAGATATTTAACTATTGTATTACTGAAACAAACCATCAAAACCCAAAGGTTGATGGTAAATTAAAGTCTTACAGTTACCATTTGTTCTAAGGGAAATGAGTTCCAAAAATAAAATTTTAAGAAAAAGCCATAGGTCAACATTACTGTATCAGTATATGATGCTGTATTATGGCAAAGTGAGGTACCAATTTGTTTTGCAATGCAAAATATTCTTTCAGCGAAGAGAATAAAATGCCAAAATCTGTCAACCCGTGCTTGGCTCACTGTGCTCTGGCAATCTTGCTGAACTATGCTGTGAAAGAGGTTGCTGTGTTCTGGAAACAACAGCTCCAACAGCTCATAAATGGCAGACCAAGCATATAACTAGTGCCTGCTCAAACTCACAAATTTTATCATGATGCATGGCAAATAGCACTTGGGCTGACTTCAGAGGTTTGCCATTCAGAGACTTTCCTAATGACCTATCATTTGTGTGCATGCTTCCCTGACTAGCTAAGGATCAGTATACCTGAGGGGAAAAAATGATAGGAGCTGTAACTCAAGGAGAAAGCTTTTGGCCTGAAGCTGTGATGGGTTTTACTTGGAAAGTCATCCATATAAATGCAAAAAAAATATATGCAGCCTTATTATGCCTGCATACTCAACAGGAACTGGAGGCAAGGAGTCAGGTACAGAGAGAATAATAAATAACTCTCATTGTGTTTGTGAAAGGAACAGAAAAAGCCACATCTCATTTCATGTCCATTTTTAATAACATGAGGTTTTGTATCAATACTCTGATGTTACACATGGCATCTATTGAAAACATGGAAGCTCAAGTTTCAGGTCCTAGAAGATATTGGTGCATCTTTGTCTATAGCAACATTCTCATATTACCATCAAAATTTCTCACTGAAGATGAAAAAAAAATGGGATTAAGTAACACAACCCCATTCTGTGTAATAATTGCTATCGCATAATTATTGTTTATAAGGTGAATAGAGCAGTGATGCAGCAATACTTGGGTAGAACAGACTTTAATTTCTTTACATGGCAGGGGTAGAGGAGTATTCACCTTGGATACAGCAGACACACCCTGATGGTAGGAAATGAAGAATGTAGGAACTGTGCTCTATTGTGCCTCTTCTAAATACCTCCTCCATCAGGAGGAACCCAGTTTGCAAACACTCATCTACATCAGCCAGGCATGGGTTAGCTCACGGGCTTGAGTGCCAGGCTCTGAACTCACGTGTGGTCAGCAGCTCCATACAGAGCACAAGAAGCTGAAGCTGATTTTGACTGGTCGAGGGTGGCCTGGATGGCCCTCCCAAGCTTGCTCAGGGATGGCAAACAGCCTGTACAGCTGTTGACTGTCACTGAGCTCTATTACTCCTGCCCTGTTTGCTCCAGGCCCTGTGGCCATAAGGTTACCCTTTTCTAGCTCAGTGCTTCCCTCATCATTGAGTCAGTACTGTCCTGCACCCAAGTTGTTTTCATGTGCTCCTGCTATGTAGAACCAGATCCCAAACCCAGGAGACAAGGAAAGCAAGTACATTTGGATATACCTGCAGGGATCAACTTGAATCTAGCAATAGCATTCCTAATGGTAAAGCAGAAAACTGCTGAGTCCCTTTGAGGGACTCCTCATGAAGACAGCTTCACGACTGTGTTCAGCCTCCCTCTGAATTCCAGAATTAGGAGTGAGGTGTTGAAACTCAGGATTGGCTCTGGACAAGAAAGAGCATATGGGCATATGGGATTAGCTCAATTCCGCGAAAATAAAGAATAAACGTATTTCTTCTAACCAGTCCGCCGTGTTACAGTGAGCCCCCATGGTACGCACTGCAGGTAGGCCAGCCCCACTGCTCTGCTGATTCCACTGGAACACAATAAAGATGTCTTTTTAACATTAAAGCCTGTCAATCATACAAAGATTGGGTTCAGGAAATATCCAAGCAGGAAAAGTAGCTAAATGTCACAGGCCCAATGAGAAAGCAACTGACTAATAGTGTTTTTACTTCCTTTAAGCAAGCACAATAAGCAAGCAGATTTTGTGTCTTTTATCTGGCTTGCATACTTTTTTCCCCTTAATAGATGCAAATTTTTGTATCTCACAATAAAAACCAGTAATTGTATCTGACACAGCTTTCACACTGAATCTGTTATTTTTTTTATAAGTTTAATTAACTTTTGATTGCCGTAACACGTTTCAGTGTCTGTTTTGTAATTGTATGAAGGACTAAACAAAACACTAATCTATTTTTAATTGTGTATTAAATTTTTGTTGCTTTCTTTAAACACAACTAGCAGATAAAATCAACTACTTAAATCACAGAACTTCACAGAACTGTACTTCCACAACAGGAATACTAGCCTTCACTGCGAACAATTCTGACATTTGTGGGGACACTAAATCAGCTCTGCTGGAAGAGCTAAAGAGTTGGACCAATTCTGATGCTACAGAACTGAAGCTGAAGAAGCCATGACCTTCCTCAGAGTGTAAAGCACAAAGATAAAAACCACAGTCCCATCTTCCTCTAAATCAGCCTCCCCCCAAGAAGTCTGCAATGGTTCTTTCAAATGCTAAACAGACCTGGGGGCCAGTTCAGAAGGCAAAGTGGATGATAGTCTTCACTGTATGTCTTCTCTGGAAGAGCTGTTTCTGGTAGCTCTGCACAGGCATTGTGCAATAATTGTGGTCTTTGATTGGCAGGACTGCTCATTTCTGCTGTCTGACTTGTACTAGGGAAATTCTTCATGCCCTCTTTGCTTTTCTTATTTAAATATCTCTGGAGGAAGGAGGATGATGGTTGGGAGGCAGATATACTCCTGACCTCTGGACAGTACTTTGAATAAGTCAGTACTAAATACAGTCATCATAACATGCCTTAGACAGTAAAATTATTCTAAAACCACCGGCTGAGCCTCTCTGCATGCACACCACTGTTGAGCAGTACCTTGTCTACTCCAGCTAATCAGCATTTCAGCTAACATTTCTGAGGCTGGGTCTTGAACTAGACTGAGAAATAGGCTACAAAAAATAATCACCACATACAGGAGCCAGAGAACATATTTGTGCTGTTTTTGATAAGACAAGTAGCTCAAAAAGAGAAACAAAATAAGTAAACTGGGAGAAAAAGAGAAGAAAAAGAGGTTATTCTTGAACAGAAAGTGAAGGACTTGACTCATGATCATAAGCATTGGAAACAAATCACACTAACATTCTTAACTGTCCTGTGGCAGTTTAAACATCTTGGACTAAAGATATGCAATATCTTTTTTGATTTCTTTGATGATTGATCTGTTGTTTCAACATGGCCAAATTAAAACTGTACTTTATTTCAACATAAATCCCAGTTTACAAATTATTTTGTAGAAATATCTTTACCTTGTGATGGAAATTTGCAATTCATTGTTCCAAATTCCACTTTCCAGGCCATTTTCTGATGGTAAGTCTTTTAACAGCAATCTTTAACAGCTGGCACAAGGACATCCATCGGTTCTGTCTCACTCTTCACACCAGTAGTTGTCCCCACCCATGATTCTTTACTAAATGATTCTACATGATTGAATTTGTTTGTTTAGCAAGGGAAGAGTTCCAAATTTGGCATGGGAAGAGTTCCTGTGGAGAACTCTTGGAGAAAATGAAATGTTGAAATCTAATTCTTCCCTTGACACTCTGGAGCCTTTCAGCTACATCTGTCCCAAAGGAGGTAGTTCTACCAAGATATAACCCTTTCCAGCAACACACTTTGTATTTTGCTATCTAAGTGCCACTGCAGCTCTGTATTGTTTCTCTTCAAAACAGATAGGGATAACTCTCTTGATGTGATAGCTGCATGAAAGACCACTGGTGATGTTTCAGACACCGGACAAAGGAAAAACATCCCAGATACATCCTGTCCCTTCAAAAGTCCAGTCAACTCCTGCCCCTGCCAAATGGGCAGGCAAATATTGTTGTTATACAACAATAAACTGAAATAGTAACAACAAACCCCTCCCAAAAAAACCCAAAACATCCCTAGGGAAGAATTCAACCACTTGAGATAATTTTGGTACTGGAAGACAAGGAGAAAGCCAAGTCCCTGCACAGGCAGAGTTTCCTTCCAGCATCCACCCACCTCTTGACAAAAGGATTTGTTCCAAATATGCATAGAGTCACAGAATCTCAGTATATGCTGAGTTGGAAGAGACCCATCAGGATCTTCAAGTCCAACTCCTAGCCCTGCACAGGACACCTCAAGAAACACACCATGTGCCTGAGAGTATCATCCAAACACTTCCTGAACTCAGACACTTAACCATTCCCACAAAGGATAAGGAAAAACACACCTCCACTGCAATTTGTGAGACTGCCATCTGCCCCTCCAAAAGAAAAATGATCTGAAAATAACCAGAAATGTCTTCTGGGTACCATTCTCAAAACACCTACTTTCAGATCCAGTGACAACAAGCAGAGAGGATACGGGAAATATTCTGGGATAACTGTCAAATCCAAAACATGCAGGAAAATGTTTTTATGTAGTACCTGATAAAAATACCAATATATTTTATGCATGGATATATTCTTTAGATGTCAGGAAGTGTTGGGGTTGTTTTAATATAAAACCCAGAGTCAAATCCAAATCCGTGCCTAAAATTTATCCAACAAAGTTACTATTATTTGTTGGCATAAAGAGAGGCCCTTAATCTACCAATAGGCCAGAAAGGTTCAAGAAATTCAAGATGCAACAGAATTATTTGGCTTCCCAAGGAAAATAAAACATAATTCCACCAAGAATCCATTAACAAACAATGATGTCATACTAATTTTTTCTATGTAATGTTTCACAGGCATTTGTATTGAAACTTGCACATGAATAAATGTTCTCCATCATATCCTGGTATAAATAATGGCACAGCACCAAATAACAATCAATATCCTTATATATTAATATCCCTTTATAATCTGCTTATTATAATTTGCTGAGACTGTAGCAAAATCCATTTTCCTTAACAATCAATTTATATTGCAAATATATATGGGAAATCCTTTCATTTTAAATGGATTTCTACCTCATTAAACTCTTCCTAATGAGTCTGGGGATACAGCTTTCAAGTAAATGAACAGAAGGTACTTTAAATAAAATTAGCTGAGTTTAAATAAAAACATATTGTATTTTACAATACCCTACAGCTAGCAAAAATTAGCTACTTCATACACTAACCTGCAATTTCCCACTCTTCCAGGAAGGTTTGCTTTGGGAAGAGCAGCCTCACTGAGCACGCATCAATAATTCTTTTAAAATGACAGACAGAAGCCAAATATATCCTCATGTGTAACACTGATCATTCAGAAGTGCATATTGGCCCTTGCTGTTCAAGAGGGATCTTTTGTAATCTTACTCTGTGATTGACTCCAAGTACCAAAATTCAGCTTCTTACTCACAGTGCTATATATTAACTTTTTAATTTAAAAAATACAATATTTTTTAAGCACAGCTGTAAAAATAAAATCTTTGGTCATAAAGTGAATCTGGAGAGAGATACTGAATCCCGCATCATTCTATCCTGACTTGAATGAAGGCAGTATTGTTCAAAACTTGTCTCTGACAGAATTCATGTATGAAAGAAAGACCACGACTCTTCCAGTTTTGGAGCTGCTCAAGGAGTATCAGGGTATGTAGCCAAAACCTGGAAGATAATAGAAGAACCACTTGCAACATTTTAACCTTTCCCATTAGCAGTGGGAGCTCGTTTCAAAACGATGCACTTCTTTTTCCCTGATGATTTGGATCACTAGCTATCCACATTCCTTTTAACTGTGTTTTCTGTTCTCTCTGCTCCACTGCAGTATCATTGAAGAGAAATACTCCAACTCCATAGACTGATCTCAGCCACCTGAAACACAAACAAGTAATGAACAAAAGAAATTACAAACAACATTCAGCTATTCTTTTTCATGCATAAACTATACGGCATGCTGCTCTTATCACAAGCATGTAACATTTCTCCAACAGAAGACAAAGAGATCTTTCATTTCTTATCAAAATAAGAAACCAAAGCCCGCTTCCTGCTAGCTATTGAGGCATCAGTAAGTAGAGCTGTAGAAATACTTTGTTCAATTCTGTTCCAAAGCTTGTATTCAGCCCCCTCCATAGAGAGGGCAGACCAGAAGCCCCCATTTGCCCATCCGCACAGGATCCCGCCACACGCTGCCCGTGACCCGCGGGCTCCGGCCGGTGCCGGTGCCGGTGCCGGAAAGGCGTGACCCGGCCCCGCCCTCAGCTGCGGGCCCGCGATGGCGGCGGCGCGGCCGGCGCGGGCCCGGGCCCTGCTGCAGCAGAGCGTCTCCGCCCGCCTGCAGGTGCGGCCGCCCGAGCGCGGCTCCGAGGCCCAGTGGGTGGAGGTAACGTGGGCCGCGGGCCGGCGCCCCCCGCCTCGGCATCGCCCCTTCCCGCGGAGCGGGGCCGGCCGGGGCGCCCAGCGGGAAAGCGCTGCCTCCTGTGCCGGCGGGGAGAGTGAGGGTGGGCGTTCAGACTTCGGAGGGGAGCAGGCTCTGCTCCTTTTCGGGGCTAGGCTGTGCTTCAGGCCGTTTGCTAACCGCGTCTCGTTTCCATCCCAGCGCACTCTCCTCGCCCCCGGTTGTCAGCAAAGGTTGCGGTCAGTCCCTTCGGCAAAGGGACCAGCAGCAGGAGGTCGGCGCACAGCAGTTTCTCTCTGCTGCTCTTTTCTCTCCCTCCGCAGGCAGAATTCTCTTCAGGATCATTAGGGTTAGGGTTTGTATTAGGGTTAGGGTTAGGGTTAGGGTTAGGGTTAGGGTTTGGATTAGGGTTAGGGTTAGGGTTTGGATTAGGGTTTGGGTTAGGGTTAGGGTTAGGGTTTGGATTAGGGTTAGGGTTTAGGGTTAGGGTTAGGGTTAGGGTTAGGGTTAGGGTTTGGATTAGGGTTAGGGTTAGGGTTTGGACTTGCGTTAGGGTTAGGGTTAGGGTTTGGATTAGGGTTAGGGTTAGGTTTAGGGTTAGGATTAGGGTTAGGGTTAGGGTTGGGATTAGGGTTAGGGTTAGGGTTAGGGTTATGTAAATGGCATATCATGTAGGTGGCTTTGAATAGCTTCTGAGCTGTAAGAGACCCCTGTAGGTACTTTAGGAATTTCAGAGCAGATGTTCTTTATCTGCAAAAAGGTTAGGAGTGTTTATGCATGAATCTCTGCCTTCATTGTGTTTTCATGATTGAGTTTTTGGCCTGTTGAGGGTTATTATGCATTGGGTATCTTGTTTGTGGAGAATTGTGGTTATTGCCCTCCATTAAAAGGTTTAAATACACAGCAAAATAGGAATAAAAAAAAGGAATTCTTCTTGTAAAGGTAGGGGTGAAATAAAGTAAGGTTTGGTGTCTTTCATAACTGTGGGAGAAAAAAACCCAAAATGAATATTCAGCTAAAAACTATAAGGGCCTACACTTTATGCAAGGAAACTGTCTTTTCCTTATCTTCTTTTCCTTGACTTGTTTTCTGGTTACTATGGCAAAAAGAGGTGCAAAATACCAGGCACAGACTTGTTCTGTGACCTCTGGCAGATGATGCAATCTCTCTTTGCTGCACTGAATATAAGAAATATGAAGAAATCTTCCCAGAGGGTAGTAAATCTACCCTTCTTCTTAAAATGGAAATGTCACAGAATAATTTGTGTAAGTTAGTTTCACAAACTGAATTACAAAGTACCTCTGTTTTTATTATCCATTGCATTTTCCTGGAGGAAGATATAGTAAAAGGTAGAGCAGAGACAATATTTTGCAGAATATATTTCAGGGTTGTTAATGGAATCCTGAAAAATGCAGATGAATGTATTTAGTAAGGAGGGTGAGGAAGGAGTCAGTTGTTTGTTTCTTCCTGCAAAAGAGCTAAGAAGCTGCATTTGGAGGCAGCGTTTCTAAGGCTGTCTGTATGGCATTGGGCATGGGTACTTCAGCCCTTCATGATGCAGGTTGCCTGATCTGATGATTACTTAAGACAGCTGTATAATAAATGCCAGTGTTGCATAGTATCTTGCTTTGCTGGTTTATTTATGTAGGCATTTTACTGCTCACAGTAGATCCACAGAGAGCACAGCTTTCCTGTCCTGTCATTGTGTAGATTCATTGCAGTGGCTGTTTGCACACCAGCATGTTGAATTTATGACCTTATTTGTGGTATTTTGCTCGATTTTTTGTGCATTAAATATAGGTCTGAGGAGCAGTCAACTAGGTTTTGATAGGTTTCAGAGGACCTGCAGCAATGACAATGGTTTTGCTTTGGTTCAAAAAGTTTACACATTACATTGACAACAAGTGCAATTCTTAGGACACCTGTAACACTGATATAAGGTCAGACAGGCACATGTTATTATTAGATTTGGTCTTGTAATTGCATTCAATTTTACATCTTCTTTTCAATTAAGAAAACTAAAGGACAAAGACTTAAGGGGTTGAAACATGGCTGCACGTATTGAACTGCAGTTTTCAGTCATAGTTGAAACTGTAAGTTTCAGCTTACAAATAGTTGCATAGCTTTCAACTATATCATGGTTGTAAAGTATTCTAGAAGACCATAAACATGCAGTACAAATAGAAACATCCTCTATCAGCTTTAACTTGTCTATAAATTATTTGTTTTCTCGTTCAATCTCCTGTCCCTCTAATTTTCTTCAATATGGATGTCTCATCTTGTGATAAATAGTTCAGTCAAAAACAGACATCAAATAAGGGCAGAGACTGGAAAAATCATGATTTATTTTACTTAATCTGTATCTGTCTGGCCTTCAGACTTGCAGGGATCACTTTTTTGTGTCTTTAAATGAGCTGCTTGCAGAATATCATTACTGCTATGAGACTGTACAAAAAAAAAAGACTCACAGGTCTTATTTTCTGTGAAGTGGGCTGTATCACAGTTACTTATTTCTAATGCTGGGGTTAGATGTATACAATGTAAATACATTTGGCCTTTTTTATCAAAAATATTTTTATTAGTAGTAATTTGTGCAATATTGTTACCTATGAATATCCTGACACCAGTCTGCTCCTGGAATGAATATTTAGCTAAACATGTAAGAATGTCGAATATTTGGCAGTCTGCATTTCTCTCCCTTATTTGAACAGATGATTTGAAATGTCATTTGAGGTTCCAGCCATCAAATTTCTTACAGTGTTTATGAAGTATGGCTGTCATTTGGGAATCTGTGTAATATTCTGCAGTGGTCAAATTGCATTTTTAAAGCTTTTGAAAGTTCTCAGCATGTGACCTTTTGGCTACAAAAAGCATTCTCTTTTTTCATAAGTTACTCACTAGAAAAATAGTTTAGAAGGCATACTTTTCTCAGTCATTGCCTTGAGCATTTTGTTTAATTTCTGCAATAACAAAAGGACAAGATCTCATGTATAGCTAAGATTTCTTCACCAAAAACCTTTATCATTTAAAGAAAAGGGAAAAAACAAATGAAGGGAATTTCTTTTAAAAAAGTAATTTTTAGAAACTACTCACATTTTCTATCCTTTTGCCATGATAGCATTGGTATTAATAAGTCTTGTCCCAATCTGTTTAATCTCTTCAGTGGTATTTCACAAGTTGATGTTTATATTTCCTCTAACAAAATTAAAAAGATACTTTTTCTTGACAAAGCAGCAGGGAGGTTTCTTTATATACTGTCTGTCTGTGGATCCTGTCTGCCTGTGGATGCTTTGGGTTTCTTCCCAGAGAAGTTAAGCCATGCAGGTATACTTGTGCGTGAGACATTGCTGCTGGCTGCAGAGCCTTTCAGTTTGGCTTAATAAAGCATGGGTTGTTGCACGTGCATTCCTTATGGACTAACCAAGAGAGCAGAAAAGCTACAGATGAGTTTTCTTGTGCTTTCTCCTCAGTAGAGGCCTAATTCTTTCCTCAAATACATAGCTCTTATAAGTAGTCTCTCTGAAGATGTGCTAAACGTTTGGCATATCCTTTATACCAATCAGCTGAAAGGTTCCATTTTTGCCAGTTAGATTTTTCCCCAGCTGATAAATAATATCAACTATTTTGAACAACTTTATAATACTCTGAACAGCTTCACAGTTGTTGGTCATCATATTTAAAGATTTAATTAACAGACTCTGAGGTTTTTTCAGAATTATATTGTACTGGATTACTTGCAACATCAAAATAAAATTCGGTTCTTTGACAAGTCCTGTGGTGTTTTTCATTTTTCATAATTGGAAATAATATCATAATTCACACTGAAAATTATTTTAGCTGTATGTTTGGTAGAAAAAAAAGGTCAAATTATTTCTTATGCTGGATTTAAGTATACTAATTCACCTTTTCACCTCATCTATGATAATACTGTACACTCCACATTCCAACTAAATTTGGTTTCACATGGAGCTAATAAATTGTCTTAATTGTATGTAAAAGCATTGTGCAGATAATCACACAGTGTGGTGTGTAACCTTAATGTCTGAAGCTATTCCAAACAACAAAAACTACTCTTTAAACCTTTGTCTGTTATGTAGTTTTGTCATTGTTGATACCAGTTGTAATGATAAGCATGCATCATAGATAATGAGAAACATTGACATAGTTTTCTGTAATCTTTTGTAGATCCAGAGAGGGCTTGTCATCTACATATGCTTCTTCAAAGGTGCTGATGAGGATCTTGTCCCAAAAATTGGTATGATATAATTCATATACATTATTGTGTTGTTTGAAAAGGAAGAAAAGCAGTTGAGGCAGAGAAGGTAGCATGAGATGGCATTATTCTAAATAATGCCGTGAGATAAGTCATGAGATGGCATTATTCTAAATCAAGTACCTGGCTGAAAGAACAGTTTGGTCTGTCTTGTTTCTTTTGACAGTTGTCAATGCCTCCTTGTCTGTCTGTTCTTGACCAATTTAGAAAATAAATTTCCCTGATAACGTTCTAGCAAACAAAGAACATGCTTCACCTCCTGTTTAACATATTACATGTGTCAGGCAATAGGTTCTGTCCAGGACAGAACTGAGTTTCAAATACGTGGCTTGATTTGATAAGTATTTTAACACTGATCTTGCTGTATGTGCAGGATATTTAAAATTATAGCCGGTAGAGGGAGTTGTGTGGATAATGAAACAGTGTCTTTCCCATCTCACTTCAGTGGTGCTTACATACACTGTTAGTATGGGCAGTTTTCTGGTTCAGAAGCAATAACAGTAATGTCTGCAGTTCTTGTCTTCTTCTCCATATGCACTTTAACATTTACATTGAGGCAGAGGAGGTGCTATGGATAAGGTCAAATAGTAGCAATTTCTGTCTACCCAGTGCTGTTTTGGCTTGATTTTTTTTTTCTGTTTTGTTTTTTTTTTTTTTACTTTTATGTCATTTCTTCTCCCTCCTTTCATCCATCAGTAGCACTGGTTTCCCTGGGAAATTCTGTGATGCTGCATATTCCAGATAAAAGTGCCCCTTTTCTAGGCTGGTTGATACTGGTGATTTGGCTAAAGGCTGTGTAACAGTATTTCACTATTTCAGTCTATTTCAGGCTGCTGGCTGGGACCAGCAGTGCACAAGTACAGGTGCTTTTAAAAATACTGAGAGCAGCTCCTGGGGGGTTCTCTCTTAGTCTTGGAGGGCAAAGTCCTTCTGTGATGCTAAATATTTATGATATAAAAATTTGTATTGTGCTAGTGAGAGTTTCATTAGAATGTTGCTTGAGAATAATTAAATTTTCAGTTGTGGGGCAGCTAAAACAGGCCAGAAAAAGAAAGTTCTGTTTCCTATCAGGAGATTAATCTAGGACCATCCTCCTTGAATGCCTGTCTTAGAGAATATTGTTTCCTAAATATATTTTGAATCTGTTTTAAGTGTGTGGGTTTGGTTCCTGAATCACAACTCAGCTGTTTTCGCTTTTAACAACATTAAACATTTATGTTTAGGGTTTGAAGGCATGACTGGTATCCTTCCAGCTTTCACACAATTGGGGTAATGATTTGATCATTAGAAACATCAGAAAATCTAAAGTTAGTAAATGGATTGATTTTATTTGCAAGTTTAAATGTTCTGGCTTATAAACCAAATTGCATCCGACCTTCCTGCCCACCTCCTGTCCCAAGTGACAAACTGGTAGCTGCACGTCTCCAAGTGCAGCGTTGAAGGACACCTGCTCTACTTGGGACCAAACCATGGAGCTGTGCCTTCAGCTCAGATCACTGCTGGGTCCTGCTGCAAACTGCTGCAACCAGAATGGAAAGAGAGTCAGGCAGAATGCTCTCCAAAGTGCACTGAGGATGGTGCGTCCTGCAATGTGGAGTGTTGTGCAAATGCTGCCTATTTGACTATCAAGCAATTAAGGAAGGCTCACTAATTGCATCTTGGGTTCTTTTGTGTGTGTCCAACTAGAATCAACTTTAGGATTTTAGCTAGCCGATCACTTCCCCCAAAAATAGAACTTCAGACGTATGATATTAATATCTTCCACGTTCCTCACCATACTCAGACATAATTGTTGGTTAAGTATTTGTTGATTGTCCATGTTTCAGCTTCTTTTACTCAGTGGTTTGTCAAACATCAAAGTATTTGTTGGATCTTGTTTATGATGTCCTGTTTAATTCACTTCAGTTATACTAACTCTTATTTTATTTTTATTTGCAGTCGATACGCTGTTAAATGTTAAATTAAGTGAAAATGAAAACGGCGAGTTTGTCTCTGTTCTTGATTTACCAGGCGACGTACTCATTATACCACAAGCTACCCTAGGTGGTAAACCAAAGGGAAGAAAGATGCAGTACCATGCAAACATTGAAAAAGAAAAAGGGTTTGAACTTTATTCTCAGTTTGTGACTTTGTGTGAAAAAGAACTGGCTGCCAATGCCAAGTGCATGGAAGCCGGCGTTCTTGTCAAGCATGGCACATACGGAAACAGGCAGGTGTTAAAACTGGATACAAATGGACCTTACACTCATTTGATGGAATTTTGAAAAAATAAGTTGTATCCTGAATACAATACTGGTGTCTTTCGTTAGTTGTTGTTTTTTTTTCTTCTAAGCATTAATGTGCTTGATACCCTTGGGAGGTAATTTAAAAAAGGCTTTCATTCACCTGTACTGGTTTTGCCAATCCCATTAAATAAAAGGATGCCTAAGACTGCCTTGCTATAATGAGTATGTGTTTTTGTCTCATATGCATCTGAAGTGTGCTCAAAATATTTGCTAATATTGATCCAATAATTCAAAATGTTTATCAACAAAAATGGGATAATGCAATAATTTTTTACTGAAAAATAGTGAAATGAGTACTACATATATAGCTTGAAGAAGTGGTAGATTAAAAAAACGAATACTTTAGATGTATTTACATAATTTTTTACCTTTATGTTTTCTATCTGTAAAATGGCAATGCTTTCTATTTAGCTAATATATCAAAAACAAATTTACTGAATTTTAGTCTTAGTAAGTACTAAATAAGGAAGTCCATCCCCCTCAAGCAGAGTAAGGGTGGGAGACTTAAGGCAGCACAGGACTGATCATGGGCTATGCAGGGAAGAATAAGTGAGGCACATCTAGAAATCAGCAGTATCACTGAATTGCTTGCTTGAAGTTTGCATTCTGAAATCTCTGATGTGTTTTGATAGGCTGCCTGCTATAGCTTGGTCTATGCCTTTGTTACTGTGGTCTTGCTGTCTACTCAATTCTTTCATAACAGAGCCTCAGGAAAAGAACAGAAACATTCAAATGAAAACAAAAATAAAGATGGTACGATGTACGCTTCCATCTCATTGTTCCCTCTGCCCCTATTGCTTCCTTCCAGCTTTTTGTCCATTGAAGCTGCTAGGCAGAGACTAGCTTTCCTTTTATAGATAGTGTTGGTACATTTGGGGCCCCCTTCCCAGCTGAACCCCTATGCAGTTTTCTTATAAACATTATTAACAGATGGTGTTATGAAGATATCATGGGAAATTCTGTCTTGAAAGGCAGTAAGAACAGAGCAGCTATATTAAAATGTGGCAAATTCAAAACTGATTCAAATGTGTTCATCCTGTGAATCAAGTTTGTCTTTTTAATGCAGCATTATGGTTTAGAAGGGTTCAAAGTGAAATCAGACATTTATATGGTTTGCAGTAATTATCCAGAATTGCTGTTTGAATAAATTTATTCTGGAAGATATGTAAAACCTTATGGTTAGTGAGGATGGCAGCTTGCACAATCCTAAATTGTCAGCCAGTAGTTACAAATACTCTGTCCTTATCTTTATTTTGTACAAAACACTGAATGTGTAATCTGTAGGCTCAAACTATGCCATGAGAGTCACATTTTTAACAGGTATAAAACTTAGAGTTTTGATAAGAGACTAATGGGATTTTTTTTTCAGGTTAGCGTAATATATGGTTAATAATTATGAAATAAATAAGGATATTGAATTCCTGGCAACTGACATTCTCACAGTTGAAAACAGCCATTTACACAAACAGCCTAGCAATATTAGCTATTAGGACCCAAATGACATCTTTGTTCATTAATAATTAACAGTTATGACAGACACAATATGAGTCATGTTCAAAGTTCCTACTAGCAACATTTAAATAGTATTGTCCTGATGCAAATGACTAGTATAATTCATTATGATCTGTGTGCTTGAAAAAACATTGCAATTCCTCTTTCTGTTGGAGATCAAATCCTAGCAAGTGCTGAGTAATACCACTTTTCACAGACCTTACAGTAATTGTGGGTATTTAGTATATCTCAGGAATTGATCCTTTGAGGTATAATACAAAATCTGCAGCTTTAATTTACTTCCAGTCTCCAGAAAGATCTTTGGCAGCCTGGAAATTCATTCTCTATACTTAAAGAACTCTTAAGATTTCTAAGAGGGGTAAGCTTGAAAATGCTTAGTGAAAAAGAGACTTCAAACCAAACTCCATCTCATAGCAGTCTGTCATATAAAGCACATAAAAACCAATGCACATTTCAGTGGTTTTAGGACCAGATGGAACTCTGAAATTTTTGTAAAAAGGTGAATACTAGCATATTATATGGACATTTCTGATTTATTTCTGTATCCATCTTGGAATACTGATTTCTGCCATCTTCTGCTCCAGGGATTGGCAGCTTGTTGAATGCTGTGCCCTTTGTACTGCTTTATTTATATCTACTATTGATTCGCAATCCATTTACTGAAGGAAGCCATTTCTGAATAACATGCTGGACCATACTGATAGAAAAATTGATTAAAATTACTTTTTCAAAGGCAAATGCTTGTTCCCTTCAACCATGAATATATGCTTTAAACAGATGACCTGACTCTGCTTTAAATAGTTTCTGTAATATGACTAGACAAAAACTCAGATAATTATCCTGTTCTATACTTAGAGAATATCTATTAGAATATGCTTAATATTCCCCACTTCCTTGAAATAACCTATAAAGTGAGGAGTTGCCCTTCTGCTATTATATCTCCCATTCAACTGTCATGCAGGAATTTGCAATATCAGGTTTCTGTAACCTTGTTTGCAGCACACACACCCAGTGTGTTGAAGCTGAGCATGTGTGGACTATGAACTGGGCTCATAAACACTCACTAATGAGTTCAGGGGCAATAGTCTGTTTTCTAGTCAGCAGTATTCCTGCTTCCTTCCCATGCCCTTACTGGAAACTTTTACCTCTGCTGTTACATAGAGTATGCAACATATGAATTTACAACATACAAATACTAATCCAGAACTAGAAGTTAATAAGCAGCATGTAGCCCAGTAATACTTGCAATTGTATTGCTACTGCTAGTGACAGTCCACAGGCCTTGTCCCAAATGTTCTAAGAGCTCAGGATGGAGGATTATCATAGGAACTTTCCCCAGGCTTCTCAGAGCTTTAGTTTTATTTTATTTGTCTGCAACATTTTTTTTTTCCTAAGGACAGGAGACTATGGCTAATTTGTTTTACTTTTATGTGTAACCACAGTTGTTACATAGATATTAACAATTAGTATTTATTCCATGTAGAATTATATATTTATGACTCTAACACAGTGTTACAGGGTACAGAAATACAGGCCTATTAAAACAGCAGGAGCTTTGAGAAGTGAAGACACCAACTGCAGTGTAAAGGAGAGGCATGGGATAGTAAGAGATGCAGCACAGGCTGGCACTGGAGACTCAAAGGCTATGAACAACTTGCCAATGGTCAGTTGAAGAAATACAAACCTGGAGCTGGGTAAAACTATTCTTAGGGATAAAAAAGAGAAGCAAGTTACTACATGACATAAACAAAAAGCAAAATACTTAAGATGAACAAAAAGAAAAATACATAGTTGCAGGCCAGTGAAGAAAAAGCAAGGAGTAAAACGGTATTTAAAAATGTGTAAAAAGAACCCCAAGTGAGAGATACTTCCAAAAAAAAAAAAAAAGGAGAGAAAGAAGAAATCCTAAACATCATACTCCTGCAGGCACAGGGCTCCAGGCGCTGATGATCGACTGTGCTCCCTCTACCAGGTAGAAACCACAAGGAGATGAAAAGGCAAGCATGACACCAGGAAGAGGGTTAAGGGTAGGTACTAAATAGTGCATGCATTACAATTTTTACTGTATTATTATTGTTGACACCTTCTATACAGTTTATTTTTATTTCCTTTGTTTTTCTGCAATAGTTAGATTTGGATTGATAATAATTCTTTGATTAAATTCCTAAGGTTGCAATTTGGTGTGACAACAAGGGTGGATTTCTTTTTGCCTGCAACAAGATTTTGCACATAACAGTTTCTGCAGACTGCTGCTTCCCCATGTTGAAATGGCAGCCACTTGATGGGCTGCTGGATATCAGCCAGTCTTTGTGGTGCTTTTCACCAGGTCTTTTAATGCATCTGTGACGTCTGATCTCATTTACCACAAAAGTTCCACAAAAATTCCTCATTGTGACTCAAAGAAACAACTGCCCTTTAGCTCCTCTTTGAGAACAAAGTTCCACATCTACTTGGTTTTAAAAGTATGATCTGCTGAACTTCAATCTAACCTCTGGTATAAAGCTTCTTTGGAGAAGGAGGGATGAATCTTTTAAACTTCTGTTATTTTTTGCTTTTAGTTTCTATTACTGTCCTCTATATGGACTCCTTCAAACGCATTGTTTCTCTTCAGAAGCTGGAGTAGCAGTATGCCACAGAGGGCTAGAGTGGTCTCCACAAATGCACAGGCATTCATTACCTGAGGTCTGCCACCAAACTCTGTTGTGACTGACTTCATGAAGCCATGGTGCAACAGCAGAACCATGATGTAGTTGCTCTCTCAGAAACGTGGTGGGACGACTCACATAGCTGGAGTGTTGTGCTGGATGGCTACAAGCTCTTCAGAAGGGACAGGAAAGGGAGAAGGGGTGGAGGGGTGGACCTTTATATTAGGAAGGTTTTTGATGCCATAGATATTATAACTAGTGATGATGAAGTTCAATGTTTATGTGTAAGAATTAAGAGGAAGGCCAATAAGGCTGACATCCTATTGATCCTGTTATTGTCCACCCAACCAGGAAGAAGAGGTGGACAACCTATTCTATAAGCAGCTGGAGAATGTTTCAGGAGCACCAGCTCTTGTTCTTGTAGGTGACTTTAACCTACCAGACATCTGCTGGGAACTTAATATGGCAGAAAGGAGGCAGTCCAGGAAGTTCTTAGAATGTATTGAGGACAACTTCTTGTTGCAGCTGGTGAGTGAGCCCACCAGGGGTACGACTATGTTAGACCTGTTGTTTATAAAGAGAGATGGGCTGGTAGGAAATCTGGTAGTTGGTGGCCACTTGGGGCATAGTGACCATGAAATTGTAGAATTCTCAATATTTGGTGAAGTTGGGAGGAGCATTAATAAAACTTTTATATTGGACTTTTGGAGGGCAGACTTTGACCTGTTCAGGAGGTTTGTCCAGAGAGGTCCTTGAGAAGTGGTTTTTAAAAACAAAGGAGTTCAGGAAAGGTGGGCATGCTTCAAAACAGAGAGCTTGAAGGCACAGAAACAGACTGTCGACAAGGCAGACATCCAGTCTGGATGGATAATGAGATTTTGAAAGAACTTAGGAATAAAAAAAGGATGTATCATCTCTGGAAGGAGGGTCAAGTCTCTCAGGAAGCATTTAGGGGGGTTGCTAGGGTATGTAGAAAGAAAATTAGGGAGGCTAAAGCTCAATTTGAACTTAATTTGGCAAGTTTTGTAAAGGATAATAAAAAATCTTTTTACAAATATGTTAATGGTAAAATGAAGGATGAGACCAACATTTGTTATCTATTGGATGCAGGAGGGAACTTAGTAACTGCCGATGAGGAAAAATGCTTAATGCCTTTTTTGTTTCAGTCTTTAGTGGAAAGATGGCTTGTCCTCAGGTTATTTGTCATACTGGGTTGGTGGATGGTGTCAGGGAACAGAATGGTCCTCCTGTTACCCAGGAGGAGGCAGTCAGAGAAATTGAGCTGCTTGAATGTCCATAAATCTATGGGCCCATATGGAATCCATCCCAGGGTGATGAGGGAGCTGGTAGATGAGCTTGTGAAGCCACTCTCCATCGTTTACCAACAAACTTGTCTTACTGGTGAGGTTCCGGATGATTGGAAACTGGCCAATGTGATTCCCATTCATAAAAAGGGTAGAAAGGAGGATCCTGGTAATTATAGGCCAGTTAGCCTGACCACCAGGTAAGATAATGAAGCAGTTTATATTGAGAGCTATTATGCAGCACTTACAAGATGGCCAGGGTATCAGACCCAGCCAACATGGGTTTAGGAAGGGCAGGTCATGTTTGACCAACCTGGTCTCCTTTTATGAACAGGTAAGCCACCTGGTGGATTCAGGGAAGGCTGTAGATGTTGTCTATTTGGACTTCAGCAAGGCCTTTGACACTGTCTCCCACAGCACACCCCTGGAACAGCTGGCAGTCCATGGCTTGGACAGGAGCACTCTGTGCTGGGTTAGGAACTGGCTGGATGGCCAGGCCCAGAGAGTGGTGGTGAATGGTGCTGCATCCAGCTGGCAGTCAGGCACCAATGGTGTCCCTCAGGGGTCTGTGCTGGGGCCAGTTCCCTTCAATATTTTTATTGATGACATGGATGAGGGTATTGAATCTTTCATCAGTAAATTTGCAGGCAACACTATGCTTGGGAGCATGTGTCCATCTGTTGGAAGGTAGGAGGGCTCTGCAGAGAGACCTGGAATGGTGGGATGGATGGGCAGAGTCCAGTAGGATGAGGTTTAATAAGTCCAAGTGCTGAGTCCTGCACTTTGGCCACAATAACCCCCTGCAATGTTATAGGCTGGGGTCAGTGTGGCTGGACAGTGCCCAGGCAGAAAGGGACCTGGGGGTACTGGTCAATAACTGACTGAACATGAGCCAGCAGTGTGCCCTGGTGGCCAAGAAGGCAAATGGCATCCTGGCCAGTATCAGGAATAGTGTGGCCAACAGGAGCAGGGAGCTCATTCTTCCCCTGTACTGGGCACTGGTAAGGCCACACCTTGAGTGCTGTGTCCAGTTTTAGGCCTCTCAGTTTAGGAAAGACATTGAGATGCTTGAGCGCATCCAGAGGGGGCAACAAGGCTGGTGAGGGGTTTGAAGCACAAGCCCTATGAGGAATGTCTGAGGGAGCTGGGGTTGTTTAGCCTGGAGAAGTCTCAGAGGTGACCTTATCACAGCTTCCTGAAAGGCGGTTGTAGTGAGGTGGGAGTGGGTCTCTTTCTCCAGGCAGCAACTGACAGAACAAGAGGACAAAGTCTCAAGCTGCGCCAAGGGAAATACAGGTTGGATATTAGGAAAAAGTTTTTACAGAAAGGGTAATAAAGTATTGGAATGGACTGCCTGGGGAGGTGGTGGATTCACCATCTCTGGATGTGTTTAAGAAAAGACTAGATGTGGCACTTGGTGCCGTGGTTTAGTTGAGGTTAGGGTTGGGTTGGACTTTATGATTCTGGAGGTCTTTTCCAGCCTAAAGATTCTGTGTGATTCTGTGTAATTTCTTAAATTCTTTGCATCTCAACTCTCATCTAATAAATGGCTATCTATTTTTGTTTTCAGTGTCTTCATCCTGAAGACCATACCTTGAACAAAACAATGACCATCACTGTTTAATGTATTGCACAGCACAGTGGGACAGGACTGGATAGTCTGGAGATTGTGACAGAGATCCACCAGCTGATTTATTCTAGACATCAGAGTCACAATTGCTGGACAAGAATAGAAAGCAGAGCTTCCTCCTTTATGTTTTTCTTGGGGAAACAGCACCCAAAATTTGAGACACTCTCTCAAGAATTTGATGGATTTGGTATTTCCTATTTATTCCTTTTTAATTTCTTGAAGCTTCTTGAAAGCAACTCACAATTTAGGAATCCACCTGAGATTCCCAAAAGATTCTGTTACCAGCCATTGCAGCTTAAAAGTAAGTGGACAAGAGAAAGAAACAGCAGTTAGAATACCCCAAATACTATGAATGTACTGCACATTTTCTATTTAAACCAATGCTGTCTTCTAGTTCAATTACTGCCAGTGTGTGGCTTTGGGCAAAGCAATTTTCTGCTCCACTTTTTCCATCTGTGATACAAAGAAAGAGTGAAAACGGGGAGAAAAGAGGTTTAAAACCACTGGGTTTTCCCCCTTTCACTAAAAGCAAAAAATCACCTCTGATCCTCTTCTTCCATTAGAAGGCAGTATGCTTTCACCTCTCTTCACCTTTGTTGGAGCTACAGGAAGTTGCCTTTCACTACCTCCTACTTTAGCCTTTGCCTCAAAAATGTGACTTAAGCTAATGTTCACAGAGCACTTTGAGTACCTCAATGCACAGTATGGTATCAGTACAAATAACACCTCATAGTATTTCTAAATAGAAGTGATCCAGACAGCATGGGAAAGCAAATAAATGACATTCCTGGCTTACTGTTCTAGTTCATATGTATCTCATTACTCTGAATTTAAAATTGCTTTCTGTTCACTTTAATTATATTTACTGGTGTAAGTGCCACAATATGCCCTATTACATCAGTATGTGTTAAAAATGTGCAAGAAAAGAGCTTAATGCTATTTACATGTGCTCCATTAGAAAACAAACTGGCAACAAAAGTTTTGGATTAACATTCATGTAAAGGTTTTTGGGATGCCTTAGTGTTTGGCTGGCAATCCATCCCCAGACCTAACTTTCTTATTTTCCCCTTCCATTCTGGTAGCTTTATCTAACATTATCTAGGCCTGCATAATAATTTTATTTGCATTTTAGGATTTAAAATAACAGCAGGACTGTGTAATTGCTTGGCAGGAATTCAGGCCTTGCATTTTGTGATAGTACAAAAAGGAACTGTGTTGGGAATAAAAAGAAGCCTAGCAGTATTGTAGCATAAAACTATACATATTTTTTTATATTCAATATGTAAAAAAAAAAAAAGCAAGAATGGTACCTAAAGCATTGCAAAAGCTAGGACATGACAAAATGTATTGGGTTCTACTTGCCTCCAGAAAGTAAAACTAAATGGTTAATCTTATAGTTAATTTAAAGACATCTCTCCTAAATGATTTTAAAATACACTGGAATTTGGTTTTGTTTGCTATGTAATTATTTGGTGATGT
This sequence comes from Phylloscopus trochilus trochilus, assembly GCA_016584745.2. Classification (NCBI taxonomy): domain Eukaryota; kingdom Metazoa; phylum Chordata; class Aves; order Passeriformes; family Phylloscopidae; genus Phylloscopus; species Phylloscopus trochilus. The sequence goes on along the minus strand of WQNJ02000001.1, from coordinate 39,431,893 downwards.
AACATTTGATTCAAATCAAACCCCTAGTCCTGTGATTCTTACTCATGCGTGGAGAGTCCCACTGAATTCAAAGGCATACATTCTCTTTTCTTCCTCTAGAGTCACCGAGGATTATAAAGCTGAAAGAATGAAAATATTTAGCTCAGAGGCATATGCGACTGTAAAGATATTCTACTATGCCTGGAATTTGTATGGCAGAACTGACTCATGCTCTAAATCAGTCAACCAACTTTACCAAAACAGACTAATGAGAAGACTGAGCAGTAGATTTGAGCATTTCAATTATTTGTCAGTTGCTTATTTTATTAAGTAATTTGTTATTGAAGCACAGTCAGAACTAATGGGGAAAGGAAAAATGGAATTAATATAGGGTGAATGCATCTAATTGTCCTATTTTTTCTGTTTTAGAACTAATTACTATTTTTAAATTGAAAAGGGGAAAAATAAAAATGGCATGTATAACTGCTGAAGTAGATGCTAATTTGAATCAGTGCATGGCTAACACTCTGTTGACCAATTTAGGGAAAAATAACAGTAAAAATCAAGGTTAACTATAAATCCAATGAAGACAGACTCTTACCCTTATGTAAGCACTGCTGGCACAAAGCAACCCTAAAGCTGATGTACCCAGAGATGGAAGGAGCATCCTGCATCAATATGCCTTCTTATTCCAACTGATTCATATCAATTTAGCATTAACAAAGCATTACTTAGATTGATATCATGTGTCCTGGGGGGCTGGGCAAGATAGTTCTTGGGAAAAACTGAGCAAGTCTTTACTTCTTAATGAATGATATTTTGTCTTGCCCTGTGTTCATGTAACGCTCAGCATTATGAGATACTAATTTTGAGTGGGTCTCTGCCTGCTACCATAATGGAGTGAATAATAGGTATAATACTGATAATAACAGCAACAATCTTCCAAAAATTATTCTGGATTTGGGGTTATTTATTTGTTTCTGAGTTAAACAGGATCAAACTTTTACAAATATTGACAGGAGTTTCCAGTATTTCAGGACTGTCAGAGCGTCCTTGTTTTTCTGAAATTCCTTATGGAAAAAGTCATAACATAACACTCTTTAATACAAACTGTTCAGCTGACCTTTCTCACAAGTGAATTGCAAATCACTGTATTAGTCACAGCAATTCAGCTCCTGATCAAAATGAGGTTAACTTAGCAAATAATTATTTCCTGGGAATGTATGTGATTTTTGAAAACAGGTTAACACCTTTACATCAGTACCAGTTTGTGGAGTTGATTTCCATTAAACATAATACGTAAATAATTTCCTGCTTCAGGTGTGAGGCATATTCTTCATTACCACCTCCATTGCCAGAATTTTTGTGAAAGGTCATTGCATCAGTGCTCATGTTTTTTATCACAGTCAGTTTAGTAAAAATGAAACCAGTGTCCATATATGGTAACACAGCCTGGTGCTTGTGGCATCTACAGCACAATGTAATCAGGCAGGCCTGCATGTGCTCTTTGAAATATTTCTCAGCAGTATCATCTGTATAACTGAGTACAGATGTTCACAGAGGATCCTCTGCATGTAAACTTTACATATTGAAACTATGTGAAGTCAAATGCACAAGCTTATGCAAGGTTTAGATGCAATTTCTGCTCTTGTGGTTTTGTTTCCCAGGCATTATTCCCTCACCACAACTGTTCCCTCTCTACAACTGCCTCGAGGAAGGTTGGAGCCAGGTGGGGGTCAGCCTCTTCTCCCAGACAGCCAGTGATAGCACAAGAGGACATAGCTTCAAGCTGTGCCAGGGGAGGTTCAGCTTGGACACCAGAAGAATTTCTTTATGGAAAGGATGATTAAACACTGGACTGCTCAGGGTCACCATCTGGTTGGGTCACCATCACTGGAGGTGTCCAAGAAACGTCTGGACATGGGACTGACTTAGTACTATGGTTTAGTTGGCATTGTGGTGATCAGTCAAAGATTGGACTCAGTCTTACAGGTCTTTTCCAACCTTTAATGATTCTGAGATTTTGTTTGCACAAGTTAAAAGATAGTCCCAGAAAATAGAGGCTTGTGGAGAGAATTACTGGTGCCAGATTCCAAACATGGCTGGGCATCAGCTGGAAAACTACAATATGTTTATTTTAAAACTAAAAAAATGATTGAGAGGCATAAAGCATTCCTCTTATTAAGATAGAACTTAAACTGATCACAGAATACATTAAAGAAAATCCCTCTGATAGATATTTTCGCATGACCAGTGAGTTCACTAATGAAAATTTGGAAGGATGGAAGTAATTCCCGGTGACAAAACAACATCCTCCAGCTGGACCACCTATGCAGTAGGAGAAACGAGGTGAAATTCCTAGAGGAGTTTCAGCTGACCCTATCTGTAAGACATAGAATTACTCCTTGACTTGGGATTTCGGATCGATTTGGGATCACAGCTTACGCTGATGAAACCCAGGAGTAACAACTTTTGCAAACGTTCGGTTCGACTAACGCTTATTGTAAGGGGCGTGTTCCTGTTACTGTCCTGTGCAGTGCCCAGGGGCCCTCCCAGGGAAATACGGACGTGGATGCCTGAGGAGTGGAAATCAGAACCCGTGGAAGACGCTGATCACAGCCAGGTACAAGTCCCAGCAGTGCCAGCTGAGCTACCTTCACAAAGCATCATCAAGAGGAATGCTTTGTTGCTGTTTTTGGTGGGGCAGCGCTGAGCGCGACCCCCCGGCTGTGCCCCCGTAGCGCAGAGCCGCTGACGGCCCCGGAGGCGGCGGAGCCTCGGAGCGCCCCCGGGGCGGGAACTCTGTACCCTCCGGCGCTCCCCGGGCCGCTCCCGCCCTCCTCCCGGCCGCCGCGGGCGCTCGATGGCTCCGGGCCCGATTGCACAGTCCTGAGCACCGGAGTCGCCCTCATACTCCTCCTCCTCCCCTTCCTCCCCCCTCCCCGCCGGCGGGCGGCGGCAGCTGGGGCGCAGGACCCGCCGCCTCCCCCGCGCTGGAGGAGGGCGGGCGGACGGGGCCGAGCCCGCAGAGCGGCGCGGGAGCGCTGCGGCCGGCAGGTACCGCGGGCTGAGGGAGGCCGGGGGCAGCAGGGGCTGTGTGGAGGGGCAGCAGGACCGAGCGGAGCTGGGAGTCCTGCGGGTCTGTGCTCGCCCCAGGCCTGCGCCCGAAAAGTGCTGGATCACCCCCGGAGCCGCCAGGTGGGTCGGTGGGTGACACACGCAGAGCCAGCTCTAAAGCCGGCGGCCGGGCGGCTCCCGGGCTCCTGCAGCCCAGCCCAGCCCGTGGCGTCGCGTCCCGTTCCCCGGGGCTGCGGGGCAGCTGAGCCCCGTGAGGGAGGGGAGCGGGGGCGGCAGCCCGGCGCCGCCCGGGTGTCACGGGGCGGCCGTGCCTGGGCTCGGGGTGCGCCGGCCTGGCTGTGCGCCTGCTGCGGGGCGAGACCGACCCTCGGGCTGCGGCCACGGGGCTGGCCTTCGCTTGCACCGAGGTTCCATGGTTTGGGGGTCTGGTTTTATATTTGCTTACAGACCTTGGTAATTAAGAATATTTGGGGAGGGGTAGCAATATTGGACATAGTGGTATCTGGAAATGTTGTCGTTAGCTTTTGCAGTTTGAATTCCTGGTTGCCTGGATAGGACAGTGACTTAAGCTTATACCATGTAACTGGTAAAAACCTTATACAGGGACGTAAAACCTGTAAAGGTGTCTTAGTATTGACATTTTTGAATGTAGGAAAGTGTAATAGGTGTTGTAAGTTTAGTTAAGAGTAAAGTTTATTGAGATATGGGTGGAAGGATGATAGGAGATGAGGAAAGCAGAGAGAAGTTCAGCTCTGTGTTTCTATAAGTGAAGTTTGTTATCTTTTGCATTTTGGATTCATTAATTGTAGTGATTCTTTGACTTCGGGGTTTGATTTAGTAGGATTAGGTGTTTACAGTTATGACTGTGAACTCTACATTTATTTCAGTCTCACATACTAGAAATATTTTCCCTGTCTTCAGAAATAGTCAAGCTATATCATGTGCTTTAGTGTTTTGCTACAGACTGTGTAATATTCTCAGATCATACATGAAGTAACAATTGAGACATAGAAGATAGATTACTTCTGGTTGTGTGATGAACGGAGCTTGGGTTTCTTTTCCTGATGGTTTGACACAATGAAAAGGAGGTGGGGGCAGGAAGCCAGTTTACTGTTACACTAAGTCTAGCTATACCCTGAAAACTTGTGCTTGATTATTGAACATAGGATTGTTTCTGTAGTCAGTAAAATATCTGACTTACTGAGTAGTTCGTGGTGTTGTATGCCACCACATCAAAAACTTTATTAATCAATGCAGGATGATCATCTCTTCTAAGATTCAGAACACCCTAATGAGTCAGGAGATAAGAAACACCTTCTCACAAAAACATTTTCAGATTGTGGGATGTTTGTTCTATTCAGCTTTTACCTGTATGGTTTTTATTGGATTCAGGTAGCAGAACCGTTAAAAAGACACACAGTATATCTATATCTACATTGCAGACCAAAAAGGCTTGAAACCTCTAGGCAGTTACATTTTTTGAGCTATTTTGGAGTTTTCTTTGGGGAGCAGCCACATAAAATACCTAGAGAATGAACCATTGCAGTGAGGTATGTCAGTGATTTCTGCCCGGATAGTGATCTCTGATCTGCCAAACAAGTCTCCTGCAGAGTTTGCATCTGTGAGGGCTTCTGCTTCTGCTGCTAAATTTCTGTGTCGGCTTTTCAGTGCAGTTGAAGTCTAATCACGGTAAAAGCTATGGTGATTTTCAGGAAAAATATGTATCTGTTTCTGGGATTTCAGTATATATTCAGTAAAAATTCCCTGTGCCCTAATTTAATGCTAAGCTAGGCTGGATTCAGCATTTACCTTAAGGGAAAAATGGTAGTTAAAATCAACCTGCTTTTTGAATAATCCATATACATATATATCATCTACTGTAAGTAAATTTTACATTTTAACACATAATTTTGTTTCCTGAAACTTCTGTCATTGTGACAAAAAAACCCACAAACAACAACAAACACCACCCTGTCAGCATACTTAGTTTGGTATATTCTGTTTATATTAGATAAACACTATTGTCTACAACATTCTCAGGACTAAAGCTATGTTCAGACATATATTGAAATTGTTATATATTATTGTTAGTAGGTGGATGTTTATACTTCTATGGTTTTCATGCACTTGCCTTGCTATCATACCAGGTTTCAAATCTGCAAAGAAATAAATTCAAAGCATTCTAAGCACTTTTATTCAAACTGAAGCTAGTTACTGCTTTTTGAAGCTTACTTAGTCCAGTTTTGGGGAAAAAGAAAATGTTTTAAATGCACTTTGTCAGTATCGGATATGATACTGTTTTTCTGACTGTTAGAAGCATTGGTTAATTATTTATATGCAGTTTGCCTGGTTGACTCTAAGCAAAATAATGTTCTGGGGTCCCTCTAATGGAACCAAGTTTATCTTTTGACTGTAACTTTCAGAAATGAACCTAAATATATTCAAGAGTTGGGAGGGCCAGAGAGGTCAAAGTGTGCCAGTAGCGCCTGCTGCAGAGATCAGGAAACGGCTGTTTATATTTCTCAGTAACTGAATGTTGCTCTTTCTTGCTTTCCTGGAATAATGCTTCTCATGTGGAGTTGAAATTAAAGTGATAATAAGAAACATGAAAGCAAAGTGTAAGTAGTTTTTAACATGAATGAATGTCTTCCAATTTTTTTTTAAAAATGTTTTTAATATTTTGCATTGTTAAAACAGATATTGCATTTTCAGGCACTTTGTTCAGGGTATTTTTCTCTAATTATGTCAAGTTTTGTCCTCAAGACTTCACAGAAACCATTCAGCATTCCTAGAAGACATTGTCTTGTCGTTTCTTTCACACTTCAGCAAGTGTATATTGTGTTGTAGTTCTTATCAATGTCACTGTTGTGTGTGAAGACTGTGGGTGGTCACATTCTTTGAGTGAATATTTCTAAACCAGGAAGCCCAGGGCAAGAATTCTGATAGATTTCACGTAGGTCTTTGTTGCCTTGAAGTTTTATTGCTCTTACAGATACAGGGTAATTCCTGCAAAACTTGGAAATCAATAATGTTTGATAAGCATTTTGGTAAGAAAACCAATCTTTTGGAACTGTTCCTGTGGGAGTAAACAAGTACTTTGTGTGAGCATCATTGTTCACAAAGCATCAAAATACAACCCCTTTGTTTCGCAACACAAATGGAAGTAGCTGAGAAGTTAACAAGAATTCTGTTTGGGCTGCATGATGCTTGTTCTTTAGTACAGCCTGAAATACTGTGGGAACACTGGAAGACCTACGCATGTGGAGCATGCAATATATGGAGCTGTACTTGGATTGCATCTTTAACGAGTCCCTGCATAAATACTACCAGATTTTCAGTGAGAGAATAGACACATAGCATTCCTCTGGCCAGTTTCTTCATCCACAGCACTATTAAGAGGAAAAACTGAAAGAAAACTGTCTTGTTTCAACATCTATGATCTCAGGTTCATGTTTCTAAGCAGAATAATTGCATCCAAAATATGGTGTAAGTGGGAGTTGTCCTAATAACGAAATCTTCAGCAATAACTAGAGGAAGTGGTTTTGCAATCATCTGTTATTTTTTGTTGCCTGCAGTGAGATTCTTCCTTGCTTTTTGCTGTTTGGCATAAGCACGTGATGCGAATGCATACATATTTTTATTTACGAAGGGAGATTTACAAGGGAAACTGAATTCCACTATAGCATAGAATATACAATGAAGCATAGGAGTACTCAACCATGAGATTTATTTGCTGTGTTTTTGCACTCAAATGTTAATGCACTCAAAATTTGATAATAAGAGTTATAGTTCTGCTTGATTTAAAGCCTTAAAATTTTGGACCTTCTCCTCTGTGGCCTGGTATCCTTTTTCATGTGCTCTGAGTTCTGGTCTTGTGGTGACTTTTTCTTGTGGCTTGTTCTTGCAAACTGCTGTCAAATGTCACTGTTGGTCCCATCTTCTCTGTGCTTGGCTTCAAATTTCTCTACTGCTGACCAATGTAACATAACACTGCAAAATCCCTGGCATTTTTATGGCTCTGCGTTAATTTTGGAATGAAAAGCACTTGTCAGTTTGGTGTCAAGGGTAATTTGGCTCAAATTGATGAGACCAATCAGTGACAAATTCAGGTATGTGTGTGTATGCATTGAAAGACTGGGCTCTGGTTTCCTAAGTTGTTCTTAAACCTCTTCATGAAGTATTTAATCAAACATACCAGTGTTTCTTCTAAAGAAACAGTCTTCAGAAGAGTTAACTTTCTCTTTGTCTCTTCCTCCACTCTCTTCTTCTTGTCTTGGTGCTGACATTTCCTGCGTTTGCTTGTATGGTTTTTTTTTTGAAATACATACAAGAAAGCAGTAAAAGGGCACATGAAATTCTCAGTGCCTTTTTTTTTTTTTTTAATTGAATGAAAGGCCGAGAGTGATAAGCGCTACTGAACATAAAGTATGTACAGAGGGGTCACTGTTACGTTGGAACCAGCAGCTGCCTGCTCTTGTTTTGTGTAACTCTGTGGGGCAAATATTTAAAACTTGTGTATATCGAGTTGGCTGAATGATGGGGATACTGCCACACAAAGGATGTGGAAGTACTGACTCACTTACACTGATGCTTTTATTTAGTTTTGCCTTCTCTAACTGAAGATTTTGAGGCAGACTTTGCTTCTGTGAGTTGGTAATAGTTTGTAAAAGTCAATAAGTAAGCAAAGGCTGCTCTGTCTTTCCAGTTATTATAAGCATGTTTATCTGTTGAATATTCCCACTCTAATATATTTCCAGTGTCTAAACTCCAAACTCATTTAAGCTGAAATTTTAGTTCTTTTTAATTCCTTATGAAATTACTGAGATTCTGTAATTGTTGTTTATTTAAATCAGATTATTTCTCTGTGTGCTATAAATTTCCTGGGCAGTCATATCTCCTATTTGAAGTTGCTGGAGTTTGAACCTGCACTTTTTGCCTTCTCCAGACCTGGAGCCCTCTTTATTTTTGCCTACTAGCATAAACAGTACACTGTAACTATTGGATTTTAGTCTGTGTTTCATTCATCAGTAGCTGTGTTTGGCTGGTGCTTTAAGGTTTTTCTGCCTGGCTGGCAAAGACCATCATACTTGTTTCTCTTGTCAGAAGTAAATCCAAGTGAGCTGGGCAGTTTTTGTTTATGTTTGGAAGACACTGAACAGGTACGAGCAAGGGTGTAACAAAGGTTTGAGCATCTCTGTCTCAGTGCAGTCAGCTCAGATGCGCTGCTAACGATCATCCCATTAAACTTTTAAATAGTGCTGCAGGACTAACATTGATCTCAACTGTTAATGGCTGGAATTAAACGTGTCAGGCTGGAAGGCTTTCACTCAAACGTATTGGTTCACTTGTTAGGCAGATGATAATAAATCTTGCTTTCTGAAGGAAAGAACGTGGATTTGAAGTCAGCTAAAATACCACTGCGGTGCCGTGAGGGCCACCTTTAAGCTAGCAAATGTGCTTCAGCTCTGTTTTACAGCAGTGGGATGGTTATGGCATTGATTGTGAAGTCAGCCCAATGGCAGCTGTTATGAAACCACTGGTTGTTATTATTACTGGTCATTTTTCATCTTAATTATTCATTATTCTTTTTTTACTGTTAATCATTACTGTCAATGAGTAACAGCATAGTTTCTTAGAGGAATAATATGTACTTGTGTCTCTGCTGGATCAGTCATTGGTACAAAATTGAATCCACAGGTTTATTATCTTATGTCAGATTTAGTGCAGAATTATGTTAATACTTTTCAAATTAGAAAAATATAAATAATTATTATTAAGGTAAGTTAAATGGCACTTTATTTTCTTTACAACCAAGTAGATGTGAAGAACTTTTTAGGCCCTGTTCTAGATGGTGCATTAGATCTTCACCTCATGCTCTGAGAACTGAGGTTGATCAAATTTCTGTTTGAGCAGCACTTGTTCCTGGCAAAGAGAGGCAAACTGCTGAACAGGGATCAAATGTGAAAAAATTTAAGAGAAAATAAATTCGTAAGTACAAACTTGGTCTGTAATTTCCATTACTTGTGTCAATCTTCATTGAAATAACAAGCCCTAATTCTAAGGCTGATTTTTAGTGAGGAATCAGTTAGGAGTCTGCTTTATTGCAAATTACTTTTTTTTGCTACTTCTTATTTTTTTGTGCGTAAGCAAAATATGCCAAGAGTTGGAAGGAAGAGGAAGAGTGAAATTCATTAAGTTGCCATTATTGCTCATAGCTTTTTCATTGGTAATGTTATAATTTTTGACTTAGATTTCCATGTGAAAGATATACAGCAGTCTGTGATCTGCTTCCCTCATCTTTTAAAGCCTGGGGAGATTACCTAGCTTGGAATGAACTTGATCCACATAACAGATCTATTTGGGTTTTTTACTATTAAGAGTTATGACTCTTATCATGGGTGGCCTATTGGTTCTCATATTTGAAGGATGGTTGCTAAAGGCAGCTACTCAGATCAGTCTTGCCCTGGATGAGTCACCTTTTATTTGAAGACTACAGGTCGCTTTTTTCTCATTGTGGTTTGTCAGAAACTTCAAAAATACAATTGCTGTTGCCTTTTAGTGCTCGATGCACCCTGCATTCCTTTCAATTTGCAGAGTGGCATTCCATTTAGTGCTTGCTCCGAGAGCTTTTCTGAGCTCTTTTCTGATCAGTCTTGAACAATTCTGCTTGTCAAATTGGCAGTTGATAAATGAAAAAAAAATTTAGTAGTAAGTAAGAATAACTTCTGCCTTGGCCAATAAACCTTTGTGCCAGTTTTGTAGCATAGTGTAAATGTAAAATAGACTTAGCTCACAGGAAAAAAAAAAAGAGGGATTTTTGATTGATCTATTCTTGTAGTACTGATGGGAAAGTAATTCTTGTAATTGCTTCAGTTACCTAAAGACAAAACCGAAAGGATGGTGCATCATGTTAGTTGGCAAATGAAGATTTCATCAGGCATGTATGCCTTGTTATTTTGGTTGATGGCATAGTATACATCTCATTTAATTAAATTTCACCTTTTTTCCCCCAGATTTCTTTCTCATATTGAGAAGCATCAGTGTTGTAACACCAGGGGTAAAGCACTATCAAGTATTTCAGCATTTCTAAACGTGGGTTTCTTGTAAATAGAGGTGCATCTTGACATGCTTAGGTTGTATTTGCATTGATTTACTGATTTTGGTGCTGATGCCAAGCAGCTCCAGTTGCTGATGGAATGTTCACTCTTTCCTGGTGCTTGACCAGCCCAGAGCCTGGCTGTGCCCCACCTCCAGTTAGAGCAGAGTCCCTACCTGTGTCTGGACAGTGTGGCTTTGGGTTTGGTGTTTTTCTTCTGCACTTAGAAATTGCCTGGAAACATCTTGTATACGTAACAAGGACATATTTATTATTAATCAAATGCAGCTCATCCCCAAGTTCTGTGCTTGTGTTCAGCTTTGCACTGTGAGCACTGTGCCTTTTGCTCTGTTCTCTGCAAAACCAGTATGCTGCAGGAGAACTTACCGCCCTACATTCTTGCCCTGCTTCTCCCAAGTTTGTGTGCATGTGCCCTTCTTTTATCGTCACTTTTGAAACTTCATAAATATCCCTGGTGTGCAGGCTTACAGCTTATTGAAGGGAACCTCAATAAGTGTTTGGAATAAGTTTTTTTGCGTAGAGTAGGGAGTATGCTGCTTTCTATGCTGGTTCTTGGAATTGAGGTTTGCTTGTTATCAGCAGTGAAAAGGTCAGGTCTGGGATTTTTTAATTTTTTTTTTTTCTGCATGGACGGTTCTGTTTCTATAAAACTGATTCTTGCATAATAAGCAGTCAGCCTTTGTAATTCAGTCCTAATAGTCTTTTCTTTGAGAAATGCTAGTTTTTCTGGCCGTGTTAGCAGGTGTTCATTATAAAGACCAGCAATTACACCAGAAAATTTTTGTTTCTTTAATTTAGGCTAAAAATAAATAAATAAATTTATATTGGCTTTGCAAATGTGTGCTTATACAATTGAATTGTTTCATTTAGAAACAAGTCACAATAATAGCTTGAGGTGATATTGCTTAGGACTTTGTCCAATCAAGTGTTAGAAACCCCTGAGGGTGCAAGTTCTGCAATTTCTCTACACCGGTCCCAGTGGCTGATAATCCTTACAGTGAAAATAGCTTTTTTTTTTTTTCTATCAAGAGGATGCTTCCTTGTTTTAATTATGAAGTAAATAATCTGTATTCATCCTCTTGGTCAGCTTCCCTTTTGAAGGCTGTGAGGTCATCTTGAACCTTTTCTTCAGCAGGCTGAACACTGGTTCACTAGGCAGGGAGAAGTTTGGATTACTCTGATATCCACATGTACTTTTTGTTTTCAGCATCAGTCTTTTGAAGAATGATTGAAAAGTGAATGCTTTTAAAATAACATGCAACCTATATTTCATGTCCTGCCAGAATAAGTTCAAGTTGAATGAGTTTTGAATGATATATTTTTGCCCATGAATTCTAATATCGAAACTACATCTGGCAGCTAGGAGAATGGATTGATAATCCTCATGTCTTGTATTGATAATATTGTACCTGAATTTTTCAGAACAGTTGAATCACCTTTGCCAGTTCTGCTGGATAATCTTTCTAGAAAATTATTATGGTTATGATGCTGTCTGAACTTACTTTTTACTGGTTTAGAATTAAACTGAGTTAAAGAAACAGAAAGGAAAAAGGTGATTTCAGTAGTTAAATGAACCCAATTGTATGGTGTATATGGAGGGTCTGCCAAATTTAAATGTAGTGTATAAAGAGCTAATAATATTCTTGGAGGTCCAGTCCTTTTTTTTTTTTTTTTTTTTTGGTGAGCTATTGCTTAATAAACATTGCTGGTATTGCAAGACTTTAGAATTCTTGTTTTCTGCAGAAACACTTGTCTCTTAGGTGCTTTCATTCCTAACATTGATCTTTGTATTCATTGTTTTCCTAGAAAATTGCGTTCTTAACATCCTTTATCCAGCAGAGAGACAGTTTTTACAATGAGGAGGAATTATCTGCTAGGTAAGTTAAGTGCCAATGTCTGGCAACAAACTGATCTTTTCAGTTAGGGAAAACATCTGTGAGTTGTAATCCTGAGATGGGTATGTAAACAGGATAAGTTTCTGTGGTAGTAGGTAGTTTAGACATTAGAACAGGCCTTGGGTGAGGGGAAAAAAGGAACATTTGTGACCTATACATGTAATTTTCAGGGTGAGCAGTGATGAAACTCTACACTTAATCCTACTTGTTTTGGTATGTTTCAAAAAAAATGGAGGATAGAGCTAAATTCTGTGAGTGTTCAAGGAGTGAGAACTGGTAAATTGTTGTACTTCTATGTACCTAGACAGACAAAATATGTAGAGGTATAATGTGCTATGTATATTTAGATCTGCTTGCCATTTTATAGTGTGGTGCTTTGTCAAGCTGCTTGGTATTTCAGGTAGATTTGAAGTGACAGTTCATTATAATAAATTAAATGTGACTAATTCTTTTTTTTGTCAGTAAATTTTACATAAAAATGTGTAGAAAGTAGTAAAGATAACCTTCTGCTCAGTTTTAATGACAACCTGAGTACTGAATTATTTACCAATACTTTGTAGTGCTCATCTACTATTTGAGGGATCACTTTACACTATGATATTGTTACTGCATAGGAAAAACTGTGTTCAGCAGTCTTAGTGACCTCTGAAAAGGATAACTTGCTTGGGAGTTTAAAATATGGTTGACATTTTACCAGAATCTCCCTGAGCGTTTTTATTTGTGAAGCCTAAAGAATATTGTGTTTTGAGGCTATATGGCATGTAGATATTGAGGGGGAAGATATCATTAGAAGCGTTTTCCATCTTGGTTTGCTTATCAACAATGTGAAAATTCCCAAAATAGTCTGAGAGACATAAGTAAAACATAACTTTTTTTGAACTTTGATTTTTGAAATGGTCTTTTCAGGTTTGGGTTTGGGTTGTTTTTTTTCCAAAAGAGGTTATTAGAGGTTTGGTCGGCAGTGAAGTTCTGGGGGCTTTTTATGCCTTGCTTGGCACTGAGAATACCTGAAGTGTTTGAATAATATGTAAGCATTTATATTTGTGAATATAATTAACAGGACTTTGTTAATTGTTGGTTGCAGCTTTTGCTGCACTTTGTTCTTAATAACAAAATCATTATGTTTGACTTCGTTCTTGATAACAAAATCATTGTTTGAGGTCAGTTGGTCATTACTTTCAGGTAGATGATTAAGGACTAGAGAACCTCACTTTATATAAAACAAGGTGAAGGAGAATCAGTCATGATATATTCAGATATATTCAACTGACACATTACATCAATACCACTGTCTCATTTTCAAAAACATTTGGTATTACTAAGGACATCTAAATAAAACTGCTATCATTTCCTTTTTATATTATGCTTTCCTTTGAAATTTTCGTTCTAGTAAGTCAAGCATGAATATTATATATGATATGATGGTTGAATTTTTATTAACTTCTCTTTTTTCCTTTTTTCTGTTTAGGTGTTCAAACTTCCAATTTGACAGATATTAATGAGGAAGAAAACTGATTAATGTAGTTTTGGTACTTCATTGGATTTTTTTTCATTCTGCACTGTTGGGAGATTTGAGGAAAATTTCAAGGAATGGAGTTATCTCACAGTTTACTACTTAATGAGGAAGCATATAACCAGCTTGGTGAATTTCAAAAAGCAGAGTTCATTTTTGAATGGCTACAGTTTTTGGAAAAACTTTTACCAGTGACTAGCAGAGTAAGTGTAATGAGACTTGAGAAGAGAAGCCTCTCTTTTTGTTATTTTGTTTAAACTCAAAGAGCAGTATGCAATGTTATTTCCCTCGTGTCTTGTATGTACAAGGAGTAAAAGTATATTCAGTGTTAGCAGCAGCTTTCTAAATGTTGTAAGTTCTTGGTCACAGCCCTTGTAGTGACAAAGCCACTTGTCCAGTGAAAGGAATTTTAATTATTTGTAACTCCAATTATTACTGTAAGATCTTGCAGCCCCGTTATGAAGAATGTCAGTAATGCTTCCACATAGTGTTGCACAATTATTTGAGGCTTCTCTACCAAGAAGGAATGTAACATCTTTCTCTTTGTTGTTTTTTTGAAATTTTCCTAGTCAAATGGATAAAAGATCTGTTTCCAGCCAACTCTCTAATTGTTTGATTCACTGTTTAGTATATATTAAGTAGGTTATATAGGCATGTAAGAGTAGACTAATGAAAATAATGCGATTTAAGGGTTGTTAATTGTGATGAAAATACATAAATATGTAAATGAAAAACAGTGCCAGGTCCTTATTTTTGAGAGTATTAGAAATATATATAAGGCTGGATAATTGTTTTAAGGGAAGTTCTTTCTTTTCTAATGCTCAAGTTATTGAGCCTTAGCTGCTTCTTTGCTACTAAATTTACTAGATATCTATGAATTCTTTTATTTTAAAGCAGGCATAAAAAAGAAAGAAAAGGCAGCTTTGTTTGAGAAAGATTTTAAGTATAGACATGCCACAGGGAAAATACACTCGAAACACTACTAGCAAAATTGTACTCTGAAAAAAGTGTTGAGTTTTTTAAGAATAAAATAGTCACATGCTTGAAATGTCTTTTCTTTAAGTACAAAAATGCAGTAAAATGTTCATTTATAGTTCAGAATGTCATTATTAGAGTGGTAATAATGAAAAGTAAAAATAATTTACATTAATTACCTGTAACTAACTTCTAAATTTAACTGAACTTTAACTGGTTACTGTTTTTATTTCCAGGCTGAAATAAGGGAAAACCAGAAGAAACTGGTTGAACAATTGACTTCTTTATTAAATAATTCACCAGGACCTCCTACTAGACGGCTTCTTGCCAAGAATTTAGCTGTACTTTATAGCACTGGAGACACTTTTTCTGTTTACCAAACAATTGACAAATGCAATGAACTCATTCGGAGTAAAGATGACTCACCAAGTTATCTGCCTACAAAACTGTAAGTGTGTTTTTACCCTCAAGCTTCACATCCAGAAATAATGAGACAGGTTTAAGTGGTGAGATGCATTTGAGTTCACTGCCACAAAATACATAACAAAACAAAGATGGTGCTGATAGTCCATGTCATATATGTGCATCAGGAACCAAAAGGGTAGAAGACACCAGGTGGTCTCCAGCCAGACAATTGAAAATCAGGCCAGGGAGAATACCAGCAATGGGTAACAGAGCTATGAGAGGGCAGGGGCTTCAAAAACAAGGAAAAGGTAATAATAGTACTGAGAAGAGTGATGAAACAGGCAAGTACAACTCCAGGTATAAAAGACAGTTGCTGTGAGTGCATTTCTTATCCAGCTGGGAAACTGGATATAGTTAAAAACATCTGAAGTGTTTGTAACTAAATACCAAAAGCCTAACCAACAGAGCAGAGAAACATGAACTGTTACTTCAGAATGTGAAGTCAAATCTTTATGTGCAGAAATGTTATGAATAACCTTCATTCCTGAAATTATGCATGTCTCTCACTGTAGTGAAGCAAATTCAAGATGAAGGTAGTACAGATGAGATAGTAAAACATCCTTGTGTATTAATGATATGGTATTGGAAGCAGAGCAGGATCTCTCTTCCTCCTTTGCTTTGCATGCTAAACCTGTTTCTGACAACACAAATAAAGATTCCTGATAATAGATTTTGTGAGGAGTCAGTTGTATTTTCCAGTACCATTTTCTTGTTTCCTTCTTGTTCCAGTTGAACTCTTGTGCAGACTTTTGAGTCAAGAATAAGTTTGCTATAAAGGGTCTTAGTCTTGCAAAGTAAATTACTGCTATACTACATTCTTAACAGTGATATGCATTAACATTAGAGTTGAGTTGTGGTGTGGGACAGAGCTCTGCAGGTCTTCCCCCTTCAGCTGTGATGTGCCACACTGGGGGAAGTCGGATGATATCAGCAGAGCAAGGAGGGATGGGGGAGGCCATTGGCAGTAAAGCAGAAATGGGAGATAACCAAAGCCAGAATGCAGAGTAGCAGCTGGGGGAGAGAGGTGGTAGTGTACAGAATATTCCAGGGTATGTAAGTAGTGGTAAGGAGAGGAAGAAGATGGAGAAAAAGGTAATTGCAATGGTTTTCTTCAATGAAGTTTTGGTAAAAGGATTTCTGGTAGAACTGATGCGGTGACAACAGGCCACAGAAAATAATTGGAACTACAGAACTGCGTGTTGGGTAAAATCTTTCATGCTAGGCTGCAAATATATGAAATACTTGGTGTTCAGTTTAGAAAATCTGCTTTGTTTTGTTTTGTTTTGATCTTGATTAAAGTGTTGTCTTTGCCATCTGTCCATATTTAGCATGCATGCCCATGTTGTCTCATAGCAACACTTCACCATCAGTGTTCACAATATGTTGATACACCTGGGAACTCCTTTAAATACAGATTCGAGTGAATTGGTATCTTATCTCATAGATTATCACTTTTCTTCTTTCATATAGGTGGAAGATGAAAATGTTTTAGGCAAGCATTTTAAACACAACCTTAGTTAGGTGCTCATCTGTTACTAAAACTCGGCATGATGCGAGTGCTCTACCAAATCAGATAAACAGGTCATGCAGCATGAATGCAGCTTATTACTTTATAAGGAGAGTACCTGTGACCATCAGATGCTCAATTTAGAAGGGAAATTGGAAAATTGTAATTTTATGCCAAGGCACACCATGAACAAAATTTAAATCCAAACTGTTGCTGTGCACTGAATTGGATGAACACAATAACAAAACCTGGGTTTTTAATGAAAGTAATATTGTGGTATGATAAGAGATAAAGGATACTAGGATAAAGGTTTGTTTTTCTTACTGTGCATTTAAGGAATTACTGTAAATATTAAATGTATTTTTAATTAAGAATATATTCAGTATGTGAATTTAAAATTGCATATGTGGAACTTGAATTCAGTTGGGGAATAAGCAAAATGTTTTTTTGTTGAAGGGGATGCTGAGCAATGTCTGCATATTTAAGTAGGTCTGGAAAAGAGCTGAAAGCTGATTAAATACATAATTCTTTTTCTCCTTCCATTTAGGAAATTGATTAGTTCAGTTATTGATCTGTCAATACAAAACCAAAATGTTTTCATTAACAAATTATTCAAAGGAAAATGCTCTTTCATTAGGCATCTCTTTTTTTTTTTCTTTTTTTTTTTTTCCTCAATATTAGCATTTTTTGCCTTTGTTAAAGGAAAGGCCAATGAGCACATAGAGTCCAGTTGTCAGGTATTTCACCTGAATATTAAATTCAGAATCTGTCTGCAGTGAAAAGGACATGGGTTTATAGTTTCATTTCCTTCAAGGTATTTCCTTATTAGGTTTTGTGATACATAAATGCCAGAATTGTAATTACTAGACCATTTGCAGTCTACTGTCAACCATCAAGTCGTAAATAAACCTGTCCCTGACTACTTCTGGCAGCATCTGCTGCAGCATAACACAGAGCATGCTTAGTAAGAAATTAATGCTAAGGTTGCAAGGTGGATATGAGAATTGTATCCCTCTTGTAAAATGTACTGGAAGATTGTATTACCTGAATTCTTGTATTATCCAAGTTACTTTAGCTACCCTTGTATCTGCATTTCTTCTAGAGAGTATGTGCCAAATAAAAACCATTTTTTGCCCTTTTGATGATCCACTTACATTTCTGGGACATCCTGTTTAGTTATTTTGCTGTTTGCACATTGATTACTTCAGTCATCTTTCATCTCTTACTGCGTCCATTTTCACGCGTCTTTGGATTTGCTTTTGTTTTAGTGCTGCGGTGGTATGCTTGGGCTATTTATACAAAAAATTGGGAAGAATTTTGGGAAACAGTTTTACTGACACCGTTGGGAATGTGCTTAAAGCAATGAAGAATGCAGAGGTATTGGAACAGCATGTTTAAAAAATGACTGGAAAAATAAAAGGATTTTTACTACTGTTGGTAGCTGAATCAGTGAATAAGAGAAAATGCATGATACCAAAATACAAAAAAAAAAAGTTGTGAAAAGTCAGATAAAAATCAGTGTCTAAATTCTAAACAAGTACTAGAGTTAATGGATTATGATTCTAAAAGGATGGATCACAGCTTTTCTTTATCTGATGTCATGAAAATACTTGATGATTTAGAAAATTTAATTGCATTATTAATGAGAACATTTTTTCTATAGCTCATACTTTATGTTTTGAGTTTTATAATTGTAATTATTGCTTTTCAATAGAGCATAAAATTATGTTTTTTCATTTGCTTATAGAGTTTTGGGGCGAGTTATCTGCTATAACTTATTTCAGTATAAATAGATCTCTAAAACACCCAGCCATTTTTTATCTGTTTCAGTAGTTGGCGTTTTGTATTTCCAAAGAACTTAGGGTTACAAAAATTTTAACATTTCTCTTTTTCATTTTTCAGTCTCAAGGTCGTTATGAAATCATGCTTAGTTTGCAAAATATATTAAATGGCTTAGGAGCTGCTGCTATCCCCTGTCATAGAGACATTTACAAAGCTGCCCGATCGTGTTTGACAGATCGATCCATGGCTGTCCGCTGTGCTGCTGCAAAGGTAAACTGCTCCAGTTTACTTAAAAAGCTGTTTTAAGTAGCTCCCTAAAACATAAAATTTTGTTTTAGTGGTTAATGAACACGGAAGTAAAAACACTGTTTGCTTATCCGTGTTTCTTTGATATTAACTTGGCAGAAAAAATTCAAGTAATTTTGTTAGGGAGAACTCAAGTGTATTCTGTAGAAAACTAAAATTTTTACTGAGTGCTTTTCCATGTCAAAACAATTTTATTTCCCTTTTTTGTCTAGTGTCTTCTTGAACTTCAGAATGAAGCAGTATTTATGTGGAGTACAGACTTGGATAGTGTTGTTACCTTATGTTTTAAATCCTTTGAAGGTTCCAATTATGATGTACGATTAGCAGTTTCAAAACTTTTAGGCACAATATTGGCTAGAGCTCTAACATCTAAGCAGAAAACAGGTAAAGTATGTGCTTTCTTTGCTGATTCCTCATCTGTAAAAATCTGTCAGATGGCAAAAAACTCCCAAGTTCTGTTGAAGCCTGAAGTAAAATCACATTGGAAGCTTCTGACTGTTCAAATCTTTGGTTTGATCTTTTTTCTAACTTTTTTCTTGTGAAGTGTTATGGTTTTGGTTGTGTCTATCTATCCTTATAAAATAATGAACAGTGGGAAATAGTAAAACCCTTTCTCCCCTATGAGGTTGTTCTTTGGAGAAAAATTAGTAACTTCAGGGGTTTAAAAGCAAGGTTAATTTAAGCAGTTTAGAAATAACTGATATTTGAAGCAGCCTCTGTCAAACTAAAAAGTTAAGGATACCTTCAAGCTGTTTTTCTGCGGTAATTGATGCAACTGGTTTGTCAGTGGGCAGGAGTATAAATATGATCAGAAGCAGAAGTTAGCAGGCAGTTTTGTTCCCACAACAGCCATGTAACAGTTTTTTCTGACAGACAGTACTTGAGTTAGCTGAAGTTACCTGGAACAAAATTACCATCTCAAATACTTTGTGTGATTCAGACTGAGTGGTTTCAATCTTAGAAGCCCCAATTTAAATACCTAACTGTAGTCTCAGCAAAATATAACAGGATGCAGGATAAACGTGATTCAGACTAATTGTGCTGCTTTTAATGGCAACAGAGAAGACCTTCAGTGCAACAACCAGCAAATGCCAAATTTCATGCCTTTAATCCCAATGTACTGTCTTTCAAAGTACTTAAAGCTATGTATTTGCATTGTAGAATCTGAAGTCTTGGTTTACAAAGTATTTCTGCCAGAAATTTTTGGAGAGAATCAGTGTGTTACAGAAAAAAAATCAGCACTTATCTTTTCTCAATAAAATAAAAAAATAATATTCTGACCTCTTTATAGACTCATTAGTTTCCTTTAATCTATGTAAGCAATGTACTTGTTATTTCTAAGGCTCTAAGATAAGGTTATATAAGAAGCTTATAAATTATTTGGTTGGCTATTTCAAGAAGTTTTGTCCTTATTTTAGTTATTTTTAGTTAAAAAGAAGTTAGAGCTAAGTGGGGCAGAAGCTAGATGGGGACTAGAAGGGGCTGGGGGAGAGGTGGAGGGTGCAGTACATGAAAAAATTTGTAGTTCTGAAATTTGTGCATTGGGTCTGATAACCTGCTGATATTGAGGGGGTTTTGTTTAATTTTTTTTCTGGACATCTTTATGTCAAATCCTCTCATTCCTTTTCTCATTTGAATACTTGAAAAAATCCTTGAGGAAAAATGCAGTGAAAATTTTAGGTCAGTTTACACAGTGTGCTGTCATTGTGCTAAGTTTACACGTACAAGTTCCCAGCATGTATTTTAAATGAACTTCCTATCAAGAAATAAAGCATTGGAACAAGAATTGGGAATGGATAATTTTCCTAAACAATTGCAAGCATATTTTATTTTTCTCACTCTTTTAGAGAACTATCTTAATGCTAAGGTGACTTGATGTTTTTTCTAAGAGAACCTGTAGCTGTGCCTTTACCTGGCTAGGTGTAGCAGAAAGGGATCTGCCCTGTCTGAAGTTTGGAATAGAACCTCCATTTCAAACCTCAGGCAGGTTACCTCAGTCTTTGCTGGTAAGCTGGAATATGTAAGAGCCAGGGCTTTCATGAAGCCTGGGTGGTAGGAGTAGACCTGATAGACCTTTTTGCATGGGGAGCATAGATAGTAAATACTGAGGGTGGCTAAATATAAGTATGCATATTAAGTAATGGCTTGAACTACTTTAAAGTAGTTAAAGCAGAAAAACTTGAGAAATAGTGTGCTCAGTGGAGCACTGAGAGCTAAAATGTCCTAGTTTCTGTTATGACGTTATGCTCAAACAGTATTTGGAGTTGATTGTGCTACTGAGTTTGTGCAAATTATTTTTACTAAAATTAAGCAAATTGAAACTCTACTTCTAAAATGTAGCAAGATTTTTGAACTATTCTTCTAAAGATGTACATCTATTCTTAGCGTCCACCAAGCACAACTTCCGCAGAATCTCTTTGGAAGATGTGATGGAGCTATTGGGAACTGGATTTTTGCGTGGAAGTTGTGGATTTCTACGAGCCAGTGGTGATATGTTGAAAGGGACCAGTTCAGTCAGCAGAGATGTTAGAGTTGGAGTCACCCAGGTTTGGATTACATCAGTTACAATTTTCTGAGATTGCCAAACATTTGTATAATTGCTTTGTTCTGTATATATCTCTTCTTTTATCCTTTTCTTGTATTTTTAATGAAACGTATATATTTGAAAATAAACGTCTTGAGTCGCACTGGAAGGAAAAGAAAAAAAAGATTTCTGATATTGTTTGTTTACCTGAGAGTTTGACATTTTAAAAATTAAATATGTTCTACTTGTGAAAGCTTCACGATATGAATTTCAAATGAGTGATATAAATAAATTCCTCAATTTTTGAATTTAAAACTTATTTCCTTACGCTTGAAAATTAAAAGGAGAGGTTACAAGAACTGTTTGAACTTGAAATAGTTTCCTTCTGTATAGGGAATTCCAAGTCTAGTTCTGAAAGGGTGGCTCTGCCTTGAGTAAGTGCATGAAAAGTAAGGAAAACAGGATTTAGTGGAATAAACCCAGCATCTATTTTGCTGTGTTCCAGGATGCTCAAAGCATAGAATCTTGTAAACTGAACAGGACTGAAGCCAGGCCATGTAATCCCTGTGGTAAAAACAGTATAAATTTTTCAGATAGTATCAGGTTGGCTTCAATCTGTAAATATTATCTTAAATCTAAACATGTTGAATTGTAGATATTCAAATGTGAAACCTGTGAATCAAGACTAAAGGTCATGGTGAACATTTATGTATCAAATAGTTGTGATTATTTTAGTGTGTTACAGTCCCAGAACTATATGATAATCACCTTTCCCAGTAAGGCAGTTTGTCAGTATATTTCAACTTCTGTGCAAAAGATCTTTAAATTAGTTTGAATTACTGATACAAGCTGCCAGATTTTGCAGTGAAACAGCTAGGAGGTGCTACAAATTGTCTTCTGTGCTCAAGTCATGCTGAGTGGAAGCATTAACTCTTGGCAGAGAGAACAGAAAAGCTGGGGAACAGTAACACCTTGACAGCTATTTGCCTAGTAAATACATGCCAGAGATTTCTAGGGTGTTCTATATACATGGTAGTTTTATTAGTTTTCCAGGAATATATCAGCTGCCTCAGTTCAATGTTTTGGCTATTAGTACTGGTTTTTGGAAGTTGTCTCCTTTTTCGTGCATGTCTGTGTTAACACAGTAGTACCTGTGCTAGATGGTACACTCAAACTGTACCAGAACAGTTTAAGTAGGGCAGTGTTTCTACCAAAAAAGCTTGAAAAATTGTGAATTTATGAATGGTTGTGAATAGAAAACACTTGCAGTTATGAAATGTATTAATTAGTGAGTTGCAGCTTACTATGAATTTAAAAATAAGAAAGGGTCTGAAGATAACTTCTTACATATGGAAGATTTTATATTTGTTCAAGCCAGGTTCAAGCCAGAGTTTAAAATGAAGCTGTGGCAGTATCACTCTTCACAAGTATTTATCCTGTTAAATTCCTCAGGTTTCAAACCTGTAAAACCAGGGTAATGTAGGTAATGTACTGATGCATTATGAAGCCTAAGTAGTATTTATCAAGAACAATAAGCTGCTAACAGGATCTAATAGTATAATTATTTTTGTCTACAATAGTTCCCTTTCTTGTACGTGAGTAATTTTGTTGTTAATGTTAGACACAAGACAAAGTATGTTTGAGGCAGATACAGAAATTGATTGATATAAGCAGTAATTGTGAACTTTCTTATGGGAATTTTGTTTGTTCACTTGCATACTCTTATTTTTGTATTCTGTTTTCTTGATCTATTCATTAAAAAGTCCAACATATACACATAGAAAGCAATTGTAGGGGAGCTTATTATGTGGCAAAATAAATGATCTTGTGGTGATTAGATTTGTAAAGTGATTCTGCATTCTTTCTCTTTGTGGTGACAAACATAGTCTTTTTACGGTATCTCCATTGCAAGGCAAACTATTAAAATTCATTGGATTGAGGAAAAGTGCTTGGGGGCTGCAAATGTGCCATGATTCAGACCCTTTAATAACTAGATTTTCTCTGGGTTATGGATTATAGTTTTGTAACATAGTAGTTTTTAAAATGCATTCATACATTAAATTTGGCTTTCATGTGCAGAATGTTAAATAGCTGGAAGCTGTTGTTCAGTGAGACCAAACACAGTGTTTTACATAACAAGTGCCTGTGCAGGGTAAACTGCCATTTCTCACACTCTGGAATGAGATGACATGGGCATGCAGCTTGAAATAACTTACAGTCAAAGCAGGCTGCAATATTTGCTAGTGCAATCACAGAATATGCAAAGTTGGAAGGGCCCCTTAACAGTTTTGATCGAAATTTAAATTATTAAAAAAAATTAATATATAGAGATAAAGAATTGCAGATACCTAGAAGTGAGAAGATACGTGATTTCTGGATGAGTAAATGTATAAATATTTCAGTTTAGTGTTCTAGTTGTGGCAAGGTGAAGATTTTAAAAAAATAAGTATGTAGGATAGTGAGCAGTGAATTTCCAGATATTTTGCTCTAAAATATGTTTCTTTTCAAATCTTTCAGGCATATGTGGTATTTGTCTCTACATTAGGAGCACAATGGCTTGAGAGGAACTTCTCTGCTTTCCTAGCCCATATTCTAGATCTTGTGTCTCAGTCTCACCCTAAGGCTATTCAGAGTCCGATGGATGCTGTCGGCTGTCGCCGCTGTGTTTCATTCATCCTCCGAGCTACAGTAGGAGGCCTGCTCGGGGAAAAGGCTCAGATTGCAGCTGCCAAGGAGATTTGTCAGGCCATCTGGAAACTGAAGAAAGTTGTAGGTATGGGTCTAACAAGATTATCCATTCAGGCCTCTGTTTTTCCTTTTTTAAGTGATTGTCTAACTACCTAATCCAGAGTCTGCAGAAATGGAATATATAGTGCTGATTTATTACCATGATAATGTACAGGGCTTTTGATGGACTGCTTTGTTTTTAGCTTGGGCTGGTTATTTGCTTGTGTGTGTCTTTGTTTTTGTATGTGTGTACCCACACAGGTATATACGGATTTTTTTAACACTCTATTCCAGCAAATGCAATTTTAACGATTAACAAATGAAATAATTGCAGTAATAGTATACAGACAGTATTTTAAAGTAAGTTGGGTTGGCAGATAATGCATGTCTAGTCAGATCCTGCCTTCCTGTTCAGAGCAGATGACACTACTGAGCTTTCAAAAAGGAAGCATTTGTTCCTAAATGACAAATGAGCATTTCTCCTGAAGAAAACCGATCTCCTGCGTGATAAGGTCTTGTACACTGCTTCCAGAAAAAGCCTCTGATCTTCTGCCATTGTCCTTCTGGAGGAGAGGAAAGAGAATCCTGGACATAACCTGTTCTCCTTTGGTGTACAGCTGCATGTTGTATCTGATTTAAATATCTAAATGTTTTGTGTCTAAACAGACATAACGATTTGTGTCTCAAAAGATAAACTTTCAAAAAACATTGTATTTTTCCCTCCATTCCATGTCTCTGCCTCCTTGCTTGCTCTTGCAAGATTCCATTCTTTTCTTCCCTTTTTTTTTTTCCTATGATGCAGTAAAATGGCAAGTTGTATCAAAGTGTGTCTTCAAGTTACTTTGGGTAGGGCAGATGATAGCACTTTTCTTGCTAGCTACTGTTCCCCATCATGTAAAGATAAGCAATTTGGTATTTTCCATTTATCCACGCTCTTACCCTCACAGACATTACTACACCATCCCTTCAGTAAAAGAAATGTACTTGTCTCAGTGAAGGTAACCCTTTATGAAAACAATAATAAAAATGGTAATGGTAAAAGCTCATTTAGTAATATGAATAACTTCTCTTGGCAAAAACTTTTCTCCCATCTGTTTGTTTGATTTTAGTAATGATTTTGTGGTGATTTTCTTGTATTGTGTTATCAGATGCTGCAATGAGTGACAGTAACTTGGAAACAAAAATTAATACAACAGATGTAACAGCGAGTCAGCATGTGCTTGTGTGTGCACTTCAGGAACTTGGAAGTCTCATTCATGGCTTAGGAACAACAGCAGCACCATTACTGCAAGACTCCAGTACAGGTACAAGCCCTGAATTATTTTGTGAACCAGAGTATAAATTAAAATTATATTCATTTGTTCACTGTGATCTTCGATTTCTTATGGCTCTTCTTCTGGTGCTCAGTCTCCTTACCAGGATCCTCCATAGTTCTTGTATTATTTTCTGTTTTCTTAAAAAAAATAAACTTAAAAAAAAACGGGTAGGGGAGGAGGGAGAGTTGCCTGCCTTACATACTGTAGGAAAATTTCGGCACTGCCCTAAGAGTTCTGAATCTTTCCTAACCTGTTATAAGTATGTTAATTTTTTAAAAAAATCATCTTTATCAAATTTTACTCAATTAAGGATTGTGTTTAAGGTCCAACATTTCCTAATGTTTACAATAGAACAGATTGAGCTGGGTACCTTCATTGTTCTCATTTAGCTGCATCTATGGCATGGATTTCTGCTTCTTTACAGAAGCTTACAGATATTTTCCATGCATGTTGGGGGATAACTGTACAATGTTAGGTTTTCTCGTAGTGTTACTTTTCATCCAGGATAAATTTTTCTAAAAAGAACTTTATTATTTAAATTTGCTACAATTACTTAAAAATAAAAAACTATAATATTTTTTCAAGAGAAGTATAGAAATTGGATCGTGTTATGTTTGCCAGTCCCGTGTATACATTTTTTGCTTATTTGACAATCTGCTTGCCTCTTTCTTAAGTGTGTTTATGCATTTTATTTTTCAGGTGTTCTGGAAGCAGTAATTGCTATCATTCTTCATCCCAGCATTTCAGTTAGACTGACAGCAGCTTGGTGTTTGCGCTGTATTGCAGTAGCACTGCCCTCTTATGTGTCCCTGCTGTTGGATCGTTGCATTGAGCGTCTCAGTGCATTGAAATCCTGCCCAGAAGCAGTAACTGGCTATAGTTTTGCTGTTGCTGCTTTGCTGGGTGCAGTAAAGCATTGTCCTTTAGGAATTCCACATGGGAAAGGGAAGGTATGGTCTGAATACTTTACATATAGGCTGCTCTTACATTTTTTTGCAGTGGTATTTACATGTTTTCTTTGTGACATGATCACACTACCTGGTGATATTAATGAAATACTTTAGTTCCTCAAGAAGAGGACTTTGAAGCACACGATGACCCAAAAATGCATGTGTTTGTCTCACATGTATCAGGAGCAGAAATTCCTGTTTCCTGGGAATGACTCTCAAGTGTACAGGTTAATAACAGGTTGCAATAACTGCAACTATGTATTATTTTTAAAATCTTTGGTCAAGTCCAACAGATACACACTTTAATTTTGTTTTACAGAATATAACAGAAATCAGCTTCTTGCGTTCACTGAGTCTAAGATGCCAATCTCCTCACTAGTGCAGATAGAAGATGGTGTGCTCTGAAGTTTTAAGGATATGCAGCTGTAGAAATAAGAGTGGGGGAAGGAGCTGTTTCCATCTTAATGGGAACTTTATCCGCTGAGTTACTCGTGTTCGGAAAACTATGGCAGATCACAAATGTCAACAGTACCTGCTAATTTTTTGCATGATGTAGAAACTTACATTCTTTCTTCTGAAAATAACTGTTTCAGCATCAGTGGACATTAAGAACATTCTGGACATTGAGAGTCCTGACTGATGAACTTTTTCTTGTGATTGCTGAAAGGTCATGCAGAGAGAACAAATGAATGTAGTTTTCTCATTTATATAGATTAGAAGTGCCATTCAAATACTGTGCACCTAAGCAGAGCTGAAGTTTCTGTTTAACAGAGAAACATAATTCTTAACAAAGCTTTTTTTTTTTTTTTTTTGGAGGAATGTAATAGGATGGAATAGGGCTAGGGAGGAGGTATGGGAGTGCACAAAAAAATGGGAGGAACACTGTATTCTGTACTAAGCTGGCAGGGGGAAGAACAGGACAGCTGACAAAAGCCCTTTTCTGCTCTCTCCTAGGAACACTGCCAGATTCCAGACTAGCTCTTCTTCTGAGGAGACCAGTGTTAAAAAGAGCAGTTTTGAGAAGGAAATATCAAACAGACAATAGTGATCTGTAGAGAAGCTGTTTTATATTAATGGATTATCCTTTGAGTGGGCAGTTAGAGTTGCAGATGGAACCTGAAGAAAAGAAAATCATTAGTGTGTTTATATATATTTAACATTCAGTTCTATTGCTTATAATTCAGTTTAAAAAATCCTTCAAATATAAGGCATTCCTCCTACTACACAGAGAAAAATTATCAAAAATCATTAAATTACATCCTTTCTAGCATGTATGCTTTACAGGTAGTTTTAAGTATACTAAGTTTTTAGTGATTTTTAGTAGTATAATTTTAAAAAGGTACTGTTTTATTTTAGAATCAAATGTATTAATTGTATCAGGAATCTATACAAATACATTTCTTCTTTTACAAAACCACCTGGTAGCATTATGGAATTGGGGAAATGAATACTTTCAGATTGGAAAAAGACTTCAAATGAAGTTCTGGAGGTGTAAAAATCTCAAACATTTATGAAACGAACTTCCATGTGCAACCTTTCATGACATTTTAAGTGTGAGAAAATTTATATAAGGATGTTTTCTATACTGAAGCTTTTTAATGATACTTTTGATAATGACTTCTTTCTTGGAATACTGACTTAGGAACAGTTTGTTTTGGAGACTGGACATAATGCAAGTTGTAAGATATTTTTTAGCATCTGTGGAACATAATTGAAGCAAACTACATGCAGAATGCTTGTAGCATTTGTAGCCATACTGTGGCAAGGGTGTTCCTCCATGAAAGCTGTAGGTACCTTTTGGTAACAAGCGGAGTCACCTTGCATTCAGCACACAGCAGGCATGTGCAGTTATTCTGGAGCAGCTAAAATAAGATTAATTCTAACTATTTTAATTTGTCAGTCATGCCATTTGTTGATTTGAGAAGTGGTCAGAGAGAATGATAGATTTTATTCTGAAACAAGGATAAAAAGATAATTAATTCTTCTGAACTGTAATTCATAGATGTCATGCATACATTGTGACATACATAGAATATCAGAACATTTCTATCCTTCCAATGCATGTTCCTGTGGAAATTATCAGTTGTCATTTTACTGCTGATAGAAGAGAGGGTACACAGCAGCAACTTACCTAGTACTCCAGAGAACTGCTGAAGCCATTCCAGATGGGTACTGAAGTCAGGAATTGCAACTTCATGAGCCTGAGTTTGCCATAGCATAAGAGGAAGATAGCATTCTTCCTCTAGGAGGAAGAGAATAGGATTAGGTATTATACCAAATAGTATTGAAAAAAAAAATGGTAGCTACCAAAATGTGATGCTCTGTTTTTCTCTTTTACTTTGAAGGTAATCATGACAGTAGCAGAGGATTTGTTGTGTTCTGCTTCTCAGAACAGTCGCGTTTCACTGCAGCGAATGCAGGCTGGATGGCTCTTGATAGCTGCTCTCATGGCATTAGGTAGTAACTTTCTACATTTTTTCTTAATCTACATTAAGGTGTTCAGTGTTCTGTCTCTGATTTTTAGTTTGAGTTTTTGTCAAATTTACTGCTGCAAAATAATTTTAAAAACCCCAAATGCTGGAATATTTAGAAAAACTTTCTGAGGTAAAAATATTGTTTCAAATTTGCTATTAGTTCATTGGGAGCACTGTCTGAAAAATAGTGATTGGAGTGGGACTGCCATTAAGTAAATGTAGATAATAAACTTCAAAGTGAATCTAACCAAATGTCCTAGTGGTAATGAAGAATTCTAAATATTCATCACAGCAATAAATGAGCTAATCATTTGTATTTCCCTCTTGTCAGGCATTTGAAATGTTACCAAACTTTCTAAGATGTATTAATGGTCACATTATTGACTGTGATCAGTAAATTACTTATCAGGAGTGTATTTTATTGGCTTTGGTCAGATTTTTAATGTTTTCAGGTATTAGTTCTGCCCAACAACTCCTTTTTTTTTTTTCTTACATTGTTATACTTAATTAACCTAAAACAAATGTTTGCTTTTCTGAACATCACTATTGGTCCTTAAATCTCTTTTATGGACGTAATTCATGGGGTCTGTACTTTATAAACAGAGGTTGTAGTTGGTTTGGTAACATACTAGTAAATGTGTCAATGGGTATTAGTTATATATGAAAATGAAGTACTGAAACAGTAAATATTTGAGAAATTACATATGACAAGACTGGAAAAGTAGCATATGGCTTTGTTCACTCCTGTAAAGATTTTGTGAACACAATAAAAAAAAGAAGGAAAGAAAATTTAGTTTTATTAATCCTTGCATTGGCCTGACAACTGCCAACATTTACAGGTCCTGCAGTTGTCCAACATCATCTGCCACGAATGTTGTTACTGTGGAAGTGCATCTTCCCATCATCTCCTAAAGACCTAGAAACAGAGAAGACACGAGGAGATGCATTTACCTGGCAAGTAACGCTGGAAGGTCGTGCTGGTGCCCTCTGTGGTAAGCAGGATTTACTGTCTTTCTCTGCATATTTGTGATTGGGCTATTAGTTAATTTTCCTTCTAAAGAACAACTTCATACTGATTTTTTTTTTTTCTAGATGGTAAAGGTTATAGTCACTCCCCAACATACATGCTTGTATATCAATATTTACATATAAATATGTTTCCTTTTTATGAAAAAAAACCAGAACCAAATAACAAACCAATAAAACAAACAAACAAAAACCCCAAAGCCCAAACCAAACAAACAAAAACTCAAGAGAGTTTTTTCTCTCCTTCTTCTAATCAGTTGATTTTCAAGCCACAAATGGTAATCAGGGTGGTTGAGTCTCTTGTTTAGCAAACAAGTCACAATAATGACTGAAGATCCAAAGTTAGGGTATGTTCTGTTGTTTATAGAGTCTGTTATATTTGGAAAACAGTGGTTCTGTTTCCTACCTATAGTAAGGTAGCTTACTATAAACAAGATAGAATTGGTGAGTGATTCAAACATGTTTATGAAAGTGGAAGGACTTGGGTAAAAATTATGAATAAGTAGTTGCAATTCTCTGCCAGGAAAGAGCTTTGAATGTGGCTGCTCTCTGGTAGGTTGCAATTTTTTATCATGAAATACTGTGAATTTGGATTTCCAAGAAATTGCCCCAGTGATCTTCAAATACTTAACATGTTTCAGTCTTGTATTCTAGAGTACTAAAGGGTACTTTGCTTTCTGGAAATATGAACCCTGGTATAGTAAGCATCCCTCTCTCTTACTATTAAGATACATCACAAAGTGTGGAATTCAATAGTAATTTCATTTTAGAAGTACTTAAACAATTAACCTTTAATTTTTTTTTCTTTAGAAAATATGTATTTGATACAGTAGATTCTCTAGGTGCTTTTGGCGATTAAATTCAAGTTTAGCTTTCTGTAAAATTATATTAATTGGTTTCTAGAGTACAGTAATTGAACTAAATTTTAATAGAAAACTGGTGAAGTAAGTAGCAGGTCTCTTGATCATCCTCCTATTTTATTATTATTATGAAATTATCATGAAATTGAGTTGCATACCATCACTTAGCTCATAACAAAATGCAAAAAATAATTGCATTTATGTATGCAATTAGAAGTCAGGATATGGATGTCCAAGCTGAGACGCTAAAACAGTGCATCTGACATTTTTTTTTCCTACTTCTATATATTATTAGTGATGTAGTAATAAAATTACTTTGCTAATGTGATTTTTTCCTTCAACATATCTCACACGAAGTAAATTGAAATACAATTCCTTTTCTAGCTATTAGAAGCTTTGTTTCCCACTGTGCTGGTCTTCTTACGGATGAAGTAGTTCAGAGACTTCTTCCTCCTCTCCCAAGTGCTGTTGATTTATTAACAGAGTAAGTGTGTGTATAAAACTTCCTTGAAAAGCTAGAGTAATCTGTATTTGATTAGTGAACCTCCTAAAGAACTTCCTTTTCAAGGGACAAAAATCAGAGTTCATTGTTTCAGTGTTCAGATTCCAGTGTCATATGAAAAAT
This sequence comes from Phylloscopus trochilus trochilus, assembly GCA_016584745.2. Lineage (NCBI taxonomy): Eukaryota > Metazoa > Chordata > Aves > Passeriformes > Phylloscopidae > Phylloscopus > Phylloscopus trochilus. Next base: position 39,400,774 of record WQNJ02000001.1, on the reverse strand, counting down.
CTAAGACTTTCTTGCAGGGGTTTTTTAAAGTTGGTTTTTCTATACTGTTTTTTTTTTAATTAAACATACACATTTTCATTTATATACCATTATTTTTTATTAAATAAGAAACAAAGTTCAAGAATATGCTTGGAAAAACATCTTTTAGACATGGATATTTTTAATTTCATATCTAAGCTGGAAAGGTTTGATTAAATTTTTGCCTTTTGAATGTAGAACAATTTAATGCATTTGGTTTCTAAACTCTAACTTAGAGAAATATATCCACAAAAGTTTCTTGTCATAAATATAGGTACAATCAAAGGAAATAAAAAGCTTGTTTATTTCTCTAGTATTAAATGAAAATAATGCTTGGAAATGGACAATAGACATTCTGTCAGGACATGTGAAATAAATTGGTTTCCTTTTACTATTACTTATGCAAATCAAAATGTACTTCTAATATGTATAGATTTAAAAAGTGTTGGTACAAGTGTGGTACAAATGAAATGGGGTGTTACATAAAGCTTAGAAGCTTTACTACTATCTCTGACATGCTTTTTATTTTAAGGCTTTCTTCAATACACAAATCATATGGAAATTCCTTAAAAACACCATCAACGGTTTACAGACAGAAACTTTATGAATTACTAGCAGTATTGCCCCCAAAGGCCTACGAAGGTACGTATTTCCATTCAAGGAAGAATCCATTAAAAATACTATGAACTCGTTTTTAAGGTTTTGTCCAACACATAGTCAGCAAAAATTAGTTCCACCTTTTCTAAAAAAAACCAAATTTTATTCCCTTTATTTAAGTCTGATGAATTGTAGCAAAGTCACTGTTTTGAAAAGCTAGTGTTCATGATCTCTTTTCCATTCTAATATTAATACAGACCTATGTTACAAAAAGACCCTTTTGCTCTATTTTTGGTTGAAATTTGAAGTTAGACAGTGTTTCAATTTCAAATGAGTTGGAAAAATTCTTTTCTTTGATGTCTGTTTTATTTTTCCATTGAATCCTAATTCCCAAAGTGTAACTTCAGCTTTAACTAATTGCATATAGACCATTGAAAGAATTCAAATTAATTTAACTAAGCATATATCACAGATATATTAATCTGATCCTGTGCAGATTGTGGATAAAATATTTGTGTTTAAAGAACAATTTCAACAAAAAATGGGGATTGACTTCCTATAGAAGAACATAACAAGAAGAATCTAGGCCTCTGATCCATTAACTATGCACTGTAGTTGGATGGGTCTAACTTTTCAGCAACAGTATTTAATATCTTTGTTGTCTTTAAATCATTTGCTGTTCAGCAGTTTATGGACTGCAGTAAGGAACCATAGTGTTTTTGTCAGCTGTAATGAGAAGTGTAGGGTATTCTTCAGGACAGAGACAATATGGAGCAACCATGCTCTAAATTAGCTGTGTCCTCTGTATCTTGGAGGGAATCCTTACTCAAATAATCTGCTCCATCTAGTGGTAACTGCTGAGAGAATTAGGACAATTCCCTGACCTGTGCCCTAAGCTGTTGTCACATTAGAAGTCTGTATATGATGAAGCATAGCGTATAATACTCATTTGTGACTGAAAATTATACCTCCACCCCTGAGAGCAAGTTATTCCTTTTGTTCTTGTATTACAGGAGTGACATGTTACAGAATACAAATATTTGGGTATGGCTGGGTTTGGCAGTTTCTTGGTGTGTTTGGGATTTTTGCTGATGTTCTAACTTCATTGAAAATGCACAGTATTTTACAGTGTGACCTGCAAAATGTACCTCTTGTGAGAGAGCAGCCTAGCTGAGGATGCTGCATCTAGTCCAATAAATAAAGAAAAGGCTTGAAAAGTTTGTTATAAATAAGTGAGCACCCTGTTGAAATCTTGAAAATAGCCTTAGAATCAAAACAGATGTAGTCTCAGAGGTGTCCACTTGTATGATACAGGATGAGAGTGTGGAAGGAATGGTAAGGCATGTGTTGCCAGAACTTATTTTTATATATCTTAACATATAGGTATGCATCATTTAAAAATGATGCATAGGTAAGGTAAAACTTGAAACAAATACCATTCTTTCCATATTGTTTCCAGTGTGATAGCTTCATGCAGAAATTGTATGTCTTTGCAAATACTGGGAATTTTAAAAATAAATTGTTTGAGGAAACAATGTCGCTGTGGAACTCAGGATGGTTTTTTCAATGTCTAAATTTAGTCATAAATGGGAACAATACTGGGAGTATTGTGTTGCACAGTAGGGCTCATTTTACATGGTTCAGTGACACACTGATTGAGAAGCTTTCACAAGTTCGTGGTTCATTTCTTTTGTATTTGTTTTCTTCAGCCCATGTAGTTAGCCAGATGATAGAAATCTGTAAGTTGTTTCTTTCTGAGAAAATTGATGATGGAAACATTTACCAGGAGTTGTAACTCAAGCTTTTAATATTTGTAAGTAATGTGCAAAACTGTTTTCCTTTAGTACAAGAGTACTAAAGAAACCAGGACAATGAGGAACAAAACAAAATAGCCAGGAAAATAAACAGTTGAAAACAGACTATTCATTTAAGCTTCTTTGTTAATGCATGCCTTTAGATTTCTGAGGCCTGAGATATTATGACTTGTTTAGGCTTTGCTGCTTACTTTCTGCCTCTTTGATGTTTCTTTTACTGCTTTCTGTCATCACTAAAATCATATCTGCTCAAACAGCAGAATTTTACAAAGTTTTACTATGAGCATGCATGAATCATAATTGATTCTTTGCATTATTTCAGCAGTAACAGATGTGAGAAATATTAGGTAGACTTGAACATCAGTGAAATACATTTAACACGTTTCAGTTGTCATCTTCCATTGTGTATGAATGGATAAGACTTGTAATTTATCTGATCCAAAGTATGAACTTGTTAAGCTGAGGAAAGCTGGTGCTAAGGTGACAAATCATATTTGTGATCATTTTCACCTGTCATTAGTTTTGGGTTATAATGTGCTTATGTTTGGAAGGCCAAACTTTTATTTCTTGTGAGTTAACATAAAATGTTTTATATTGTCCAAATTGAAAATTTCACAAAAATAATTTCAGTAGCTTGAATTCTATTTGATTTCTTGATGTTTTCTGTTGTCTGAAATTAATATATTTTGTCAGACAACTCATTAGGGTTCTTTTCTTCAGCATTTTATGCTTGTTATGTTCTACTGTTTAAACCATAAAATTGAATACAGGCATTCACTTTCTTAATAGGGTGAGATGAATAGATAGAATGCTGAAACAGCATTCTGGCTTAAAATTTTGAACTGCTTTGCATAGGGGTAATATTGTTTGAAGTGCTGAGGATTGCCAACTGTCTGGAATTAAAATAAACCTTAATTTGGTTAAAAATGCTGGGGGTATCTCCATGAAATTTTATTTCATAAGCTGGTATTTTTCGTAGGAAGGGGATTTTTAGAAGAAATTTTTTTCATGATGAGTAATAATGAAAGAACAGTTTCTAGTTGTTAACTATCATAGTTAACAAAAAGACTCGATTTCTATTCCTTTCACACATTATCTGTGCACCTTGTAATATATTTGATAGTGCAAACATTTTGCATTTAGAGTTGAGTCAAGTATTTTGGAACAATTACATACTTGCTTAATTAGTCAGGAGGGCAGGCGAGGCAGCAGATGCTTGTAGGACCTGCAGGCTGATAGGGCCGGGAGTTTGACAGGTAGGGGAGAGGAAGTCAACTTCTCAGAATAGATTCTGTTTCCAGCAAGGGTTAAGTAGCTGGTTGCAGCTGCCAGCTCTAACTATGCTAATAACTCTGCTTGTGCTGAAAACTTTGTTGTCTCACTTTTTGGAACTTCCACGTATTGAAAAATTATAAGTAACTTTAGTGCAAACGTTCAATTGTGTGATCAGCTAACAACAAAACTGAATGCAAGGAATTGGCTATGAGGTGTTAAGTGTCCGTCCCTCCCCCCTCCCCACTTAGTGCTGGTAATTCCCGATTCATGAGGACTTGACTTTTCAATCTTAATGCTCTGGAGGTAAATTCTTATGTAATATTTGTATAAAGACTGAGTACTTCCTTTAAGATCAGTTCTGCAGTGTTTTTCAACACAATTACAAACCATTCCTTTCTCATCACATGCGATTCAGCACTGGAAATGTTCTCTCACTACAAAGACCATTTTAATGACCTAAACAGTCTGACTCAAAATGCCCGGTGTTGTTGTTTTTGTATTATGTACAACCTTGTCAGAAATATTATGTGCAAAAATATGTGGAAGTTTTAACTACCAGTGAAATTTATTATAATGTAACCTACAATAAACTCCTTCTGCTTTGGTTTTTGCATGCAAACTCCTAAAATAGGGGACTGCATTCATCAGCTTTTGCTTATTTATCAAACCTATGGCTGTTTTAAATTACTTCTGCTTGCCAAGTTCAAGTATTCCTTTGTGATTATGTAATACATTCCATAGCATTAATTTTCAGGAAATAGAAGAAAATATAACTGTGTGGAAATAGAACAGTGTTCATGACTGCCATTTCCCATCTACTTTATGAGTAATATAACCAATTCACTGGCTTATCAGTTGTGTAGCATTATGCCCTCTGTAAAGAAAGCTTCTGTTTTTCAGCTTCTGGATTGCTGTGGGTGCTTAACTTGCTTATGTCAGGTACTGCTCTGTGGTTTCTCCTCTAACAGTCTTCTCTAATTAACTGTTTGTAGACTGAAGAGAGATGTTACATGGATGTTACTATTTCAGTATAGATATATTTCTCCCAAAGTTGCATGTGGCAAGTAACTAACCAATAGTTTTGAATATTTTTTCCTTTAATTTAAAGGAAACTTCAATGCTGTTCTAAAAGAGTTGGTGACTGACTTGACTGTCACAGATAGCCAGATTGATGCCTCTGCATTCTTACTTCCACCCCTTTGTCATGAGAATGATCTCCTTTTACTTGGTCCCTTACTGCAGGAGACTGACCACCGATTTATTGAAGAGCAGGTACTTTTTCTTGTATTATAAAGGTATTCTTATGTTTTCACAAGGTCAGTGCTCATTTAGACTTGGTCAAAAACATGGTTATCACTTTTTCCTTCTTACAGCTCCTTTTAGGTAACAGCATAGCTGGTGGCAGCCTGGAGTATGACCCTTACTCAATTTATGAGAAATTTGCGAAAGGGGATTCAGTACCTAAACCACTACCTCCTCCATTATCTGTTATCCGTGCAGCAACTCGACTCTTTGGAGTTATGTTTTCCCACATAACAGAACCTCTCAGGTAAAGCAGTGACTGTAACTGCTGGGGAGTTTAGGAGATGTTGTAAGATGGTCACAGTATTTGATATTGGATGCAGAAGAAATCAGTTCTGAAAAAATAATGAATTGCATAAGTGGAGTCCATAAACCATCTGAACAGCATAATTCAGACCACCAAATTGTGAGACTTTTCTCTTTAAAGTTACTGACAACAAAAAGGCACATCCAGCAAGAGGTTACAAATTTGTCATAGCAAATCTGTGGACCCAGAAAAATAGTTTTGTTTTGATAGCCACATCAAAATGGAAGCTGTTTTGAGAGATATCACACAATTTTGTGGTGCTTAATACACAATACATTCTTTATAAAAAGTGGATGGGGAGAAACAAGAGTATGTGTCTCAACACAGTTCTGTCAAGGTACAAGAATGCTTGAAAGAGGTCAAGAACTTCTCTTGGGTTTTTGTCTATGTATTTTCTTACTGCATACATGGCATTTGAGTTTATTTCGCATTTATGCTAAGGCATAAAATTCCTGAAGATTTTTCATGCAGTTACTTCTTCTGTGTGCTTCTGTGTGGTAATATTTTTGAATGCAGCTTTATAGCAGGTGAATTATTTTAAAATAAAGCCTGCTATAGTTAGACCTCAATCGTTAAATCATGATCATTGTAGCTGGTGATGATTTTATAGTTTCTTGTGTGGGATGAATGTTTAGTCCTGATGCATCCTGAGTCTTGATGTCTTCACAACTTTGAATGCTTGAGGTTTAGTGTAGGTTCCAGGCAGCTGTTTGTATATGAGAATACTTGCCAATAAAATTGCCAAATGATTTATTTGTTCTTCTGACCTGTCTTACTTATTTCTTCCGTCTTCATTAACTGCTTTTATTGTGGATTTTTTTTCTTTGGGTTTTTTTTGCTCCATCTGTCACCAACTTGTTGGTTGGTTTTCTTGACTTGTTTTTGAAGACCTGAATTATTTGCTGCAGATAAATGCATTTTCATTTTCTTTTTCCTTTGCCTCCTCCTTTCTCAATTGTAAGTCAAAAGGCATTATTCCCATACATAGTTCTTTTTAGTAATGTCTGTTCAGTGTTACTTAGATATAAGTGATTATCTATGAATACACATAAGGAAACAAATGTAAAAATTTCATGTTCATATATGGAAGTTCATATTCTAATATGGAATACACAAATTTCTTTGTAGTAGATGGGGGTGCCAGTTAAAGGAAAATGCTCAAGAGTTGATTTATTCCATCTCTGGTTTTATATATAGATTTTGTTACAGGTTTTAAAATGAAATTTAAAAGCTTGATTTATTTCCTGAATTTTCAGTTATGTGGTTTCTTTTCTGATTTTGTTTAAGGCTCCAGGTGTTAGAACAGTTGTTGAATTCCATAAAGCAAACAAAAGGATCTCGACAACAAATAGTGCAACTACATGTTGTGTCAGCCTTTTCTACTTCCTTAAAGGTAAATCTGCTCTCTCTCTCTGTCTCTCTTCCTCTCCTTTGTTTCCTCTCCTTTCTCTCTCTCTCTCTGTCACTAAACCATAGCATCTCTTGGTTCAAGTAGATCACTTGCTGTGGTTTAAACCCAGCCACACAGCCACTCACTCCCTCCCTCCACAGTGGGATGGGAGAAAGAATTGCAAGAATAAAAGTGAGAAAACTCCTGGGCTGAGATTAAGACAGTTTAATAGGGAAAGCAAATGCCATGCTCACAAGCAAATATAAACATGACATTAATTTCCTGCTTCCCATCAGCAGGCAGGTGTTTCTGGGAGAGCAGGGCTCTAGCAATCCTAACAGTCACTTGGGAAGACAAAGAACCATCACTCCAAACATTCCCTTGCCTCCTCCCAGCTTTATATGCTGAACATGATTCCATGTTAAAAGGAGGAGCTGCTGTCCGAGCATTCTTGCACTGTTCAAGGAGTTGCACACAGACCACCCAAGACCTTAACTGCTGGGACAGGAGCCCCTTTGCAGTGGGCAGCCCCAGTCAGCAGAGAGGTGTCCCCTTTGTCTCTTCATTGTCACATACACTCAGTCTCTGGTGTGCTTCCTCCTTCTTCCAGCTTGACTCTGGATTTCCTGTAGCACAGTGTCAGGCATCAGATTTATAAAACCAAGTTATTTAATAGAGTTGTACAGCAGCAGTTCAGCTCAAGCTGGGTGCCTCTGGAGAAGTCCTCAGAACAAAAATCCCTAGGCAATTATACCCTGATGATTTATGCACCTACCCTTCATATTCTCTTTACGTGCCTTGCACACATCTCTAGGTCAAGTGGTGATTTTTGGTAAGCTTATTGGTCTTCCTTATATGTTACTGGGTTCTTTCCCTCTGTGCAGGTAGGTGGTTCTTGAAGAATTGCAGCTTCTGCTGTCCTGATCTTCTGGTTTTCATTTCTGATGCATCTGCTCTTTGGCAGAGCACAGAAAACTAAGAAAGCCCTAGACTTAGGATAACCATTACCTAAGGACAATTAAAACATCAGTGTGTTATCAGTGTTCTTGTACTAAAGACAAAACACAGCATTGTACCAGCTACTAGGAAAATTACTCACTCCATTCCAGATGAAAACATCTCTAGATACAAGTTCAGAGCTATGGGCCCAAGGCTTCATCTAAACCAGCTGCTCATGCTGAGCCAGTGAAGCTGGGTAAACAACATCCCAAACCACTGAGTATTTTACCACTATGTAACTCATTTTACTTAAAACTTACTTATGCTAAGCAATTATTTCTTGCCAGCCGTGTGATATGGGATCTCCCTCTGGTCTGTTGGGGTCAACTATCCCAGCTGTGTTTCCTCTCAAATCCTTGTGCACGCCCACTCCACTCACTTGTTGGGGTGGCACAAGAAGCAGAAAAGGCCATAGCTCTGTGTAAGCACTGCTCAGCAATAACAAAACATCTCAATATTGTCAACGCTGTGTTCAGCACAAATCCAAAACTTGGCACCATGCGAGCTACTGTGAGAAAAATTAACTGTACCCCAGTCCAAACCAGCACAGTATACAGAAATTTTTGTTTGGATTAACCATCAAGGTGATCAATCCTATTTTCTATGGTAATATATTGTTATGTGATATCATAGCTTTCTTGAGTGCAAATGAATCACTGTTTAATTTTTCCACCTTTTTAATATTAGTTTTAGAGAAACCTGTTCTAGTACACTGGTGTACTAGCATCCATACTAGTGTCATTCAAATAAGAGAGACATGGACAAATTCTGTCTGTATCATTTCTGTCTATATCACTGTCTTCTGTATTTCTTACTGTGTAAATAAAAAAGTAACAATTGGTAGAATAAAGTTATGTCATAATTATATGTGATTTGTTTGTTTTCCCTGATGTTTGTTTTCTCTTTATATTTTCCTCTGTTCATGTGCAGTTTTCATTCTTTTCTTCTTAGGCAAATGTTTAGGACCGGGGGTTTTTTGGGTTATTCTGTTCTCTCTGGTGTTCTTCTTGATATTATTTCCTGACTTTTATGCCAATATGGTGGTTTATCTGGTTCTACTGCAATCTATCCAGTATTTCCTAAAATCCTAAGTTTGATACTATAATGTGCTGTGATGTGCAGTTATGTAGTGTTAGACGTCTAACTCTCATAACAGCAAATTGAAAGAGAGGAATTCCTCAGACAGAGGGGAAGAAAATCACAATCCAGGTCTTGTTTGTTTTGTGGGGTTTTTTTGCATGACTGACAGAAAAGCACACTCTGATTACTGTCTAACTGTTTAATATATTTAATGTCTATTTTTAGCACTTGGCTAACTGCAAGGGAAGTTTAGGTTCAGATGAAGTTAGAAGATCTGCCCTGTTGTTGGTAATGGGTGCCTTGGAAAGCAATAATCCGCTTCTAAGATGTGCTGCTGCAGAGTGTTTGGCCAGGTTGGCACAGGTGGTTTCTGACAGTGCCTTCACTGCTGGATTAGCTCAAGTCAGTTTTGACAAGTAAGTTCACAGTAAGCATAAAAAGATACTGCTTGAGTTTATAAAAATGTTTGAGAAATCTACCTGATAACTATTATGATAATTTTTAAAAACTGATTTCCTTAATGAATTGGATGTCACTTCAGAAATTAACAGGAAAAAGCACTGCCTGAGTTCTGTATGTATTTCTTAGTGTAAGTAAGCATGTAGACTTTTAAATGAATTGGCTGCTGTTGTAGCAACATCATTTAAGTGTATCTAAAATTTTTTTGGTACTTTCTTCAGATAAAGGCAATGTATAAACTGAGAATTTTGGGAATATAATAGTGTCTAATATTTTTTTTTTTTTTTTGCTGATTATATACCAGAAATTTCATTTGTAGATGTGCTTATTACATAGTAAGAGTCTTGGTGATTAAACTAACAGCTTTCTTTCAATTAATAGGCTAAAATCTGCTAGGGATGTGGTATCAAGAACAGGTCATTCTTTGGCTCTGGGATGTCTGTATAGGTACCTAGGAGGAATAGGTTCTACTCAGCACCTGAATGCATGTGTTGGAATCCTTTATACTTTGTCTCAGGACAGTACTTCTCCTGATGTACAGGTACTTTTCACTTATATAAAAATGTTATGTTACAAATTAACTGAATTGGTTCTTTTTCTTGTAAGAATAACATTTCACAGCCTTGTAGGCATACCTCGCAGGTAATGGCTGGAGCAGCAAAGGCAATTTAGAAGACAGCCCTTGCTCAAAATCCACCTTCAACAAGTTTGATAGTAAGAACTATGATGGGATGTGAGAGGTTCTTATTCAATGATCTGCAAGACTGATAAGGATCACTTCAAAAACAGTATCTGTTGTTTTAGGGATTGATTCATTTCACCTTCACCTGTATCTTGACTTTGACTAGATAGTACCTAGGGTTTTTTGTTTATGAGAGGATTTTTTTCCTTTGTGTCAGTTTTTGTCTCTTTAACAGTGTTTACCTCGCAGCATATTCTGTTGAAGGGTCATATAGTAAAAAGGGATTTGTAGCCTGAATGCTGTAGAACTTGGTGGATACACATACCTGAGTAAGACAAGAAATTTTGAAGACTAATCAATGTTATTTCTCTGTGGCTAAAACTGTTATCTATCAGAATAGCATTAAAAGACATTGAGTGTATTTGATGTATTTGTCTAAATATCAGTTAAAGAATTTTTAAAGCTTTTTCCACAGTATCTTTGCACAAAGAGGAAGTTTGTTGACATGAAATAGATGTGGCTGTTAGTGCAAAGTAACTGTGACTAGAAAAATAGGTTATTTCAGAAACTGTAATGCTTTTTCACAATTCTGTTTTTGTACAAGGAACTGTAAGAAATGTTTAAAGTAATAGACTATAATAAAGGAATAATAATGACTGTTAGACTAATTCAGTATTACATTTCATTTTTTTGTTTATTAACAATGACAGATTTTAAATGGTTGTTTCATTGCACAACATACAGTTCATGGTAAAATATTCAAAATGGCTTACTCAACATCAGATTCATAAAGTTTCTTTGTATAACCTCTCTATTTGTTCCTTTGGAATCTGAAAGTGTAACTACTATTACACTTCATCACTGAATTTCACTTTTAGCTATCAAATTTTTAAAAGGTCTTATGTATATAATGTATCTCATATAGAGATTACACTACTGCTTCTTTTATTTTACAGGCATGGGCATTGCACTCCCTGTCACTGATAGTAGATCTGGCTGGGCCCTTGTATCACGTGCATGTGGAACCTACCTTATCTCTTGTTCTCATGTTGTTGTTGAGTGTACCTCCGGCTTACGCTGAAGTTCATCAAAGCCTTGGTCGCTGTTTAAATACACTTATTACCACTCTGGGCCCTGAGCTGCAAGGTATAGAATGTACAAATGTGTCAGCTTCCTTTGTTTTGCTGTGGCAACCAAATTGCTAAACCCGGAATGTGTGCGATTGCAGTTGTAACAAGTAGGCAGATCTAAGTTCCTTTGCGTAGTTGTAAGACAGTATTTCATAGGCCATGGCTTTATGCAGTCAAGGTGACATGACAGCTAGTTTTCCAAAAATACTGTCTCTTGACATAATTTCCTTTGTTTGAACTGGTTCTCTGAGCCTTGCCTTGGGCTGAAATTTCTTGCATGAATTTTATATTTTACATTTCTTACATTATTACATCTTATAATTTTAACGTGAGAACAGAAGGTGTTCATATTTCAAGAGTTAGGAACATGTCTATGTCTTAGCTATCATGCAGACATTTAAAATTTGCATCTAAATCACCAGAGAGCAATGTGATCACTACTTACAGATATCAAAGTATAGCATAGATACAAGGATCATCCTTTAGGAGGATGAATGTTATGGCTGGCTTGGGAAAAAGACAGGTTGTCACATTTATTAAAAATAAATATGTGTTTTAAAAACAAACAAAAAATAACCTTCTTTATTCTCAATATAGGCAGCAGTACAGCAGTGTCAGCCCTAAGAACTTCCTGCCTTTTGGGCTGTGCAGTGATGCAGGATAATCCTGACTGCCTTGTTCAAGCTCAAGCCATCTCTTGCCTTCAGCAGCTTCACATGTTTGCTCCTCGACATGTCAACTTGTCTAACCTTGTAAGCTGCCTCTGTGTGAGTATATATTTACTAGTTTATATCCATGTATTTTAAAATTCATTCATATTTTTCATAAACACTTTAAAAATGCAGAAGTTTCTTTAAGCAGAGAAACTGATCATTGTGTAGGTGTGAGGTGTTTCGTGTTCTCCTACAGGCAAGTATTCTATATATCTTCAGGTTTTTTCCTCAGTTTCTGCTTTCCCTTTGCAAGATGAGCACATTCAATAGAAGTCTTGGCCTTCTGAACTGCTTGCAAGTGCATTCTGCTGTTCTTATTATGGCCAGTTCTCTGGCAGGATATACCATTCATTACAACTTTTTGCTGGATTTTTTCCAGCTGGTTTATGTTGGCCAGTTTTTTCTCTCTGCTACTTTTTGTGTCTTGGTTGAAGGATTGATTTAAAAAAAAATTGTGTGTACTAATTACTGGGAATTGTTTTGTTTCATTTAGTTTTTTCATGATGCTGGAAAATTGTAGATTTCTCTGGTTTATAATTTCTGTAGCATTCATGGTTCAGTGTACTGACATCTTGGCAGTCAGTATTAAAATTTCTAACACATAGTCAGGTCTTTGGAAGAAACAAACAAACCCTTTTCAGCCCTATTTGACAAGAGGTAGGGGAGTTTCTTTGTTGGGTGAGGTTTGTTTTGTTTTATTTTCACCCAGAATCTCTATGTCTTTGAATAGCTGCTGTTCTGAAGCATTTAGTTTTATTAAAAACAAACAAACAAACAGAAACACCAACAAAACCAAACAAAACAACCCAACACCAAAAAAAATCATTTTCTGGTAGCTATTAGCCTTGGATTTGGGGGGCTCACTGAGGTGGGTGGTTTTTGAGGGGTTTGTTTGGGGATTTTTTTTTATTAACATCTTGTGTCACTGTCAATCAGAGAGAACCAAAACCCACAGACAGTAAAGTGTGGATGGATTTTGTTCTAATCTCATCTATTTTAACACAGTTCCTATTCACAGCTTCCATTGGGTAGCACTTGTGTATCAATACTAAATATATACTAATTTTGTTTAAGGTTTAGTTTCCTTACATTTTCTTTATTTAGTTTGACTAGAAACATGATTGTGGGAGCTAGGAAAAACTGAAGAAGGTTTTTCTGCCCCACACTGTGATACACATGGATATGCTAGTTACAGAAGAGCTGGAATTAATCTGAAATGTTGTTTTAACATACACTAACAATTATTTTCTGCTTGTTGGGTAAAACATAGTTTTTCTTGCATTGAAAAAATCACAACAAACCATGTCTGTCAGTCTCTTTCTTGGAGGGTGTGGCAGCATTTGGGAGCATTTGTAAGTCCAGTCCAGTCTGCTTCTCTCTCTCTAATATCAAATACCTACTAATAAAGAGGATGTCATTACAAAGTTGTCTTGTCTATATAACATTACTGATTTTTATTGTTTTTACAAGTTGTCTCAAAGTACTTCATACAGCAGCTTATGAACTTCATAATACTAAATTAGTCAATTAAGAAGCAGGGGTCATGGCTTGAGTGTGTGTGTTGATGTGTCCGGGTGTGTTCCCCTCTATCCCAGAAATGACTGTAAGCTTCCTGGGAGAGGAGTCCACTGAAGCCAGTGGCCTCACATGGGTGACCTGTTCTCATTCTCCTGAACTTGTACAACTCAGGCCAATGTTGCTGGCACTGACAATTCAGTAATGTCAGTATGTCTCTGAAGAGTGTCATAAACAAGGTTTTTTGAGTGTGTGCTTTGCAAGTCTGTGAGAAGATAATTGCACAAGCAGGATTCAGCATTTGTAAAACTCAACATCCATCCATGTAGTTTCCACCCACTAAATCACCATCTCATTAGGGAAGCAGTATAAGTTATTGGATCTGAAATCTGCACTTCACTCTGCTATTCACTTGCAAGGTGATCCTCAGCTAGTTACTTTTCATGAGCTTATATGTCTGCAGTTTAGAGAACAAGATGTGACGGTCCTCCTTTGCCTTGCATTTTGACGTCTTAAGGGGAAATAGCATGCAAAAGCTAGGCCCTAGATCATGTGGATATTCACCATTGCATTCTTTATTTAGGAAGAAAAACAGGAGAGGCAAAGAATCTGTGGTCACATGAGTGGTCTTTTCCCCCTCCATCCATAGAAACATGAATTTTCACTCAAAGTCTTGAAAACAAATGTGCAAACGCCTTTTTTTTTTACTTTTTTTTTAGTAGCACTTGAACCAGCTCCCCTCTCCACCCTCTTTCCCCAAGGATTCTGTTAAATGTCTGTGCCTTCAAACTTGCCTTTTTAAAATTCTCATTCTCCTGCCATTCCCCCCCCACTTCCTCTTCACCTCCTCTTTTACCTCCCTGTGCTCTCTCACAACCCTCCCTCTTTGCCCTCTCCTCCCTCTTAATTTCTTTTTTCCATCATTAGGCATGCTAACACAATTTCTTGTGCAGGCAGCTGCAAGCTGCCTCCTCCACCTGTCTTCCCAGCCCCTACAGCATGAGATGGTTCAGGTCTCCAGTGTATTTAAACAGCTCAGGTTGTAACTGTTCTAGTGCTGGTAAAACATGACTTAGGCAATAGACACACTGCTTCAATATCTCATGTTTTGTGGGGTTGTTTTGTTTTTATATTGTGTACATGTGCTTGTCATTATCTAGCTTCCCTTCTTCAGCTTCTGAAGTGTTCCCTGTTTGTCAGTTGGATCTTTCATGGGGCTTCTAACAATAATGCATACTTGTCCTGCTATTTGAATTCTTGGGGCCAGCAGAATACAAATCGTTTGCTTTCAGTCATGTCTAAATTTAGCTGTAAAACTACCTTAGGTGAGAACTGACTTCTAAGGAGCTTATCTGTGTAAGCTTATGGTGTAGTATTCCTCAACACAGTGAATGCCAGTTTTCAGCTTTAAGATATTAACAGTAAGATCAATATTGAAACACAATAAGTATACAATGTTGATAACTATGCTGTGCTGTTGTCTTGGTACTGTTTAAGTATTAATTTTAGGGGCAGTTGGATTGGAGTTTAAGTGTGTTCAACATGAAAAATAAGAGAAATGAACTAAGCAAATTAGGCTTTTGGTATGTTTGAGATTAAGATTCTGAATTTTATTATATGCTGAACTTACGTGTTACAGTCTCCATGTGTGGTTGATATCACTGTGATATCTATTTTGGTTTTGTCATGACTGGTTGTCGTTTGTTTTTGTGCAGGAAATCTTGTTGGATAATTCTGTGTTGGTAGGTCCCTGTGCCTTGTTAATCCTAAACTTTTGCAGTTTGCAGTGGTGTTTTTATTTCATCTTTTATCTTTCTTTTTAACCATTTTAATGTAATTTCTTTTAGCATGTCAAGTGATATTTTATTGTCATCCTAACCAGAGCCTTCCTAACTTTCTGCAGATGGCAGGAATACATTTCATTTATGTGCTTAGTGAGGGATAATTTTGTTTTTAATGTGTTAAGTACAGAAAGGGAACTGTTTGTACATTTAAGTTTTAATGTGATGCTTGCATTTTGTGTCTGTCATTTAGTCCTGTCCCCTGCTTAGAATGTGGGAGAATGAGAGAGATGAAAAATGTGCATCTTGCATTATTTCAGTAGCCTCAATTGGGCCCTCTTGTTTTTTCCCTATTAAAAATGAGCACGGAATTTATGCATGTCCAACTTCAAGTAGAATGTGTAGCCTGCTTGCATAAATGTCGCATTAAAAGTCTCGCTTGTTTCTGAAGTTGCAGCTAAAGCACCTTGCAGACATACCCAATGAGTCAGGCTCTTTTCCTTGTAGAAGAATTATGCAGTGTATATCTTTTTGTGTATAAGTATGGAATTCTCAGTACTGCAGATTCGTGTGCATGCATAGAAATTCCGAAGACAAAGCTTAGTTTTGTTAATCTAACAAAGCTAAAATTCTGTATTGCTTGTTCTTTTAGTCCTTAAGTTGCTTTTTTTAAGCATATGTTAACTAATATATATTAGTCATTCTGACTAACATATATTGGCCTGTTGCTAACAAATGAGGAGCGGAGCCTAACACAAGGTTTTCCTGCAGCAGACACTCAGTTCTATTGATTTTAAGAATGGTAACATCTAACAACTGCTTAGTTGTAGAGAATAATTTTTTTAATGATAACCTGAACTTAATTTAGAAGAAGATGCATAAATATTGATGTAGCCATCTTGCCTGACCACACAGCTAGTTTATTGTATCTTTAGGATTCCCTTCAGGATTGTCTTTAAAAATTGAAAGAAGCAAATAAAAATCAGAAATCTCCACTCTAACAAAAAACCCTTGAGGCTATGTCTTGGGGTTTTTTAAGTGTTTTTCCTTGTTCCAGTAATAGTGAATTTATAATCATGTGTTTTCCAGTAAAATAACCCACACGCTGGCCTGTTGGTGTTAAAATATGATGGTGTTATGAACTTTTTTGCTAGAGACTGCTCTGTTTCTGTAAAAGCTCAGCTGTCCCGTCTCAGTGTCATGCATTCATCAGTAACTCTCACCCTTTCGCTTAACTTCTCTAAAACATGATTTACTGTAAACTGAGTGTATATATTTTTTTTTTTAATTAAACTGCAGCAGTGTTCTCTTTGCCCTTTTCTATAAACTTCCTTTCATGCATGGAGTTCTGTTTTACTAAAGCCTGACTGACTCTCTCACCCTTGGTTTCATTGACATTTCTCTAGTTACATCTGATGATGACTTGTACTGAGTTTTCAATCTCATTGAATACATACACCCAGTAGTCAAAGAGTTAGTTGTTCATTGAGATCACAATTCACCTGGCATTGAAGTTAATGGCAGGCTTTGTACAGTATTGGTTGAGAGGTGTATTCAGCCCCAAACCAATATTGTAAGTTGCCTTTGGAGAGAAAATGCTAAAAGTACTGATATGTTTTGTAAAATTGATTACAGGACTTGCAAAACATTTCATTTGGGGGTTTAAGAAAAAAAGGTGAGCAAAAAGAGCATCAATTGCGTGTTTACTGACTTAACAGATTTGCCGTAGCTACAAGTGTTCAGAAAGTACCAGCCTTACTGAGGTATTGCCACAGAGGATTTTTAGCCATCTTACTGTATCTTCTTGCATGTTTCAGATGAATCTCTGTAGCTCATACTTATTACTGCGACGTGCAGTGGTAGCTTGCTTACGTCAGATTGTGCAAAGAGAAGCTGCTGAAGTATCAGAATACGCTGTTGCACTAGTGAAAGAGAGCAAAGAGGATTTTACTCCAGGTAATGTATTGAGGTTTTGCAATCAAAGAACTTGACATATTGACACTGAATTTTAAACACACTTCGCTATGGGTATGAAATGTTTGCTATCTCAGTTGTCTATATAGTACCAATTTAGGATAAAATGAAGAAAATGAGGAAATGCAAGGGGAGTTCCACGGAAATCTAAGCCTATCTAGCTAGTAGCTCTTGTATTAACTTTTTGCTAAAAGGCCTGATCACTAGTGATCAGTAGTTCATACTGAATGTACCTTTCTGTGAGTGAGTGGTGTTAAAATTATTTCACTTCATCTTTCAATTCAAGCTCATTTGGAAGTTTTCAGAAAAGATAGACTGAAGACATTTTTTAAAACTGCTGATATTTAAAATTGGTGATATTGGTCAAATAAAAATTGGTCATTATAATTTAACAAATTATTTCCATGTATTTGGTTTTGTGCTTTTTTGGAGGATAGTTTAAACTTCCATTTCAGGTTGAAACACTATTTTAGAATTACCTGATGAAGCAAGAGAAGTGAAATAATTGTTTTCAGGAACTAGATGCTGTGGTGATGGTAACACTGTGAAAATCAGAGTAGGATTCTTATTTTTTGCTGGGGTAACTTTTCTTCCTGTTCTTACTATGTTTCTGTAAAAGCTCAACATTTGGTTTGTATTCATAAGTTAGCTGTAGTGTTAAAGGGAGAAATATAATGGTTTCAAATATTTCAGAGCTAGTAAGTACTTGTTCACAAGATACCTTGTGTGCAACCTTCAGCGAGGTTTCTGTTGTCTTTACTGCAGATGTGAACATCAGAGAAATAGGCCTGGAGGGGGCATTGCTGAGCTTGCTGGACAAAGAATTGGATCCAAGATTGTGCCAAGATATCAAAGAGACTCTGACTCACATGCTTACTTCAATGGCAGTTGAGAAGCTCTCTTTTTGGCTGAAGCTTTGTAAGGATGTTCTTGCTGCCTCTGCTGGTAGGTCTTAATACACTGTGGCTGAGAACACAATCAAAATAAGGCCTGCAGCAGTCACTATGTTACTGAGGGAAAGTGTTCAAGCTTCTTGAATGTTTGCCATTTATGAAGTGTATAATCACCATTCATATTGAAAGATTGGATCCTTTAACTTAGTTCCTTCAGAGGAATATGCCTTCACCTCTTCTGATTGCTCTTTCCCCATTGAACAAGTTCTTGTAAGTATCTTAGGATGTGTTGTCTGATCATATTCTTGTTGATTTATACTCCTAATGTTAATTCTTTTCCATATCAGGAATGGAAATACAGAGTAGGTTTGAGCTTGTGAGTCCTGTGCAATTACCTGGAAGAAGAGCATTCTAATCAATTCTTCTGTTAGTAATAGAACTGATGCAAACCTGTTATATCATCCTGGAACCCTGGAGCACATAAAATCAATTACTGTGCTGAATATTGGTGGGGGTGAAGGAAATTCATTTACCTGCAGTGCAGGAGGAAAACTTCTTGCATTTAGACATTTTGATTTGGAACAGTACTTGCTTCTAATGCATCATACTTACTTTAAAAGGGTTTTTTTCTTTTGCTGGTTTTGCTGCAGTTCTTAATTTACTTTCGTGGTATTGATCTTGTCTTCCAGCGAGTAATATCAACCAAATGTTGACAGTTTCATTATATTTGAATTCCAGCATTTACTTTAAGATACCGAGATTTAAGGCAGTCACATGAATTTGAGGCTACAGATAGACTTCAAAGAGATTTCTTTCTGTAGGTTTGAATTACAGTAAGAAAGAATATTATGTTTGGTTTTTTCTCCTCTGTGTCTTAAATACAGATTTCAATACAGTAGCATCAATAGATACCACTCAAGAAGAGGAAACTGCCAAAGGGGATGATGTATCTGTATTAACATCTGACAGTGATGACAGGTTCCATCCTTTCCGAAATCCACGATGGTCCACCAGAGTTTTTGCTGCAGAGTGTGTTTGTAAAATTATAAGCCAGTGTGAAAATGCAGGCAGTGCACATTTTGACATAACTTTGGCTCAGGAAAGAAAACAACGTGATTCAAGAGGTATGTGTTAAGCACTGGAAGAATTTCATAGAATGCAAAGTATGATTAAACAAGTATTAGCTCTTTGCATTCTATGAAATTCATCATAAATTTGTTGTTTGTCATCAGTGAAGCCTCTAAACACTCTGATTGAAAGCCTGTATTCTTTAAGCTGTAGAGAAATTTTTATTTGCTTAAAGAATGGAATCTTACTGCAGCATTTACACTCAGTTTCCTGGTTATAGTACCATGGCGTATACGTAGGAGGACGGTGTTTCTGTGTAAGCACTGGCAGTCACAAGTGATAGCTGGCACCAGCCTACAACATCACAGTTTGGTGCCTGGGAGTATGACTTTAAAAAATGCCACTTCTTTCTTACCATAATTTGCATAATCGCCAGTACCACTTTTCAGTACCTCTGTGTTTATCTGGAGGTGTTTTCCTCAACACTCTTTTAGAAAATCTGTCTCATACATAAAGATATTTATACTTTCTTCTAAGTGCCTTTTTATTTTTTCCCCCTACATTTAAATGGAAAGCAGACTAGATTAGCTAATATAAGGTAGCCAGGTCAAATTGATGTGTATATAAGCTGTCTGAAATGAATCCTTGATACGTATTAAGGTAAAATGTAAAATACACATTTTGAAAACGTTTAGAACAGGCCTATAAAACACATTATGTCTGAATTTAAATTTAATGAAACTATTTTCTAATTTCTGTTTTCAGACGACTTTTTGGTATTGCATTTGGCTGACTTGGTCCGTATGGCTTTTATGGCTGCCACAGATCACAGTGATCAGCTTCGTCTTTCTGGGCTTCAAATGTTGCAAATCATTGTTCGGAAGTTTGCAGCTGTTCCAGAACCAGAGTTTCCAGGTCATGTAATCCTGGAGCAATATCAAGCCAATGTAAGCACCATTGATAATAACTTAGAAAAGTTTAGAGTTACAGTCAGTTCTAAAAGAAATTTGCAGTGCGTTTACACAGCTGGGTTTCAGTTTTTTTGTTACTGAAGTATTGTTAATTTATTCGGACTTAAGTTCCTTAGAAATTATCTTTTCAGATGGCATAGAAGTTTTTAACCCCAAAGTTTTTCAAATTTCAGCATTTTACCCTCTTGAATACAACAAAACCAAAATAGATTGTTGGTGGGGGTTTTTTGGAAAGCATTGGTTTCAGAATGTGAAAGTATTGCAAAAAGTATTGGGAATAACTACAATTTTAAGCTCTGCTTAGAAATAAGTAGCCTTTGCACAGCAGCCATCGCATTTGGAGATCTTAGCCAATAAACAAGCTAGAGAAGTGTGGATTGTGCTCATAAGGTCTGTTTCAGTTAAGTCTTGGTTTAGATTTAGAGAAAAGATGTCCTGGTCATTTATCATTCCAGACCACACTTGTGTTAAATATGACAGACAGCTCTGTTAAGCCTCATAGAGCTTCGATTTATAGCAGGCACTGAATAGATCAGATCACCTTCTCTCATAGAATTGGAGCGATGCTCAAGACATCCTGACCTACTTTGATCTTGCTTTTGCCATTGTAATTCTATATTTTTGGCTCTCCTTTGTGGGAAGGAAGTGCCTTGGTCTAATCTGAAGCTATGAATGGAAAAAATAAACCATCTGTCCTTGCTGTCCATAACCATCAGGCAGGTCACTAGTAAAGCTAATAATTTTCCTTTTAAGCTTCAGTACCTTTAGAGTGTTTCTGCTAATACTGTGCACAGATCTCATCAGCTGTTTCATTTAAATTTAAGAGATGTGAAACTGTTAAAAATCAAGTCTACATTGTCTGATTTTTTTCCCTTAAAAATATCATAATAATCCAGAAAAAGATGAATATAAATTTTCTGGACTTAAGTAATGACTTCCTAAAATCTTGTTCAGAAGTTCCATAAATGAAGTCTCAGCTTTAGAGGGTCTTAAGAAATGGTCATTAATTGCCATTAAAAATAAATCCTTTTCACTTATTTCACAAACATTTGTTGTAGTACTTGCTCTTTGGGGTGAAAGCATAGTACATCCAACTTAAATGTGAGTTTTCAAACATGGCTAAAGCAGCCAGGGAATCTTTTATTAGTGAAATGGTTTTCAACAGTGCGAGTAGGTAAAACCTCTGCAGCCCGGTAACTCTGTGTTTGTGTAGTCTTTATTAGGTAAATGGGGTTTGTGCGCTCCCCGTTTTTCACTTTCCAAAGTTGACCAGCTTCAGTTGGCTGTTTTCTTAAATCTGTATTCTTTCTGAGTAAGGAAATGTCACTCACTAGGTGTCTTGCAAGTGCTTCATGGTTCAGAACATTGTTTTTTCTTTTGTGAGCTCCTCATCAAGTCAGGCATTCAGGAAGGAAGACATTACGTTTTCTCTTTTAGACTGCAAAAAATAGTCAACCCTGAAGGCCCCTCTCAAAGAGAACGATGTCTTCAGTGTAAGCAAAACAATAAAAGTATGACTGAAACTGTTTCTCTGCTCATTAATCTCACTGAATCAGTCTGTGAAAAAATGACAAAGGAACTATGCTTCGTGAAGGAAAACTGTAACAAAGTCTGATTATGAAAAGTTAGTCTTTCGTCAATTGTTCACTATGTATTAAATGCTGTATAACTTCTCTTTAGGTTGGAGCAGCACTTAGGCCTGCCTTTGCTCCCGAAACTCCTCCTGATGTCACAGCAAAAGCATGTCAGGCAAGTGTTGAAAGTCAGAAGTCTCTTAGGTAATAGACCCTCTGAAATACTTTTTTGCTTGATATGCAGCACAAGAAAAAGGGAAATAAAAATCCTCTAACTTTAAATCCTTCATTCACAAAAAATAATGTCATCTATGTTACCTCTATATTATGACAACTCAAAGAATTTTGTCACTTTAAAGTCTTTTGAGAAATGTTGTTGCAGTTGATATTTTAGCCATTATCCTTTATAATACCCCATTAACCTTTTGGTTTTCACTGCTTAAGTATACTAAACTGGGATGTCATTTAACATTTGTTATTTTCTGAGAGTAACTGTATCTTGGTAGAAATTAAATCTGGCTTTTGTAATTTTACAGATGGAAAAAAGAGTATCCAGTGGCGTTTTTGCTTTGTTCCTCATTATTTCTGTTTCACAACACTAGGTGTGCAGTGCCTGGATAGCAAGTGGTGTAGTGAGTGATCTTAATGACCTTCGAAGGGTTCACCAGTTGCTTGTGTCCTCTTTGCTCAAAGTGCAGGCTGGAAAAGAAGCACAAAATCAACAATATAATGAAAGCACCTCAACTATGGAAGTACTAGCTGTCCTTAAGGCTTGGGCAGAGGTTAGTATAGCAGCTCTGTAATGTTAGTCTTATATAGGTAGGTGAGTTAGAACTTTTCAGAGAGAATTTTCAGAAATTTCTAACATTCTTCTTTAAATTGAAGGTGCTGACCCTCTGCTTTGCTTTGCTACCTCTAAAAGTACATGAACTTTGTAAACTTGACAAAAGCACTGCTAATTAAACTGGTTTACTATACTATACATTAGGAATAATGTGTCATACTTAAAAATATGAATTCCTTAATACGTTTGAATAGTTCAGTGTTGATTTGAAATTGTATGTTATGAATGATTATGGTGATGGTCCACTCAATGTGCTATTTTAAATAGGTGTCATTTTTCTCATTAACTATTTTATATCTTAGAAATAGATCTTTTAAATTAATATTGTCAGTTTAATTCTGCTTTAGTTAAATTAAAAACACCTCTTGTGAATACTTGTTTTAATATGTGTAAATGCAAGGTCAAATATTTAAAAGTCGAAAATGTGAATCATGTGCACCACCTCCAAAAGATGTCTTAGACTGTACTGATAATGGCCTTGGATAATCATGGTTGATAACCAGCTAAAGATGAACATGTTATGAAGGTGGATGATATTTCTGTGTGTAACGGGAAGGTACTTTGGAGGAGAAAGTAGGCAATAAATAGTTTTTAGTAAACATTTGTAGAAAGATTTTAGTAAACATTTGTAGAAAGATATACCAATGTTTCAAATGCATATCTGGGAACAGATATTGACAAAATAGCAAAGCCCTTGGAGATAAGCAGGTGGGAACAAAAATCTTGAAAACATGCTTACATTGAGAGGTTTAAAGAGATTGGTCTGTTTAATCTATTCAGAAAAAGATAAAGTACTGTGATTAATTTAAAATCATTACACAAAGAAAAGGTTTTTAATAGCATGTAACAACTTTTCACTGATCAGAAGCCAGGACAAAACTCAGACTAAATGTGAGGCTCAACTTCCAGAAGTGAAGATCTGTAGATTGTTCCAGCCTATCATTAAGTTCACTAGAATTCTTCAAAGGCAACCCTACAGAGCTTCCTATAAGCTTTTGTAACCTGTAATTTACAAATATTTCACCTAAGCCCTAGGCAGTTCCTTCTCCATTAGAATCTTACCTATTTCTCGTTTACAGAAAATGAAGGAATTCCCCCATCCTGTTGCTGCAGGGAGGTGTGAGACAAGGGCTTGGTGTGTGTTTAGTTGCTGGTCTGAGACAACACTGCAACTAGCAAACATGAAAAAGATGCAGAAATCATAATTGCAGAAGACTAACAAAGTTGACTTGAAATTCACTGAATCTAAATGTGTCCTTTATAGTTGAGAAGATGTTCCCTTCAGGGGCATTTTGGAGAGAATACAGAGAGCTGATTGTCTGAAACATTGTCAGTTCTATCTTTTTGATAACCAGAGAGGTATCAAGGGGAATTGACACTGAAGTTTACCTACAGATGGTAACACCCAGAGTTTGCAAAGTATGCAAGATTGTACTCCTCATTCTTTCCTGCTAACAGGAAGTAACACATAATTTTGAGAAGTCAGTTTCAAGTGTGGTATAGCAGTTCAGTTAAAAAAGATATAGGAATGAGTTAACTGTCATTTCCTAATCGTTATTTGGAATCATAGGTACATTTCAGTTTTTCAGTCTTGTAGCTATAACAGGGTTTGATGGTTGGAAGCAGAAACTGGACAAATAATATATTGATTTTTAAGAGCAAGGTACTTAATTGCAGACAGGAATTTTAGTACTTTTCCCCTTTTTGGGGATTCTTGCATCATGATTACCTGGGGAAAGGATTCAGAACATTTAGAGAATAAATGTTAGTTCACCCATGCTTACTGGACTTGAAGCAGAAATGGATTCTAGGAAATCTCATGCCTGTTCAACGGGCAGTCATGCTAGTGATCACAGTAGTTTTCCAAGCGTTAATATTTGTAACTCTCTATCCAAATATATCACCAGGTTTACATAGTTGCAGTTGAAAAGCAGAAAACCCAAAGTGATACACACAAGCACTGTTTAAAAATTGCAAACTCCTCGGAAGAAAGCTACAGAGATGTAACGTTTTCGGCCAGTGGTCTTCTGGACTTGGTACAGGCGGATCTTGGAACACTGAGCAAGCTGTGGCTTGCTGCACTTCAGGATTTTGCTCTCTTAACTTTGCCTCCAGAGTATGCATCACAACTACCTGCTGAAGGTAAAAAGGCAAATGAGTTGTATTTTCATTTGTATAGAGAATAAGCCTACTTATGGACCTGTTTAAAGATCAGGACTGCTTTTGAGAACAGAGGTTTCATGGATGTGAACAGTGGTTTGGTATTCTTATTCATTGGCTCTCTTTATGGTTGAAAGAAGAAATAGGTAATCTATTGCATTCTGTCCAAATAAATCTAAATGAAGTGCCCTCATTGGCTTGAATTTTAATACCAAACATTAAAGAAAAAGTACTACATAGAACATAATCCTGTTTTAAGAATGAGAAAATACAGTAGTTGAAAATAAATTACACCCTTTAAACTAATTTCTTTTCTTGTAGGTGGTACGTTTTATACAGCAGAGACAATTGAAAATGCCAGACCTCATTACTACAACTCCTGGGCATTGATACTTTATGCTACAGCTTTATGGCTCACTAGCACAGGTTTCATTGTGGTTGATCCAGATGAAGGAGTTACAAATCTCTCCAGACCTGTTACCCCAACTACCATGTGTCAAGATTCTTCTACCAGGCCCTTGGTGAAATCTCCTGAGGATGTGAATACTGACAGATTTCATCTTATCTTGGGTTAGTGAGTGAGTGTATAGTCTGTCTAGATGCTGTAACTCAAAATACAGATAAAACTGTTAGCAAATAAAAGTTAGCAAATAAATTTTTAACTATTCAAATTAAGGTGCATTATTCAATATCGCATCTTTTGGAAAAACATACAGTCAGAAGAATTTTAAGTCCTAGTGAGAAAATTGTAAGGCATTGTCCCAAATGTGGTACAAAAAACACTGTGAGCTAAACAAGCTCTAAACAAATGCTTGTCACTCTGCTCATAGACATGCAAGTTCAAGAGTGGACTTTACAGTGTTTGTACCAGTACAGTTACAGAGTATATGGATTAATTTCACTGAAGTGCAGTTTTACCTCACACAATAATTTATAGGTTGGAAAGGACTTGTGGAGTTCATTTTGTCCACTTCCTGCTCAAGCAGGATGATATAAAGCCAGCTGCCCAGGGCCATGTCCAGACAGCTTTTGAATATCTGTGTGGATGGAGACTCAGCCTCTCTGGGCAACCTGTGCCAGTGCTCAGTCACCCCCACAGTAAAGTAGTGTTTCCTTACATTCATATAAAGCTCTGTTAAACCTCCACTACTGCAGGAGCTAATCAGGTAGTTGAATTCAGTCCCAGTTCTCTGTGTTTACACAGTTAGGCATTTCTGGCCTCTGTTTTGTATCCTTCTTTTGTAATCTCTATTTGGAATGAGTTTGTATGACTTTGTTGCATGTCTTCTTTTCAATCCCAGTCTTTCTGCAGAGAGCCAGCTCTCTTTTGAACTCCATTGCCCTCTCAGTTAGAAGTGGGACTTCTGATACAAAAGCTGCACATTTACCCTGCTTCCTCTACTGCTTAATGCATCAAATTTCATGTACTTGACCATAGGCATCTCGCTTGTTTATTCTGCTTTTGAATAAAATAGCATTTTAATTTTCATTTCCTACAGAGAAACTGAAAGAATTTAAAACTGCTTTTCTGTTGCACAGCTGTTGTTTGGTGGACGTTGATTGGTTTCCCAGCATTTTGGCATTACAGCAGTACAACCGGGATGAGAATATGGATTGCAGTTTATATGAAGGTTATCTCCAGTATTTTGAGGAATCCTGAAAGCTGAGAAAAAAGATAGCTCTTATCTGCTGTAGGATTTACCAGCTTGGACTTCATATAATTTACTTACTGCTGGTTATCTAGTTGTGTTAGTTGGTATTTCTAGCATTTTTTAATGGAAAATAAAGCCTCAGCCTTAGAGTTTGTGAACTACTATTACTTTCAGCATTCCTTTCTGTTACATAAATCAGAATGATTAGACAAATATTCTGCTATATACTCATTATGAATTGTCCTGTCTGCTCATTAGACTTTGTGTTTTATTCAGAAATTGCTGGGGTTTTATTTATGTTAGTAGCCAGTTATAATTGGGTCTTATACTGTCTAGAAGGTGAAGTTCCTTGTATTGTTCTGATTGAAATAGAGGTCTTGCCTCAGGGTGTTAGCAATAGGAGATGAATTCACTTAAAATGCTACTTCTGTGGTTGCTCAACCTTCTGTGAGGTTACTTAGTAGTGGAAAAAAGTGCTTCTTAAAATTTCTAGTACACGTAGGATTTCTTTTTTGTTGTTTACAGGAATTAGTGTGGAGTTCCTGTGCTCTCCTCGATCAGATGCAGCAATGGAGAACATTATTGCCTGCTTGCATGCCCTGCAGGCACTCTTCGATGTTCCATGGCCAAGGTCTAAAATAGGTGGTGATCAGGTAATGCATAATGACCAAATTGCCCTAGAGTTAAGGCATAGTTTTAGTCTGAACAGTACTTCTGCAATTTCTTGTATTTCCAGGAGTCTTCAACATACAAGTAGTAGGTAAATTCTATGCTTTACCCAAATCCAAAGCTATAGAGGGAAGAGATAAACACAACATGGAACCTGTAAGGTGAGGGGCAGAGAATTTGAGGACATTTCATCAGGAAGGAATAATTAGATAGTAGGATAAGAGCCAGGTAAAGACAAAATTCTAGAAAAGAGAGTTCTCTTACTCTGTCTCTGTCCGTGGTAAAAATCAAAGTTGATAAAAGAAGACTGAACTAAAGCAGTGATAGTAAAAAAAAAGGCTAAACCAAAAAAAAAAACCAACCCCCCCCCCCAAAAAAAAAGAAAAGAAAAGAAAAAAAAAAAACAACCAAAAAAACCCACAACAATGAAGTAGTAATCTGAAATTTCATTTTTTTTTCTTTAAATTAAGGTTGATATCATCCCATGTGCCATGCAATTGTCTAACCCAGTGAAAGTGATAAAGCCTGAGGACATGGCTAAGATCTGCTGATTGTTGAGGCTCTGTCCAAGGAAATGCATATAAGTGTAGGAGGGGTACAATGTAGTGTCCACACTTTCAAGAG
Source organism: Phylloscopus trochilus trochilus (assembly GCA_016584745.2). Taxonomy (NCBI): domain Eukaryota; kingdom Metazoa; phylum Chordata; class Aves; order Passeriformes; family Phylloscopidae; genus Phylloscopus; species Phylloscopus trochilus. The sequence goes on along the minus strand of WQNJ02000001.1, from coordinate 39,373,283 downwards.
TTAAGAAGTCAGAAGATAAAGATGACTTTGGCTTTTTTAGTTGCCCTGTATCTTAAATAACTGTGATAACTGTTTCATTGGGAGAATTGATAGGGACTGCTGTTACTGGGAGCTAGGAGCTGGATGGTGAAGAAAATGCCAATTCCTGTGTTGTATCAATTACACTGTATTCCTTAGTGAGATCAATCAGCGTAATACTTTAACAAGTATTAACAAGTTCCTAAAACTCCTGCATTAACATTAAAATATATTAGATATTTTTCTCGCTGTAGGAGTTGGGTGTAGAGCTGCTGAATGTTTTGCATCGACTGATACTGACCAGAGAGTCGCCTGATATTCAGCTTGCTGCCCTTGAAGTGGTTCGCTTGATTCTTTTTGCAGCTCAGGAACACGTGAAGGAAAAGCGGAGAAGTGCAGAAGGTACAGTACTGTGTCAGATGTTTGAGTACCTGTTATCAGGGTTAAAGCAATTCTTTCTTGGATGTGTCTTTATTGAAGTGTTTCACACTTGGATTCTAATTCTAGTTTACTTAAGACAGTCTAGGTTTCTGACATAAGAAATTCAGGTGGTATGATAGATAGCAGGTGGTTTAGGTGTTGAACAGAGGGCAGAAAGTAAGGAGAGAAACTGCAGAAACTGCAGCTGGGTGGCCTCAGGGAGGGAGGAGTCCTAGTGAAAAGCTGGGGTTGGCTGCAGTTGAGCAAGGGACAGACTTGGCACACACAGTTGTTACAAGCCAGGTTCCAATAGTTATTCTGTAGCTTCCTACCATTAATTTTCTAAAAGGAGAAAACAGGAAGAAGAACCAAAATGCTTGTATCAGGTGACATCACATTGGCTTGATGCCTCGTGATCTTGTATGTCAAAGTCTATTGCACACCCTTTTACCTTTTGGCAATCACTGCATAGTTTGCTTATTCAGAAGGATGGGTGTTTGCTAGTAGAATTTTGAATATATACCCATGCACATACATACGTGTCAAGATTGTAATTTGGTGCTGAAACAGTCTTAAGAAGTAAACTTCTTGGAAACTAGTCACAGCCTGCAGACTTCTGCCATATTTCTTGTTTTTCTTTCAGTTGATGATGGTGCTGCAGAAAAGGAAACATTACCAGAATTTGGAGAAGGCAAAGACACGGGGGGACTGGTGCCTGGAAAATCATTAGTCTTTGCAACACTGGAGCTGTGTGTTTGTATTCTTGTCAGACAGCTTCCCCAGCTCAACCCTAAATTAACTTATAGCCCTGCAGTTCCACCTGGAAAACATCTGTTACTCTCAGAAGATGGAAGTAGACTGGTGGCAGCAGCATTAGTTATTCTCTCTGATGTTCCTTCAATCTGCTCTCCTGAAGGTATGCTGTTTCATCACAAGAAAAGATAAATGGGAGAATATTAGGCCCTTTTCTCCCTTTCTTATTACCTAATTTTCTTAGCTAAGTCTGGCAGCAAGTTTTGTTGATTTGCTTGTGACAATTTCCTTTTCTAATTATTTTTTGACTGTCTAATTCCAAAACAAGTTATGAAACTGAAGCAATTAAATGAGTAGTTTCTCTTTTCCTCCCACCCTGTAGCAGTGCAATTAATAGATTCATTTTGTACTGGGAAGTATACAACAGCGGCATGATTATATGCTACTTGAATTGTCTGTTCTGGAATTTATAATGCAGACATAAATTAGATTTAAAAGGGAACTTTGTGATGTTACCGTTCCATCGTTTGAACATTAACAAACGGCTGCAAGGAAATATGGTTGAATTCTCAGATTAGTTGACTTTTACCCATGATTCATTTTGGATTCACTCCAAACTTTAGGATGGTTCCCCACCACCAAGCCTCATATCATATTCATATATATCATATATGTAATCTTTCAGTACTCTTAGAGCCACACATCCAATCCATTTCTGCCCTGCTTCTCTGTTCCTACCTTAAGTATTGTTATTACACCTTATGCAAATTTTTGGCATTCACCACCCCTGAAAATTTCTTCTCCGTTTAAAAAATTTGTTCTATGTTAAATGATTCTTCTATAGGGAATATGATACTCCAAATGGAATAGCTGGCAGCCCTTGCAATCCTTGTAAGGTGATGCTATGCTTTCTCATTTCCATCTGTTGCCCATTATTTATCAATTCAAAGTGAAAGGAAATAAAAGTAGCATCACCTAGATCTGAGGACAACTACCTTGTGTGAAAAGTAATCTGTGATTTTTTTCTCACTCTAGCTTTTTTTGTCTTTAGCTGTCCATGTTATTCCACAAACAAAGAGTTTGCAGGAACAGACCACAGGGCATATTTACACTAGAGAAGTTAAGCATTTCATTCAGGTGACTAAAAAGAGGAGCTTAAGCTTGCTTACACAGTCAGTTGAATAAGGAAGCAACTGCAAAAGTCGGCTCATAATCAAAGGATGAGAATTGCATATTTTTTCCCCTTTAGTAGGTAACTAAGTTACCCTACCCTACCTACCCATCCCCTTTAGTAGGACTGAAGTTACAGTCCTGTGACTGCCATGTCTCTTACTTCAGGCACCTGTCATGATATATTTGCATAAAAAAATTTGCAAGTAAATTATGTTCATGACCTACATTTCCTACTGAATTTCAACAGTAAATTTTCAAAGACTTGGCTGTTCAAAAATACATGTCCTCAGCTTCAGGAAGTACTTACGCTTAAGTCAGAGACTCTTATTATTTAACAGGTCTCTCATGAACATCAGTGTATTAAAATTTTAAAAACATAAGCATTTTGCTGTTTAGGGAATGAGATAAGCCTATTAAGCCATATGCTGTGCTTTGCTGAGTCATAACTTAGGACAGGAGCAGCATATAGGTATGCAGGTTTCTAGATTGCCTCCAGTATATGCAGAATTCTGTATTACTATTAGATTCCAAGACATAAAAATAAGTGAAACTGCTATGCCACATTATTTTTGTGAATTGTAAAACATTTTTAGTGGTCTCTTATTATGACTGGTCAACTATTAGATTCTCAGACATGGAAATCTCTTTAGTAGCCTGTGGAACAATCTGCTTCTCTCCTTAGGTCTTCTCTTTTCCAAGGTATTTTTAGAGGCTTCTACTTAAATTCTAGGGGGTTTTATACATACATTTATTCTGAAGTCCTTACTGCCCTTAAAAAATTCTTGACTTCAGTGATTTCCTGGAGCAATGGCATCCTCAGCTAACTGCACATCATGTGGTAGAATTATTTCCTCTTGTGAGTTTTGAAATTACCCCCTGTTAATTTCCTTCACTGCATTGTCTTCACTGTATTGTGCAAAATGTACATAGATGCTTATACTTTGTTTTCTGCTCTTCTTTCTATATAGTAGTATATACAAAGAATATACTGTGTACCAGTGTATATACTAGTGTATACTGTATACACTGCTATACTTTGTATACTTCCATAGCTTCTCTTCCATGAGAACCAGCTCCTCAGTGGTTCTGGTCTTTCTGTTCTTACTTTTCTCTGAATATGATATAATTCCACACTTCATATAGTAAAATCATTAAGTAAAATATATACAATGCTTATTTTAAAGGGAAGCAGTTTAAGTTCATTTAAGTAGTCTGACGCCCTGTTTGTTATAGCAGGCCACATGATATTTCAAATCTTTTCTTCAAATTACCAGTGCCTCTATTCATAGATCTGCTTAAAAGTGATAAATTATAGATAAAAAAGAGAATCCAAGAAAATTGCCTCAATTTTTTTAGTGTAAAAGGTACCTGCATTTTAAAAATTTCTGTACGATTTGCATTGTTTTACAGGAAGTGTTTCAGTTCTTCCTACTATTTTGTACCTAATTATTGGAGTACTTAAAGAAACTGCTGTGAAATTGGAAGATGGCCAGTTACCTCTGACAGTTGCTGCATCTCTACAAGCTCTTAAAGGACTCTTGTCTTCTCCAATGGCTCGAGCAGAGAAGAGTCAGAATGCTTGGACTGATCTTCTGCGTAGTGCTTTGGTCACAGTGCTTGACTGTTGGGATCAAGGTAAGCACAAATACTGGGTTTATGAATTAAAAATGAGAAATGTTCATGTGAAACTTTGTTTGGTTTTATTTAAATTGAATTCATGCACACCTAAAAAAAGACTTCTCTTTTAGTCTCAATAGAATTAGCTGGTTACCAAGTACTGTTGAAACTATAGTGCAATCTTGTCCCTACAGTCCATATGAGAAGTCATCATCTATAGAAGCATAAATGTGGGTGTTGTGATTTAAGCCCAACTGGAAATTAAGCACCACGCAGCCACTCACCCAACGCCCACTGCCTCTTCCCCACACCCTAGTGGGAGTGGGGAGAAGAATCGGAGTAAAACTTGTATGTTGACAAGTTTAAAAATTGAAATGAAAATAAAACAAAGTAATAGTGGTAAATGATAGTAATAATGAAAACAAAAAGAGAAAAACAAGTGATGTTCAGTTGGTTACCACCCTCTGACCAATGCTAGACCCCCCTTCCTGAACTCAGATCATCTGCCCTTCCAAGTAACTCCCCCCAGTTTATTTACTGGACATGATGTTCTATGGTGTGCAATATCTCTTTGATCAGTTTGGGTCACCCATCCCAGCCATGCTCCCTCCCAGTTTCATTTGCTTATCTTCTCACTGGCACAGCATGAGACTAGGGAAAAAGTCCTTGACTTAGGATAAGCACAGCTTGGCAAAAACCAAAACATCAGTGTGTTATCAACACCATTCTCATTCTGAATCCAAAACACAGCACTACAACAGCTACTGAGAAGAAATTAGCTGTACCCCAGCTGAAACCAGGATAGTGGGTTTGCAGGCCTGCTCCTGTGTTGTGTTGTGCCACGTTGTAGTTCCATGGTATGAAGGCATAATAAACAGGAGCTATGGCTTTGGTCTACAGCTGAGCATAAAAGACAGCTGTACACTGGGTGCAGGTTCTCCACTTAGTGTCTCTAATGAAGCAAAGAGTATTAAAACAGTAGTGGAAGAAAAGAATTCTTTGTCTTGAACCAGTTTACTGTGTGCTGCTGCTACTTCAACTTCCCAAGTTTGTAGTATTTCCATTGTTCCTTACGTTTATTCTCTTACGTTGCGATTTGTTGTTGGAACTTTTCTTTACAAAATTGTTTAAAACTTATAGCAAAAGAATATATATCCTAAATGCAAATTTTACATTATTCTCAAATAGATTTTACTCTAATATGTCATACCAGGTCTTCAAAGATATTTGTTGGACTTCATAGAAGGAAACAATGGAATAGGAGTATACTATAATTTCTAAATATGTATATGATCACCCCTGAACTCCCGTTTTGGCCTTGGCTTTTATTGCAGTAAAAGTCCATCTCACTGTATCAGAGGATGTCGTGTATTTGAAAGCAGAGGTTCCTAAGGAAACGTAAACATTGATATTCCTATTCCACCTCTTTGTACCACTTAAACTCATAGAATTTTTGATGCAAATCTTACCATTTTCTTACTTTGTTGATAGTAGATGGCCTTCTCGGAGAACTTGATGAAGTCAGCCTTCTTACTGCTATTACAGTATTTGTTGTGTCTACCAGCCCAGAAGTTACTACTGTAGAGTGCCTTCAGAAGCGTTGTATTGAGAAGTTTAAAACAACACTTGACTCAAAAGATCCTCTTGTAAGTACTGGTGAAGATATTATAATGTCACTACCATACTGAATGAACATTAGCTTATTTTAGTTGTGTTGCTAGTCCTGTGTGCTGATGGAAGTTAATTCTCTCCTGACTGTATCTATTGTATTTTAAAATACAGTTTGAACAAGTGAGCAAAAACATGTCCAGCAGTGCATTTTATCATTATTCTGTATGCAATTCGGTATTCCTATTTTTTTTTTTTTTTACTGTGTCAGACTTGGTGCTTTATACTGAGTCTACACAGTTGTGTAGTGTTTCAGGCACTTGTCGAATTTTATTTGTTCATTTTATCTTCAACACACAAGATACTGTCTTTTGCACAGGAAATCCCTCAACTGTGAGTCTTTGGGAGCTGGAGCAAGTACCACTACAAAACTGTTACTGTCCCTAAGCATCAGCTCCTGGCCACTGCTGGATGCAGCTTACTGAACTAGATTAATGCTTTGTTCTGACCTAGCAGAAGTATTTACATGTAGTACCATTAGATTATAGTGCCACAGTGTATATATTACTGTCCTTCACCCAAAAAATATAGTGTACCAGGGGAAAAAAGTATTTATACAGATGGCTTTTTTTAGGTGTTGGGACTACCTCACTTTCAAGGTTGAGCTCTGAAAATAACATGCATTAGATTTCACGTTTGCTGGAATTCCTGTAAGCTGCTTTTCTTGCATCTCTTCTATATATATTTGTGCAGTAATAAAAATTTTAAAAAAATTAAACAAAGTTTCATTTACTTGAGAAATAACTGTAAGGCAATACTTTTTATATATCAGTACATTCCTAATACTATAAACTTTGGTTTTCACTGTTAGGAAACTGAAAATGCCAAATATGACTGCAAGGAAATACTAGCATGCATTTGCAAATTTTATCCAAGTGTTTAGGCATCAGAGCCGTTCAGTAATTATGTTGGAATTTGGCAGTTTCAGCCCTATTGACTTCCAAAGAGATGCAAGCTACGGCACCATTTAAGGCATTTTAAATAGTGCCTACAATTTGACAGGGATATTGGTTGTATTTTAAACACCACTTTTTTGGTATTATTGCACTTCTGCTAAGAAGAGAGTATTTTCAAAATAATACTGATCTTCAAACAATAATTGGGTGTTTTTTTTTCCTTAACTCAAAAATGTCAGAAGATACAAGACTTGATGGAAGGAAACAGAATGCATGATCTGGTTTCTGTTAATAATTGATTACAAATTAAAGTGTAATCCTGTAAAGTATTATACATGAGCACCTACAACCTGATTAATTTTCAAGTTGTGAGGCACATTTTTCCCCCTCCCAAAAATGTTATCTGACAAGCTGTTAGATTTAGAACACCCAGAGATGTATTTTGAGCTGTAACACTTCCTAACTGCAAATTTCGTTTTCCCTTTAGGTACAGTGTAAGTGCTACCAGCTGCTGCACTCCATCTTTCAGCATCCAAACAAAACTGTGTCATACCCTTATATCCATTCTTTAGCACCACCCATTGTGGGGAAACTGCAGGAAACAGAGAGAGCAAAACCTGAAAATGCTGCAGAACTTCAAGTCATTCAGGAGGGAATAAAGGTGGTCACAGCTCTGACAGCTGCTGCTGAGGAACAACACCGTAAGTTACTTCTATTTCTTGTACTCAAAGCATTAAAGATGCTCAAAGTTGCCATAAATAACAAACTAAAACCAAAACGACCACTAGGAATTCAGTCCTGAAGACTAATTGCCAATAAAATTGCTCTCAGGAATGTTGGGTTTTTTACCCGACAGTTCAGCTAACATTTGCAGCTTTGCAGAATGAATTAAATGTTAACTTAGAGAAATGCTTCCAGTTAGAGTTCGACACTATTTTTAAAAATTGTTTTTGATTTCTGTTTTCAATGTTTATAGGTGCTCACTTGGTGGCCTGCTTTCTTCCCGTTCTCATTTCCTTTCTTTTGGATGAAAATGCACTGGTTTCTGCTACAGTCTCGGCAAAAAATCTACATGAGTTTGCTTTGCAAACTCTCATGCAGATTGGTCCGCAGTACTCATCAGTTTTTAAAAAGCTAATGGCCTCCTCTCCAACTATGAAAGCCAGGCTTGAGTCAGCTGTTAAAGGCAATCAAGAAAGCATCAAAGTGAAGACTACTAAACATGCAAAAAATCCTGGGAAAAGTTCAAGCATTCAGCTAAAGACCAATTTTCTTTAAAGCCCCATATTGTCATTTTATGCACTTTGATATCAACAGCAAACAAGTCCCTTTTAATTTCTAATCACAAAGGATTGTCATGTGTTGATCTCATGTGTTTCAGTTTGTGCTGAAGTACTACAAAAAGATTTTAAGAGAAAGCAAGTCTCTAGATAACTTTTTCTTAGTGTAAGACTTCTTAAATATCTCTAAAAACTAAGAATAAATCAGAGGTCATCAAAACTGGGGTTTTTTTATTATTATTTTGGACTAAAATACCAGAAATGCACATGCCTATATTAAAAAAATGTAGTGAACTTTACCACAGATATATTTAGGAGCATCCCACACTTAGCCCTTAAGTCAAGTTAGCTATTTTTTTTAAATCAATATTTGTCAAAAATAAGTTACTGTAATTGCTTTTTGGATTTAACGGGGACCTAAATTTACTTGCAGGTTGTAATCTATGCTAATTACTAATTTAACACACTGCATCATTAATTAAACAGATTAAATATCCTTGTAAGCCTTATTGTAGTTTATTGTTGATCTCAGAAAATTCAACTCAAAAAAGATAATACGGATAGCTTTAATCCTAATAGCATCTTGAGCTGGCCAAGATGTCACAAATGCTGTGAGATACAGCTCTGCAATGCCTCTCTGGGGACTGTGGTTCTTTCCAGAGTGGGACTGTCTTGCATATGTAAGGATTGACAGGCTCGGTGCCTTGCTGCTTGACACAGTCTCACTTTTCAGGATGTGTGCTTTGATAAGTTTATATTAGGGGAGCCAGGCAATAGCTTACATATCCTGTCCAGGGCTGGACAGCAATTTTAACGTACTGTGCCTCAATTCAGACCTCTGCTCTATCTGGATAGATGTTCCCTGATCTTTGAATGATCACTGATATATACATGTAACTTAATTCCTGTATCTCTGCAGTGAGAGATGGAAGTATTTGAAGTCACCTTGTCTTGTGTCTATAAATAGAGTGCAACAAACTCGTAATAAGAAGTATGTAATTAACATTTTTAACAAGGAACGTATTTTAATATAGAAAAATAACTATCAAAACTGCAATGGCTGTAAAGTATTTTCTAAGTACTATGGATTGACTTCTTTCTTAATACCAGTATTACCTAAACCAAACACTGTCAAACTGAGGATGCTATTTCCTTCTTGAACCTAATTGCTTTAAAAGAAAGAAGAAAAATTATTTATAGAACTGAGAAACACACTGTGACTCAGGAAGAGTGTGATGTACTGTATTTTATTAGAAGTTTTGTATATAAATATAATTGTAAATTGTACAAAATTAACAATTTGACCAAAGTTCTAACAATTCTTTTTTTCTAATTTACATAAATAAAACTAATTTTCTTCACTTAATATTTGTCTTGGTTATTTTATTCAATAGCAGATGAACTCTAAGGACTTGTGTATCAGAAAAAAAGTTGCTTCAAGGAAACTAATAATAAATGTTTGGGTTGGATGCATCGAGGTCTGTGACTTGACATTGCAGTTCTTCCTCTGTTGTGCATAGTACAATGGGTATATAGGGAAGACCAGGGAGATTTTTTTTTCATGTGTAAATCCCTGTTTTTCAGCCAAATGCTGAAATGTGTGAACTGTGGGAAGAGGGTTGAGATGCCTTCCATCTTTCCCTGGACAACCAGAAGTCTTGTGTTCCACTTCTTCATTGGAGTCAAATCTGTAGTTCTGGCTGTGTTAAAAGGGACTGATGCTAGATTTGGCAGTTACTCATCTTTATCTTGTTAGTATTTTTTATCATGTTGCTTTACCTTTCCAAGTTTACTGGTGGGATTTTTTGGTTTGGTTTGTTTTTTTTTCCCAAGGCTGCTTGTGGAAAATCATAGATTCTTATCAAACTTAAAACTTGTAAATGAAACTCAAGTCATGTTTGCTGTCAAAATGGCCAAATATATTCCTGAGGAAGTCAGTTGCTACAAAAGGTATTTGTGGCTACTTTTTTGTTTTCTGTCATGTATAGCAATGTAACAACATTTTTTTAATGTTGAAAAGGCAAGCTATTGAAAACCTACTTTGCTCAAAAACTTCTAAGAAGCATATTCAAACAGCAAGAGCACCAAGGAAAGCTGTTAAAAGCCAAAAATTAAAGTTTAGTGCAGCTTAGTCCTAGATTTCTTAGAATGCCTTGTTGCAGTAGCTCACAACTGAGCCATTGAGAAGTATCATAATTATGTGATTTGACATTTCTTGATCAAGTCTTGAGGCCACATGTGGAAAAGTACCATTTTCAAGGTATCTGTGTACTGCAGAAGCAAAAATTATTCCAATAAAGAGAACTGCTGCTAATCTTAATGTCAGTTGTAAATTGGGACAAATGTGCGTGCTTTATTTACCCAGATAATTAATTTCTTCACACAGTAAAAATACCTGTGCCCTAAGTTCTACTTTCTTATGTACACATTAAACAATAAATTGGATCACATGACACTACTCATTGAAAATTTTATTAAATAATCTTACAGATATTATCTTGTTTCAGTTATAAAAAGATTTTGGCCTTTAAATATCAGGTGTCTTTGATGCAGTCTTACAAGGAACTTGCACAATTCTCTTTTTTCCTGAAGAAAATAAACAAGACCACAGAGCAGTTTTGGTTTTAATTCCACTCATCCTTTATAGGCATTGCTTGACATGCAAACTCTCATGTTTAGCCAAGCAAAAAGAGCCAAACATATGTTCAGCCATAAACCAGAGCCCCACTTTCAGCACTCCTACTTCCTGTGTCCCTTGCCTCCTTTCTGATTGTTTTTTTGTGCCATTTCTCTACAACAGCCAATACTTTTTTTTGGTAAATTGTCTTTGCAATGAAGCATGTGGCCTGCATGCGTGTTTACTTTGTATGTTTCCACTGTTTATACAAGAAGTTTAATGGGTTTGTGTGACGAAAGATCCTGTCTGTGTCTAACCTCAAGTGCATATATACACATATGAGGACATCATGGAATGTACTATTCAAGTGCTACGCAAAAATTATTTGCAGACAACTTTCTGTTGACTGCAACAAACCAGAATTGGTCAAAACCATGCAAAAGCATCACACAGCTGGGATGTGGTGGGTTGGAACTGAATACAAGTGTGTGGCACTGCAGCTGAAATAGCAGCTTTTCTGTTAGTATTGCTTAGACTAGAATAAGTCTGAGACTGACCTGGTATGTTCCAAGGTGCAGGAGTCACCTTCAGGGTGGGAGAGGTATCAGTCCAGTGATGCACATATCACCATAAAATAGGATTATCAAATGCATAGGAAGCGTAGCAGATTTTTCTATTAATGAGTGTCAGTTGTTAATTGGAATTTCCAAAGAGATTTTTCTCCCCAAGACTGCCACAGCAGTATCAAAGTGAGTTGTTGCGATTGCAGGCTTGGTGGAGGGATCTGGGATCCTTTGCTGGTTTGTCAGAAATAACAGTAATACTGCTTAATAGGGGAACCAGGTGGAAAATCCAGCAGCATTTCAATATAGCTTTAATTTGAATGAAGTTGAATGTATCTGTGGCTATAAAAACATGTGAGGGGTCTCTGTGACACTCTCCTCTAAAAGCTTCATCCCTAATCTCAGCACTAAGTATACATATTTTGTTTTCAGGTTTCTGAAATGTCCCTCTCTTGTCAGTAGACCGTAAGTCAGTTTCCAAGAAGAATGTTGTTTCTTAACCAGTGCTGGTCTACTAAATAAACCACTTCTGCTTCCTGCCAGTAAAAAACCTAGCCAATAATACTTCAAACTAGGCAAGAAGGGGGGAAAGCCTTAGACAATTAACACTTTGTTTAGGAGGAACATACAGCAGAGTTACTCCACTCTGACTTGAGAGTAGCATTGCTTGGCCAGACCAAATCCTGTGGGTGTTCCTGCTTTTCGCACATGAGAACCTCTAATCCTAAAAACTGGCTAATGGACTGACTTTTCTGCAGCCACGTGTTACAGGAAGTGCTCAGATTTGTCCATGGCACTCGAGTGGGAGCAACCCTGGAGCTGTTGCTGTAGAGGACATTTCACAGAGGACTGCCATTCAATTAGCAAGCAGTTCAAGCTGTTTAATGACAGTGGGCTATAGATTCAAAGACATAAAAATTAAAAAGCATATTTGGCCACACATGACATACTCTATCTGCCTCTATTATGTTTAAAGTAATGAAGACTGAAAGCTGATTATGCAAAATGAAATAAACCAGCTGCACTTGATATATGGTGATATCTGCACAAGGGAACCCTAAAGATGTCAGTGCTACACAACCAACTTATCCAAAATGTGTTGTTCTTACTTTCATTTTGATGTACAGTTGATTTTTGAAGCTTTTTTTTTTCCCTAAAATATTCTCTGGATTCTCTGGAGGATAAGTGGTTTATTCCATATAACAATGAAAGGGGAAGTTACATCTAAATATAGAAAAAGTAGGGCTGAAGATGTTGTCTGAGAAACAGGTCAGTGAAAAAGCAGACTTTTAAAACCTCCTGCAGTAACCTGTGGTACATTAATCCAAATTCACCCACTCTGCAGCCAAATATCTGTTTTGGTCTATGATCCTATGTCACTTCCATACTCCAGTTTATCTGAAGTGCAAAATCTGATTCTAGGAGGAAGAATGTGGCATCAAATCCCCTTCTTCCATGCTTGCATTAAAGCTGCTTAGTGGTGGCACATGCAGGAGGAAACAAGTTGAGAAGATGAGGAGCAGGCAGAGCAGAGCCTGCTGTCTGTGTGCATATTAGTGCCTGTGCCAGTTTGCCTACTTATTGCACAGAAGAACTGATGTACATAAAGAGGTTTGTGGGTAAAGAAAATCTGTTTCTAAAAGTTGCTGGTAAGGAGCTAAATTTAGTAATGACAAAGATTGATAAAGTCCCATTCTAAGCTACAGCCTTATAGTTTGCCATTGTGTAGCCTAAAAAAAATGCATTTTTTTAAACTAGTGTTAATATTCATGTATTGAAATGTATGTGAACTATCTCACTGAGAATCCCTGTTGCCAGTAGTGGGATTTTTTTTCTTATTATAACCTTCTCTGGGGACCATTTTGTTTATAGTATTCTTGTAAGCTTTTTTTTTCTTCCCACTGCATCAGTTCTCTGTGTCTTTTTCCACAAAAAAAAAAGTTTTTGTATGAGACTCATTTTCTGTGGAAGTATGAAGTGCAGGCCTCAGGGATTCTGGAAACAATTTTGATTTATCTCTAAAAATAGAAATATTATGCAATTTGAAAATACAACCTATCATTATGAAGGCAAATTCTCAACCTCATCTTCCCTCATGTAAAATTCATGTCAAACACCAAGAAAAAATTGTCACAGATGTATGCATGTTTTATGGGAAACACAAGGATAACTGGTTCAAGCTGCTGCCACCAAATTAACCTGAAATTCAGTTAGGGGAATAAAATAATTTGCTTATAAGAAAAAATCAGGTACTTCTTCAAGTGCATTTATTAAATAATCAAGGATGGGAGGAAGAAGGGAAATAGAAGAGGTAATACAAGTGAAGGTATTTTCCCCTCCAATCGGAGGCACAAGGCAAGCTGGTATTCAGCTGCCAGGCCACATAGTAATGTGGCCGGGGGGGGGGGGTGGGAGGGTAGATGAGCTTATTTTTAGTCCATTCCTCCCAGTTCCCTTTTGAAACCAACAATTTTGGGTATCATTTACTTTCATAGATTGAGAATTCTTAAGCTGGTTGGAGAAAGAGTCTCAAGAAAAAGTGGTCTTGAGTTGGAGCCACAACCAGCTGGAGCATAGTTCTAGGCACCCTCTAAACCACACAGTAAATGCAGATACATGCAGACCCTTGGGGCTTAAAGATTTGCAGTCTTCCATCCTGATTTTCCCACATAATTTCAGAGATGTGTCCCCATCTACCTACAGGGAGGAAAGATAGCCAGTGGGCACGGCATGAACCCCCAAAGTAGGTTTGTCTGTGTGAGGGCAGCTGTCCCTGGGGAAGCTATGAGTGTATTTTTTCTGAGTAGGCAGTTTCCTGCCTTTCCAGTAGGTTTCTGTAGCCGCCTGCTCCTGACACTGGCAGCTGTGTGATGCCACTGGTCCATGCAGCTGCCACTGCTCAGGAGCACTGAGCTGTGTGTGTGTGCTGCTCAGTCATTGTTGGTGGCCAAGATCTGTGCTGAGACTGTCGATAGCCAAGTGCTCCCAGACTCTGTGGGTAAATTCAAATGATACATGGAAGTGAGCTGCTCCTCACATTAGCCTGGGCCATGATGTAAGCACACCTCTCTCTGAGATCCTTCAGAGTAGCAGTTGCTGAAGCCTGTCAACACACGTGTATTTATCCACACAATGTCCTGCTCATTCTCTGCACTTGCAACAACATTCAGAACCATCAACTGCAATGATTTAGGATAAGTGGCAGCCATTACTGAAGAGTTTGGAGATTTTCCTGGCCATGACAGAAGAGAAATGGCTGTTGAATGTACTGGCTATAGAGCAGAGAGACTACAGAAGCAGCTACTGCCTGTGGAAACCAGCTGTTCCAGGCTGTGGTATGTCTTGGCTGGATCAACTTTACATTTGGTGATCAGGATTTGAAACTATATTCTCCACTGGCTTGTTCTGGACTTTATCTAAGGAATGGCTTTCAATGCTGTAATTTTCTCCTTCAGGAGGTAATGAATATATTCACTGTTAAAGGTTCTGTACCAACCCTCTAGGTTTGTGAAGCTGTACCTAGACTACACAGAATCTTTTCTTTTTTTTTTTTTTTTTTTTTTTTTTTTTTTTTTTTTTTTTTTTTGCATCTGTGTATTTCTGGTAAACGGAAGGACTTGGGCAAACATGCAAGGATCTAAATTGCTCTTCTTCCTAAAATCCCAGAACCAGAACTATGTGCAACTTGCTGTTAGAGTTCTTTTCTGGTTGTGTTCCTTATGTTCAGGTAGCTAACACCCAGCCATGACATGCTGAGTGACTTCTGCTGGGTACAGGTGCTAGAGGGCAATGTGCTCCAGTGAACCAGGAGAGATGGGGCAGCTCAGAGGAAAAAGCAGCAGGAAAGGAGCAAATACAAAGACTTCTGAGGAAGCAACAACATTCTAGGGAGATTTTTCGAATCAAACAAGTGCTACAGTATTAGGACAGGACAGAAAGAAGGAATGGGGAAGCAGAAAAAGAGACACATGCCTGGGTAGTAAAAGAAGGAAGAGAAAATAATAATTAAATCAGTCACCTTGTTGATTCATTGCTTCAAAACAGCCTGTGTAAAATATCATAACTTAATAGTTGACTGAAATCCTAAAAAATATTTTACAAACTAAACTGCTCTGGTTTTTAAAGTTCACACTATTTTCTGTTACATGAGACTTTCTTGTTTTATTTTCTTCTTCTATTTTGTACTGCCTATTATTTAGGAAGAGACTGCCAACCACCCATGAAAATCAAAGCAAACCACTTAGTAGTAACAGCCCAGGATGAGACAAGCTAACAACATTACTATAAAAAGTAACACAGTTTCTTGCATACAGTACTGGGAGTCTCTACCTGTTACTAAAATATGCAAAGTTGCTACAACAGGATCACATTCTATACCGTCTCCAAGTTAATCAGGAAAACAGCCACTGCAATAAAGGAAGCTTATCAGAAAGCACTACCTGTTAGACACACACAAAAGGAAATTTCTGTATTTTATGCAAAGTAGGAGGACAAGTTAACAATGATGTAACTCACCCACTGCAGGAGCAGCCACACGCCCTGGTTTCCATTGCCTTTTCAGTCCTGGTTACAACACCTGTGCATACACGCTGTGGATGTTTGCATCTACAGATTTTGAAATTGCTTTTAAGGAGTTGTGAATTGGATGGCAAAATTTTCACCACTCTTCCTACCTTAGGATTTTGACCTAAATGAGTGGGTAGCCTTTGGAAATGAAGACCATTCCTTGGTGGGTGTTCAGAGGCCAGAGGAAAGGCAGAGTTGGGAAGTGTCACTGTTGTTCAGTGGCAGAGGAGTTTTTCTAGGGCAGGTAGATGGGACCAGAGTGTGCTTGTAGGTTCCTGGTGACTGTGATCCCAAGGAGCTGCCAGCTGCCTGTAATTGCTGAAAACAGCTCAGTCCCTTCAGGGCAGGGAAGAATAAATACCTTCAGCCTTTAATTATAGCTTGTTCTTACTCCCCAGTGAAGAAGAAATAGAAGCTGCTGATAACACAGTCTGCACAAGGCCTGAGATCTAGGCCTACATCTAGGCCTGAGATGGGAACTGATTTTTAAAACCACGAATAAATGTGCTTGTTGTCCTTTTGGGGAGAGAAAGGCACTGGAAACAAATCATGGAGGTGCCAGAGAAAACATTCTGTGAAGAGTAAATATTGCTGTGCCCTTGTTTGTGTCTCCCCATCCCAACCCCACAAAAGAGGGTCTAGTCACATGCAAAGAGCAGCCTTATTGACCTTGGCAGACATGCACTGGGGCCACATGGACCCCTGTCATGCAAATAAGATTCTTGCTGTACAGCTTATCTGGTTCAGAAGCAGCTGGTAGCAAATGCTGTCTAGAAATCAGAGTTTCTGAATTTCTTCACAGCTACAGCCAGGCCAATGAATTGGCTCTGATAACAGAGTTGTTCCATGGCAAAATAATATCTGTGGGGTGATCACGGTTTTAAACTTTTCCCATTTCCAAATCCAAGATTATCCTGTGTCTTAGCTGAACTGTTAGTGTTGGCTCCTATTCTACTAACGACGTCGCCAGAACTGGTGAATAAATTGTCAGTAATTAACATTGTACCAAGGTAAACATTGTACCAAGTAAGACAGAATCCTGAAAACAAAATGATGCCAGGAAACCTCCAAAAATTTAATAACAATTTGATATTATTTGTAAACTTGAGAAAATTGACTATTTATCGCTATGTGGCAAAATGTTTATGTAAGGTAAATGTACAGAAACTTTTTTCCTGATTTGTTCCTGGTCTAAAATCACATTACTCCATTTCTTCAAAGTAGATTAGACTCAAAATCAGATGGGCTACATTCATGAAAGGGTGGCAATGAGATTACTTCATCTTCTTCATTTTGGTATCTGATAATTTATTTGTGTTCAAGATGGAGTTTGTGGAACTGTTTAAGTATTGAAGCATACAAAGATGTGTTAGCCTTTTTTTTTGCTGTAGGTCCACCATTTACTGCTTTCTTCAGACATCTTCTGGTGTGATCTGAATTTTGATGTAAGGCTGAGCTTAAGGTTATTGTACAAAGACCATTCTGATTCCATGGCTCTGAAAGCTGAAAGCATCACTTAAGTGCAATTTAAATAAAATCCAAACATTTTGGTAGCCAAATCTTGATTTTAAATACTGGGATTTCAAGTAATTTTGCACATAAGCATAGTCTGGAGTAAAAATGGGAGAAAGAGAGGAAAAAAGATTGGACAGACTGCCAAGGAAAATTTTGAATTTACTGCAAATTGGATTTAGACATGGCATCATTTCTGGGGAGAAAAAAAATGGTATAGGAGGCTACTTTCCAGAAGTACTGCATCAGTGGTATTGAACTGGTTTAGAGGGTTTTTTGAGAAGGGTTTGCACTGTCCTGTCAGATAGACACAGCCTTGCTACCCCCATCACCAGGCCTGAATGAAGGTACCCTGTGTTCCTGCTGGGACAGGAGGGAAAGCAGGAGCTTGTGGGTTGGGTGGCAGAGGACAGGTGTGCCCGCAAGGTGCAGGGGGTACTGTGGGACTCCCAGGTCCCTCCTATCCATTCCACTTGATCTTAATAGGAGTTGTTTATGTGTAGGATATGTCTGTCATCTGAAGGATGAGGTGGGAGAGGCCAGTTTGAAAGATGGAGAACCCAATGACCCATTTTTCCCATGCAAGCTATAATTTTGGAAATTTATTTAATGCACTCTGGAGACCAAAATGTGTTTCCTTAAAAATCCTTTAACCTTCTGCAAAAACTGCATCAAACAGAGAGTTGGTATTAGTGGTATAGGAAAGGGGAGAGAGAATGGGAAGCTCTTTCTAAGGAATGCTGGAGCAGGTGTTGCTACAGTCCCAGAAATGCTCTACATCCGACATGAAAGGCTCTGAGGAACAAAATATTTTATCAGTCAGGTTTGATCTTAAATTGACTGTGCCAGAAGGCTCAGCTAATAGAGGCTACCTGAAAGGAAACCCAGCAGCATCACTGTGACGTGATACTGAAACTAAAGTTTCTATTTACATAATTTATACTAATAAAATTAGTTCTAATATTTAAAGTGTCAGTCTTATTTATAACTATCTAAGGCCATCAGAAAGAGAATCCTTCTCTGATGCAATGCATATTTCAGATCAGTAATACAAGATAGATTAATGTTGCATGATTTTTTTTTCCTGCTATTCTATTTTTTTATAAACCACAGCTTGTACTGGCAGGACTTTCATATTAATTATTAATTTAATAATTTTAATAATTAATATTAATTATTAAGCTTGCTTTTAGTTCTTATCTGTGATTTGTGCTTACTCTTGACAGCATAAAGCATCACTCAGCTAAGCCAAGAAGTGTCAGCATGCACCAGCACTGTGTTGGCTCCTGCCAGTGCAAAAAGCTGATTAATTTAGCTACAGAAGCAGAGTGAGGAGGGAAACAAGCCTGGAGTTACTGCAGAGCCAGCACCACCATATTAATGACACACTGAGCACGAGGCCATTTTCACTTATTTTTAGCTAAATATGTGATGTACCTCATGGTACAATTCGAGTGAGCTACCTTCTCATTAACAACAATGAAGGCAGATGTGTGGTAATGGTGGTGGTGTTTTCAGATCCTGTTATTTTGCAATGTCCCTACTATGTCCCTAGTCAATTATGATTTGCAGAATACAGTTGATAATGACACAAACTCTCTCTACCTTTCAAATTCTGCTGCACAGCTAAAGCAGCCATGTGGGGTGTCTAAAACTGCTGTGTCAGAGCACAACATCACCTTAGGTGCAGTTGGGTACTGGTTAATACTGGAAGGCAGTAAGGAGTCAGATATTTAGCTTATAGGAGACACAAAACTGTATCATTTTACAGCAGAGAATGATTTGATGGTTGCATCTTCTAACTGTTTTAGAAGACACCAGGGTATCAGTATCTACCACAACTGTTTATCAAGGTACAGAAGAAAAGCAGACAGGGCTACAATCTTGAAGTCTTCATTATCTTTATTATCTTTATTATCTTTATTATCTTTATTATCTTTATTATTTAAAACAGGATGTTCTATTCATTCTATATTCATTATTTAGCAGAACTATGCTATAACATAGTTCTGCTAAAGTATACACAAGGCACCAGACACTGAACACAAAGATCACATCTTTCTTGTCTAACACTACAGGAGGAAGTCTCTCACTTTCACATGTGCTTTTGGGTTAATTTCTGCCCACATTTACATGCAGAAGCACCTACTGATTGAGTTTCATGCATTTGTGGGGTACAATATTGTTATGGAGGGCACAGTTTACCTCCAAATGTCAATCTTAAGCCTGCTTCCTAAGGTTACCTGCTTGAGATTACTTGCAAATATATTTTCATATAACTCCTGTGGACAGTAATGAATTGTTTTTCTTGGAATATTACTGCTTTCCTATCAAATTACAAGTAATGCTAGACATTGGACAACCTTACCTGCCTTGCCTGTGAGATGGGGCTGGATTCTGGCTTTGGTTTGTTGTCTAAGTTTCCCAATAAGGGAAGAAGCCCTGAGCTGATGTGACAACAGGAAGGCCAGCTCCCTTGCAGCTGTGCTCCCTTTCTTTCCAGTGCTGAGACAGAATTCTTTCCTCTACATGTACGTTCCTTGTCTGTGGGTCACCCCATGGCCAGGAAGTGCAGGCTACTTGGAGCAATGATGCATATAGAAGTGCAAATGCAGAGCAGCTTCTGGTTTCCTCTTGACTTTTTTTTTGCACAACCAAAAGAGTTTGCTCAATAGAGTTGGGAGACCACTAATATGTAGATTTTGGAGTTAAACTATCTTATCAGCATGGACTGTTACTCTCTGATCTGCTTCGTAGCCTTTGTCTGAATTTTCTGTTTACTGTTAATTCTGAGGTGGAGATGTCTTTTATCTCATATGTACAGTGAGGCCTGAATCTTCACTGGGGCCTTTCAATATTTAAAATGTCTGTCTGTCTGACACAGGTCCTCCACTGTGAAATACTTGGGAATCATTAGCACAATATTCAGCAGCCCGAGGCTATTCCTTCTCTCGTCAGGGTCAGAGTAGGGACTGGGACATGGACTAATTGTTGTATGTGAAATATTACTGAAAAAATAACATAGACAAATGTTTCTCCCCAAAAATAGCTGCTGACATTGTCAGTGCAGCACACTACTTACTTTGAGAACATGTTGTAAGGAGATAACATTTCTCTATCAAAATAACTCTCCAACGCTCCCTATAAATTAGCTTGCAAGAGGCAATCTCAATGGTGCTTCTCACTGGGATACAAAAAGTCTATCAGGTGTTTGTACTCCTTGGATCTGCAACTTGGTGCTTTCTAAATGAACAGAAGAGAACTGCTACTAGATCTGGGTCTGGGTCTCACCTTAAAATGTCAAGCCAGCTAAGAATCTTGTACAAAACTTTAAATTTCTGTAGACTCAGTTTAGGTAAACTCCTATAATCAGTGCTAGTATTTGAGCCCAATGCATGCTGGCCCAAACTGGTGAGGCCTTGCTGACATCTGTAGAATGGCATTTCTTTACAAAGATAATTTGGCCTGCTGATCTAAAGGCTGGCACTGTATGAAAAAATGGGTAGAGTACATTCTTGCTTTGATGCAGACTGACACACAGTACTTAATCATTTTAATGAGTAACCTCTGTCCACTGAGACCAGTGTTTACACAGAAATTTTGCAGACAGCAAAGCCCCAAAGACCTAATGTTTTACAGTATAAAAATATAACATTGTAACACACAACTGATAGGAAAAGCACATGCAATATGCTTGGATAAGAAAATAATGCTTATGTCTTACTGTATATAACTAAGAGTCAATGCAATCAGAACACTGATATTAAAAGTTTAGCTGCAGCAACTTGGGCTGGAATTGGACTGGAACTACTTTACAGCTGACTTCCTTTTTTGGTACCAGGGGCACAGGAACTGAAATATAAAATCCTGTGCACTAGCAAATATAATTTTCTCATGGATATTCAGTTTTACCAGTGTAAGTCAATGGGTCCAAAATGGGTAAAAAATGTAGGGTACAAAAAGAAAAATAGATATGGATCATTTATCCTGTGCTACTCACTCATCAGGTGGATCTCTGAGCTGCTAAGGAGTTAAAACACAGGTGATGAAACTTTTAAAAAAATACACCAATAACCATGCCTTAAAAAATAAGCAACTTGTAGTTGTTCTTATGTATGTGTTAGATAGTTAACTGAAAGCTTTAGGCAAATGGTCTGATAATTATACCAATTTTCTTCCATGGGCACTTATTCTCCTACAAAAATGCAGCTCTACCACAAAGCTATCTACTATCAGATCAAAAACATCTCCTTTACTGGCCTGGGTCACAGTTTGAAATATAGTGAGCAAAGACAGTGTTTGGAACCTTCATAACTGTATATCCACACCTTTTCTCCCACCAGAAGTGCTGTTTAATCCAGTGCAGCCTCGTCTAAGGACATTTGAGACATATGAGTTTCTCATGCACAACCTGCTTCTTCTAAGATCTCTCCTAAACAGGGATGTGTCAATTTGTTTTTAATGTCCTTGTTGTGTTTTTCATCCTTTTCCTCACTTTCAGCATAACAGAATGAATTTAGGGCTTTGATCTTTATGGGATTATTTCTGGTCTTTTAAAAAATATTTCTACTAAGGAAGTTAAAAAAAAATCAACAGAAGGAAAACAAAAACTAAGAAAATAGGAAGAATGTCCACAGCATCATTTACTGCATTCACAATGGCAGAGAATGAAAATCTACCCTGTTGATATGAAAAGTCCTTCATCTGTCTTTGCAGAAACAGTTCCCCATTTTCAGCCAGTTCTATTTAATACAGTTGGTAGCCTGGAAGTAAGTTCAAAGGTTACAGTAGAGGGCAAACCTCAATACATGCACAATGTGATCTTCATTTATTAATAAAAAATTAATGAACAGAAAACTTGGTACACAGATTATTGCCCGTAATATATTTCTTAAGGAATGTGCATTCTTTCCTCGCAGAAGTACAGACTGGATGTGCAGAAACTTGGTTTCACATCACTAGAACAATTCTAAACAAAGTATAGATTTAACTTGTTTCAATGGCATCTTTCATACAAACCCAACAGTCCAAGCTCAATTGAGATTAACTTTCTGATCAAACAAACCACCAGTGAAGTATACTACTTTCCCATTTTCCCTAAATGTCATCATTGGGGCAAGGAAGTTTTCCTCTTTACAGTAGTAAATGATAAAATTTTCTTCTTGGCTGACTCATGTGCCCTAGGACAGTGCTATTATTGAATTTTACCATGCTCTACCACACTATTCTGATTATTTTTCCTGGTTTGAGTAAATGATGTAGCGCTTTTCAGTTAGCAGCTAATCTAGAATTTCAGGTTTTAGAAGCTTGAGACTGTTCCTTCTTTTTGCATGTCAAGACATTGAATGGTGTTGAATAGGGCATAATTTCATGACAAGAAAAGAATTAGTAAGCTTCTAAGTATGTAAAACTTACAATCTTTTCAATAAAACTCTAAGATGGATTTTTTTTAAATCCCAGAATATAGAAGAATCATTTTGTGATAAAGACACTTTCTTCATATTGTAAGTCTTCTCGTCAACAAAGATCATTCAAATTAATTCAGAATACTTCGTTGAAGTTTTGGGAGACACATCAAATGCTTGATAGGAATACATGTGTTTTACTCCTGTAACAACAGAGTAGAGCTATAAGGAACAAATACCAAGTCGTAATTAACCTTCTGATTCAGAAAGTCATAACATAGTCTGTGCCATTAAAACAGTAAGAAGTCCTGTGATCTGAGTCACTGATCTCTCCTGGCACTTGTCTTGGATCGAGATTTATTGCTGTTGCCTATGGTACCAGTGGACAGGGTCGAGCTAGCAGCCTGAAATAAAGAACTCTTGCCTGTTCTGTCTCACTTTCCCTTTGGCAGTTGGAGGTAGAAGGGACATGAGTAAGGGCAGCTTAATTTCTCTTTTCTCTCCAAAGCAGCGATATAACTGAAGCTAAACTGAGGTAGAAAGTAGTTAACTGATACAAAGTTTGCTTACTTCTCACTCTTCAGACTGGAACAGCAAAAAAGTAAATCTGAAATAAAAAGCATTCCACAAACAAAAAAGCCCTCACATACGTGAGTTTACTTAGGAAAAAGTACCGTAATGCATATGATTTTGAGCAATAATTTCAGAAAGAAGAAAAGATCATTTCAGAGTATTTGCAGATATCTGAAAGACACGCTCTTCTACAGTCAGCTCTGAGGGGAGCTGACTGAGGAAGAAGTTTCCAGGAAGCTGAGCCTCTGCCGAGGAGGAGCCCTACCAGCTGAGCAATGACTCAGCCCCGTACCTCAGTAAACACCGGCATGTCACTCGCATTTTTATCACGTCAGCGTCACTCGTGTGCTCACCGCATGGACGCGTAATTGCAAGAGCTGGCCTCCCGAAGAGGAAACCTCTCACCCAGCTCCTGCTGCAGGGTTGCGTCAGAGGCACATCGTAAACACAGCCCGCCGTACAGCAGCACGGGATTGTTTGCTGGCCGCCGCGCCTGAAGGGCTGGCACGCACTTTTGGAAAGTCAAGACGCTGACACTATGTTTGTGCTCCCCAGGCTTGTGCAACAGTGGTGTGGCTAAGAAGAGACTCTGGTAACGTGGGAGGATTTAAGTCCAAAAAGCTTTTCACAGGTGCATTTTATTTATGGGAAAATTTGTTTTACGTAAGAAAATATTAACAATATACTTAAATAGCCACATTCAATAAAGCTAAGTCTTACTTGATATAGCAAGAAAGCCTCTGTAATATATGACGTCTTTGCTTTGAAATGTGTAGTAAACATTTAGTAACTTTTTCTTTAGAAGTATAATATTCATCCAAAGAAAGAAATGTATGGGATTATTCATCTTTTGGATTTGGAGGAGTAGATACTTTCAGTGTTTTCAACTATGTTATTGTGTGGGTGGCAGAGAAAAGTGTTAAAGCAAAAGAATAAATAATCCATAAATAACCTAACAGTTTTATTTCACTGGGCACAGCCCTGGTCTTCAGCATAAACTACTCCCTTAAATTTATGGAGGTGTTCAAGGTCTGCTTATATCACTCTCTGAATCTATTTACTACAGAGGAATGATATTTTTGGAAACATCCACTTGGCATGGGCACTGAAGTAGGCAGATAGCTAAAAAAAATCAGTTATCCTGGCTTCTGGTTGCTGTATCAGTTAAAAAATATGAAAGAATCTGAGTATTCTTGTTTTGTTTGAATTGTAGATGTATTTCAGCTTGATTATTTGGCAGTTTTGTATCTTCTGTAACAAAAGCCCAGTAATTCCAGTCCAAAGATTTCAATCCTTACTATCACACAGTGACATCAAGAGTGCCCATGATATTCCTTCTGCTTTCAGCTAGAACAATATGGAAAACACCAGCCTGAATATCATATAAAAGCAGTAATAAATGTTAGTGTTCTTGAAGCTATAAGTGAAAAAACACATAGTTTTTTCCCATTGTGAGAAGATTCTGAGGAATTCTAGCCAAAAGTGGATTTCATTCTCTTCTTTCCAAAGAGAATGAAATCCTTTTGAGAACACCTGCAATGTCTTCTTGTTGAGAAGCTGTCTCAAGTGGGGTGTCCTTTACAACATGTCTCAGAAACTCTCTGAGAAACTCTGCAACGCAATCCCTGATCCTTGCTACCCTTGTGGCATATTTTACTGTTGTTATGTGTCCCTGACACCATTCTAGTAATTGTGCTGACATTTTCTCTTTTAAAGCCAGGTTTTAATTTTCAGGTAAATACTCAGCAGAAATGATGGTAATTGCTCAATATAACACTCTACAAAGATCAATCTGTGTTGACCCTGTGTGGCCTAATTTCCAAAGGTGTTGTCAGTCACTTACATGTGTCAGTCACTTACATAAATATATGGCATTATTTAAGACTTAATATAGTAACATGCCTCAGCAACTCAGTTGTGCTAAGTGCTAAGACATTCCTGACTCCAGCATTACTATCTCCTTATTTTGTAAAGGAGGACACAGAGACATGCAGTGATTAAGGGATTAGGCCAAGGTCATACATGAAGTGCATGCCAGCTAGTGTTAGCATTTGTGTAATTTTCCAACTGAATGAAAGATATGTACCTTGCACAAGCAGGGGGAAAAGGAGTTGTTTTTGGAAGTTTCACCCAATGCTCAGTGTGGTTTTCCTCAAAGCAGCTACGACAGTCAAGCTCCATTACTTGTCACTTCAGTGTGCACCATCGCATTGCCTTCCCTATCTGGCTGCACTAATCCACACGGAGTTCTCCTTCCTCAGAAGGCTTAGGCCCAGCACTAGTGGAACAACAGACACGGGCTGGAAATTTGGGGATTTCAACAAACCTTCACTCGTGAAAATTCAAATGAATGTGAGTAATTGCGTACAAATGCGATTCTGATGTCTTTCTTATCTGCTAAATGCACTCTTACTTGCTAATGATTTCCTTCTTAGTAAGTATTAAAGAGCAGCCACTTTTGAAGAGGCAGTTCTAGCCTGGGTCACTGCTGTACACAGAGACTGAAACAGTAACTTCAGGGGTATCACTT
Organism: Phylloscopus trochilus trochilus; assembly: GCA_016584745.2. Lineage (NCBI taxonomy): Eukaryota > Metazoa > Chordata > Aves > Passeriformes > Phylloscopidae > Phylloscopus > Phylloscopus trochilus. The sequence continues at coordinate 39,347,692 of WQNJ02000001.1, read as the reverse complement.
GCTGTGTTGTATTTCAATGGAGTACCCTCTGACAAAGAGAGTGTAGAAAATAATTTGAATGTCCATCAGCACAGGAAGTAAAAAAAAGTATTAATCAGTCAATGAACACACATATATTGTAAGAAGTATATAATCAATGAAGCAGAAATTATTTAGTCAGCGTTATTTTTCAGATTTGTTCTGGTGAGAAGAAATGGCATAATGAGGGAAAAGAATCACTAGCAAACCCTTAAACATTTAAGTGTATCAGAATGAAAAAAGATCCCGATTCCTGATTGAAGCTATAATACATTACTCAATGTACTTATGTGAGTAAAAAAAAAAAAATTGGATATATGAAATTAGGCAATTCATGCAACAGGACATAGAAGCATTTATGTTTCTCCTTTTAGAAATAACTATGTAACTGAAAGATATTTCCAGTATTTAAGTTTTGTACTCCTATTTAATAGTACTTTAAATTTGCAATTCAAATTCTTTTCAAGTACAATATTTAAAATTTTGTTTTTGTTCCTAAATTGGTCTGTATTCTTATATCCTCATATTGTCCACAAATAACCATGTATATGTCCAGACATCTGAACCAGAAACTACATTCTATGTGAAAAGAGTGAAATGTTTGTTTGATTTCAAAGTTTTTGGTCTTCAGAAGAAAATAATATTTCTTTATCTGAAACTTTTCTTCACGAAGAAAGCAAAGGCAATTGTTCTAGCATCATGCAACAGGAGCAAGGTCACTTAGCAGATGCAGGTCTCATAAGCCTGGCCTAATTCTGCTGCTTCTGCATTGGTGAAAAGTTAAAGACGACCAAGTTTCTAAATAAAAGGACTGTAGACTCAGTCCTCCTACTGCCTTGTGTCCTTAACTTTAAGGGTATCAGAAGTCTTCCTGATACGTCCTCTGAAGGACGAGCACAGGCAAAGGATACACATGTAAATCTCGGCTGGGCTGGAACAAGTTGCACTTAACAGAGACGTAATATGGTCAGACAGAAAGGCTAAGCTGCCTTAGAAATCAGAAACAGACAAAAGAACCACTGCTCTTGTGTTCTGAATAAAACCTGCACCAATAAAGATAACACTCTCTAGAGGTGTTATTACAACATTGACCAATAAAAATGTGGGCATTTGGCAAGTTTTAACCAAGCATGACTACTATTGCCTTTTTGTTCAGTGTGTAGTTTTAGCTCCTAATTACAGGAAATGTCTATGATGTAGGTAGGAGTGACATTCAAATGTACAATAATCTTATTTACTGTACTTATATTAATAAGCTTAAATTCCTTTGCAAAACATGTCATACTACAGGGAATGAAATTATTTTGAAAATCCTTCATTTTAAATTTCTAGCCGTTTGCTTCCTTTGTCTTTTAATCGTTTGCAAGGTAATTGCACAGCATTTTGCAGCAGGTATGGCAGCGGACCACTCTACTGCAAAAAGTGTCTCAAGCTACACGGAGTAGTTCCAGTACTTCAAACTCACCGCTCGGTAAGAGCAACCTTAAACCTCTGCTCTCTAAGACCCAGCACTGCGACGCTTAAATCCGCTCACCAGACCCCTTTAATGGACCTGCTGGAGGGGGGATCGAAGTGTATTCAAGAGCGGCCCCTGAAAAGCGTAAACCCCACCGTAAACGTCAAGAACATTACATTGAAGTAAAAAACCAGAATATGGCAAGAAATAAAACGACCTGCAAACCATAAAAAACACAAATGCCCACGCAGCCAGGAAAAGGCCACCCGAGGAGGGGAGGGCACTTCGCCGGGGAGGCCGCGCCTGGGGCTGCCCGGGCCCCGCTCGCAGTTCCGCAGCGGCGGCGCGGGGCGGAGCGGGCCCGCGGCCGCGGCCCCTTCTCCGCGGAGCTTCCCGCAGCGCCCCCAGCGGCCGCTCGGCCGCCTGAGCTCCGCCCCGAGCGCGGCTCCTGCCCCGCCCGCCCACCCCGCACCGGGCGGAGCGCCATGGATGCCGCTGGCCGCCGCCTGCCGCGGGGCTCGGGCTGCCGCCGCGCCGCTGCCCCGGTCTCGGCGTGGCGCTGAGGAGGGCTCGGCTCCGGCGAGGAGGCTGCGGGAGGCTGAGGTGAGCGGCGGGGGTGGCGTGGGGCCTCTCCGGCCCGCGCTGGGAGAAGGCGCCTTTCCCGAGCAGCCAGGCCGGGTCACCCTGCGCGGCCTGCGGCTCGCCGGGAACTCGAGCGTCGCTGCCCGGGCCTGTCGGGCCGGGAGGGAGCGGGCTGGAGCTGCGGACGGGGGGGGGAGGCGGCGAGTGCCGGAAAGTCTGTGCGAGGGGCCGCGGACAGAGCGAGGCGGCGCTGCCAGGGCGCCCCTCACGCCACCGGGTGCCCCGTGCGGGGGCGGCGAGGAGGGGGAGGCGGTGCCTCCCGTGCCCCGGGCGGCGCCGTGTGGGGAAGGGGCCCAAAGCGCGGCGCGGGCCCGGGGCCCGCCTGGTGTGTGCGAGCAGGCCCGGGCGGCGCGGGATGAGTTGCGCTGCGGCCTGGCCCCTGCTCTGGGGCGGCTCTCCCGGGAGTCCCGGCCGCTCGCCACGCTCCGTGTTCTGCGCGGTGCTTCCTGTGCAGCCGTCTGGGGTGTGAGAACAGCAGGTGCCTGTGTTCGACTTACCCCACTTTCGCTGTCTCTTAATTTTCTTGTTTCTCTCGCTATCACCCATCTCCCCGCTCGCGGAAATAACTATTTAGTCGTGTTAAGGAAAGGTAGAATTACTTATAATACGATCTTACTTCTACTGTCTGAAAGTAGTTTTATACACGTTTAGAGCAGGAAATGCAGCCTGTAAACATCTTGGAGAATCATAGGCATTGTTTTAAACATAGAAAATCAATTTACTAATATTGAATTACTTTTTAGAGTAATAACTGGCAAGCAGTAGTTGAGTAGATCTGTAATATTATGGTCCTAAATGATATAAAAATCCTGTTGTACTTCTGTCACATCTTTGAGTTTGAAGCTATTGTGAAAGAGCTGATTCAGTGTGTATTTCTTCATATAATACTAATTTCTGATTCCCTTTTGTAGACATGCCCTTGATGGAGTTATTTTTTAACTATTAACTCATTAGCAGCAAGTAAACAAGTAGGCAGACTTTGTCCAGATCAAGCTTCTTCCTCCCACATCACCTCCCCCCTGTTTGTGAGGACACTGTCCAGCATTTCATATTTACCTATGAGTTTGATAAACTAATTCTTCTTCTCTAAGCTGTGTTTTAAAAGAATATTATTTTTCTTGTATGTCTAATTTGTAAAGATTGGTTTGTAGCCCATTAGTTTTTATATAAAAATAGTCGTGTTTGCTGTGTTTTTAGGCAAGGGAGGTGAATTTCACTGTTTGTTAAACACAAAGGAAAAAGCAAGCACGTATGTCAAAAATATCTTAACAATTTAAAGGGACTTTTCTGGTCTTCAGCTTGCATGAACAACTAAGGCATTGGGCCAGCAAATAATGTTGTTTTCCTTATATGTATAGAACTATTTGAGTTATTCACTGGACTTTTTGGAAAGCTACGAAGTAAATATTTTTTCCGGAAGGTCCCCAAATAACCCGACAGACTCATAACTCTGGAAAATGGAAGTGATTCTTAAGTTGTCTTTTTTTTTTAATACTTTGACATAAAAGGCCTATTCTTCCCATGTTTGAATGCTGTTTTAAAAGATGAAGGATTCATAAAAAGTTTCCTGGGATTCTGCAAGTCTGTAATTGTTCACCTCAGTTTTTTATTTTATGAATTTCTGTTTAAAATGTGAAATTCATTATCTTTCTGTATTTGAGTATTTTCATGAGGAGGTAATCCATCTCTCATAAAGCTGAACACTTTATAGTAAAGTGATATTAAAGGAGGGGGATGGGCAAAACACCACTTTCTTTCTCTTAGGTTTAAGAATACACAAAAAGATTAAGCACAATTTTTCTAGCTTTAATTTTGAATTATCCTCAAAACAGAACAAATTCATTACTATTTGCTTGCTTACAAAGCAAGAAAAAAATCCATTTGCTGATAAAAATATGTGAAAATTTCCTTAATTTCAGCCCAAACCTATGCTATACATTTTAGAGAGGACCAAATACAAGAAGTTCAACAAGATTGTGATGATGATTACTTTTTTTACTTTTTTTTTGCCAGGTGAAAGCTGCAAAAGTGTGAGGCTGAGTGAAGAGAGAAATTAATTGTGCTGAAGTTAGTCTGGCTTCAACAATTAAAGGATACTTTTGGTACTTTTTAATTGAAGTGGAGGCGGCTTTTTTTTTATAACAAACCATGGCAGATGTGGATCCAGACACGTTGCTGGAATGGCTGCAGATGGGGCAGGGGGATGAAAGGGATATGCAGCTAATAGCACTGGAACAGCTCTGCATGCTGCTTCTGATGTCAGACAACGTGGATCGCTGTTTTGAAACGTAAGTAGTTCTGGCTTTTGTTTATGGAATGTTATTTTCCCCTTTCTGCAGTGTAATATTTAACATTCCTAGAAACTTTCAGCCTCAAAAATGTTTTTACAGACTGAACTTCAGTTTAGATCACTGAAATCAAGTGTTTCTCTTAATGTCACATGAAGTACCCTTGTCTGATTAAAAATGTAGTGTTGTTTGGGTGATACACAGTGCCTGTTCTGACACAGGAGCTGATTGCAGCTCTTAATACATGCCTTTAAATTAAATTATATGGATATGTATGATATGGGGGGAGGGTTGGTTTGGTTTTCTTATTTGCTTTGGTGGGATTTTTTTGTGTGTGTGTGTGGGGTTTGGCAGAGAAAAACTTCTTTTTAATGATCATAATTTTTAATGATTACAATGATCACCTAGATATATTTAAGCATCCATAATCTCACAGTACTTTTATCAAGGGATATATTAGTTTTTTTTGAGTTGTGTAAGTCCAAGCAAAAATCAGAAGCAATAATCACTGTTCACACAAACATTTTGCCCCTTCTTTGGAGCATGTTGCTGTTCATGCTACTTTCCTTCTCAACTGCATTCGTATAAATCAAATAGCACAGTCCCTGCACTCAATCCTTTTTATATTTCTCACGGCACAAAATGCTGCTGTAATCACTTTTGTTACTTGAGTGTTGCTGCACTTGTTCCACTACTTCTTGTGAGAGAGCAGCACTGTCTGCAAGAGGTAGCAAAAGCGTAAGCAAGCACAACTTTTACTCTTTTGGTTGGCTTCTTCAGTTCTGATTTCCATGCTCATACCTCTCTTCCTTTCCATGTTTTTTTTCATTGCTCTCACTTTCTTTTCATAATAAAATACGGGTAGTGTTTTTCAGATACATCCTGCTTTTTAGGAGTATGGATTAAGAAGCATTTGAGAAGGTAGTTGTCTGTTACACTGTTTAGTTTTGTAGCTCTGAAGGAAACAGTTTTTGGAGTTGCCTCTTAGAAGCTGTTCTCCTGACTGCATTTATTACAGGAAATGTAAAATTCATACAGCTCCACAATTTGGATTTGTAGTAGTTGGCAGAGCATTGAGCACAGTTTTGTACAGTGCTTTAGAATGTGAAGCTGCCTGTTCTTTGCCCTGATGAGCTTACAGGTAAAACTTTGGCTTGAAAAGCCCTGCTGTAACGGGATCCATTCAACTTCCCTGTCTGTCCTCATAGTACTGATACTGGGGGAGCCTCAGAATTCACCATTGTAGAAAAAAACTTGGTAGTTAAGAATGAATTTTTCTGATAAATTTGGATGAACTGCCTGCTTCAGGACATTCTGTACTATACTGGTGTAGAATTAAGAATAAGCATTTTTAAGGTTATCTTCTGGGTATTTGAGAGTCAGGAATGAAATGTCAACTTTAAAAAATACAAACCATTTGTGGGTTTTATGCATCTTATTTAGAACAGACTTTTATTTCAATATAAATGAATTAAATAGTCCAAGTGCTCTTTTTTTTCTTAAAGTGTATATAATGAATGCTCTGTTATTGTGCTGTTGTGGTTTTAAAATTATTTATGTCTGAAAGAAGAAATATTTAAAATGCCATTTGGCATTTTAATTTTTCTTTTGAGTGTTGGTATAGTTTAATTTTACTGGTCTTCTAACTTACCTGTTTCTTTTGGTCTTGTAAATTTTCCTCAAAAAGAAGAGAATGAAATGTAGATAGGAGAAGAAGTTACCAAAGTTCTTTGCTTGTTGAAGTGATTTTGCAGTAATATTATACTGCTGCTTTTTATTGGCTCTGTGAATATACTGAAGTATATGATATGGTGCCATGGTATTTGGTGAGCTGCCGTGGTAGATTATTACCCTCTTCCCATTTATCACTCACCCTGTTTTATTCCTCCCAACCATACTCTTGTTCATGCCACTCTCAGGGCTTACTGGGCTCTAATTCTCTGCAAGTGCAAGCTGCTCTTTGAACCTGCTGAAGAAGGTTGTTAGTTTTCTGCTGTTACAGTGAGTTACAGCCTATAGAGAGGTGTCTGATGAGTGCTGGAGGTGGAACTGCATAACTGGAAATATGGGAAAGGTACACAGTCTTCAGTGGAGAACTTCTCAGTGATTGCCTCAGGTGCTTAGGGGCGTTTCAAGGTGACTTTAGTCATTTTGGAACTCTGTAAGAAACAGATGATATCTTGAAAAGTATTTTTAAAATCTTTCCAAATGATAGTTCTAATAGCCAAAATTGTCATGTGCTGTGAGGGTATAATTGAAATAGTAATGGTTAATATTTTATAGTTCCTTTTCAGCTTGTTTTTTAAAGGAATTGCTGTTTGCTGAAATAGGAGATTTACTGTGTGACAGAAGGGCTGCTAAACCCGCATTTTTCAGGAACTAATTTTGAACAGATTTTCAATACATATCTGATCTAGAATATGGATATATTTTTTTGTTGGTAAGAAAACCAGCCTCTAGACTGTACAAGTTTTTTTCTTCTAAGTAAGAACAGCATTTCCAAGTTTTTGGATGCTGTGCACATGTTATTTGAGGATATTGAAATTGTTTATTGCTATTAGTTATATGTTAAAGAAAAAATTTTCATCTGTGAAACTCAACAGCTTTGAGATGGACTTTTAAAGCAGTTTCTTGGAGAAAGAAATGGGATGTTTTTCACAGTTTAGTTGGAGTAATTTTAAATATTAAGTATTAGTCCACTTTTACATAAGAAATTATTTGCTTTTGTGATGGAAGCTAAGAAAAAGCCCGTCATTTTAGTGAAGTACATCTGGTGAATAAAAGCTACATATGGTGAGGACTGGCAAAGCTGTGAAACAAGACCATATTAAAAATGTTGACATGAATGCTATGCACCATCTCTAAACCCACAACACAATTCCCATACTGCTTTCTTAAAGAGTTAAGGGCAATACACAATCTTACTTAGCAAAGAAAGCACAAAGTTGAATGGGAAAAAAAATATTGAAATGTTGGATTCAGAATCTTGCACTTCATTTTTGCAGTGAAGTAACAGGGTTACTTAGCAGACATGTTCTGAAGGAAATGATATAGCTAAATGATATAGATAAAGGTAATAATTTGCTTTTTTATGAGAGTAATGGATATTGAAACTAGTGTTTCAGGTCAGCTCCAAACCAGAAGCAGGCACACGTGCAGGGTGGTGTATTTCATGATGTTCCTGCAGAGTTCTAGCAGCATTACAGCAGATTTCGGGGTATGCTGCCAAGTAATTGATGTTTCTTTACTTCTTCCCAGATTTACATACTACCTTCAATTAAATTGTTTTGGAAGTTACTCATGTGTTAACTTTACAAAAATCAGTGGCATATTCATCTTCTGGTGATAATGAGTCACAGACACTGCTAGTCACTTGGCATGAGGAATGGCTAACATTTTACCAGCAACAAAAGCCACTAGCTTGAACTACAGAAACTTAATGAATGAGGAGAAATGATTTTGTTAAGTAGTTGAGTTGGAATAAAACAGCAGAACTGTTGTGATTATACGTGTTAGTCCCAAATTGTAGTTAAACTGTGCACTATTAAATCCACTTGAACAGGAGTTTAAAGAATGTATTTAATATAAACTTAATTGAATTGATGGGCTTTTTTTTTGTCTTAAATTACCTTTAACATTTTAAATGTATATTGAGGCTCTTAGTTGCAATCTCACCTTATTAATGTAACCCTTTTCCACATAAGTGTTTCAATTTATTCCTTTTTCACCTCGCGGAATTGTTTCACTTTGGTGAAATAAAATTAGAACTCTTCTGGTCGGGCTTTCTGTTGCTGTCTGTCAGAGTAAAAGTACTTAGCAATTAATTACAATGAAAAATTGTAGATTAAGGCACTAGTATAACAAAGTAAGACCTTCTTAAAACCTTTTTTACACAGCAGATTAAATAGGCCTTAATAATGCTCAGAAGGAGAAAACATCTTCCTCTTTGGCTGTTCTATAAGTTACTTCTGTATATTTGGCGTTAACAGATTTGGTAAGCAAAAAATTATCAGGAGTAATCAGTTCATTTGACAAATAAAAACAAATTGTACAAAGGTTCTAATGTGCAAAATAAATATACTTTCAGTTTATTTTTCAGATCAAATATGTTTACTTTAATTCACGCTGAACCTTTTTCTTTCCAAAGTATCTATTCACTAGGGAAAAAATATATATCTTTATCTTGTATTTGCTAAGAAGTGTAATAAATTCTAGAGAACCAAAGGCTGTTGATATGAGCTAGTGACACTATTAATGTGGAACAGTTTAGCTTTACCTCTACCTGCTTAAAACTACATTCTCCTGTCTTATCAGGATCGTAAAACTCCAGTAAATCAAAGTTAGATATAATATAGAGAGGAAAACCATTTTTTCTTTAGAGATGGGGATAGGAATCCAAAGTGGTGGTTTTCAGGAATACATTTACACTGGGCTGCCTTTAAAAGCATCTTTGTAATTCAGACAGCAAAGTGCCCTTTAACAGGTCTGACAGTTGTGGAAAAACTAACAGGCTGAGAGAGCAGCTCTGTTGGTACCAAGGTGGTTTCACATTTTGTATCTTACAGATTTGCTCGTTCGGTTATTTTAAGGAAAAAATAAAGTCAGATCATTGCTACACGTTTGTGCTGGAGTGCAACAGTGAATAAAGTGGAATAAATACTGCTGTCAACAATAGACTACAGTTTTCATTATTTTAAACCATACAAAGCATATGTTCTCAGTGAATTATTGGTTTGTGCTAATGCAGACAACTCTGCCAAATGAAATTTTTTAACTATTATAGTGACAAGTCTCCTGATTCCTACTAAGCTTTTTTTTTCTTTTAAAGAAGGCAGAGGATATGGCTACAGTGAAATAACAGCACTGGAGTAATTTACTCTGTGATCTCCAATATAGTGAGATCTTCAGCATCCTATAGAGGGGTTTTCTGAGATGGAAGTAGGGGTGTGCTCTGTATTTTTCAGGGAGCAGTCTTGTTACAACATAATGTTTAGAATAACTCCTGAGATTTAGGGCTATTTTGTTGTTGTTTTTGTTTTTTCTCTTTTTCAGTTATAAGAATTTTAAAATAATCATGTCTTTCTGGTTGCTCCTTGTAAAATAGGAATTGTGGCCTCATTGTCACTGATATTGTGGAGGTTAATTAACCTTGTCTAGCTATTTTGAGAACATCAAAGGTTGCGAAGGTCAGAAGGGAAGATTAAGTCTAAATTGACATCTTCTGTCCTGGTCCTTATACTTTATATGGTTATTACTGGATTGAGCATCTTGTTTGATACAAGCATAATGTGTAGCTAATGCTTCTGAGAGGGCATCCTACCTAATTTTACCCTCTCTTTTGCTATTAAATCTGCTGCCTAAGTTGTCTTTGTTGTTGAAATTTGCTTGCTCTTTCCCATAAGAGTTGGCCAGTGTAATCAGTTCTGTAGACCGCAGTCAGTTCATCTTTTCCTATTTAGATTAAAAGCCAGTAGTGTTCTTATTGTGAATATACCTGCACGCAAAGATTTCATCAGCTCTTGGTCTTCGTTTCTCTAGTTCTTCAGTTTACAAGTTCTTCAGAAATACTTTCCAGTTTTGTCTTCATCCATGCTGTTTATAGTAGTGCCTTTGACTTACTGTTCACAGTTAAACATGCCAAGTTGAGTTAGTTGTTTCCAAAACTTCGTGCAGTAAGTGTGCTTTTAGTTATCTGTCTTCAGAGTTGCTTTCAAGGATATGAGTGCTTGCTGCTTAGGTATGGCTTGATGTATTACCTAGACTAAGATCTGTAACTTGGCATTAGTGTGTGTTAAAACACATTTTGTTTAAATGATCCTGTGCCTCTGGGTGTTCCAGACAACTCATCACATTGTCACTATTTACTAGTCTGGCATTTAATTTTTTTTTTCTGGAGGTATCGTCAAGTATCCTTTGTTTTGTTCAGAGTTTTGTGTGTGAGATTAAACTGAAGTGATTCTTGTAAGTACTGCACAAAAGGTGGGTGCAGAATGTTAAGGCATCAGGTTAATGACCTTTTGAGAGTGTCAACTCCTAACAGATTGGATGAGACCAATAAAAGATGCTACAGGAATTTCAAATTGCAGGCTTCCTTTCTTTCATGACTACTGGTCAAGTGATTTTTAATATTGGCCTCTAAGAGGAGGTACAGATAGCACAGATGTTAAGTAGATTGCTAATAGGGAAGTGGAAGTTTTCTTGTGTAGGTCAGTTCTTTTTTTGAGCACCTGAATATCCAGTAGAAGCTAGTGGGGAGATGTGCATATTTAGGCACGCACATACAAAATCATACTTTTTGTTTAAATTGCTTATTTCCTTTTGAAATGTTGATAGATGTAATATGTACTCAAAGCATCATCTGTTTGCACAATTGAGGTTGCTACTAGTGGAAATCATTGGCAGAAAGACCTGTAGTTTCACATTCTTTAATTTATTCGGCTGTTGTGGACTGTCTGTAAAATATTTACAAAATGCTGGAAATTGGAGAACAAACATGTGGAATTATTACCCTGAGGTATGGCATAGCTTTTGTAAGATGCTGAAAAATGCAAAAGGCAGCCTAACACATCCTTTATAAATTCAGGAATAAACCAAATGATGATTTATTTAGAAATACAGAAATTATCTATCCTGTGGAAGCTGTTTCCTTATATGGATTTTTCTTATTTTTCATGTTATACAACTGATATTTATTGAATATGTAGTTGAATACTAAATGTCCAATACTAATTGTCTTCCTGCCTAATTATGAACTCTCAGAAGAGGGTTCAGCTCTGTAATTTATTTAGCTAAAAGAAAGTTTGAAAGTATTTTTAAATGTCAAATTCAAAATTTAAATTAATTTCTTTTGATTTCTAATAAAGTGGGTTTTTTTACTGGAATGAATACGGGATGGAATTATTAATTCTCCAGCTTAATTTTATTGGCTTGGGTGGTGATTGCAATTAAGAGCAGAGATTCAGAGTTGTGCAAATTTTCATGTTTAGTAATTCTGGTAAAAGTTCCTAAATTGCCAGTTAATTTTTAGTTGCTTTTTCCTCGAACCTTTGAAATACAGTATGGTGTGTCTGAAGTCTGATACATGAGTGATGTTTTCTGGGGTTCGTTTTTATTGTAACAGTGTTATATGAGAACATTGCAAAATGTGCCTTGGTAATGAATCCAGAAGAATACATACAGGCAGTGCAGGTGTGTGGGTTCTTTTGTGGATGGTCTTGGTTACTCTGCTGCTGCTTTTAGTTCATATGTGGAAACAAAACAGTCTTCCAGCAAAAGAAATAATCAGGGAAAGTCTGAGAGCTCTTCCCATAGAAAGAACTACAGAAAGGAATAACAATCATAATCAAAAATGAGTTGAAACTACTTTTGCCTTAAGAAAAGTCAGGTGGGTGGGATGTTTTTAAAAGTGTCAGAGTTGTGTGACGCAGTGTTGTAAATGTTTATCTGGTGTATTTTTCCTCAAAAACTGCTACTAATGAGAGTTAACTTCAGTATTTTAGTTTCTATTTAAAATTATTATATATTAAGTAGTGTATACACATAATTCCTTCTTTTCCCACTTTTAACTGGTCTCAGCAGATGGTATGCATTAAAGATCCAGCTCTTGCTGGCAGGCAGCTGAGCTTGGTTTTCTGCCACAAGTCACATGTCTTGGACCAGGCGGCTTCGCTGAAGGCTTTGTCACATGCCAGGGGCTCCCATCAACTGAATCCAGCGGTTACTTTGGAATTGAGTAACACACCCTAATGCTAGCAGTAGTTAACTGTTTTGGGGGTGAACTGAACTGGTCTTTTTTCCTTCTTTTCTTTTTTTAAGCACAGCAGTAGTGTAGACTTCACTATCACTGTTTCTGTTTTAGCTAAGGATTTTAAGTGGATTAAAATATTAAATGTAATTACAGAAATGAGTTTACAGTACCTATTTTTACTTCCTTGGTATCTTTTTACATTGGCAAGCTGTAAAATCAGCTGAGTCACTTCATTAGAGTTGAAGGGATTAGCATTGGCAGGAGCTTACTGCTGTAGCTATTTAAAAATTTGTGTCCCTATGGATATTTCTGTTCCTAAAGAGGGGTGTGTGTGTGTGTAAAGGTTCAGAAGTGTGTCAGCATATGGAGTTATGCTGATTATAGTGCTGCAAATTCTGTAGTAATATAATTATGCTGACAAATTTTCTTGGCCTTTCTTGACATCAAGATGATGATGATATTTAGAAAATATTCTTAGGGGTTTTTTTGCAGAGAAAGGATGCATGTTAAAGAATTTGTGTATTATGCTCTTTTCAACTTAGTAACTCATTTTAACACTGAAAGTATGATTATATTTATTTAAATATAAATTATACAGAATCAGCACTTTTAAATGTGGTTTACTTCTTGATGTCAGTACAGGAAACAGAGAATGCTTTAGTACTACAATCTTAATAGATCATAATATAGATAGGAAATACTGATAAGGAATACTACCTGTTTTGGACAAACCTATCTTTTAGCAAGGTCTTTGAAACATGGTGGGTGGAAAACTTGGAAGATAGTAACTAACAGCAGTTCTTCTGGAAGTGCAGAAATGAAGTTGGGTGGACATTGAGAGCTGCAAGACTTAAGGTAATTAGCAAGAGCTCTAGTGTGGGTTGTAGAGTAACCTCATTAACTTGGAGTCGGTCTTTCACTAAGGAGTAACACAGAGTGACCTCATTAATTCACTAAGTAGCCCGTAATCACTCTTCTAAAGTACACATTTTAAGTACTTGAGGAAGTGCCCAATGTGATATTAATATAGTGCCCTAGAAATAAAAATCTAAAAAGATTTTGCTTTCATTTTCATGTTGATTCGAAGAAGGGCCTAAATAGAAACCTGAACTTCGGAGGTACCTATTTGCCATTATTTTCTGATTTGAATAAGCACTATTAAAGAATAGCTTTTTCTGTATTAAAGAAAACTCACCACTATCTTTTTGCTTGTTTCACTGCAAGTAGGTCACTGTGATCAGTGATTCCTCTCCTACAACTTCAGGATTTTTTCTGTGGTAGTTTCTTTTTTTTCTGAGATGCATTACTTTTGGATAATACATGATCTGGATAAAAGCAACATGTGAACCCAGTTTTGATACTGGAATAATTTAGAAATTATGCACTTAGCATTTTTTTTCCTTGGTGGGTGTTGATGCTTGCAGTAACTGCAGGTTTATGGGTGTATTTTTCTCTTGGAAATCAAAAGCATCATTTGTCAGTAGGTGGAAGTGCACTAAAAGCTGATCATTGGCTGCTGTCCTGTCACATTAGTTCATTCAGTGCTTTAATTGTGATCTCAGTTTCACTTCTGTCCCAGGAAATTTTCACAGCCTTGTTTTTCCCATGTAGACTGTTTTCTAAAGGTGAGTCCAATGTTCAGCCTTTGTCTGCATTATGGACACTCCTGGAATGCTTCGTTTTATTACCTGTCAAAATACGTTTTAGTTCTGAGCATAGCCTTGGTTAGAACAGCAGTAAGGTCTTTATTACTAAAGGGTCCTAATCTTCCTCAGCCAATATTTGAAGCAGTTTTAGGTCCTTTTGATCTGTTTTGGGCTGCCTACGAAAGCCAGTAATGATTTACCTTGGAATTATGGTGTAACAGTGATGCATACATAACATGATTTGTCTGATTCACTCTTTGGTTCCTGCTGGTGTTGACTGCATTTGATTACTTGGTGCTTCATTAAAAAGAGGGGCCAGTCCTGAGAAGATTCTGTGCTTGGCCTGTTTGCTAGAGTTGCTTCTAGGTAAGCAGTGGGTTTCTCTTCCCACTGCTGCTTTTTCTTACACTTTAGTGCCTTTACTTGGGATTGGATTGAGTGAGGACTCAAGGGGTACTCTGAAAACCCATTTTCACGATTTTGAGGCATAAAGACCATCCACTGAATAAGGGCAACACTTGGGTCAAATGGCTGCACAGAGAAATCCCCAGTGGAACTGTCTGAACAGAAGGGAGAAGTGTACTTTGGGCATTTGCTATATGGCTCTGATAGTGTTGCACCCCATCTCTCACTGTTGGGCTGGTGTTCCCACCTACCCCTGTTAGTTTTTTCTCTGGCACTACTCACACAGGCACATTCTTCTCCCTGAGACAATGTAGAGCTGATGCTCATCGTTTCAACCACAGGAGACCCATGTCATTGCTTTTGGGATTTTCAAATTAAAAGCTGACCTGTGTCCTTTTGTTTGTATGCAGTTATTTTTGAAATATATTTTATGTATTGATAGAAAAGTTATACGACAGCATAAAGACTGAAGTCCTTCAAAATGACAGCTAGGCAATTTTATGCTGTAATTATTTAGCTACCTGTTTGAGAAGGTCATGGCTGGAATCTTCTGGGAACTGAGGGCACAGGGATGTGTTCATATATCCTTCTTGCCTGCTATCACAGGCTGAACCATTGATGTAGTCTGTGTGTGAATGACAGAACTGGTACTTCTGGTCTCTTGTTTTGAGGAACTTTACACACTGATAAGGCCTGAGGGAACTTCCAACAAGCCAAAAGAATCTGAATTTATTTGTATGGTCTCTGTGTGCTTATGAGTGTAATCTGTATATCTCTGGATATGTCTGGAGAGGAGACTCCACAACCTTTCTGTTTGTAATTACCAAGTCACTCTCCGTGACTCAATGAAAAGTCAATGCAGTCCCAAATTACTGGAAAAGGAAATATTGAACCTATCTATAAAGGGTAGAAAGGTGTATCCTGGGAACTACTGCCCTATCAGCCTCACCTCTGTGCCTGGGAAGCTCATGGAACAGCTCCTCCTAGAAGCTGTGCTAAGGCACGCAGAGGATGGGGAGGTGGTTTGAGAGAGCCAGCACGGCTTCACCCAGGGCAAGCCCTGCCTGACCAACCCTGTGGCCTTCTGTGATGGGGTGACTCTGTCAGTGGACAGAGGACGGGCTACAGGTGTCATTTATCTGGACTTCCATAAAACCTTTGACAGGCTTCCTCCTAACATCATTCTCTAAATTGGAGGGAGAAGGATTTGCTGGGTGGGCTGTTAGATGGATGAGAAATTGGTTGAGTGGTCACATCCAGAGGGCAGTGATCAATAGCTCAGAGTCCTGATGGACATCAGTGACAAGTGGTGTCCCTCAGCGATCTGTTTTGGGATCAGTGTTATTTAATATCTCTGTTAATGACATAGATAAAGAGATTGAGTGCACCCTCAGCAAGTGTGCAGATGACACCAAGCTGAGTTGTGTAGTTGACACACAACACACCTGAAGGGTGGGATTACCCTCCAGGGGGATGAAAAAGGTTGAGAAGTGGGTACATGGGATTCTCATGAGTTTTAATATGACCAACTGCTGTTGCTGCACCTGGGTTGGGGCAAACCTTGGTATCAGCTCAGGTTGGGGATGAGCAGATGGAGAGCAGCCCTGCCCTGAAGGGCTTGGGGGAGCTGCTGGGTGAGAGGCTGGACATGACCCAGCCATGGGCACTCCCAGCCCAGAGAGCCAAACGTGTCCTGGGCTGCAGCCAGAGCAGCGTGGGCAGCAGGGCCAGGAGGGGATTCTGCCCCTCTGCTCTGCTGAGACCCCACCTGCAGGGCTGCACCCAGCTCTGGCTGCCAGCACAGGAGGGACATGGACCTGCTGGAGTGACTCCAGAGGAGGGCCATGAGGATTAGAGGGATGGAACACCTCTCCTGTGAGGCTGAGAAAATTGAGATTGTTCAGCCTGGAGAAGAGAAGGCTTTGGGCTGACCTAATTACAGCCTTCCAGTAGCTGAAGGGAGCCTACAAGAAAGCTGGAGAGGGAATTTTTACACAGGCATGTGGTAGCAGGGCAAGGTTACTGTAGTGGATTGACACTGGCTAGATGCCAGGAACCCACCAAAGTCACTCTGTTGTTCCCCTCTGTAATGGACAGGAGAGAAAGAATGTTATAAAGGGTTCGTGTTTGAGATAAGGTGTGGGAGAGAGATCACTCACTAAATACTGTCATAGGAAAACAAAAGTTGAATTTGGGATATTAACTGAATTTATTACTAAAAAAATCAAAGCAGAATAATGAGAAGTAAAATATATCTTAAAAGCACCTTCTCCTCACCCTTTCTTCCTTCTCAATCTCTACTTACTCCTCCACCACTAGTGCAGGGAGATGGGGAATGGGGGTTATGGTTAGTTGATCACTCATTGTTCCTGCTGCTGCTCAGGAAGAGGAGTCCTTCCCCTGCTCCAGTAAGGAGGAGTCCTTCCTCCCATGGGTGACAGTCCTCCAGGAACTTCTTCACTGTGAGTCCATCCCATGGGCAACATTTCTCTTGGGCATCCCTCTGCTCCAGTTTGGTTCTCCTCCATGGGCTGCAGGTGGGTCTCTGCATCCCCATGGTCCTCCAGCACTTCCTGCCCCTTCTCCACCTTGGTGTCTGCAGAGCTGTTCCTCTCACATATTCTCACTCTCCTCTTCTCTGGCCCCATTTTCAGCTGTGCAATGAGTTGGTTTGTTTTTTTTTTTTTCTTAAATATGTTATCACAGTCAATTATTCCTGTTTGACTCAGCCTTGGTGAGCAGTAAGTCCTTACTGGAGCTACCTGGCATTGGCTCTGCTGGACATGGGGGAAGCTTCTGGCAGCTTCTGGCAGCTTCTCACAGAAGCCATCCTTGTAGCTTCCTCTGCTATCAAAATCTGGTCACACAGAAAAGTTGTGGATGCCATATCCTTGGAAGTTCAAGGCAAGGTTGGGTGGAGCTCTGAGCAATCTAGTCTAGTGAAAGGTGTCCCTGCCTGTGGTGGAAGGGTTGGAACTGAGTGATATTTAAGGTCCCTTTCAACCCAGGCCATTCTATGATTCTGTGATGTAGCCTGGTTTTCTTATGAGTGGAAATCATTCCTCTAAGTCAGAAAACAAATGTACTGACAGCAAGTGGAGATTGTTCCATACTTGCTGATTGAAAAAGTAGTCTCTGATTACTGTAGCTAGAAGTTCTGGCAGAAAGGTCATTTTAAAAAACCCTCAACCCTTAAGTTTGTGCTGGAGAGCTATGCTTTTATAAGGTCAGCATTGCTGATACAGTGCACTGGCATTTATTTGTGTGCTGACTAAGAATTCAGTATAAATGATACGCTCTTAGTAACTTAGTGTTTTACTGTGTCTGCTGGGTAATTGGCTTATAGGTGCTTTAAGGACAGGAATTTAATTTTTTTTAATTTCCTTTTTAAATTTCCTATTAAAAAATACAGCTGAGTTCCTTTCGTGTTGTGTTTCTTTATAAGCTATTAAATTATAGGAAAAAAGTAGGTTTTAGACTTGCTAAGTATGACTTTTAACTTTCTGCAGCTGTGTGGCCATTTAAGAAAAATGCTGTACTACTTTTGCTAGTATTAAAATAGACAGTGGAGCTCCCTACCTTACACTTGGTAATAACCAAAAGTGAGTTTGGTTTGTTTGGGGCTTTTTAAGATTTGTGTTTATTGGATTTTTTTTCTTTTCTAGTTTGAACAACATTGTTCCTAGCAATGTTTTAGTGATCTGCCTGGTGTTGCATAAAATTCAGTATAAAAGATCCAACACCAAAACCCTTGAATACATTGTCCACTTTAAATTTTATTTACTGAAATGCTTCTTGTGTCGGCATATGGTGGTCTTCTAATAATGGGTACAAGTTTCAGACCTTTTTTCCCCCAGTGGAAAATGTCTAAAATGCAAAGTTACTGTATAAACCCTTCTTAAAGATGTAGAGTTAAATAACAAATTTCTTAAGAAAAACAAATAGTACAGACTGGATAGGCTAGTATAGGTTTCACATATGTGATTGAGCTTTACTGAAGCTTCACTTATTAATTTGTCCTTAAGTATTGTTGGGTAATGTATTTATTTATCAGGCAGCATTAGTAGCTACTTCATGAAACATGGTAAGATCTTGAAGGAAACTATTAGCATTTTGCTCTCCCAGGATTTGGTGGTTTTGTGTGAGTCATTGCATACCAGATGGGATACTGAATGACCTCTGAGTCTTCAGAATGATTCATCAACAAGTACTTCACCTGTCTTCCAGACTAGAAAGTATATTGTTATTCTTTCTTCTTTGGATTTAGAAAAGTTTTGGGCCATCTTTTGAATA
Organism: Phylloscopus trochilus trochilus; assembly: GCA_016584745.2. Lineage (NCBI taxonomy): Eukaryota > Metazoa > Chordata > Aves > Passeriformes > Phylloscopidae > Phylloscopus > Phylloscopus trochilus. The sequence goes on along the minus strand of WQNJ02000001.1, from coordinate 39,329,197 downwards.
CCAAAACCCTGCTTGAAGGAAAAGTTGCAATATTTGCTTCCTGTACATTTAGTCTGGTTTCCTACATCTAGGGTTGAGGTATCCAGCTATTTTGACTGCTGTCATAGTGTGTATACCCTTCACTTAATTCCCCACCATCTCTTTGGAAGTCTTTTACCACTGTGGTGAGCCATCATAATGCTAAGTTATGCTAAATATGCTGCTGGAAGATAAATTGACTTGAAATATAGCTCCATGTCTTAGAACTTTTGATCCAAATCAGTCTTATCCACAGCTGTTCCAATAACGAAAAGTATTATTTCAGTTTATATTACTCTGTAATGTCAGAGGAATAGAAGGAGGACCATTGCAGCTTGCTTTTTTTGTTCTGAAGTTTTGGGCATGTTCTTCACCATTCTTGCATATGGAAATGAAGCTAGCAATAAAGAGGAGAGTCAGAGGCTACTGAGACATGTATATGGAGAAAAAGTGCAATAGACACAATCTATGTTACTTAGATATGTTCTCAGTGTGATTAAGTGGAAAAAATGAGGCAGGGGATAGGGAAGGAGACTGAAATAGGATAAAAAGACAAGGGAAATAACATAGGGAAGAAGGACCACTCGAAATTAAATTGTGTATTAAACCCAAAATCTTTAGTCTTTGTGGATAAAATTTTATGATTAAGTAGCTATTAATCGTCATGAACCTTGAAGCACTGTTAAGAAAACATGCATTCTGTTTGGTGTGATGTGAGGTTAATTCTTAGAAAAAAATCCCAACAAGATTAATTTTCTCCCGTATGACTATAAAATTTCAAGAGTATCTTTTTCTGCTGGCTTCTTAATGCAACATCTTTTCAGATTACCTATTTGAATTTTCATGTCTGTATGAGATACAGTGTTCTAGATGAGTGTTCTGAACCAACTCTAAACTAGTTGAGCAAATGATGTGTGCATGGAAAGCGTTAATGTAGAAGGGTATGAAATTGCTTAATGTAGAGAAGCGTGCACAGCATAGTCATGTGTTGTGGTTTTTTTTTCCTGCAGATGCCCTCCTCGAACTTTTTTGCCAGCACTGTGCAAAATTTTTCTTGATGAAAGTGCTCCAGACAATGTACTGGAAGTAACAGCTCGTGCCATAACGTATTACCTGGATGTATCGGCTGAATGCACCCGTAGGATTGTGGGAGTGGATGGAGCTATCAAAGCACTTTGTAATCGTTTAGTAGTTGTTGAACTTAACAACAGAACGAGCAGAGATTTGGCTGAGCAATGTGTGAAGGTAAGTATACTTAAGAACCTCTTGTTTTTAAGGAGGAGTTGGATAATTTGCTATTTCCAAAGAGCATTGTCATATTCCAACCCTATTTTTTTTATTAAAATGTGATGCAAACACATGTATGACGAAAGTGTACATGCTGACAAATGCTGCTTATCCTTACTGTCAGTCTGGTGCTCTTTGCAGCTCAATTTTCTTTTAAAAAAGGACAGAAAAGGAAAAATATTAGAAGAAATTTCCTGTTTGTCTTATATGACTAGAATGCTAATAGAATGCCAAGGGCTATTTTTATGCTACTAAAGAAATGAAGAATTGCTCCAGATACAGATAAATTACCTGGTGTAAAAAAATTGTCTACTGTCTCTTCAGTAGCACTAGATATAGCTCCCCTGCACCCTTGTGAAGTTTTTAGAGAATTTTAGAAGACCCTAACAGTCTCTCATTTAAAGCATAACTCATGGCCATGTGATAGCATATAGTTGGAGTTCTTGATTACCACAGCATCAGAATTTATGCATGTATTTCCTATTTACTATTTCCAGTCTACTCAGAAGTGCATCACTGGGGTAATGGTGCTCTTACAAGTTTCAAAACACTCAGTTGTGTGTTTCTCCCAGGAGGAGGGATTATTATCTCTCTTCATGAACACCTGTTATGTTGGGGGATGTTCTTGTATTGGCTCCCATCTTTTTGAAGAAAGCTGTAGCTACTAGCTAGTAGAGTACTGGAGTCTTTGGCTCCTTCTGGGTGTTCAGGAAGAGAGGGGTTTTTCTTTTTTCCTGTTGTTTCATTTTTTTAACCAGTTCTGTAGATGGATATAAGTATCTGACTATGGATATAAATAACTTGACTTTTTGTGTGTACTTCATTCAAATGAAATTTCTTTTTGGCATAGGTGTTAGAATTAATCTGTACCCGTGAGTCAGGAGCTGTGTTTGAAGCTGGAGGGTTGAACTGTGTTCTGACATTCATTCGTGACAGTGGACACCTTGTTCATAAAGATACTTTGCATTCAGCTATGGCTGTAGTATCCAGACTCTGTGGCAAAATGGAGCCTCAGGATTCTTCATTAGAGATCTGTGTGGAATCACTGTCTAGTTTATTAAAACATGAAGACCATCAGGTAATGTAATAGTTGGCTCAACGCGCTGTGAATTTACCTTTCAGTATGTTTAATAAAGGAATGACTAGGCAATGTTATACAGCCTCCCTAACTGTATGTTTACGTAGAAGTTGTTATATTTGGGTATCACGGTAGTTTCCTTTATAGTTGTAATGATAAGAGAATAAAAACACTGCTTAGTGTTTGGCTCCAAGTGCTGGTGTTTGAATATAGTCTTATTTAACCTCTGAAAACTGTATTGGAAAATATCCTGTAATTTTTTTCAGTGCGTTTTGAGGCAGTTTCTGAAGTAATTATTGTTCTATGACTGTAGCTCAATCACTATGAAATTGAGCATAACTAAGAGGCAAAAATGAATTTGCTTTGTGTTTCTTTTGCCAAACTAAGAGAAGCAATAAAAACATGTATAGTCAATGCTGAAGTATTACACTGGAAGGCAGCTTAAATGGTACTAGTAGAGATGCTGCTCCACTTCTTTATTGCAGTTTTAAATCTAGAAAATGAATCTCAGAGGAATTATCTTTCTACTAGTAGAATCCTTTTGTGTGTGTTGTACTAATGCTCTGGAATAGCCATTTAGCCAAATTCTTGCTGTAGCCTGGCCAGGCTTCTTATCCATACTCAGAACTGAGTCCCCATTTCACTTTGACCTCTGTCCTCATTCTTTTCTCTACATTCACAGATCCAGCCTCCAGTCTGGTTTATTAAGCACAGCATATTTGGGAAACTGAATCTTTCTGCCTGTGAAATACTTCTTTAAAATATATTTTTAGATCTTAAAAATTTTTAGGGGACTGTCATACACCACCCATTTCATAACAAGCTATCATGTTTTTTAGCCATTAAATGATTTTATTAGTACACTAATCGTCTGAGGCAAGGTAATCTTGAAATTCAGACCATTAAGTCTGCAGTATTTTAACTGTTTCCCAATTTATAAGGTTAGAGAAAAGCAGTTGCTGGTGCTGTTGGAGATTCAGATGAGAGTTCAAATTAACTTAATTGTTCAGCAGTTAAGCTTGAAGATAAGCATGCTTAAGATGGGACCCAGCTGTTAGAAAATAAATCTGTACTGGTATCCTTGAGAAATATGTTACGCATGAAACAAGCCTCAGGATTACAGTGGATGTTGGACGTGTATTACGGATTTGTCCAGTAACGTCCCTTTTCAAGTTTGTTGCTCCGTACCTTGTCCTTTTACACTGTTGGATTTGGTCACTTTTTGTGTGGGCTGCCAGTTAGTAGCACCACTTGATGGAGGAGTTCAGATCCATGTTGGCCCCAAGAGCAGCTTAGCTATAATGTTTGGCTTTTAACCTTTGTGTTACACTTGCAATTTGGGAGAAGAAATGTAAACACTTTCCAAGTACTCTTTCACTTTGTAAACGGATGCCACTAATGCAGTGTGTTAAATAAGTGAACTTTCTTGTGTATTTCTGACAGCTGTTAAGGAAAAGCTCTACGAGTATTTGCAAAGTACATAAAGATTGGCAGAATTGTTTATCTGTGTTGTCCAAGAACTGGAGCAAGATGCCAGAGGACAGAAACAATGACCATTACACATTAAAGAAAAAAATCCAGTGCAAAAGAGTACTGATAATGCAGAATGTTTGGCATGTACAGACCATACCAGAAGTCTGCAAACTTAGTGGAGATTTAAGATTTTTGTGTTCGTGAAGTCTGGCTAATACTCTAATCTTGTTCTGTGTGTTAATGAGTAACAGTCTTGTAAGTCCTTGGTCTGTGATAGCAGACAGTTGTTCTGAAAATGGACTGCTGAGTTGACATTTTAGGAAGTAAGAACTGTAGTGATTCAGAGTTTGGTTAGAGAATAGGTATTGGGGGGATGGGGGGTGGGTTCTGCTATTTCTTGACATTGGTCTGGTTTGTTACTGCACATCTTTAATGGCAAATGTGCCTGAAGCAAGTTACCTCTACAGGCTGGTGCAAAACCTCCTGATCTGAAAGAATGAGATGTTTCTGGTGTATAGATAGAGATGTTAAAGGCAAAATCTTCCTTTATTTTCAGTATTGACATGATAAGATATTGGATCCTTTCCTGGGCAATTGGCCAGCAGTATTTTTTGCTGGATTGTTAAGAGGATCATCAGTGAGCCTTGTTTCCACAGTGTCACTGGGGTTTTTTTGTGTGCAGTTGGTTGGTTGGATTTTTCCCTCCCTTGAGTGACAAACCTAAATTTGGAAGTTTGTATTCTATTGTCACAAAAATTCTTACCGTGTCCCTGTGTCAGGTGCTCAGTTGATAATCTGAGTTATCCAAGAGTAAAATCTGCTTTTCCCAGTTTATCCTATTTTTAGGCTTGGTCCAATTGAAAACTTTCTTGTGCTTAAGAGACCTGTGTAGACCTTTAAATATAACTTTAAATGATCAAGCTTCATGGCAAAATCAAGTTCTTGTATGTGTCCTGTATTCTTGTGGATATCCCCTTAGTATCTTCTCATCTTAAGTAAAAGATATTTTATTGGTTTTTCTTGCACATCTTTCTTAGGTTTCAGATGGAGCTTTGAGATGCTTTGCTTCATTAGCTGACAGATTCACACGGCGTGGAGTTGACCCAGCCCCATTAGCTAAACATGGATTAACTGAGGAGTTGTTATCTCGCATGGCAGCTGCTGGTGGGACAGCCTCAGGACCATCTTCAGCTTGCAAACCTGGACGGAGTAGCACTGGAGCACCATCTACAGCTGCAGACTCTAAATTAAGTAATCAGGTGTCAACTATTGTAAGCCTGTTATCAACCCTGTGTAGAGGCTCTCCAGTAGTAACACATGTAAGAAATCCTTTTATGCTACAGCTTTTTGTTTTCATGGGGCTTTGTATACTTTCAATATATGCAAGATTTATGTTGCTGTTTTATAGATAGATACATATATATGTATTTATAGATCTTATCTTTTTATAGACATATGTATAGACATATGTGCACACACATGGATGTGTAAGTTGCTTTTAAAGAGGGGAAAAAAGGAAACATTTCATATGGAAATGAAACCCAATTCTGATAGTATTTTCTAAAGCCTTGTATATTTTTTATTGTTCAGACTTTTAATTATTTCCAGGATCTTCTAAGATCTGAACTTCCAGATTCTATAGAAAGTGCGTTGCAGGGTGATGAGAGATGTGTACTGGATACCATGCGGTTAGTAGATCTTCTTTTGGTGCTACTGTTTGAAGGCAGAAAAGCCCTGCCAAAATCTAGTGCTGGATCTACAGGCAGAATCCCAGGATTGCGAAGACTGGATAGTTCTGGGGAACGTTCTCATCGGCAACTGATAGATTGCATCCGCAGTAAAGATACTGATGCACTAATAGATGCAATTGACACAGGAGGTAAGCAAAAAGACTCTGAAAAAGAAAATGAGGTGTTTGCTTTATCTTTGATTTTTATAATCTGAGGTGTCATAACAAGTGCTGGGGTAGTTCATTGAAAATCATTATATAGGAGTTAACTTAGTTAAATACATAGCAGGTGTTGTTAGTAATCATACCTATGCCACCCTTTTTTATTGCAATTAAGAGCATAAATGCTTCTCCAGAATTATTGAGGATGCTTAATTCTTTTAAGACCTGCTTTTTATTTCAAGAATACTGTTGAACTTTAGTTTATAATTGTGGGAACATTAACTATTTTATTTCATTTTATCTTTCAGCTTTTGAAGTAAATTTTATGGATGATGTAGGACAAACTCTTTTAAACTGGGCCTCAGCTTTTGGAACTCAGGAAATGGTAAATTAGATTTATAGACCCTTAAGAAATTTCATTATTTATGTAAAGGAAGATGAAAAAACTATTTTCCTTTTTCTTGTCTAACAGGTAGAATTCCTCTGTGAAAGGGGTGCTGATGTTAACAGAGGTCAGAGGTCATCCTCATTACATTACGCAGCATGTTTTGGAAGACCTCAGGTAGCAAAGGTATGATTTAAACTGACCCTTAAAAAGCATTACCTGCTGACTTTTCATCTTGTTCTTTTCAAAATGTCTTCAATGCAATATGCTGGACACATGCACTGTCAGATATTTACATGTTTTTTACAGTATTTATCAAAACACAAAGCTTTTTCATTATAGAGCAGTACTGAATAAAAATAGTTTATATTAGCTGAACAGATATAAAAAGCACAGAATACTTACAAGCATGAGAATACTGGAGGAGTGATGTATGAACAGCACATGGGCTATTTTGGAAGAAGAAATCCTAATTTCTTTTCATACATAAAAATATTTATTCTCAGACTCTCTTACGACATGGTGCAAATCCTGATTTGAGAGATGAAGATGGGAAAACTCCTCTGGACAAAGCTCGGGAAAGGGGGCACAGTGAAGTAGTAGCTATTCTTCAGTCTCCAGGTGAGTGCAATATTTAAGTCCATAACACCTGCTATAATAGAAATGTTGATATATATTAAGTTATGTAGTTATGTTACTCAGTTAAGGTTATTAAAAAAAAAAGTGATCTACCTTCCTTAACCCAAAAAGTATTCATAAAAACCTTAAGGTGTTGTTAAGTGAGGGGAATTACCAAAGAAATAACTGAGTGAGCATGAGCAGTGCCAGTTGTTCTGCTCTGTTCAGCTGTGGGATCAGGCTGGACTGGGATTTTGTTGTGGATTCAGAGCGTGTCAGCCTTGGTAGCTTCTCTGGTATTCTTTCTTTCTACATGGGAACTGCACTTCCCTGGTCCTGAGATTTCTGGTGCCACAGGTGATACTTGCTATTAAATACTTTTATTCAAGAAGTCATGCACATGTAAATTTTATATTTTTAGGAATGCACGTTCATATTGAGGTACTTGGATGTTAGTAAAGAAAACGGATGTTTTGAAGGAGTTTTTGTTTGATTTGTTGATTTTTGCAATTGAATGTATTGGGGAAAAATTTTTTTCCAGGGGATTGGATGTGTCCTGTCAACAAAGGGGATGAGAAGAAAAAGAAAGATGCAAACAAGGATGAGGAAGAATGTAATGAACCCAAAGGAGATCCAGAAATGGCACCCATATACTTGAAAAGATTATTGCCTGTGTTTGCACAAACATTTCAACAAACTATGTTGCCTTCAATAAGGTAATAATACCATGAGAGACAATTTCTTGCTTTAAAAAGCCAAAGTAAATCTCAAAGTTCAAGTAATGCTAGTGGTAATATATGTTTGAATAGAAATGGTGGTTTGGAAAGTGTCGCAAGAGTGATTTTTACTTAGCATTTTAAGCAGCATTTTTTCCTTTCTGGTGAAGTGATGTGTTGGAAAAAACCTGGTTAGTCATGGGAGAGCAGAGCATACTCTTGACTGTAGCAGCATGATGAAAGAGTGTTATGTTCATGTAGTATGTTGTGTACACTGTGCATTAAGATTTGGTTACAGCTGTTTGTAGCCACTGTAATGAAAGTTGTAATTTAGCAGAGGAAAACTAATAAAATTATATTAAGTTGCATTCACTGAAAAGTGAGCAAGACTAGAAAAAGCTATTTTAAAATGCTTACTTAACAGCGTGTTAACTGGAAAAGATGCTCCTTGTAATTCTGAATTGCAAAAATGTAGTCTAATTTATTACTTAAAAAGGAATACTGTGCATGGCATAATGGTTGTGATGAGTTGCACCTGATCATAACCTCTTAGCCTTTTATACTACAAATATGACATTTATTCTAATCTCTTATTTATGTTCCCAGTGTTTACAGGTCTTTGGGTGAAAATGCAAGATAAGAAAGGCCTCTAGTGGAGACAGACTCCACATGAGCTGATGACAGAAAGCTTAAACTAGGTCATTTTAAATAAAAGAAATAAGAAACTATGTTAACAGTCTGTGTGGGATTAATTGTTGCAGATTGTGCAAAGAAGTAATTGGCTCTCTATTTGAACATTATCTTTATGAATCAGAAAAAATTACGTTTTTGGAAGTCAGTCAAAAAAATTAGTCTATAACCCTACAGGAATGATTTGCTTTTAGATTAATTATGGCTCTTAGTGTGGAAAGCTGCATGATTTAATAGTATGTTTAGAACTAAAAGTTATAGGGATCTCAAAACATGGGAAATATCTGACTAGAGGCTGAATTTGTCACTCTGAGTGTGACAAAGTGTGCAGAAGTGAATTGCCAGCACTGAAAGTGTATAAAGACAGGACATAGAATAGCTTTACCTAGGAAAGGGTTGAGGAGAAAAGTATTTGTCAGACTGATAGTGTTGTAGAATCAAAAAATACCAGAAGTGTACTATTCTTAAAGATAATCTAAGACTTAGTAACAATAACCAATGAGTTATTGTTAGTACCAATAACAAGAACTGAAACGGGTTAAATTTTTTGTGTTTTGAAAACATGCATAGAGTACAAAAGAAGTCCTATCTTGAACCTTTTTGTTGCTTTAATTATTGCTTGCTTTATCACTGTAAAAACCTTTTTTTTCTACCATCTTTTAAAGGAAAGCAAGTCTTGCGCTCATTAGAAAAATGATACATTTTTGTTCTGAAGCACTGCTGAAAGAGGTTTGTGACTCTGATGCTGGCCACAACCTGCCCACAATACTGGTTGAGATAACAGCTACAGTGCTTGATCAAGAGGTAGGAAGAATGAAAGTGTTACTCTTTATGAAATCAGTATGAAAAAAGGTTCCATGTATTTGTTAATAACTAACCCTGAAACTTCTACAGTATCCGTCTTTCACCACATGTGCAGCGTGTAAAGTAACAAGATCTCCTTTGTTATTTTTTTTTCATCCCAATGTATTACAGGATGATGATGATGGCCATTTGTTAGCCTTGCAAATCATAAGGGATTTAGTGGATAAAGGTGGTGATCTTTTTCTAGACCAACTGGCTAGGCTTGGTGTAATTAGTAAAGTGTCAACTTTGGCGGGGCCATCTTCTGATGATGAAAATGAAGAGGAATCTAAACCTGAGAAGGTAAGTGTATGGAATTGATTTATTTGCTTAATTTGTTACTGTAAAACTGACACTTCTAGTAAAATGTTCATTGTTACAAAAATGGCTGGGGCAAGGGAGTTAGAGTATTAAGTGAATGCTCATTTTATGCCACTTGTTTTAATCGTTTTCTTCTCTATCTTAGTTTTCTGTTAACATATTATTATCTGCTAAATTTTCCTATTCATACTTCCTTGTGGTCAACTTGATTTTGTGGCGCTTGATTTTGTCTAGTGTTTGGAAAGTGACTGGTAAACAAAATTAATCCTTCCTAAAGTATTTGTGTCAGAAGTGTATCTCCTTTGCTGTTCATACATTGAATAATTGCAGATGTTTTAGATGTTGTTATCAAATATATCAAATATATTAAAAAAGAAAATAATGTTCTGGTTAATGAAAGCCATAAGTGCATATTGAAGTTATTTATCAATTTCCAAGTCTTGTTGCCAGTCAGATGAACTGAAAGGATAACCGACTTCTTCTGTTACCAATTCAGTTAAATTTATTGCTAAATCTTAAGTGTGTAGTTAAATCTTTTTACTGTGGGGTTTGGGTTGTCTGAGGTTTCTTGGTGGGGGGTGCTGATTTTGTTTTTTGTGGTTAGATATTAGAAGTCATATGGACATGGTCCTAGATAACCAGTCATACATGGCCCTGCCTGAGGAGGGGTGTGGACTAGATGGCTTCCAGAGGTTTCTTCCAACCTCAATCATTTTGTGATTCTTTTCTCACAATTCAAGTTTTGAGCAGTGGTGGATGTTGCAGGCAGTAGACTGTTGTTATTGTTGAGTAGATAAAGCTATATATGAAAGGAAACTTCTAAGAAGTACCTTACTCTATTGAAGAATACTTCTAAGGATATGTTTTACAGGGAGAAGTAGTGTAGTTCCTGTAGTTCCTATAGTTCCTATTTTGGTTTGAATAATTCTTCTCTCCTAAAGAGAGAGAATTTTCTCCTTTTAAAAATGTCTGTGGTTTTTGTGTGTTGGGTTTTGTTTGTTTGGCTTATTTTTCCTTTTTAATAGATTGGGGATTTTCTTGGTTCTCGTTATTGCTTAATACAATATTATTACAGGAGGACGAACCACAGGAGGATGCTAAAGAACTGCAGCAGGGTAAACCGTACCACTGGAGAGACTGGTCAATCATTAGGGGAAGAGACTGCCTGTATATCTGGAGTGATGCTGCAGCCCTGGAGCTTTCTAATGGTAGTAATGGGTGGTTCAGATTTATCTTGGATGGAAAACTGGCCACAATGTATTCCAGTGGGAGCCCTGAAGGAGGATCCGATAGCTCAGGTAGACTTTTTGTATTTCAAGTCCAGGTTAAGTTTTGAGACCATTACTTTTTTTTATATAATTTGATTTGAGCTATTTTGTTTTGCAGGAATTGGCTTACTAAATAGTAAAGGATGTAAACAGGTGGAAGGTGGTCAGTTAATTGTGATGCATTTTATCAGATAGCATGTGGCCATAACTTGACTTTCTTGGTGAATTGTGTTAAGTAAACATCTTGCCAGTAAAAGCGTATTAACTTTTTGTTTTGATTCTTCTCCATGCGTACTTAATTTTTTCACCCCAGTCATTAAAAGCACTTTGTAGTGGCCATCCCAGGAAAAGCAGGTTGAAATGGTGATTTGTTGTTTGCTTCTAGCTAGCAGAATGAATTTGCATGTGTTTGAAGACAAAGTAATGGAAAGTTTCTCACTGAGATTGGGAAACAAATTACAGTGTCTTAATTCTTTGCTGGATAGAGGATAAGGGAACAGACCTTATGCACTGGCAATGCACAGGTGGTTCTGATTTTCTGTACAGAATACACAACTTGTTCTGGATGCAGAAACAACCCTCCTTTTATTGTTTCATCTTTTTTTGCAGCAGTTCATGCATTTATGAACCTGCAGACATAAAATGCTTTGCAATATTACTATGTTTTCAATGAGCCGTTGAGTGAAATAACAGAACATATTATGATTCAGGATGGAAATGAAGTGCTAGTGACTTCATGCATCAAGTTTGGGGCAAGAAGACAAAATGCAATATAGTGTTTCTGATTATAATGTAGCTGGAAACCACTTACAGATTTATTGACTTTTTGGTCAGAAAAGTGTCTTTGCATTCTTATTAATAAGGTTAATGCCTTAAAAGGTAAACAAATCCTGTGTTGAGATACTTGTTTATCATACAATACAATTATAAGAAGATTCATGAAGATAATTTTTTAAATTCTCATAGCCCCTGGATGCCAAGTTTTTTGGTTTTTGCTTCCAAAGGGTCTGGACATGAGGATGAGACTATTTCTGTATAAGATGAGTGGAATGACAACAGCTCAGATGAATTTGGAGTGAAGTGAACTTAGAAGAAGTCAGATTGAGCATTTAAGATGTTACTTTAAATCACTCTTTCAAAAAAGATTGAATAAATTTAATAAGATACCTAGTCTGAATATCATGAGGGAAAGGAGCTAAATGTAGGATTAAATGAGGCTTCTTGCTATATGTAGTCAAATAGACATCTACTAAGATTGCTGATGTTGCAGTGTAATTTGCCTGAACTTTAACCATGAGCTCTAAGCATGTGCAGCAGCCTTTTTTTTACTTAAAAAATTAATATTTGTTAACTAAAATGACTACAGTACAGTATAGACTGGGAATAGTATCTTTAAGTCCTGAACTGTACTATATGTTCTGCTGTCCTGAATCATTACTGATTAATCTCATGGTATACTTTTTAGTAGCTTCACAACTGGCAAGAATATAGAGGATTGTGTAGTAAAATCTGTTAGTGTGTATTGCATGATGAAAGTTGGGGTGGGTGGTCAAGTATAAATACTGTGAACATTTTGGAAGTCTGTACTCACCCCTCTCCACATTAACTCTATACCTGTTTTGTTTGAATTTTTAGAAAAAAAATTCAATGCAAAAATTAAAATTTAATGGTAATTCTGAAGCTTTAAGTAAGTCTCAAAATTCCATCCAAGGGAACCTGAAATTATTCTCAACCACTTAGAAATATGGTACTTTCAGTGCAACATGTTATATAATAAATTTATTAACATTTAATCATGGGAATCTGAAAACAATTAAGAGACTTTTCATCTGGCATATCAAATCTCTCATATTTTTATAAGCCTTCTCTGTGTATGCTATGAAATTTAAGCAATAAAGAATTTTATGCCTTGAGTGCATAATTATTTTTTGCATTATTTTGTATTATAAAAAAGGGCAGATTTAAAAAGCCTAGTGCTTGTCATTGCAACAAAAGGCAACAGCAATAATCTTTAATGTTTCCATTTTTACTTTAAGTGAAGTTTTTGAAAGGTTATGTACTCAGCCTTTTAATGACTAAAATACAAATATATGATTTACTAAAAACTGATATTTTTTGGAATAGTTTTTTTTTAATTTCTTATTTCTGCAAACTTAGAGATTTGAGAAGAGTTCATGCTGGCCATTCTGAGACCCATTTTTGAAAGACTAAAATTTATGCTGAATTTCTTTGATCTTCCTATTATAATTGTAATGAAGAAATAATACATCCAGATTGCATCTTTCAGAAAGAGTTGCATTGTTGCACTGCGGCTTTGGTGCCATCGTAGAATAAATCACTGTTGAAGTACAGAAATACACCACACGGAAATTTAGCACACCCTTAATTTCAAACTTAATTTTGCATTGAATGTACTCAGTTGTTCTGCTCTTGAAAAAAAAAATAAGCTACATAATGATGGAAGCAGTTGTTGGAAAAAAATCAAATTTGTTTCTTTTTAAATAGAAAGTAGGAGTGAGTTCCTTGAGAAGTTGCAGAGAGCTCGAAGCCAAGTAAAACCATCTACCACAAGCCAGCCAATTTTATCAACACCAGGGCCAACTAAACTTACTGTAGGAAACTGGTCACTGACCTGTTTAAAAGAAGGAGAAATTGCTATACACAATTCTGATGGTCAGCAAGCTACAATACTGAAGGAAGACCTGCCAGGCTTTGTGTTTGAATCCAACAGAGGAACAAAGCATTCGTTTACAGCTGAAACTTCTTTGGGTAAGTATGTAGGTATGTGTTATGTGCAGGTAGGAACAAGTGTATATGAGATAGTTTTATTTGTTGTTTTTCAAAGCTACGAGAAAATGCGACTTTTCTAAAATACATGTTGCAGGGTCAGAATTTGTGACTGGCTGGACAGGCAAAAGAGGAAGAAAACTGAAGTCTAAATTGGAGAAGACAAAGCAAAAGGTTGGTGAGCATCTGTAAATGTTATAGTTAGAACTGAGTTTGTTTTGTATTATAATATTCTTAGGCAGGTGTAGTTTCCTCTTAGAAGATTAAAAGCTCTGATTTCAACTAGACACAATTTTATGTGAGGCTTGAAGGGGAAAACATCGATCAGAACAAAGCACTTCTTTGGGTGATTTTCTCCAACAGTCTTTGTAAATTCTGTGCTCCTTTAGAGAAAATGATTTTTTTCAAAAAGTAGGAAAATCCAACCTCCCTGACTTGCATTTGTATATTTCTTCAGGTTTTGTGGTTTGTTTTTTTGTCTTTATGCGACAAGAAAAGATGTTACAATAATACTACAGTTGTGTCAGAGGCATATAATACGTCTGTTCATCTAGGTATTAATTTCAGACTGGATATCGTGACAGGGTGCTGGAAGTGAACAGTCAGCACTGTTATGAGTTGTGGTAGTGAAGCAAAATGAGTAAACACCCTCATTTTAGATATCTTTAAAATTCTTTCACCTCAAAATGAAGGAGAAAGAAGAGGAACTAAGAAATCAAGTGTTAAGCTCTTTACAAAAAACCCACAAAGTAACAGTACATTTTGTGCTCTGCTTAGGCCAAGGGCTCAGGCTAATCTTTAGTTTTGAGCTGTCTTGCAGATTCTAACATTGTAACTGATGTATTCTGTACCTTGGATCTGCAGCACTTAAGGATATATATCTTAGGAAATGTGACGCTAAACTGAAAGTTGGAATATTGTGTGTGAACGATAATAGGTGGGATGATAAAGGCAGTGCTCTCTCTTATACATAAGATTACGCTCTAGATCTCAAGCTTGTGTAATGTATTATTGTAGCACATAGAATGATAATGAAAAGGAAAGATTTTGGGGAAATTTCTTAGAAAAGAAAGATGGTGTTTAATAAGAACTTATTTAATCTATATCTTGTGTGAGCCATGCTTTGTAGAAAGAGTAATTCTTACTATATGAGGGACTGTGTGTGAATTGGTTTAAGGAATGTTGATAGAGCATTCAGAAACTGTATTAAACCTGCTTAGTTTTACATTTTAAAAGATTACCTGATCCATTGTACAGTTCTAAAAGAAAAATGGACAGATTGAGAATCATACCTTTTCCTGCTACCATTTATGCTGTAACTTAATACATGATGGTAAATTTATGTCAATAAGATTTTGTTTATTTCCATTTATTTCTCCTGTACCTTTTTTTTCCTTTCACAACCTTTGCCATTTCATGATGCACATGGCTTTTATTCTTCCCTATTTGTCTGCCTGTTGTGGACTAACTTAAAAAAATGACCAAGGTTACAGTATCTGGGAGTATAGTAACAGTCTCATTATAGGAAGATCTGATTTCTGATTATCAAAATCCATTTGTAGGTACGCACTATGGCAAGAGATTTATATGATGATCATTTTAAAGCAGTTGAAAGTATGCCTCGAGGAGTAGTTGTTACACTGAGGAACATAGCAACACAGTTAGAGTCTGCATGGGAACTTCATGCAAACAGGCAGGTAAGTGTATCTCCTTTATTTTTAATGTGTGACATCAGTGGAAATCAGATAATACACTAGTGTGTTATGATGTGAAGAAGAGTCATAGCACGTATGAATGTGGGGAGTTTTAATGCTTGTATTACCTAGTTAGGTACTATCCTAGGACTTTATTTTTCAACTGAAACAAGTGGACAGATTACTTTGTTTCATGATAATGATGTTTTTGTCTTTCAGTGCATTGAGGGAGAAAATACTTGGAGAGATTTAATGAAGACTGCTCTGGAAAACTTAATTGTACTGTTGAAGGATGAGAATACTATTTCTCCATATGAAATGTGCAGTAGTGGCTTAGTTCAATCGCTGCTGACAGTTTTGAACAATGTGAGTTTATAGGCATAAGTGTTTAAAGAAAAACTTCCTAAAATGAAATTAAGGCATGTGCTGTAATTTAAATATCCCTTATAAATCTGTCTTTTTCCTGTCTTGGTGAAAATTGGGCAGACTTCTTCCAGTTACTGGTCTACCTATTGAAGATAAGCTATCACAATAGATGACTTTAGTTTGAATGAGCCTTTAAAAATCTATGAATCAACTATGTTCAGTTCTAGTGGCTGATGATTAGCTTTTCGCATACAGACTTCAAATCAGGATTTCAGTGTGACTACATAGATGTTTTTGCTTTATAAAAATTAAATAAATTATATTAAATTTAACTTTTTTTCCCTCTTAGAATGTTGATTTGGATGTGAAACAAGACTGTAGTCAGCTGGTGGAGAGGATAAACGTTTTCAAAACAGCATTCAGTGAAAATGAGGATGATGAAAGGTAAAAATAATACCAAACCAAGAAAGTCCCTTTTGAAATTGTGAGGAAGTATGGTATGTGAAAAATAATTTAAAGACAAAGTACCTGTTCTTTCCATTTAATTGGAATAGAAACTTGATCTTAAAAGACAGCATCTAATATTGAAGTAGCAAATGAAAATTTTTCTCTCTAAGGGTCAACGTATAGAACATCTATTGACAAAATAAAGGTGACTTGTTTATCACTTTGCAGAGAAGATTAGTATCTTTCTTACTGTGCTGTAACCATGTGACTACAACAGATACCATCAGTAGAAATAGTGTGCTGAGATAGTTTCCTCAGCTGAGTCCTGTTTTCTGAGATACTGTAGAAATTTTTTCTTTGTTTTGTTTCGTGGTAATATAGTAACTGTTCTCTTTCACAGTCGTCCAGCAGTTGCATTAATTCGGAAATTGATAGCAGTGTTAGAATCTATCGAACGTCTGCCTCTCCACTTGTATGATACACCAGGGTCTACCTATAATCTTCAGGTAAATGCACAGTGATAACGGCGTGTCGCACTGGCTGGTGCACAGCTGACTGTTACAAGTTGCACACCTTGTCTGCAAGAATCACATTTTGTAGATGTGGATAGAATTAGGTAAAGAACAAGCAAATTTTGGCATCTCTTTTCTCTAAGACGTAAATGCATGGCTGGTCCTCTGTCACTTTAACACTGTGAGGTAAAAGTAAATTTTGATTTAAGAGATAATGTGTTTGCTCTTTCTTTTGTCCTGAGGTGGTGTTGTCTTTATGTAGGAACATGCCCTCTAGTTAAAGGACATGTTACTACATTTACAAGATAAAATTATTAGTAAGAACAGAAGATAGGCTTTAAAGGGTCCTGTCTACGGCTCTGTGTTCAACTGGTAATGGCAAGATGCCTGCAGGCTCAGCAGTTTCTTATACAGAAAACTTGGCAGTTTGGCTCAAATATTACTTGTTTTTTCCTAGTTTGTGTGGAGTCTTAATTTTTTCTATTTGAAAGAACAGTTAAGGATTTTGCAACTTTGGTAGGAAAGTTTAAATATTTCTGTTTTCATGTCATGAATTGTCTAGGAAGTAGTTGGAAAAAGTTGCAAAACCACTGTTGCTGTTCAATATTTTTGAAAACAGTTTTCAGCTTCTATATTATTGTATTCACTAGTCAACAGATAAAAGCTATGGAGACATAGGAAAAGTGAGAAGATGTTAGCTGAGTGTGTAACTGACTTGCCCATTGTCATAGTAAAGAATTGTTTGGATAATTGAAAAAGGGTAGTACTAGGAAATTACTTTGTAAAGCATTTCATTAGAATATAGTGCATACCTTAGAGCAACAAAGATACTTGATAGGCCACTAAAACAGTTGTAGTGAAATACCCTGCTTTTATTAAAATTCCAAAACCTAAACAGGAAAGCGTACATTAACATTTAGCTGTTCTTTCAGATCCTGACCAGGCGCTTGAGGTTTCGCTTGGAGCGTGCCTCAGGGGAGACGTCTCTGATAGATCGAACCGGTAGAATGCTAAAGATGGAGCCACTGGCAACTGTTGAATCTCTAGAACAGTATCTCCTGAAAATGGTGAGCTGCATACCACACACAGAGTTCACAGGGACATAGTTATATTCTGCTTCTTTAATATTTGATTTCTTTTCTTTCACATGTAGGTAGCAAAGCAATGGTACGACTTTGATAGAGCTTCATTTGTTTTTGTACGAAAGCTACGAGAAGGCCAGACATTTGTGTTCAGGCATCAACATGATTTTGATGAAAATGGAATTATTTACTGGATTGGAACAAATGCAAAGTGAGTTATTCAAAGCTAGATATTTTAAAATCAGACACAATAAACTGTAATCCATTAGCAGGATGGGGACAAAATTCATAATGAAATCTGTTATTTTTTTAGAAGTGGAAAATATCTTTTTATCAATAGAATTACATTTCTTTTGGATCTACTTAATTAGAAAAATATTAGTCACTTGTGTTGAGAATTTGTTCGTATGATCCCTTAGAAGGTGGAGTGGGGAACTTTGGATCTTTATTTTTGCTTGCCATGATTCTGTTTGGTTTTGTTGGTTTGGGTTTTTTTTCTTTGCTCCAGTGTTTTAAAAAACACAAACATGTTTGGATATCTAAAGTTATGTTATTATCTAAAATTATGTTGATAATTTCAGTGTGTGATAAACTCACTGTTATATGCGATTTACAGTAAATTTCAAATGTTGCTGAAACCAGTTTTTTAAATTTAGGTAATAATTGAACAATATATTTCTCGTTTTAAATACAGAACTGCATATGAGTGGGTAAATCCAGCAGCCTATGGATTGGTAGTGGTCACATCCTCAGAAGGAAGAAATCTGCCTTATGGTCGTTTGGAAGACATCCTGAGCCGTGACAGTTCAGCTCTCAATTGTCACACTAATGATGATAAGAATGCTTGGTTTGCCATAGATCTTGGCCTTTGGGTTATACCATCAGCCTACACATTACGCCATGCTCGAGGTTATGGACGATCTGCTCTCAGAAATTGGGTTTTCCAGGTATCTAAGGATGGACAGAACTGGACTACTTTGTATACTCATGTTGATGACTGTAGTCTCAATGAACCAGGGTATGTCAGTGTATTTTATCACTTTTCATAAAACTGAATGCAGTTAAAAATGTACTTGACTGTAGACTAGTTTAATGTGTACTGTGGTTGTAATAATGTATCTATCTAAAGAAGTGGTAAGTGATACAAATTATCAAGGATGGGCCCCAGCATAAGTGATCCATAGGTGCTCTGTGTGGTTCACATAATGGTATTTATGCTTTTCTATCCCTTTAAATTTTGCCTTTTGTTTTTTGACAAAATCATAACAGTAGCATTCATCCAAAGTTTGCCCTGGTGTTAATAGGTTTATATATCTTGTAATGTGCATACATGATCAGTGTTATGGTTTTGTTTGCTTTGGTACTAAGGTTTTTTGGTTATGCCTCTTTTTTCCTGTTACCTACCAACACTTCTTTCTAATAAACTTCAAGGTCTACAGCAACATGGCCTTTAGATCCTCCAAAAGATGAGAAACAAGGTTGGAGACATGTTAGAATAAAACAGATGGGAAAGAATGCCAGTGGGCAAACACACTACCTCTCCCTGTCGGGGTTTGAACTTTATGGCACTGTGAATGGAGTATGTGAAGATCAGCTGGGTAAGAAAAAGAACATGTATATCCTATTTGCTCCTTTAAAATGCTAATGATAAAAATCAGTGTAAAAAATGTTAGCTTTTGCAGTTGAACTTGCTTAGAAATAAGCTCAAAATTATTCCCCATTCAATACTTTTAAGTGTTTTCAATTTACATTTCTTGTAGGAAAAGCTGCTAAAGAAGCTGAAGCAAATCTGAGAAGGCAGCGACGTCTGGTCCGTTCTCAGGTGTTAAAATACATGGTTCCAGGAGCTCGTGTGATCAGAGGGATTGATTGGAAATGGAGAGATCAGGATGGAAGCCCGCAGGGTGAAGGCACTGTTAC
The DNA here is from genome assembly GCA_016584745.2 of Phylloscopus trochilus trochilus. NCBI lineage: Eukaryota > Metazoa > Chordata > Aves > Passeriformes > Phylloscopidae > Phylloscopus > Phylloscopus trochilus. Next base: position 39,309,801 of record WQNJ02000001.1, on the reverse strand, counting down.
AGGAGAACTGCATAATGGTGAGCACAAATTGCCTGAATTTATAAATGTCTGTTGCGTGATTACATCATGCAGAATGGGTAGCATTGAAGTACTTCCTCTGTAATGCCTTGATAAAGTTGAGAAAAGTTTAAATACTTTGGAGGGAAGAAGCTTAAAATACTACAACTGTTGGGGTCCATTAGTGAAATTCCATTTGAACACATTAAAAAATTCTTGCTGTAAATGAAACTTTCATATGGCTTTGGTTAATTCAAATTTTAAACTGTTACTGAAATATGAAACTGTTACTTAGACATCTGTTACAAACTCTATGAAGGTGACTGATGCAAACTGATAAATTAAGCTTTGGGCCTGCAAGATCTATAATTACCTTCTTCATCTCTTCTAGCTGAGCATTTGCAATATATTTCTTGACTTTTGTTATATCCTATACCTTTCCTACCTTGCAAGCTTCTTTGGGATCAAGTTTTTGTTTTTTAGTTAAAGCATGAAAATTTATTAACTTGAGGAGCAAAGTAAAAGCCTGCAACTGCCAGGAAAGTCAGTACTCAAGAAGTTAAGTTATTGAGGAGGTTCCAGGAGAGGTGGTAATCTTGTCAGCTGAATATGCTGTCCACCATTTCCCTTCTCTTCCCCTGATTTTGAGGTATATAAGGCTTGCCTTGTTTCTGAAGCACCTTCAGCCACTTTTAGATTCGTTTTTAGCTAGACTTGAAAGTTTCTTCTAGTTTGTTAAGTTGCCAGCTCTCAAACATGGAGAAATCTCCAAAGTCCAATCCCTTAAAATTATTTGAAACTGAACTTTATTGAAGCTGTTCAGTACAGCTTGTGAGGAAGTCTTCCATCAGCCATATATTTTTCTTACCAGATGCAACAGTATCCATAGCTATATTGTAACTGAAGACTTTAGGTATTATTGGTGAGTAGTATTCTACCAACCAAATCAGTGGTTTTGTTCCTATGTTCCGGTAACACTTTGCCATTTAATGATAGGTGAAATTGAGGTTTGTTTATCAAATGCTGATTCCAAACCATCTCATTCCTGTCACATCCTTCTTTCATACAGAATTTCAGAAGTAGTATCTAATTTACTTTTTTGGTGGTTGTTCACAAGTGTAGACAAATGCTGAGGTTTTTTAGGCCTGTAATGATGGAGCAATACAACTTTGAGTACATAATATGTACTTAAAACTTGTTCAGATTTAAAACTGCTTGTAATCAATACTTTAGGGAAAAGAACTACACAAAACAAAATGAGTTATTTAGTATGCTTTGAAAAAAATACCTGGTTCAGATATCCATAAAGGGGAAAAATTATACTGTTGAACCACAGTATGAAACTTTATTTTGTATTTGATATAAAAGGCAAATAAATAATAGAAGAAAAAAAAATTCAATTTGCTTCACAACTTTACCCTTCAAAGGTTTTGTGACATGAAGCCACTCAACTATAGCTCATGAAGAAAGAATAAAATAATAATAACATGATCTAAACCTGCTCATTTGAGGATGAGATGTCTAGTTATCATATCTGAAAACTTTATCCATTTTTAACTACTTTTCCTCCAGAGTGATATTTGTAAATAGCAAATTGCCTGTGATCATTGTTTCGGTCTAGGAGTGGTGACTTTTGGATAGTTAAAAGCTGAATGTGCACATGACTGTAATAAAAAGAATATTTTACTTTATATTAGTTCTTTTCTGTTTTAATGAAGAAAAATACGTGTGTATTTGGACCTGATATTTGTTTTGACTTTGTCTGAGATTGCAGAAGATTACTAAGCTTTAGAGATTCCATTTTTGGATGAAATGTGTATCAACTGAAGTAGTTACACCAATATTTGTTGCAGTTAAGATACAGTGAGAAATACTAGAAGGAATTTTTAGGTGACTCTTAGATTGTGGTACATTACAAGCCAAGTAAAAATAAATCATTTTGCCCCCATTTTTGTCCTAGTTAGCTAAATTTTGTATGTTACCCTCATTATTGCAGATTTATTATATTTAGCTGTTTAAAAGTTTTGCTACTCAAAATAATAAAGGAACTGAAGAGTAGCATCTCTTTGGATTTTTGTTCTGGTCCCAAGATAGTTTTTTTTTCTATGAAACGTTTCTCTTTGCAACCCTGAAATTTTACTTGACGCAGCCCTTACCTGATTCCCATAAATTTTTTTTTTATTAATAAGGAATGTTGGAGTATGTGTAACTTACTGAACTAAAAAGCTGTGTATCACTAAATTACTTCTTTCAATTTAAGAATAAGAACTCTCAAACAAAGCAGTTTTATGATTTCTCTTCTGTTGAGTAAACATGCTTACCCATAAGCATCCAACAAAGAAAAAAGGTTTTTGAATGTCCTTGTAATAATTACAGCTTCTTGACAGATGCAGTAAAGTTATGATATGTTTTAATATACATTTTTGTTACTAGAGAATCCAGTTTTGATAGATGCTAAAAAAAATTTGAGAGTTTCTTGTAGGTCAGGTCCCTTCCTGGAGGAAACTTTATTTTTGCTGGATTCTGTGACCCAGAAGATTAAGACTGCAAGAACAAACAGCCTCTAAATTGACAACATTTCAAAATGCTAAATTGTTTAGATTTAAACACTTCCTTTTTAATTGGCGTTAAGGGTTACTTAGCGATTTCATTGATTCAGACATACAGCCCTTATTGAGAAGCTGATCCCACATTGTGGAGCTACTGTCTGACACGCCTCCTGTCTGCTTTCTGCTGGATCTCACAAACTCCTGTCCCTTTCCAGGCTGGATTGATGTCACCTGGGATGCTGGTGGCTCTAACTCTTACCGTATGGGCGCAGAAGGAAAGTTTGACCTCAAGCTTGCACCAGGGTACGACCCTGATTCAGCGGCATCACCCAAACCTGTTTCATCCACTGTTTCAGGCACAACGCAGTCATGGAGCAGCTTGGTGAAAAACAACTGTCCAGACAAGACGACTGCTGCTGCAGGCTCCTCAAGTAGAAAAGGAAGCAGCAGTTCTGTGTGTAGCGTGGCAAGTAGCAGCGACATCAGCTTGGGTTCGACCAAAATGGAGCGGAGATCAGAAAGTGTATTGGAACAAAATATAGTTCCAGGCACTGACGTCCATGAACCAATTGTTGTTCTGTCTTCCGCTGATAGCGTGCCTCAGGCTGACATAGGGTCATCTTCCAGTGCGAGCACCAGCACCTTAACAGCGGACATGGGAAACGAGAATGCAGAGAGGAAGTTAGGTCCTGATAACTCAATACGTACTCCTGGGGAGTCCAGTGCTATATCCATGGGCATTGTTAGCGTAAGCTCTCCCGATGTGAGTTCAGTCTCCGAACTGACCAATAAAGAAGCAGCTTCCCAACGACCCCTGAGCTCTTCAGCGAGTAACAGACTCTCAGTCAGTTCTTTGTTGGCTGCTGGGGCACCCATGAGCTCCAGTGCAAGTGTTCCGAACTTATCATCTCGAGAAACTTCTAGCTTGGAGTCCTTTGTACGAAGAGTGGCAAACATAGCACGTACCAATGCCACAAACAACATGAATTTAAGCCGGAGTAGCAGTGATAACAATACTAATACTTTGGGAAGAAATGTTGTGAGTACTGCAAGTAAGTAAGCTATTTTTATTTTTAGTTGAGGATTTGTTGTTTCTTTGGCTTTTGTTACACTTGAGTTTGGATTGTGTTGGCCTAATAGAGAAATGTACTTAGAACAGCTTTGACCTTCTGTATACCTGTAGAACTCATGAAGGACTCACAGAGTTACTGTCAGCTGAAGTGTTACATCGCCCTGTGATGTCAGATCACAGGTACCCATCAACTAGAAAGAAATTTGAAACTAATGATTGAAATTCATTTTGATGATATGTTTAAGAAGAGAGTATGGTTTAGACAGAGAGGATGGAAGTCTAGCAACAGTAGCTAATGTCAGGTACTTAGGCTTCCTGATCTGTGTAGGTTTTGCATATTTCTGTTATTTTTTCATTTTCCTCAGGACGGGCAGTTTGTGCATATTGTGAAGTGGCTGAGCATAGGAGCTAAGAACAGTACAAAGGAAAAGGAATTATGGTATAATGGAATGTTAGCAGATTCCTGATTCTGTCAGGCTGCATAACATAATCTAATACTGAGTGTTTTCTAGAGGTGGTACGGTAATTAAGGCTTAGTTTTGTTGAACTGTTCAGGCATATTAAATGTAAGGAAGTTTGTAGTTAACAGTGTTTTAAATGACATTATGTACATGCTTTAACGTTTGCATGTTCTCAGTTTATATGTAGGAGCAAGGTAAGTTGTAAACCTGCTTATTGTGAGTTCACTCTTTATTGAGCATGCTCCCATCAAAGTTGTTACTTGTTAGGTATTTTGTTCTCTGGTGGTGATAGTATTTTAAATAGAGAACTGCATTTCATGGTGTAGGCAAGTTAGAAAAAATGAAATTACCCAAGCTAGAAAAAAGCGTAACTTTATTGTTAAACTTTGGTGCTTCTCGAGATTATCAGTGAAGCTGGTGAAGGGTCTGGAGCAGCTGAGGGTTGTTTAGCCTGGAGAAAAGGAGGCTCAGGAGAGAGATTATTGCTCTCTACAACTACCTGAAAGAGGTTGTAGTGAGGTGGGGGGCAGCCTCTTTTTGCAGATAGGAAGTGGCAGGGGAGGTTTAGATTAGATACTAGGAAAAATTTCTTCATTGAAAGGGTGGTCAAGCACTGGAATGGGTAGCTCAGGGAAGTGGAATCACCATCCCTAAAAGAGCTCAGAAGTTGTATAGAAGTGGCAGCTGGAAAGATGGTTTAGCAGTTAGTGTGGCAGCACTGAGCTAACATCTGGACTCAGTCTTTGAGGTCTCTTCCAACCTTAACAACTCTGTGACTCTATCCTTCCTTATTTAGAAATGTGGTGTTTGCTTTTAGCGTTTTAAAATATTTTTAAATACTGAATGCTTTCTTTTTGACAGGGAGATTTTTTTTGAATGTATCCTTACATTCATGTTGTGATACTGGGGATGGGGGTGAAGTCTTTTGCATTCTTCTTGCAATAAGAATGTAAATAAGATACTCAAAGAGAACTTTCCAGTAATTGATCCTCTTATAGACAGATAGTGGCTCTGGTTCTGAAGTAGTTTTATATTGAGGGGAGAGAACTTAAGAGGCAACTTAAAAATTTAAATCTGTGATAAAAATAGTCACACTTCATATTGTCCTTCATGTAGGAATTATTTTGGTTTATACTTTTTATATGAATAGAAACTGTAAATGGTAACTTGTGTTTCTAAGAAAGATCAAATACTAAATTTGAGCAATCTCACCAGAATTCAATTAGAGCATTGTAAAAAGCTTGATTTTTAATTTTTTTTTTTATTTTTTGGGTTTTTTAGCCTGTTCAGGTTAAAAAAACCCAACCAACTGAACTAAAGATCAACCAAACCAAACAAGAACCCCCCACCATCAAACGAACCACCCACAACAACCCAACACCCCAAAAGTCTAGACTGAAATCATCATTAGTGAGTTCAGTCTTTCAGGACTTTCTGTACTGGTTGCCTTAAAATATCAGTATTTGCCGGAAGCTAAATGGTGTCTAGAGTAGCCAGTTTCCATTTGCTCTTGAATTCAGAGCAAATGAAATGCTGATGGTTAATGGCTTTTTCTGTTTGCTGTAACAGCAAAGAGTTTGCTGTTATTAATTAGCAGAGGGTAAAAGATGTGAATACTCAGCAACTTATTTTTAAGCTCTTGAACAGCAAAAGAAAAACTCTTTGGTTTTTAATTTCCCTGCTTTCATAGAGAAGTACATAAACTTATTAACAACCCTAAATTTAAAATTTGCACTTTCCCTCATTGGTATAGTATTATTTCACTCCCCACTCCCACGTGTACCCCCCAGTATTATTATATTTTTATTTGCAAAATGTTAGCTATGTTCTTAAGGGCAGGGATGTGTGTAGTAACTGTATGTAACAGAGAGGGTAAGCAGAGACAGTAACATTTGTTTTTCACAAAAGCTACCAAATTCACTTAGGGGGAGAAGCTTTGTATCCTTCTTTCAGGGTAGTAACCTTTGCAAACTTTGGTAATAATTATATGAAATGCAGAGGTGGTGTTTGTTTGTTTGTTTGTTTGTTTGTTTGTTTTAAGAAAGCAATTTCTCAGTTCATATAAATGGCAATAACGAAAATTTTTCTTTTAAAACTCAAAAACTTGCACTCGATGAAGTTCAGAAAAAGTGGATTGAAAAACCTAAGGCTTAAATTCTTAGTATAGATGACCCCTCAACTTTTTCTCTCCAAACTTGTGATTGATCTCGTTGTTTAAAGATGTGTGAGAACATGTTTTGCAGATTGGGATATAAGTATGTATTTGCACATAGGGATAACTTATATTCAGTTATGTATACTATATGAAGCTGTTTTTATTGAGTTTACCATGAATTCAGTTTTGTTTCAGCTGTTCACTAAAATGCATTTACTGTTTTATTTGAATGTACAGTAAAGTAACTTTTTAGTTGTTGTTTGCTTATTCTGAAAATTATAAATCATCCAACATAAGTCATACGTTTCACAGTACTGTCAATTCAAGCTTGTTGGTTATGATGAACATATCTTTTTGTAGTTGTGTGAAAAATAACAAGTCAGAGCTGATTTAAGAACCTTAGAAAAATGCACAATAATCACAAGTTTCATGTTTGTTCTATGTTCTGTTCCCAATTCGCTTATATATAATTAACTTGTTTGCACTATATAATATTGTAATTTAGATACTAAATTTCATTTTAGGCTTAAAGACAGATCACAATGTTGGAGTAACAGATTTCAGAAATTCTTTACATATGTTGAAAATGAAATTAAGTAATTTCAGATTTATAGTGGGATTTTGGGGATTTATTTGATAAAATTATTTATTTTAAGTGTTTGCAAGGAAATAAGCTCAGAAGTGGGCATCTATGTTGTAAGGTGCACTTTTACATGGGGAAACTCTTCCCCTTTATAGTCTGTTGTTCTTTATTATAAAATAACACACTGATGATTTTTCAACCCCAAATATATTTTTCAATGCAGGAGTCATGCATGTAAGTTGTACTCTTCAAGTCATCAAATCATTTATTTTATCTTACCATATCTTTATCTATAGCTTCTCCTCTTATGGGTGCCCAAAGTTTTCCTAATCTGACTACAACTGGTACCACATCAACAGTGACCATGTCTACATCCAGTGTTACTAGCAGCAGCAATGTAGCTACAGCAACTACAGTTTTATCTGTTGGTCAGTCGCTTAGTAATACTCTAACTACTAGCCTAACATCAACATCTAGTGAGAGCGATACAGGGCAGGAGGCAGAATATTCTTTATATGGTAAGTTTAATTTTTAAATGAACATAAGCATTAGACTTCCCATTAATGACTTTTCCTTTTATCCCATTGTTATGATTTTCTCATATTTACTGAAAAGTATTTGAAAGTTGAGCTGTTTGTCTGTTGCTAGTTCTGTAAGGCAGTAAGTAAAATGTTAACGTAGTAGTATTTCCTTATGTTTTCAAATCTTTATTTTCAGCAGTTTCTATCCCATATTACTATTATTTATGGTATAGTTTATCTAAGCACTTGAATATTTTCCCTCATCAAGTTTAGATCCTAATGTAGTTTGCATATGTACTTCTAATTACAATCAAAATATTTTTTGTTTTGTTGTGTAGGCATGTTACATGCACAGTCTGATGTACCTTGTGTTACTCTGATTGAAAAGCATCCACCATTAGGCACATTAGCTTAAAATAGCTTCCAGGTATCTCAGTACTCTAATAGTAATTGCAAAAAATTGGAAAAAACACAAAAATTGACCAGAAGAATTAAATTATGTGATTTGACAAACAGATCTGGAGTTGTGTGGACACTATATGCTAGAAACAGACTTTAGGACAGAGGGTACTTGAGGCTCATGAATACAGTGATAGAGGATTTAGATAATTCGGTCAGTAATACATAGGAATCATGCTGATAAAATGAAGTCAGGAAAAACCTGGGTTGGATATGGGAAAATACTTCTTAATGTAAAGTTTATTGAACTGTGAGATATTCTTGAAAGAAAGATACTTGATTTATTTAAAATATTGTTGGGTTAAAAATGTGTTCTATTTTGTTGCCTATTGAAATTGCTTGAAAAATTTCTGGTCATTTCAATGGGTATTGGAATTGAACTGCTTAGAGGCAGTTGATTAATATATCTGCATATACCATTTCCCTTTACTCTTTTAATTAAGTCTAATTTGATATTTTGAGTGACAAGTCTTAAAATACATCACAAACAACTGAGCAAGTAGAGTGCATTCAACTATCAGTAGGGGTTGTAGCAAAAATACAAAGGGTATTTGGGTGGTACAGATGGTTTCTATGTGCATAGAAAAATGTACAAGTTCAACACTTCATCCCAGTCCACCTGGATTGCTGTGAACTTCTTTTCTGGTTTTGGGAGGTTGTTTCTTAAGTCTTAGTATTAAGTGAGTGAAATGGAACCTTGCGTTCCATTTCTTGTTACTGTAATTAATAAGCAATTGAATCTCTATAATATCACTCTTAAATGTTTAGCTTATATGTCCTTTACATTATAAATTAAGGTCTAAACCACGTATTTCTAGTGGAAATTACGTCACTCACCTGTTTTTAAATTATTGAGACATAGAAACAGATAATATGCATCTGTGCACCATTTTCTGGTGTTCTTTTGCAATCTAAAATAAGTGTAATTATAAAGTGTTATAATCAAACGAGAAACAGATCACTCTTTCTGATCACTATTGATTGTACCAATAGTAAATGCTTCTATAGTTATGCTGTTGACTAGATCAATGGACTTTTTAACAGGTGTATGATTTTGTCACAGCTTTTATTCCTATTATGCAATAAGCAATGTTTTATTTTTCTTTTTCTGATTTAAGTTTAAGTGAGATTTGTTTTTTCACTCTTCCCAATGCTTCTGTTCTTTTGTTAAAAATTCTGCTTTAAAAGTTACTGTCTTTTGTTCTGTATGTAAATATATATATGTGTGTTATAGATTTTCTTGATAGCTGCCGAGCTAGTACTCTGTTGGCAGAGTTAGATGATGATGAGGATCTACCTGAACCAGATGAAGAAGATGATGAAAATGAGGATGATAACCAAGAAGATCAAGAATATGAAGAAGTTATGGTATAGTATAGTTAGCGTTGATGATATCTTAATTGACTAACACCTACTTTAAAAATCCACAGAGTTTTTGGGCAGTAGGAAGTCCTAGCTACAATATCTCCATTAGTTAAAACAAATTTATTTCGATTTATTTAGTTTCTTGCATGTAGTCAAAAACACAAGAAAAGTGTTTTTAAACACCAGCATACCCAAGACCTTAGAGGTCAGAATGAATGTCTTAAAACCAGGCTGGGAACGAGTTGACAGACAGTAGAAATGATGGGTCACTAGTTCACAGGCTGATGAAATGGTATAACTGGATACACTGCTGCATTTTGTAATGATTGAGTTCTGGGATGTGTTTAACTGTAGGCCTGTATGAAGAATAATAGAAACTCAGATACATGACTAAGCATCTTGTTTCACCTTCTGCACAAGATACAAAGTCAGGAAAAAAAAACAAGCCAGTGCAAATTAAGTGTGTCTGCATTGTAAACAGTAACTTTAGTTTGTAGAATGTTGACTGGTTTTAAAAAATTATTAAATGGAGTTACCATTGTTGCTCATGGGAAGTAGCAGAAATAGCTAAAATAGACTTTGCTTTAGATTACGTAGCAAGAAGCAGGTCTGGAAAAGAAAATTTTCCTTTCTTGGGTTCCAGTACTGTTCCCATGCAATTCTTCTTAATGAGAAGTTGAACAGATTAAAAGCTTGTAGAAAATTCATAACCAATTAATACTTGTTAAAGCTTTTTGAAAATTAGCTTTTTTTCCCCACCAAAATAGTTCAAGTATTTTGATACTTGATTTAATCTCTGGATAAAAGGTGTATACATTGTCTATCAATATATGTATACACTTTGGAAAAAAGTGCTTCTTGTTTTCAAAAAAATGTTTGTTTTGATGTCATTGGATATATTACCAATACCTCTGGTATTGCAAAGTTTGTGGAATACACAAAACATCTACACCAAGTTTGCTGGTCTACAGTACTCTGTATTGTCCTATGTTCTGGTGTTTCATGGAAAGCTTAATTCTTTCCAGAAACTATAAATATACCCGTGCCAGCTTTGATTTATTTTATGCTGATTTTATAGACAGAATTAACATAATGAAGACATAATGAAATGACGGAATGGGTAAGGTTGACAAGAACCACAGTGGATCATTTGGTCCATCCTCCTTGCTCAATCAGGGTCATCCTAGAGCACATGGCACAGGATTGTGTCTTGATGGTTCTTGAATATCTCCAGGTTGACACACAGCCTGTCTCAGTGTGTGTTAACTCACAGCAAAATTCTTCCTCATGTTCAGGTGGAACTTCCTGTGCGTCGGTTTCTGTCTCTTGTCCTATTGCTGGCTCCACTGAGAAGAGCCTGGATCCATCTTTTTGGCACTGTCTCATCAGATACTGGCAGGCATTGATGAGGTCCCCTGTCTTTTGCCTCTTCTTGAGGCTGAACAAGCCCAGCTCCCCCAGGGTTTCCTTTTAAGAGAGATTCTCCAGTCCCTTAGTCATATTTGTGGCTTCCGTGAGTCCTCTTCAGGAGCTTCATGTTTCTCCTGACTGAGGAGCCCAGAATTAGTTACAGCACTCCAGATGCAGCCTTACCAGAGCTGAGTAGAGTTGCAGTTTAGTTTGTGATTGCTGTATTTATGAACTCTCAATTTTTTAATCAAATAATTCTCTTTACCAGAATCAAAAAAACAACTAGGGTTTTGGGGTTTGTTTGTTTCTTAGGAAGAAGAGGAGTATGAAACCAAAGGAGGCCGTAGAAGAACATGGGATGATGATTATGTATTGAAACGACAGTTTTCTGCTTTGGTTCCTGCTTTTGACCCAAGACCTGGTCGTACTAATGTGCAACAGACAACTGACCTAGAAATCCCTCCACCAGGTATGCTGACAAAATACGTGATGCTCAATCTGGCTTTAGGGTGGAGATTCACTGTTAAGGGCCCACTGGATCTGGGGATGCTATCGTTGTTAATCAGTACAACATGCTCTTGTGGCTGTGTGGCTTTTCTCTGTTTGAATGAGAGTTTCACCTACCTCTGCAGCTCTAAGCATTATTGAGGGAAAGGTAAATTAAGTACTGTGTAAAAATAAGCAATTTTGGGAATTTAACTAGGATCATCTCTTGCCATGATAAATAATAAAATCTCTTGGTATGTTAAAGATGTGATAAAGATGCCTGGTTTGACCTGCAGGGACTTAACTGTGTTAAAGCTACTCAGAATAGATTTGATTGGAGAGGATGTGCTGAAACAGTGCAAAGCTGTGGCAGGGACAAGGTAATGCAGTGGTGGATCAGTGTGTATGGTTATCAACACAATGCCTGATCTTGATCCTTAGTTCATTCTTCAGCACTGTGGATGTACTCAATGTTCATTGCAGAGAGGAGTAAGTAGGTTTTAGCATTTGTGGAAATAAGCCACTGCTTATTTTGAAGAATTGGAAGAAAGGTACTGTGTAGGAGAGGAAAAATGTATGTGCTGTGATAGTATCTAAGATGTTACCAAGATATAGGAATGAGTAGGGTTTTCAGAAATTCCTGTTAATTTTATTCCCATAAAGAGATGGTTCAGTCATAATTCAGTTCTTAGTTAAAACTCTGTCATTTCTTTGGCATGTGTGCAGTAAGTCATGACACTTCCTTATTGAACCATGTTATTGACGTTTAAGCCACCTTGTCATGCATTATATATTTTATGTTAAGGGTTCTCAAATGATTTTTGCAGGTACACCTCATTCAGAGCTCTTGGAAGAGGTTGAGAGCATGCCTTCGCCACGTTTGGCACTTACCTTGAAAGTTTCGGGTCTTGGAACAACTCGAGAAGTAGAACTGCCCCTAACAAACTTTCGATCTACCATCTTTTACTACGTACAGAAATTGTTACAGCTTTCCTGTAATGGCAGCGTGAAATCTGACAAACTTAGACGTATTTGGGAGCCAACTTACACGTAAGCTCACCAGTTCATTATTCTGTGTAGAGAACACTGTGACTGATTAGGAAAAGCATGTTAATTTTTTAACTCATCCTCTGTAATAAGCAATGCTAGAATTAGATTTTTTGGTTTTTATGTCAGGATGTTATTACTTCTTTTAAAACTATGGCTGTGCCTGCAAAACCAAGAAAAAAAAATCATAACCCTTAGGGATCTGCTTGGAAAAATCCCATGGGGTTATAGTCCTGGTGAAAAGAGAAGTCCAGGAGAGTTGATTGATTTTTTTTCAAGGATCACTTTCTCCAGACTTAAGAACAGTCCATCCTAATATGTAGGAAGTCAGGCAGAGTCAATAGGAGACCTGTCTGGAGGAACAAAATAGCATGAAGGGGAAGCATGCAAGGAGTGGAAGAAGGGTCAAGGAGGATCTAGAAGGAATCCTAGTTGTCCAAACTTGAAGGCAGATCATTAGGAAAGCCAGAGCACATCTGGAATTGAATCTGGTGATATGTGAATGGCAAAAGGTTAGTGGACACTTACTCAACATACAAGTCCAGGGGACCCAATGGAATGTACCCACAGGAGCTGGCCATTCTCTGTTGTATTTGGAAGGTCATGAGGATTGGGAGATACTTCTGAGGACTGGAGAAAGGAGGAGTCATTCCTGCCTCCCATAAAGACAGGAAAGATCTAGGGAACTACAAACTGGTCACTCTTTCATCCCTGGAAAGGTGATGGAGGTAGTCCTGGAAACCATTTTCAAACGATGAAGGATAAAAAGGTGGTTGGAAGTAGGTGGCATAGATTTGTGAAGAGAAAACCATGCTTAACTAGCCTTATGGTCTTCTACTATATGCCTAGCTCAGTGGCTGAGAAGAAAGCAGCACATATTACTTTCCTCAGCTTTAGGAAGGCTTTCAACCCATTCTCTCTCACTGACAAAATTAGAAAGCATGGAGTAGATAGTGTCTGAAAAATGCCTGAACTGCTGGGCTCAGATGGTTGTGATCCTTGGTGTAAAGGCCAGCTGGTGCACCCCAAGGGGTTTAAACTGTTAAGGACTGTTTAAACATCTACATTAGTGGACCATATGATGGAACAGAGCAGACCCTCACCTTCCAAGCAAGACAAAACTGGGGAGGAGTGACTGTTGGACCAGATGGTTGTGCTGCTATTCTAAGAGACTTCATCATGTTGGAGAAATGAGGAGGAGACTAGGGCTTTGTGACATTTCACAAAGGGAGATGTGAAGTCTATCAGCTGGGGAAAAGTAACTCGTGTGTGCTGGTTCAGGCTGGGGGCCAGCTGGCTGGAAAGGAGGTTGGTGAAAAAGGCCCTGAGGGGCCAGGTGGACACAAAGTTGAACATGAGCCAGCTTATGGACCCGATAGCAAAGAAGGTCAGCAGCACCCTGGGCTGCATTAGGAAGGTTGAGGGAGGTGATAATGCCCAGCTGCTCAGCACTGGTGAGATACACCTTCAAGACTATGTCCCAGTTCAGAGCTCCTCGGTACCAGAGACATGAACACTGGAGTGAGTCTAGCAAGGGGCTGCCAGGAGGATTAAATGGTTGATTGCTTCTGTTGTACAAAGAAGAGCATGAGAGATCTGGATCTGTCTAGCCTGGGCTTTTACCAATGTGTATGAATACCTGATGGAGGACCTAGAGAAGCCAGACTGAGGACTTTTCTTTGTTGCAGCATGTGAAAGGACAGGAAGAAAAAGGGGCTCAAACTGAAATACAGGAAATTCTATTTAAACATGATACTTGAGGGCCCTTCCTACCTCACCTAGTCTCTCAAGGTTAATTTGACCTTACTAGCTTTATTGTAATAGACAGAAATTGTAAGACTCTATGATGGGGAGTGTTTTCCATTTACTACCCAAATGTAACTTCTGTCGTACTAGAAGAATAATGTGAAAGCGACAACTGCAGTAAGGAGTGGTGCAGTATTTTTAACTGTAGTTCAGATTTCATCAGTGCTTGTGTGTTGCACCTATTTTCTGAGTTGCCTTCTGTCAAAAATTGCCTGCTATAGCAAACTATTTTCTAGTTAGAAAGCATGAGAAATAGTTGTAAATGTGCCTATCTTCTAAGTTAATGCACAGCAAGCTTCCCTGGGACTTCAAAATTTTTCAGAGTTGGTGCATGTGTAGTGAAAAATCTAAAGTTGGTTTGGGAAATTGGCACGGTGAAGGTTGTTTGATTAGTCAAGTCTCACTTAAGGAAACATTAATAAATACTTCACAAGATACCAACATCATGAAAATAAAGCTTAAGAACTTTGCTGCATCAGGGTATCTCAGATGTCCTGTGCAGCAAAGAGCAGCTGCTGTTGCTGTTTTACATATTATCTAAATGTCACTGATAGCTAAAAAAGTCAAATGTACAACCTCATTATTTAGAGGATGTGCTATGAGTGTGAAATATTAACTTATTGTTTTGATGTCTAGAATCATGTACAGAGAAATGAAGGATTCTGATAAAGAGAAAGAAAGTGGAAAAATGGTAAGACCTACTTCTGTGCCTTTGTGTTTTATGGCTGTGTCAATAAAAGCAAAAGAAATATTATTGCAGTTTTTGAAATGCTACATTAAAAAGAACTAACAGTTTTCAATTACTTAAAGAATATTAGTGAGTGTATTTGTAAATGCATGCTCCTTTAAAAAAAGACATTATCTATTGCATGTGAAATCTTAAAGACTTTACAATCAGGAAAAACCAACATTTGGTGGTTCCTGTTGTAGGGTTGCTGGTCAGTAGAGCATGTGGAGCAGTACCTTGGCACTGATGAATTACCAAAGAATGACTTGATAACCTACCTGCAGAAGAATGCAGACTCAGCTTTCCTGCGCCACTGGAAATTAACCGGCACTAATAAAAGTATTAGGAAAAACAGAAATTGTTCCCAGCTCATAGCTGCCTACAAGGTATATGTCTGCATCCAACCTTTTTTTTATTATGAATGGCTGTGTGCTTTGTTTTGCAGCTTTAAAGATTATTGTGGAGGGAGAGCCACGGTATTTATAGGGAAGTTGAATGTTCAAAAGTCAGTTTCGAGTTTAGGTTTTGCTGCTCCTGCCTTTTTATTTTAATGTCTTCTGTTAAACGTAGTTGTGTTAAAATGCATTTGAATCATGATTTGCACCATGCACAATTTGATTAAGTTTGAACACAGTAACTGTTTTGATTTTTTTCAAATCAGCTTGGAATACAGTCCTAACAGCAACAAAAGCAGTTTTCATTCTTAACCATTTTTTTTACAGGATTTTTGTGAACATGGATCCAAATCTGGATTGAGTCAAGGGGCCATTTCTACTCTTCAAAATGCTGATATCCTTAGTTTGGCCAAGGAGCAACCCCAGGCCAAAGCTGGCAGCGGACAGAACTCCTGTGGAGTAGAAGATGTGCTGCAGTTACTTAGAATTTTGTATATAGTTGCCAGTGACCCTTACGCAGCACGGACTTCTCAAGAAGGTAACTTAGTTATTTTGCAAAACTTCTAAAATTTTTTAATGAAGAAAAAGATAAAGTAAAAGTTTTCTCTTGATTATTTTCAGAAGGAGATGAGCATCCTCAGTTTAACTTTCCACCAGATGAATTCACAAGTAAAAAAATTACTACAAAGATTCTGCAACAGATTGAGGTATTACACTAATACATTATATGCAGTGTATTTATGTAGTATTGTTTTTAGGACTCAGTTTTCCTTGTCCTTACCTTGATTGTTTGAAATCATTGGTTTTTAGCCATTTTTGATTTTTGAGTTGTTTCATACATATTTTCTTCCTTATATTTTGAATTAGTAAATTCTGTGGGAACAGACTAGTCTGAATAAAACCATGCAGTTTGTTTTTGTACAAAGCATACAAAACTTTTTTACTTGATATATTTTGGCTATGAATAATTATAACCTTATTTCTGTACCAGACATCAATGTTACAATGTAACGTGTGTACATCTGCCCAATGACAATGTAAAAAAGACAATCGGTGTTGTTAGGGTTCACAGACATTTTATTACTCATGCATTCTACATAAAGCTTTCAAAAATAGCATTTAGAAAACATCCTATTGGTACCACATTAGTTAGATACATTAACAGGAAAACTTCAGGATGTAGTTCTTCAGCAGAACGATGTTTTGTTCAACAAAGATTAAAGAAGATTCTCAGCTTAATTAGTCCTTGTGTGCTCCTTGAGGTTTGAGGTTTTGTTTTTACAGTCACATTATCCTAATTATTTGTTTTAAAAAACTTTCAATTTTTCATTTTCTTTCAAAGACTGTTCTGGCACCATGAACATCCTTGTTGTAATACTTTCTGTAGTATAATATACTGTAATTGTATTTCAGAAGGGACTGTAATAATATTTCAAGGGGATAATTTTCTGCCATCAAGTTTCTTTCATGTCTTCTGATATTGAAATGGTAATATCTTATTTCTTTTGGGCAAAACTCAGGAGTAATTCTTTCCAGGTAATTGGGTACTTAGATCTCCCCACAGCGCTTTGAGTAGGGTATATCTCAGAGATTAACTACAGCTTTTAGTGTCTGTGTCAAAGCACCCTGTGTCCACTCTTAAGTCCTAGAAAAAATTATGAACTTAGAATCACAGAATATGCTGAGTTGTAAGGGATTTATCAGGATCATTGAGTCTGGCTCCTGGATCTGTGCAGGACATCCCAAGAGTCACACCCTGTGCCTGAGAGCATTGTCTGAATGCTTCTTGAACCCTGTCAGACTGGTGCTGTGACCATTTTCCTGGGGAGCCTCTTCAGTGCCCAACCACCCTCTGGGTGAACAATCTTTTCCCAATATCTACCCTGACTCAACTTGAGGCCATTTCCTTGAGTCTTGTCACCAGTCACCCCAGAGAGGAGATCAGTGCCTGCCCCTTCTCTTCCCTTCAAGAGGAAGTTATAGATTGCAATGATGTCTCTCCTCAGTCTCCTCTTCTCCAGGCTGGAGTGAGCTCAGCTGGTCATCATACAACTTCCATATTGATGGCATTTAAAAGGGGGGAAAAAAATCTCAAATGCTGAGAAGAAAGAAACTTGTTCAAGCACAGATAAAAATCTGGACTTGAGTGTGATTTGCTGTGTATGTACTTAGTTACAAACTTGTTGGGACCACCCAAGTCAAACATTACTAACACTGGTGGGTTTTTTTATTCCTTGCACCAAACTACAGGAACCCTTGGCACTAGCAAGTGGAGCTTTGCCAGACTGGTGTGAGCAACTAACAAGCAAGTGTCCTTTCTTAATTCCATTTGAAACAAGACAGTTGTACTTCACATGTACAGCATTTGGAGCATCAAGGTAAAAAAAACCAAAAAAACCAAAAAAACTTAAAGAAGTATGACTGTTTCCTTTTCATTTTTTACATATAGTAGTTTCTAAATTGCTGGTTTTTTTAGGACCTTAATCCTAATGAGATGAATTTTTCTTGTCAAATCTGAGTAATTTTGGATAATGGAAAGAAGAAGATGGAAAAGCTTAGAATGACAAGGAATTTCATTTTTCAACTTCAGCTGAAGACTTGCTCGTGTACTTATAGCGAGGTTATTCTATTGGCCAATTTGTCTGGGTTGCAGTTCATTGCAAAAAGGACTACAAAATAGAAAACATTTGGAGAATCATATGAACTAAAAGTTTTTTGGAAACACATACATTTTTATAGTTCCAGCAACTGGTGATTGTTTTAGTTCATTTATTTTTAATTCATTAATATTTTAACATTAAGAAGAAGATGCTCTTTTGAAAGTTACTATAAGCTGCATAATGAAACTGGAACAAAACTAGACTTTAGAACATTTAAGGGTATCCTCTAGAGTTTTTTGTTACCTCGGAATCATTAATATTTTGATTGCAGCAGTCATAACCTTGAGTGTATGTGGACAGTGTAAACCTTTTTGCTGGTATACTTTTTGTAATGAGAAGGAAGAATTCGTTTTTGAGGGTTTTTTTTGGCGTTTTTGAGGGTTTTTTTGGCTGTTGCTACACTTTGTTTTCCAAATCAAAGGGTAGAGAGAGAATTTCCAAAATTACTGTTTTGTCTTATATGCAGTAGAAGTGCCTCATGAAGAGTGTAAAATAAGGTATTTAAAAAGAAGGAAAAAGGAAAAGAAGAAAAAGTATTATCTTGCAACAGATCAGTTTAAATCTTTTTATTATGAAAAAAAATTAATTTTTACAGAGAAATGGTCCATGTGTTGAGGTCTTTTTTGTTTTGTTTTGAAAGAAGGTAATTTTTAGAGAAGCTGCATTTTAAAGAGATCCCTCAGGGAACATTGCATGTTATTTACTTTGTAAGTAAAGAGCTTTCTTAAGCTCTTAAAATACTGGAAGTAGTTCTTAAAACTCATCTATTTCTGTATGAACTGTGGGTGTGTACACTCTGTGTCTGTCATGACACTTGGCTCTAAAGGCAGCTGTTCATCGCTGGTATGGGTCTATTTGTCTGTGATCTCACTTGACCTGTGGTTCTGTGGTTTTTGAAGGAGTCTGTAAGTAAATAAGGCTGCAAAACTTGGTCAGTATCAATGGGGTGGTGTGCAACTGCCTTACAGTATATAAGGAAAGGTGTAATACATGTCTGTAAACAGTTTTGAGCATCTGTTATTAAAAGTTCAACAGTAAATGCTACCTTTTGTTCTTCCCACTGTAATGTGAAAACTATAGGAATTCAGATCAAGAACTGTGTATTTGCATTAGTGCTATCATCAAGCTGGCACTTATATTAGAAATTATTTAGCTTTTTGACTTCATAAAATGTGAAGCAGCCCGTATTTTGGGACATTTCAGTTAAATGATAAATAGTTTCATTTGGTTTATACCTAAAAAAAGATCAGGAGGCAATTAGTATTTAACAAGTCACTTTTTATTGGTGACTACTTCCAAGTTTTTGTGCTGGAAGACATGGACGTTTTAAACAAGCGGTGTTTGGGTTTTTCCAGAGCAATTGTCTGGCTGCAGAACAGACGAGAAGCCACTGTGGAACGGACAAGGACCACGAGCACAGCGCGGCGGGATGATCCGGGAGAGTTCAGAGTTGGACGCCTCAAACATGAGAGAGTGAAAGTTCCGCGAGGTGAATCCTTGATGGAATGGGCAGAAAATGTCATGCAGATTCATGCAGACAGAAAATCTGTTCTAGAGGTAAAGCATATCTGCCTAGCAGAGCGAGGTTAGATAGCTGTTTCTAATGTACTGGACAGGATATTGATTATCCTGTTCCATAACCAACGCTGAATATTTCACTAGGAATTTTCTTTTACTACTAATTTTCCTTATGTTTTTCTAGGTTGAGTTTTTAGGGGAGGAAGGAACAGGCCTGGGTCCTACGTTGGAATTTTACGCATTGGTGGCAGCAGAATTTCAGAGGACAGATTTGGGAGCGTGGCTTTGTGATGATGATTTTCCAGATGATGAGTCCCGTCAGGTATATTTTAATTTGTATTTTGAGCTGAGTACTTGTGTAAAAAAAAATGAAAAATGAGCTAGACATTCGGGAAGGAAGAAGACATGTTCATGCAGCAGCTAGTCATCATGATCAAGAATGACCTCTCTGGTCCACAGTTTGTTTTTTTAACTCTTTTTAACTGAGTAGTAAAGTATAAGAAGTTAGACAGCGCAGATATCTAATTAAATCTACCTTTACCTGTGTCTGCTTTTTTTGTCTGTCCCTTAAATCAGGTTGATATTGGTGGTGGATTGAAACCACCTGGCTACTATGTACAGAGATCATGTGGACTGTTTACAGCACCATTCCCACAAGATAGTGATGAACTTGAAAGAATAACCAAACTCTTTCATTTCCTTGGAATTTTCTTGGCTAAATGCATTCAGGACAATAGACTCGTGGATTTACCTATTTCTAAGCCTTTTTTTAAACTCATGTGTATGGGGGACATTAAAAGTAACATGAGTAAGTTGATATATGAATCACGGGGTGACAGAGACTTGCACTGTACTGAAAGTCAGTCAGAGGCTTCTACAGAAGAAGGACATGATTCCTTGTCAGTAGGAAGTCTGGAAGAAGACTCCAAATCAGAATTTATTCTTGATCCACCAAAACCTAAGCCTCCTGCCTGGTTTAATGGAATTTTGACATGGGAAGACTTTGAATTAGTAAACCCGCATAGAGCTAGGTTTCTAAAAGAAATTAAGGACCTTGCAATTAAAAGACGTCAAATTTTAAGCAACAAAAATCTGTCAGAAGATGAAAAGAACACAAAACTTCAGGAATTAATGCTGAAGAATCCATCAGGTTCGGGACCTCCTCTTAGCATAGAGGATTTGGGGTAAGTTTTGGTATTTATTTTTACGTAGGCAAACAGTGTTGTGTTAGAGACAGAAGCCAACACATAATAACAAATGAAGATTTCTTAGTTTTAAATAACATCATTGCAAGGGGGAATCCACAGAGATGCAGTCATATTCTTTTTCCTTGGTTTGAGGGTTCTCTCTTCTCACTTGCTCAGTTTCCTAATCTTAAATGTGGCTGTACTGCAGTGATGTATGACTCTGGAAACATAAATACTTGTAAAGGCAAGTAATTGTAAAATCACAGCTTTAAAAAAAGGGTATTCAGTAATTTCTTTGCAATGATAACTTGAAATTTATCAAGTTTTTTGGAGAGCTTTTAAAGAGGACAGATTGACATTTCAGATTGTGTTCCTAGTGTGGTGTTTGAATCCATGGTAAACAGAACACATTGACTTTCAGCAACTGTAAAAGACAAAGTACTCATAAGTTTACTTGTGTAAACCCAAGTGAGGAAGTCATCTTCCCTAGTTTTAAATACTTCCTTTGAAGCAGCAGTTTTTCTACCATTAATATTATGGCTAATTTGTTATAATCATATTGTGCCACAAAAATTGTATATTGTCAGAGTTCAGTAATTACTTACGGCCTTGGAATCACAGACTGTCATGAGCTGAAAGGAACCCCCAAGGAACCTGCACAGCACCATCCCCAAGAGTCACACCCTATGCCTGAGAGCATTGTCCAGACATTTCTTGAGCTCTGCCAGGCTGGTGCTGGGGCCACTTCCCTGGGAGCCTCTTCCAGTGCCCAACCACCCTCTGGGTGAAGAACCTTTTTCTAATATCCAATCTAAACCTCCCCTGACACAGCGTGAAGCTGTTCCCTCATGTCCTGTCACTGTCACCACAGAGAAGAGATCAGTGTCTGCTCTCCTCTTCCTCTCATGTGGAAGTTGTAACTGCAGTGAGGTCTCCCCTCAGTGTCCTCCAGGCTGAACAGACCAAGTGACCTCAGCCACTTGTATGGCTTCCTCTCTAGATCTTCCCCATCATTGTAGCCCTTCTGTCAAAGATCCATAATAGTTTTATATCCTCAGAGGGCTTGTGGAATTTAGCCTGGCCTGTTATGGAGAGAAAGCAAGTAGCACTATTCAAGGGCCTAAATGCCTAACAGGTTAAGTGGCTCTGTAATTGTTATTGCTGGAATTAATTGGAAATCAGTTTTCTGAATTTGTGAACTAAAATGGTTTGAGTAGTTTAGAAACTGATAGCTTAAGATAGCAGATTTATGAAATTTTCAGTGGTTTTCAAATCCAAATAAATAGTGAGAATATGCATTTGCATACCATATGTTTGAAACACATATTATCTGTGTAGTCCATTACTGTTTGTAGTGCTGGGCTTTTTGTATATACATGAACAGTGGTTCAAAGTGATCCACTCACAATGGTTTGAAATCTAGTGAGGTGCTTTTGGGTGTGACAGGTTGTAAATCTGGTGTGTTTACAAAAGCAGTAGCAGACTTGTTTTCAATTATTAACTACCTTTGTATTTTGAAGTTTAAATTTTCAGTTTTGCCCTTCATCCAAAGTATATGGGTTTACAGCTGTGGATCTCAAACCAGGTGGTGAAGATGAGGTAAGGAAATAACCTACCTTTACAATTTAACCAGCAGTTAAATTTTTATTGTCTCAACAATAACTTTAGTGAACTGTCAATTCTTACAGTATTTTTCTACTGTATTTGCAGACTGTAACAATGGATAATGCAGAGGAGTATGTAGATCTCATGTTTGACTTCTGCATGCATACTGGTATACAGAAACAAATGGAGGCCTTCAGAGGTAAGAGTAAATATAAGAACATATATGCAGTTAGGTGGAATAGTGGGTTTAGGGCATGCTGGCTTAAAGTGGTGGCATAGAATGGCTTTCAAAAATAAACTTTTTTTTACTTAAGAATGCAATAGGTAAGATACTAATTTCAGAATACCTTTGCATTAGTTATGCTGTTTTTAATTGTGAGGATGTTCCTTTTACCTTAATTAAGAGACTATTGATTGATTCTGGTTTGACTAAAATACAATTTAAATGCTGACATTATTTTATAAACATCATTTGGACTCATGTTTATAACTGTATCTTGTGTAAATTAAAGATGGCTTCAATAGAGTCTTTCCCATGGAGAAGCTGAGTTCCTTCAGCCATGAAGAGGTTCAGATGATTCTTTGTGGAAATCAATCACCTTCTTGGGCAGCTGAGGATATCATCAATTACACCGAACCCAAATTGGGATATACAAGAGATAGGTACTTTTATTCTGAGTGATTTTAAAATAGTAGTGATAGAATGTCCAGAATGTTCTTTAGATGAAGATGCCAAATTGGATGAAATTGGTGGTTACTGAATAGCAGGTGATTGTCTAAAACTGCATGAAGTAACCATGGTTACAAGATAGGTTGGAAGGTGCTTGGTAGTTTTGTGATGAGAGAAGATAAAAAAATTATTCAAATGCACGTAATGGCAGCTAATACAGATTACTAAAAATAGATTTTAAGAGTTTCTATTCTCATGTTTGATAGTAGTTAAAACATTTTTCCGACTGTGTAGAGATGTTACTTTGCCCATATTTTTTATTCCTTTCTCTTGAGGTGTAGTTAAAAAAGAAAGTGTCCTGTGCAGAGGACAAATATACTTACTGCTGGTTGGCTGTCAGGAGGTGGTCAGATTTGTTGGGTTTGGGATTTATTTTTGCTACTTGTCATGTCTGGTAGCAGTAACATGCAGGTTACTCCTGGAACTGTAGTAGAATAAGCCTGCTGAGTGTTTGAGCTCTACTTCTCTACCCAGTCATATGCACTCAAATGCAAGATACCCAAATAACATCCCAAGATAAGTATGTACCTACATTTTTTTGTGTAATACTCTGCAAGGAGATTGAAGACTATTTTTTTGGGATTTAAGGATGTTTTGTTCTTAATACTCAACAGGTCCTAGAATCTTACAATGTCTGCTTAAATGTGACTAAAGATTGTAATTCTACTGTGTCAAGTTTTAGAACCCCCCAGCCCCCATACTCTCTTGTAGTGTTATCAGAACTAATTATTTTACTTTCTTTGAAGCCCGGGATTCCTTCGATTTGTGAGAGTCTTGTGTGGTATGTCTTCGGATGAGAGGAAGGCTTTTCTGCAGTTCACCACCGGTTGTTCGACACTCCCACCAGGAGGGCTGGCAAACCTCCACCCCCGGCTGACTGTTGTGCGCAAGGTACGGCATCTCCCAGCCACCCTTACACCAGGGGCAATGCTGGCTTGGCCATGCAAGAGTCTCTGCATTTACAATGAGGGGTTTTATTTTACTGATTTAATTTATGGCACTAGGCTAAGGTTTTGTTACTGACCTCTTGTTTCGAGTCTGCTCTCTGATACCATATATATACATCTCATATATTTTCATATATAATTCATGTATTTAAATATCAAAGTATTAATGTACATATAAAACAAGTATATTTATAAACTGGCCTGTAGCTTTGCTGATGCTGTTGTTTCTCAACAACTGGTGTTAAGTAAGCAGCAAGTGCCATGAATTAGAGGACTTTCCAACTTCCATACTGAGTGCTGTGAACAACTGCAGTAAACATTCTCTTTTTTTCCCTCAGGTTGATGCTACAGATGCAAGTTATCCATCTGTGAATACATGTGTGCATTACCTAAAGTTGCCTGAGTATTCTTCCGAGGAGATTATGAGGGAGCGTCTGCTAGCTGCTACCATGGAGAAAGGCTTCCATCTCAACTGAGCCGCTGGCCGCAGCCTGGACGTGGAAGTGTTTTTGATACTAGCGAAGCCTCTTGTGTTTGTGTGCAAAAAATACGATCTCCACGCTGTGCTCTGACGAGACTTGCCTTTTTTTCACCTGTGAGGCTTTAGGAAAATGTGGAATGTTTGTTAGCTGCTAATGACAAAATAAATCCTTGTAACTACACAGCCAGCAAGAAATTGGCACAGAACACTGTGTGATGCTTCAAGGGCTTGCACAACTGGAAATTAAGGTGTTTCTGTTTGACTGTTCCAAAGAACAGATCATCAGATTTTCAGTGTTCACTGATACAAATTTCTAACAGTGTATTGTGTAAAGTTTGTCTTTTAATACCCTGTACACTACAGTTGCCATCACTGATCCCTGTTTTGCTGGCTTTAAGCTAACTGGTCAGAAACTTGCTTCCTTTAAAATTTAGACTTAATGGGCATCTCCAGCCTTTTCTTTTTTAATGGTGCCTGCACTATTGGAGTATCTTAGTGGGTTTTTGCGTATAATCATGCACAACCATTTTTTTTCTTCTTTTTCTTTCAAGTGGGAATATATTTTGATTTCTCAAATGCCCTGCTACAAAGATCAAATCCTTAAGTGTGTTTGTGCAGCTCAACAATAAAGCTATTAAAAAACACTGGTTCCTAGTGCAAGGCACACTTAAAGCAAGTTTTACTTTCGGTTGTATTTTCTTTGTATATTATAAACATTTATTTAACTTGTTGCAGTTTGAAGTTTAAAAAAAAAGCACCCAATGTGTAAGCTCAAAAGTAATCATTAAAATGTTTGCAACATATAAAAATGTCTCTTCTGAATACTTCATTAGTACTTACGAAATCTCTGTACATGTTCTGAACAATGTGCCATGCTTTTTTAAAGGTTTCAAAGAACTACATAAGAGAACTACTGATCTCACAAATTCATCTCTGTGTCCAAATCTTTTTGGAATAAGTGGAACCTCTTAAGAATGAGTCTGGCAGTGATAACCTGTGTATGGCAGGTTTTGGTGCTCTTCAGTGAGCCAGTGTGACCTGAGGCTATAGTTCGTCATTACACTGGAAGAAAATCTGGGCCAGATGATACAGCTGATTCATCTTTACTTGAGATGGACTGGCTGTCCTGGTGTTAGCATGTGATACTTATTGGGAAAAGAAGTGGCTTACAGTAAGATAAAGCAAGATGATATTATGGTTTTAAAGATTTTTAAGTAGTTGGTATCAGGAAAAAAAAAAGGCTATTGTAGTTGAATCTATGTAATAAGTCCTGCTTTGTGCCAGTTGTCTTTGGTAACAGCCTTTTTTCAGGCCACTGCTGTGAGGGGCTTGACAAAAGACTCTGTCTTGCACATACACATCAGGTGGGTGCCAGATTTGTTTTCACCACATTGTTTGTAGGACTTTACAGCATTGTTTTTTAGATTTTCCCTAATGCAAAATTGGAGGGGAATATCCACCACCCTGCACTCCCGTGCCTGTTGTGCTTCAGACAAACACCAGTGTTCAGCTTTATGCAACTCTGCTCCAGTCCCAACATCATCTTGTTTTGATAAGCATGTTACTGTGTGAAAGCCCTGTGGATTATACTCACATACAACACTCTTTGCTCCTTAGACCGTGGTGTCTGGGGGGTATTTATGTGACCAATATGTGCTTTCGTGGGTTGGGCTGGAGGTTAAGAAGAAGGAGGCAGATAACAGTTCTAGAAAGGTAAGTGGAAGTTAGCTGAGATTGCCAGCTGTCCTCTGACTTGCAGAGTAGTGTGCAGTGTAAATCAGCATGCTTGATGCCTGGGAAGGCAACTTAGCGTAGCTACAGCTTCCTGCTCAAGAAGGAAGACTTCATTCAGTACCTACCTGGTCCTGAGAACTTGCATATCTTTTATTACTCATCTTCTGTAAGAGTTCTAATATTGATGCATAGATAGCATGTACAAGAGAAAAGAAAAACGCACTAGGTGTGACAAAATGGAAAAGATTTTGTGTAATTTATGAAGTCAATGTGACAAAAGAGCATTAAACTTCTGACTTTAATTATCTTTTATTAATATAATATTTAAGTGCTAAATAATTGCAGTTACAACTTGCAAAGTATGCAGAAATACTTTATACATCTGTACTTTTCTTTTTGTGTCCATGACTTGCATGGCAAAGGGAGGTAAACCAGCTTTTTGATGAAGGAGGAATATAATTCAAAAGTGGGCATAAAAGTCACAGAACTATTATTAACAGTAAATCTGTATGAAAATAAATCAAATTGGTGCTTAAGGGAAGGACTGAAACACAGTTTGAATTTATATTTCTGTGTTTTTGTCTTCTAGATCTGGCATGATACTACATAACTCAAAGTGATACCTAGTCAGTCGTGGTAAGTTTCCATTTCTTCATCCTCAAAATGTTTTAAAATTAGTGATCATTCTAGGAAGATTTCTGCTGGGTCAGTGAAGCTGCATCTGAATCCATCCACATGTTTAGCTGTATCTTTCCCATTGGGTACACAGAGTATACGAGAAATGGAAAATATTTTCCAACTAATTTGAATGTTGCATGAGTCAGTCTTGCAACAGCAGACAATTGCTATAGACACATTCTTGAGGTTTTTGCCATCTTTTGTAAAATGCCTCAGTCCCTCTTGCATCTTCCTAGCCTTCTGCCACTTTGTCAAGCACAAACAGGGGGGCGAGAATTCTGTTCCGGTTCGTTTCCACAATGCAACCATTTAGCACCATTTCATCCAAAATGATGTGCACCCTGTCCAAATTAAACATGATCTAGAAACGTTTCAAGTTAAGGTATTTTGAACAATGTGAAGATAATTCAGAAAAAAATCATAGGTGCTTAAGTCTTTACTAAAAATTTACAAAAATAGGTATTTCTTAATTTATTCTAGCTTATTTACCAGTGCTTTAATAAAGCCAGGGAAACAGTTCAACTGACACTTTTTTCTGATCACAGAGTAATCAGAAGTAGAGAAGTTGAAGCCCCAGCAGTATCCTGTCCTGGAATATAGTAACAGTATATAATGGCAAAAGCAAGGTTAAGTTACACTGAGATGTAGGTGGTTAATTTTACTATCTGCCTGAGTACCAGCTATTGTCTGGATATGAAATGCTCTCAACGGGTCACAACCTTCTATGAGAAGATGCAAAAATTCTGCATTCTTCCAAGAAAAGTAATTACCAAGTTCTTAAACACTAGATTCTCAAAATTTCTTTGCCCTAGTATTTGATCTGCTTGGAAATAGCTTAAGAGGAGTATGCTGATACATAAAGTTGAGTTATTGATCTAGCAGTATTGATCTAGCACAAGTAAATGAATAGTTCATATTTTAAGTACTTTCTAAAATGTATTTATAATCTCTAATATTCACCCAAAGGAAATAATATGGAGCAATACAAATTTGTACAGTTGTGACATATGAAATTTGTCCATAAGCTCATTGGTCTTTCCTTAACTTTATCTAACAGCATATGTCTCAAAAAAAAAAAAATGATGACAGGCCTTCCAGGGATATGAAGTGGTGGGCATTCATGACACATGCAGATAGATACACGCAGATATGAGTGTCCAGCGCATCCACTGAACAACTGCCAAGCGTTATGCTGTGAAAAAAGACTCAGATGTTGCCATTTATCACCAGAACCTGAAATGGAAACGGGCACAGCAAAGCAGCCTGCTGGGTGCATCTGTTGTTATGTCTCACTGACATACATACACAGAGCATGAATAACCCTTTATCTGCCTTCCTCTCCACCTGTTGCTGCTTTTTACATGTGTTCTATGCTGAGCACAACAGATCTACACTGCCTTCATTTTGTGCCTTCTAAATCTTGCCCATGTATTGAGGACTCCTGCAGTGGACCTAGCAAGACTTCATACAGTAACTGCTAAATACATCTCTCAATACTTTTCCCCCACTTTGATGAGTCTCTTGAGTGCCTTCTCTCCCCTTCTGCTATTCATGACACTGCACTGAACTCAGGAAGACAGCCTGGTTTTGCTCTAGTCTTTGTATTTATGTTAGTGGACTTCCCTGCTAATCAGTGGAGTTGCAAGAATCAGGTTTTTGAAGGCATCAGCAGTTTCCTCTGCTCAGTGTGATAAGTATCAGTCTTGTTTTTTGGACACAACTCAGGCATTTGAAGAAGACTGCTCAGTCTCCTGACTGCCAGTGGATCTGACTTTGGCAGTCAGCTGTACTGCTCTGCCAAAGAGCTGGAGCAGTGTGAGTACTGAACTGCAAATGACAACAGCTCAGGAGCCAGGAGCCAGCTATCTCTGTGTTTGTTCCTGCTTGCTGTGAATGCTCCGGGCTGAACTCGATGCTACTGTGTATATGTGCTGAAGGGGAAGCAATTGTAACACAGCTCCTGCGGAAGTGTTCTGTTTGACCAAGGGCACAGCAGGTCTAGGTATCTGTAATAGCACAATTCAGGTCCCCAAATAACTTTTTTACTAGTTACTGCTAGGTGAGAAACTATAGCTGTCAGCAGGGTCTGGGGGATGGCCACAGTTTGTCAGAAAGCTGCTGATTTGCTGACCTAAACTTAACTACCTAATTTAATTCTAAATTATTTTTAAATACCAGACTTCCTGAATCTGACCACAGGCCTTGTTTCTAAAAATCAGACTCATGCCTTTTAATACTGAGGAGCAGTGCTGTCCTTACAAGTTTAAACAGTCACCATTTCTGTGGTACCAGAGACAAAGATGGTAGCTTTACTTGGCTTGGCAGTTTAAAGATTGAAGACAAATTTCTTGCTGTGATAAACTCATCAAGTAAATCAGCCTTTACAGAAATATTTTAATCTGAGAAGTTAGGATTTCTTTATTACAGTAATGTGAGAATTTTTAGAAAGAGAGCTGTTTCGCTGTTTAGTTCACCTCTGGCATTGCTCTGCACTGGGCTACAGGATCTGTTAAGGAAATTAGATAACATTCCATTCAAGTTTCAACAAGTGAGAAAGCCAGTTCCTCCTGGCTCTTCATTTTTACACTCTACCACTGATTCACACTGCCCCAGTTCCCATGGCAGAGTCCAGACCTTCCTCTTCCTTTAACAGTTCCAATAATGTAAAACTCAGACAACGTAATCAACCAGGATCAGTGGTGATGCAGCAACCTGCCACTCCCATCTTATTTTTCTGCATCATCCTATTTAAGGAAATACTAAAATCACATCTAGCACAGTTTTTTCTTCTGCTGTATTCCCAGAAGAGCCAATACCATGTCAAAGGAAAACCGTACCCATGCCAGTAAGACTCGTGGAGCAGTTCCACTCGGACCGGATGTAGTTCAATGAGACGTCTATTTCCCTGCAGGCTATTCCAGCTTATTTCCAAATAGGCTTACTCCATTGCACAGTGGTGTGACTTCTGTCCGTCTCTAATGTGGTAATCTCACAGTCATCACTCTAGAAACAGTAATTTCATCTGCAGTTTGAATGGGGATACTGATACCATTCTAGAAAGATCTATCAATTTGATTTTGGAAGGTCCCAATGGATTCTTTAACCTCTGTCCTCAGCCTAACATCCCACCTCCCTTCACCACACTGTTCTTGGCAAACAGGTGCATTGTACAGGGAGCAACCCTGGCTCTTTTCCTGTAAGTTTCACCCAAGCTTTATGGTTACATCTTGCCCAACACAGCTCACCCATTCATGTCTGAATGCCCTGCCCAGGGAGGGATATGTATTTGATCCTTAGCAAGGCTCATCTTCCCCACCTGTTACTTGTTTGGCAAGTGACCCCAAATTTCAGGGTTTAAAGCCCTGGAGTCACAGATCCACACCCAAGTGAAAGCAACAAACCAGTTTGAGCAGCTGGCAACAGGAAAAAGCTGTATTTGGTGTTTGCACTGCCATGTGCTCCACCCCGAACTGTCATTTAAGGTCCTGCTTCCAGTAAGAATCCTGGCTGCCCACAAAAAGAGCATTAAGGGACTTTCACTAGATCCATGCAGAGGTTAACAGAACAAGAACGCAGGGGAAAATGTGTTAATCTCTGCATGGCAGCCTGGGAAAAGATGAGCCCCTGCCCTGGCTTTGGCTTCCCAATTTCTGGCAATGCTGCAGCAGCCGCCTACCAAGCAGCAGAAGTAAATGTACCTACACAGTTGGCATTTTAGAAGTTACTTAAAGAGCTCCCCATCCTGGACATTAATGGTACTTTCCACTGTTCCAGAGTTTTTATGGCAAATGCATACTAAGAGGAGGCATGTATGACACAGGGATTGTGTCTCCTTTCCCAAAACATTATATAGACAGTTGAGCAGGGAAGAGGGGAAGGAATGAAGGGGAAAAGGCACAATTAGGATTTGCATGTAATAAATAACTTCTTCATATGGAGGCATTTTAGAGATCTCAGGGTTTTCCTGGCAGGTAATTCAAGGGTGTGTCCAGGCTTAAGAGATGATGAAGTGCACCTTGTGATCACAGAACACACCCAGGAGCACAAACAAAGGCTTTGTAGATTACAGTACAGGTTCATAAGGGGCAGATGGTTTGCTCTTGAATATACAGCACTAGAAACCCTTGATTTCCTTTGCTTACATTCATCTTCAGTTAGAGATTAGTTGGAGTTGCTTCTTTATTTAGTCTAGACTCACACATTCTGACTTACCTTTGCCAGTGTTCACTTTCAATAATTTCTGGCCTATCTAATGGCAGGCATGTTTAAGGCACTGAAACCCATAAAATCCTTTCTTGACCATTTCTTCCTCAAATGACTATGCTGATATTAGATAGGGAAGAAAGGTGCCTTTAAGTTCTGTGAAATTCTAGAACAACTAAGCTACTTTTAAGCTAGTCTTCATAGGTTTCCATTTCACCCACTTATGTTACAGTGCAAAGTGAAGTGTATCCTTGTAACTTCTCAGAATGAATTCATCTTTTGATTTTCTCACTCCTTAAATGCACTGTATTCTCAGTGTTATCCCACAGGGAACTGAAGAACAGTTGATTCACATGAAATATTCCCTGTATGAAAGCTTCTTATCTGTCCTAGGAGGAGCAGCAGCAGCTAGTTGCAATGGAATGTAATGGCATTTTTGGATCAAGACAACATTCTTCAGATGCTTAGTCCTAGAGCACTCTGTCATCCCCTCCCTTCCCACAAGGGGAGCATAAGTACCTAGAAGTTAATAATGTGTCTTCAAGTAAGCTTTGCTTCACCAGTTCAAACAATAGAAAAATTACCTCTAGTAATTTTAGAAACTGCCATACTTACCAGAGTTTTGTTCCCTATAAAGCTGTTGTCCTAACAGTTGTGTTTTTCTAGTCTCTTTTGTCCTCATCATAGCCAGAAAGTAGTTCTTATACCACCCAAGCTGGAGTTTTAGTGCTACAGAAAACCCCTCCCACTTATTTTATAGACAAAGTGAGACTTATCCAATGCTATTTACACATTAGGGCATGACACCCTGCGGACAATTTCAGTACTTGTTCAATCACAACATTACTCACTGATATTTTAAAACCAATCCAAACAACTTTAGGAATGTTATGTCATTCCAGCTTAGGTACTCTTAAGTGGGCAACTGACTCTCAAAATGAAAATGGACATCATATAATGGCTGAGTGGTTCACAATTCATACATGAGAGCTTCTGTAAGAAGTTGGCTATTCTCAAGTACTTAGCCAATAGGTAATCTGTGTTCATTTTTGCAGAATACATGAGAGAACTGTGCAATCATTCATGCATTGCTTAGCATCAGCGTCCTACATACCAACGTGATGTATAAATCCTGTTGGGAAGGATTCAGATCAGACCCAGTCCCTGCCTTGTGCCCAAGGCACCTGTCCCAACATCTGACTCCAGACAGACCGTGACATGAGCTACACTGTGGATAACCTGGATGAATTCAGGTGTGGACCTAAATGAAAGCTGGAGTTCTGCCTCTGTTGGAGCTGCATGGCCAGGAATACTGGGGTAATGAACTATGTCTGGGAGCAGCAAGAACCAGTGCATGTGCTGCAGGCTTGGTGTGAGCTCCAGGGACATCTCAATTGTGTGATAGGCTCAGCCTTTGGATTTAACTGGGCTTTGCTCTGTGCATGGCTGAATAGCCTTAGTAATTATGGTCTATTTTAAACGGGGTTTGAGTTCATGTAATTTCCTGCTATTTTTTTCATGTTAGTAAACACTTCTGGCTGTATAGAATAGCCACTATCACATTTAAAATAAACTTCCTATGGAACTGTACACAAATATGATATCAGAGAGTCAGGAAATTGAGAGTCTCCTGCAAGATACTCTGTAAAGATTCTGTAAATGCTACTTGGTGTTTACAGTTGCAGACCTTCAGATGATACCTTCTTCAGCAGATATTTTGCATCCAAGCTAACTGCACTGAGCACAAGAGTTATTGTGAGACCACTTGGCAAATTACAGACTTTTTCTATGTTCTTCATAAGTGGTAATTCATAAAGTAAATAAACTAAATTACTTGATTGCAAGATAGCAATTGTATTTCAGGTGTGCAACTGAAACTCTTTGTACCAGCAGATCTGCATTTAACCAACAATAAATATAAGCATAAGAACTGCTGGAGTAGAGTGAACACTCAGTGGAATTGGAAGAACTGAAAAGGAAGACTGCTACATTCTCCTGGTTTAATTTTTTCAGTATTGTGTTCTGTTTACTTGTTCAGGGCTGTATTTTAGTATTTGTATTTGGGTGAGGCTTAAATCATATTTTAATTAATACCCTGCAAAACATGCACATGAAAATACAGCAGTGTAAGGGAAGGAGTGGGAACAGAAGTTAACACCTGGTTTCCTAAATATCCTCCTCCCAGGTTTTTCCCTCCTTCCAAAGATACAGAAAGTAAAACTCACTTCTTGCTTTCATGAAGCAAGATCAAACTGCAAACATAATCTTAGAAATAATGCTGCTATTTGGCTCAAGACATAGCTGTAACATTCAGTTGTTATTACAGTAATTTCAATATCTATTTTATTGTAAACTCAAAGTAAAACCTTAAAGTAGTAACTAGTTAAGCCTGGAAAGTTCCCCATGAATTTAACTTTTCATGTAATTAGCTCTCTCAAAGCAAGCTCTCTGTGTCTTACTTTAAATGGAACCAGGCTTATCTCAGTGATGGAGGATTTAAATAGATGCCCCATGTGAACATCAGCTATGCTTTCAGAAAGGTGCCAAAATGGTGCTACTTACTCCAAGTGCAAAACTGGTGAACATCTGCACTGACTTGAGTGAGTCAGTGCCATGAAGACAGTATGAACTGGAACATACACCAAAAAGCGGTAACAAATGGATTTCTGATACTGAAAAGGATACATCTAATTCACTCTGCAAGGAAAAGAGATAGACAGCCATTAGTTAGAGTTTGATCTCTTATCTCAGGTGATCTCATTGCAATCATTAAACATTACACATCCCTTCAAAGGATAAAGAAAATCTACAAAATAACAATAGAAAATTTTAGAGTGTTTCAGATTTCTGTTCTGGACTGGACAATTACATGCTCTTTTCTACAACACTGCTTTGCTTTACATGTGTTACCTGTCTCTGTAATCAAAGCTAGTGTTTTATTTAAAATACCCACTGAGGTCACCCCTACAAGTAAGAATTTCAATATAGGCAGTGCCATCTGAGTGAGTGGGCGGAAAACCAGCAGCTCTAATCATGGCAGTTCCAGTGCTATATATTCCCTCTTCCTCCTTCTGCAAAACCAGGACATTAATACCAAGTTTACACAGTTAAAGTTGTTGCTGCAGAGCTTTTCAACAGCAAAATCTAGACACTGTATATACCCATGGCTGTAGTGGTGGCTGCATATATTAGGAAAGGCAAGGCAAGTCCAAGCTTTGGACACAATTCTTCATATAGTCATCATTCTCTTCTGTTTTTGGATTTACCCTAAGCTGTATTACTCATTTAACCAAAATGTGTGAGTTAGAAGTCCTCGTGGTCTCTCTGCAGTCAGCAGAAGAGATGGGGATCTTCACCAGTTGACTCAGCACACTTGAGGCATGACTCACGTTCTCGAGATACTCATTGGTCTCTACTGCCAGTAATGGGAGCTTAGGATTACCAAATTTCTAACTTCGGTGCCTCAGTTAAATAGCTAAACTTAGAAAGAATTAAAAACAGCCTTAGCAGTTAAGATCTTGCAGAGCCAGGTGGAGATTCCCCAGTCTCTACTAAAAGAGGGAATCTTTACCTGCTACCTAGAGAATTTAGTTTGATAACATGGTTTTCATTCATGGTCTAAACCTGGTTTTAAGGCAGAGTAGAGCTACTAATTCTAGTCTACAGGCCTCTGCTGAGTGACTCTGCCATTCTTCAATTAGAAGTTTTTAATGCATAACAAAAATTGCATTTTAAGGGGTCAATCAGTTTAAGTTTTCTCAGCATTAAGAAGTAGTTGGAGACATTGGAATTCTGAACAGTATGCAGAATTTTTACTGGATAGCCATATAAAAGTGAAGGGGACACAGAATTACATCTCACAAGCAACTTTGAAAGCTTTCCCCCTAATTCCATTAATGTTTGTTCTCATATCTGAATTCAAGCTCTGTAAACTCCATTAGATAAAAATAGAGCACGTGAGAATATTTAAAGCTCTCAAGTCTAAAAATAATAGATGACAAAATGTCCTTCTAGTGTGGGACACATTTTCTCTCTTTTCCCAGAGTTCTGTCTCCATTGCCATCGTCATAATTTGGGATTCTGCTAAAATTCTGCAAATCCTAAACAGTAATCTGTACAAGTACAGATTTATGCTTTCTTGCTCTGTGGTTACTGTCAGAAACCCCAGCTAGAATTACAGCCCTTGTCTTAGTGCTCTGCCATTTATTGTGTTATATGATATTAAAAGCAGAACCATCAAATGGCATGAGATTTCTTTTAGCAGCCAGCCCCCTTTTAGGTTCCTGTAGTCTCAAACCTGAAATGCTGTAGAAAAATAAAAAAAACCCCCTCTGGTATGATGAACTCAGCAAATTTCTAACAGCTATCAGTGGTTGGGTTATATGTGTGGTTAAAGGATTATATATATACTACATTTATATGTATAAGAACTGCATCTATTTTTGCTCTGCTTTAATTGAATAAAATTTGAGAAGTGCTTGGCAACTGCTAGCTCAGACAAATAAGATGTGACTAAATTTCATTGTGCATTCCTGTGCTGCCAAGATCTAATTCCATTCCTGGTTATCACTGCTTAGGTTGGGACTACAATCAGCAATTTTAAGAGAAATTCTGAACTCAGTGCAGTCAGAAAAGGATATACTTAGTACCAGCAGTTTCAACAGGCTGCGGCAATGTCAGTTGAGATAACAGCCTAAAAGATTTGCCAAGCATCTAAACAGGGAAGGGTGCAGATGACTTTTTCAAGCATGTCCTTGAATTCACAGAGGGAGCTCTGCCGTGCCTGCTATGGTAGTAGAACTGGGTAAGCAGTTACAGACCCTGCATACTGATACCTTGTATGTACAGTTAACAGTGTAATGCCCTCAAGTACATGGACTACAGAGGAAACTATCCAGTCCTCTTTTCCAAGAGGGATATCCAACAGATTTCAGCAAAGGTTAACTGAAACCGTGCCAAAGTATGATTTCAGTCAAGTTGTTTTTTTTTTGTAACAAGATTATTACAAGCCCTATATTAAATAGCAAATGTTCTAACCAGAATTGCAATGCTGCGTTTTCAACCTTTCTAAAAACAAGCAAGCAAAAAAAATCTCCCACCAAAAGGAATGGTGTCATTTTAAGTGGAGCCATGTCTGATGTTGAATCCTTAATAAAATTACCATCTCTGTAATAGCAGTTTTATCAGATCAGATATCATACTGTTGCCTGACAACAATATGGGGACTACAAGTACAAACTGGTTTTTGAGGTTTCTTTTGCTCCTTTCCTCTGATCTTATTCAGTGAGAGTGATGTCAGTTCCCTGCTTCATGCTTACACCATCTTAATCTTGAATGAAGTTCATTTGGGGAATGTAATGCTATAAAGTGCATAAGAACTGCAAAGTAAAACCTCTTTATTTTTTTAAAACATATAAAATGTCCATGGCTAATTTAAGAGTATATGACCCAAAGAAACCCCATAAAACCAATAAACCCATGCTTTTCTAACAGAAATATTTCTAGTATTCCTAGTCTGGTAATTTGTAACCCATGTATACTTTTATTTCTCTAAAAAATCACCTCATACTGCCTTTCCCCACAATGATAATATTTATCAAAATTCTAAAATATTAAATATTTTTCTCCTTTGATTTATTCTCCGAAACGACACTTTTACCAAAGTTTTGAAAGAGAAAAAATGTTTCATAACAGATTCAGTGTCTCACTCACCACTCTGCTGAAGTATTTGTCCAAAACTTCCACAAAATTATGAATTAGTTCATATACTGCCATCTCATTCTGAAATTAAAACCAACTGAATATTAAATCAGTATCTAGAAAATGTAATAGTATTCCTTGTGTCAATCCAGTTTGTGGTGAATGAAAAGCCACTAGAGAATAGAGTAAGCCTTCTGCCCAGGACATGTAGCAACCCTGCTGAGGTGCCCAGAGCTGGCAGTGCTCAGGGCAGAAGCTCCAGGCCGGCCACACGGAGCAGCTCTGCAACAGCCAAGGGATTCTCTCACCTGGGCTGCTGCCATCCATCCCCCTGCAGCCTTTGTTCCACCCCCTCCCAGCTCAGCTCTAGGGACACACATGGCTAACTAGCTATAGCTGAAGTCACACCAGCCACCTGTAGCACAGAGCCAGCCTCTGCTGGGCGATTTCTGTAGCAAAGCCAAAATAATTTGTGCCAAATTGCCTGCCACGATAACCCTGACTTGAAGATATCGTGGTAGGCAGCAGCTACGTTCCACACCAACCTGTTAAGGTCTCCAACAGTAAGTGCTGCATTAATTTCTGAGAACCAGTTATCAATGCAAACACTAAGGCTGCCCAGGTGCAACCTGAACGAATGAAGTAACAGTACTTGTCAGCTTTCAGATGCCTTTCTTTTTTTTTCCTTTTTTGAAAAGCAAAATAAATTGGCATCTTTGTAGCTGACAGTATATGAATTTTTAATTTGGCCAAGGATATTAAAAACAGTGAGAAGTCACCACAGATGAGAGAGCTGACCTGGCTGTAATGCTAACTTTTGTTGAGAAACCCCACCTCACATAAATTAGTGCAGAATTAGTACAAGGCTCAGGAAGACTATCTCATGGTAACAATTCATTCCACTGCTAAAGACCATTCCACTTGCTTTTATACCTCTCTTACTTCACCAAAATAAAAATTTTGAGGGGAGGGTATTTGTTTGTTTGGCTCAGTTGCTGGTTTTTGTTTGTTTGTTTTTAACAATGACTCCTTGAAATTCTCTAATTGCTACTGAAAATTTCCATACTGGATGAAGACTTCAGCTCTAGCCTGTGATAATCACTATAAACATTCATTGCAAGAGGGTATATAATTTCTTACCTCCGTCTGGTCGATGCCAACAACTACAAAGAGGGCTGCATACTGTCGGTACACCAGCTTGAAATCCTTATACTCAATGAAAGAGCACTAGGCAGAAGCAAAATTAATCAAATATAGCAACTGCCATTGAAACGTACAACAGTATAAAAGCATATTGCTCAAAGGGTGTGAGACTTCAGGTTCGTGAGACCCACAGAGAACATGGATTTCCCAAGATTCATCAATTTTAACTTGAAAGAAATTTAGTGCAGTAACTGTTACACCACACTTTTCATCTGCTGGCAGAAAACAAGCCACCACTTTTTAAATGGAAAAACTGAAACATGCAGAGCTGAAGTGACTTGTTTGGGGTTATAAAGGCACCCATTACTTTCCCATAATTTTCATTTGCAAGCCCTTTCAAAAACAGACCTAGAGGTAATTTTCCTATTTAATAAATTATAAATATTTTAACGTAGAAATTCAGACTATTAGGCTTCCAGAGGCAGCGGGGAATGAACGCCTTTCCCAAGAGGAGGGAGCCAGGAGATGGCGCCGTTTGCCGCCGCCAGAGATGCCCCCGCCTTCTCTCGGTGTCATTTCCTCGGTGCCCGAAATGGCAGCGGCAGCGCCGGCCGCTCCTGCGCTCCGAAATGCCCTCGCAGGAGCAGCACGAAGACGGTCATTTCTTTAGCTACTGTCAAAGCTGCGAACTAAGGGGCTTATAAGAACTGCTATTTTTATTGAGGTTTCCTAGAATGAAGTATGTGAGGAGTGCTGTGCAGGAACACACATCGTTAATGAGAAGAAGCTAACTTCAGAACACAAACCAAAAAAACTTCATTCACTGTCCAAATCATATATTTCTCCTCTAATTCAAGTCAATATGCAAAAGTTTGGTGCTTTCTTAAAGAACCAATGATTTAATTAAGAGAGCAATGAAAATCTCAACTTTCATCTAAAAATTTTTTCAAGTTCTGTGTTTTCTGACTTTCTTGCAGAACATGTCAACACTTCCTTTGAATAAAGAAGTCTAATACAGAGGCCTAAACATTTGTGTTTCCAAACCCTCCCTGTGCTTTAGATGTTTTCATGATTTGGGATCCTCTACCCTAAGTATAAATTCAGAGCTGTCAGTACTCTGCCTTCTACCTTCTGGCAAAACAGTAATATTCCTCTATCTATCACTATCAGACAAGCAATACAAGGATAAAGAGTTTTTCCTGGACTTTCGAGCTTCTTCAAACACAGAAGAGGAATCTTCATGACAGTGATACACACAACTCCCAAATCTCTGTAAGCCTCAGAAAAAAAATATTTATTCAATACAGAGTAACAGTTCATGTGACTGAACCCATAATCTAGAAACTCAATCTTTTTTATCGTGAGTACAAATGAAATAATGACCTGCAATACACACTGACAGGTTTCAGAATTATCAACAGGAAAGGTGTGAGATGTGGATAAAATAAAACCTACAAAACCTACCTCATCCTTTGAGCGGGAGAGACAGTTTTTAATTACTTCAGCTTCCAGCATCGTCCGTTTATTAATTTCTACATGCTCATAATACCTGGACAGCCTTGTTTGACCTTGTTTGTTAAC
Source organism: Phylloscopus trochilus trochilus (assembly GCA_016584745.2). Classification (NCBI taxonomy): domain Eukaryota; kingdom Metazoa; phylum Chordata; class Aves; order Passeriformes; family Phylloscopidae; genus Phylloscopus; species Phylloscopus trochilus. Next base: position 39,270,601 of record WQNJ02000001.1, on the reverse strand, counting down.
CATAAGAAAAAATTTTATCATTTCTTTTTTGTTGATTTCAGTGGTAGATTTCAATTTTGGGTGCAGGAATCAAGAAGAGTATTTCTGGGAGCAGGGAAAAAAAAAAAAAAAGTAATACATAGGAATAAAGACTTCCTAAAAGCTATCTGGCCCAGGTATGCATATATTTATGACTGAGTTTATTGCCAAAACATAGAACATTGAAAATATATATCACAAATCTTTTGCACATATCCCATGGAAAAACTCCCTTTTTCCCCCACACAACTATTCACAAACTATACAATAAATAACAGCTTTCACATTTGAAATTTTCACATTTCAGTCACATTAACTTCTTGATAGGATTTGGGAAACTGGAGGAGTAAACAATTCCTTCTTCATAACCATAAATCTACTCACCATTTTCTTCCTGCATGCTGACTTTGTGAACATCAAAAGTTTGCCCAATACCAAACTGTGCTAATACAGCTCCTAAGAGCAAAATTTGCCTATAAGCACTTTTCCCCCTGACTTGTATTTAATAATTATATTCCTACCATTGTCATATCAAATTGAATGGAAAGATGACAAAGGGAAATGCATGGGCCGCAACACATGATCATTTCTTTAATGCAGAATAAGAGACTCCTAAATATTTGGGAGATATCTGCAGAATCAACACCTATCTTGAGCTGGACCAGGAGCTACTGAAATCTATCTTCTCCTGATTTCCCACACTGATGCAAAAGGTAAATTCTGCACTTACTGAGAAGAAAAGTGTGGGTCTTCAATAGCTAAAAAGAAATCAGTTGACATTAACTACTCAAAAGTCCTTTATCTCAATATAAATAAATACTAATCCACTCAACCCCACTGAAATACAGCTGTAGAATAATAAATATACCACACGCAATGTACAGTGAAAATGGGCATTAAAAAGAGCACAGCACATGTCAGAATCTGCTTGCTAAACAATTGACATCTCTAATATTTTGAAAAGCATGAAAACAGAATAAGCTGCAGATGTAATTTTTTGAAATAGAAGTTCTGGGTTATTTTCTTTAATGCCTGAGAACAATCAGTGTAATGTCTTCCATCTGACTCTCTATTTGCATCCAAGATTTATTGGCCCAAATAATCTTCAGGTTTGTGCAGTGGAAATACAGCAACTACTGCAAAAGTTATTCCTTTTTTTTCCAGTTCTGAAGAATTGGTCCTTACCTGGAGCATCTTAGGTCTCACACCTTCTTGTGACAAAGTCTAAACACAAAAAACCTATCATGAATCCACTAAACAATACAGTGTAGCTCTTTGAGTAAAACCATGTATCCCAATGCAAAGAAGCAAAAAGGGAAAAAATACAAGGCAAGCTCCAAAGGTGCTGCATCATATTATTCACAACTTGAATAAGCTGGCTATTTACCATCCTTGGGTGACAAATCTTTCATGACAGTGATGCAACAAGTCCCAATATATTGTGTTGACATTAATTATTGCTTACTTCTCATTCACAGTAGTCACTGTTTTTTGAAAGAAAAGCCACCTCTTTTACCATCACTTGGATCTCAAGAAAGTGACCTTCTTTTTCTCAGTGTACTGTGGTTTATCTATAAAGAAGTTTAGATGTCCATATGTAATTTCAAATGTACTTTTACTAATTTGACTTGATACTGAGAATTCATTCTTAGTTGAATGACACGCAGTTAGTTCAGGATCAGTCCCCAAGATAACAGAATCTATTTGGAATCATGATAATCTCAGAGCTTTCTCACCTCTTCCAGGCACGTGAAGCTCCTTCAGGAACGTGCTTCTGTTGCGTCCCTCCGACAGCAGAGTCGTGAATGCTGGTCAGTGCTGCTGCCGTGGTGCACGCGGCTTGTGCACTGCACCCAGGGCTTCTGGATCAGCACCAGTTTGTCTCTGAGAAAGAATGAATCAGGTCATAAAGATGAAAAAAGGGCTCAGATAGAAATGTATGATGGATCTCCACTGTCGGATGGCAAGTAGACTGACATTGTTAACTAAATGAGAGACTACCATCTATACAATCTTTGCTGTGTTTAGTACATGGCTTTTTTCCCCCCCACATTCTATTTCAAATTGCTGCCTGAAGTTAGAGCTGCAATAAGATGTCTTCATATTTTTAAGCATAAAGTTGAAATACTAAGATGATGTAGTCAGTTTTTGATAAAAACCTTCCAAGAAACACAAGAATGAACAACTCCTTCTGGCTCAGAATGAGGCCCCCTAGCAAGAGCCAACCTCATGACAGAAGGAACCTGAAATTTAAAAGCTACTTAAGAAGGAGCTGTGGCATGAGAGAGAAACAATCTAAGAAATGCTGCCCATTGTTTTAAGCAAGCTCAGGCACAGGAGACCAACTGCAAAAGATGTCTGTCCATGCTAAACAGATAACAGTAGCATAGACAGCTTTTCTTTTTTCACCTGAGTTTTACACTTCATCTTTGTATTTGGCACTGTTGAAACAAGAATTAACAGTTCTCTGTTTTGATCCAAGCTGTTTTAATTATTTAGTTATGAATGGTACCAAGTGCTTGAGAACAGGAGGACAGGGAGAACAGTACAACTACCCCACGAGCACTGACAGGGCTGTTGTACTTTGAGTTACTGTTAAGCAATATGTAACAGCAAAGCATACAACAAATTCATACATATGATCCTATTGCAGGATTGGCCCCTAATCCTAATTATTCCTTTATTAACCTAATCTTTGTACATGGTTAATCCTTTCTGATGTTATGACTATTTTATCTGCATATATCCTTATGAATGGCCTGGATTGTTTTACAGATGAAAATATTTAGACCAGATTTTTTTTTTTTAATCTGCACAAATGCTCTTATCCAGAATAGATTAAAAAAAGGAAAAACTAATAATGTTTTAACAGAGGTAGAACCATAGTAGCACTCAAAAGTGTTATCTCTAATTTATGAGACAATTATTTTTCATAGGATTGGAAAACATAATCAACAGGTTTTGAATCTGTAAGAAAGAGGTCCACTGTTTCTGTAGCCAGTTCTGCATTTTCTCACCAGCCCCAAAAGATTTTAACCAGAAATTTTGTTCATATAAACGGCGGCATAAGCACACAGTTTCGTGCAGAAGAAGTGGAATAAATTAACAAGTTCAAATAATAACTTTGTAAAAAATTATAAAAAGTATGCAAGCATAGCTTTGAGAATAACGCTAGTGTTAAAAATATCTTAAGATGTTTCTTTCTTTCTTTTAGAACTAATTCTGAAAAGAATCACTTGTAGTAGTAAAAGCATTTGCTTGCACAATTTACGGAAAAAAAGGAAATGACTGAGTTTTGTTTCGAACAAACAAAATTTATTTCTTCTCTTTTCATCTTGGCTTTCAGATACAGAAAATACATTAAAATGAGTTGCATATATAGGATGTAAAGAAACCTGAAGTATAACAAACAAATAAAAAGCATATCTGTGCATGTTGATGGGTAAAGAAACCACATTTCTTCAAGTTCTTTGTATTTGAGAAGCTACCTTTTATGATCAATAATCAGTACTCTACTTAAAAAGCCATCTACCTTTCTTCTGATAAAACTCTAACGTGCTTTTCTGAGCATTCTCACGCACATGTCTGCGTGTATCCATGCACATACACACAGATTATGATGCTTTTATGCATGCAGAATCAAATGGTTCAAGGGACTTGGTGACAAGACACAAGCCTTTCATATCTCTGCCATTATTTTGCTCATTTTAGTAATGAAAAGGCATTACTATCTGAAGGCTGTTTGTCAGAAATGAATAGGCTGTCTCATTCCAGGTCACTGGACAACTATCTGCATCACAAATGTGGTTAGGAACTGAAGGCTGGAAGAGACTATCGAGATCCTAATGGATTGTCAAGTCCAACTCTCCATCCCAGTCAACCATGCATTAGAAATTTTGTCCAGAACAGCCTATGGTATATGCTTCCTGCATGTCCTGCATACCCAATCTACAAAACACCTATGGAACTCTATTACTGAATGAAAACTCCCTATCAACAAAAACCTCAGAAGGTATCATTTGGAGACATAAAAAGTCTGGAAACTGCAAACTCTCCTTCAAAATAAATTACCTTCTAGAGTGAGTTAAGTAGTACTCTCCTTTACTTCCCTTACAAAACACTTCTGTAAAGATAATTTGGCATGCATACAGATGATATACAGCTTATCTACTGCAATTTAAATACGAGCATTACAGCGTGTTAGATCTCACCCTCATTAAAGTATCTCTTGCAGATAAATACCTATGAGAGAAAACTCATATCGATTGGCCTGTGTGACTCACAGGCTGACATGGTTCAGGAGCTGCTTCCAGGACATGTCCGCTCTGCAGGCTGCATAACCACATGAGACACCTCAAAGTAACTTGTCCCTGTTTGAGTGACACTCCTTTTCAGATAACAGCTGAGACCTCACAGAGAGGCAAAGCCTGCAATACCTGTTCTGCAGATAAAAAGATCTTAAGTCTCCCACGAGGCCAACCCAGCTGATTCTACATGCAGTAATATAAAGCATATTTTAAATATCATTTTAATTATTCCTCTGGTATAGATACAAGCACTGAATTTAGTTTGTCACAGATTTCACCAATATTTATACATAATTTAGCACAAATTATAAAAAAACAAACACAACCCGAGTTTGAATTGTACTTGCAGTACAGCTGTAATTTAAATAAGACACGTCTCTCAAACTACAACCACTCCAGTCAATGTCTACAGATTTAGAAGTATTTTAGTTATTTCAGTCTAAGAAAGGTTTGTAACATTCTAGGGCTCTTAGCTTGAATGTAAGAGAGAAAATCTCGCAAAGAAGAAATGATTTACAGAACTGTTTCACCAAGAATTAAAAATAAACATTAGATAGAACTACAGGCAAATAATCTACTGCACTGTCCAACTCTGAACAAGTTGATTTTCTGGATGCAGGGATCTAATGGCACTTTATGTGTATATGAAATGTAGGATCATAGAATATTCTGAATTAGAAGGAACCCACAAACATCGAGTCGAGCTCCTGGCCCTGCACAGAAAATCCCAAGAGTCACATCCTGTGCCTGAGAGTATTGTCCAAAAGCTTCTTGAACTCTGTCACTTACTCAGCTTAGCGCTGTGACCACTGCCCTGGGAAGCCTGGTACGGTGCCCAACCACCCTCTGGGTAAAGAACCTTTTCCTAATATCCCACCTAAGCCTCCCCTGGCACACGACTCCCTCGGGTCCCTCAGGTCCTGTCCCTGGGCACCACAGAGAACAGATCAGTGCCTGCCCCTCCTCTTCAAGAGGAAACTGTTGGCTGCAATGAAGTCTCCCCTCAGTCTCCTCCAGGCTGAATGGACCAAGTGACCTCAGTCGCTCCCCACAGGCCTTCCCCTCCAGGCCCTTCACCAAATGTAGAACAAAGTGGGTTAAACTGGAAGGAAAGCATTAATGAAAATTTAAAAATGGCTAAATGATAGAGGCATGAAGCATTAGCAGAGGTAGCACAGGAACAATTTTTATATTTTTGTTTATTGAGCTTCCTATAGATTTATTGCACAAAACCACATAGCAAATGAAGACCACACAAATAATCAGAACCCTTGGTCTTTCTACTTTTGTTCTGTCAGTGGACAAGGCTTTAATAAAACCACATACTACTTTAAATTTACCCGTAGAAGTAATTTTTTGCATTCTGATTTATTACTGTGCCCATCAAAAAGATGAAACAAGTATGTCTGTGTGGCTTTAAAATAAAACACCGTGCTCAATTTCAAGACAGGGATTTTTTTTAAAAGCAACCTTAATTACCTAGGGAAGCCAAGGGAGGAAGGAAAGAATAAAAACATTTTCCTTTGCTGCTGTCAAAATCCTGGCTGCATATAGAAACGGAATTACAATGCAATAATTCCCATATACTCAGGATAGAGGAATGTCCTGGACAACTGGAGCTAAACAAAAGGTTAAACTAGTTATGAGCTAAGTCTCAGTTTTTAATAATGATTAGGTAACTGTCAGCAGACAATGAAAAGAAATCAGCTGAGGTGGAAAGGATCTGGATTTAGATTGCCTAATTGGTATGGAATCAGGAAGAATGGACAATGACATTTTAGTAGGAAATGATTTAATGGAGAAGAAAGGAAGGACTGGATGAACTAACTGAACCATCAATACACACCTAATGAGAGACTGGTAAAGAAAGGAAACACCAGCACTGAGACAAAATTTTTTTTCCAGTAATTAACAGAATTCCAGGTCTGTCAAGAATGGATCTTTTTTAGGAAACTACCCATGTAGTGAATGAGTACAGCATGTAAAAATTTTGAAGAGAGGCAAAACCAAAGACCTACCTCACTTAAAATGAGTGACCAATGGATCATTTGAAATAGGATGTGATGATAATTTTTAAGTATTACATTTCAGAGTAGTATTTTGCAACCGAGGCAATTTCACCATATTCAAACTACAGCCTCTAACGCTGCATTGCTATCACTGAGAAAACGGAGCCAGATAAAATAAACCAGTAATTTCTCCCAAAACCGTTCTCACGTGGAAGAGTTTTGAATAGCAAACATGGTGCACTTTTCCTCAAGGGGGGAATACATTACACACATCACAACCGAGGCATCATGAAGATAACCAGAGATTAGCCAGCTTCCAGAAACATACCATAAATCTAATACAGCTATTCTAAACCACCTCCTTGTAGGGCAAACTCAGCGCACCATTAAATCGCACAGAATCTCCAACACTGAAGTGTTGGACCCGCGCTGCGCTGGCTGCGCGCCGCTTTAGGAGGCAGGCCCCGGCCTGGCCGCATTCCCGCCGACTCTTCCCGTGGCGTTCGGCACTCCCGAGTCGCGGGGCGAACCTCGCCGCCACTTCCGACCGTCACCCCGGGCAGACGGGAGCCGCCCGGCCGGGCCCCAGGCCACCAACCCCGACCCCGAGCGAGCCGGGGCCGGCCCATGCGGGGCGAGGCCGCCCCGCCGCAGGAAGTGACTGCCAGCCCCGGGCCCGTCCCGCTCCCCCCGGGCGCGGCGCTCACCTCCCTCCCGCGCAGGCGCGTGGGGCGGCGGGAGGCGGCGGCGGAGGCCAGGCCGCGGTTTCCCGGCAGGCGCCGCTCGCTCCCCGCCCGGCCGGCTGCGAGAGTGGGAGGGCCGCGGGGCTGTAATGGCGGCTGGCGGCGGCTCCGCGCTGCGCTGACACCCGGACCCGCTCGGCGCAGCCCCCCCGCCCGGCCCGCCCCCTCCTCCCCGCCCCAGCCAGCGCCGCTCGCCCCCTCCCCGGCCCCTGCTCCCGGCCCCCGCCGCGGGACGAGGAGGAGGGCTCCCCGCAGACAATGGACGAGCACCCTGGAGCCGGAGGAGGCGGTGGGATGGCGGCCGCCCCGAGACCGCAGCAACCACCGCCGCAGGCGGGTGGGAACATGAACCTGCAGTCGGGTGGGGGCTGCGTGGGGGCTGGAGTCGGCGGAGGAGGAGGGCAACAGCCACAGCCCCAGGGCCCCGCGGCCCCGGCCGGTCAGGAGGCGGCGGGCCCCGCCGAGCTGTCCCGGCCCCAGCACTACACCATCCCGGGGATCCTGCACTACATCCAGCACGAGTGGGCTCGCTTCGAGATGGAGAGGGCGCACTGGGAGGTGGAGCGGGCCGAGCTCCAGGTACGGTGGGCGATGGCGATTCGGGACTGGCCCGGTTGGCTCCGGGGGCCGTGCCGCGCGCGGAGTGCGGGGGCAGCGCTGCCCGGGCGAGCGGGATCCGCGGGGCCCCCGAGGCCGAGCCGGTCGAGGTACCGAGGTACCTGGGCGAGGTCCGGCGGGCGGAGCGGCGGTACCGGCGGAGGCCCGAGCCGGGCTCCCTCCCCGGGGCAGCCATTTTGGTTTGTAGCATGGCGCCCGCCCGGCTCCGGAGCGGCCCCGGCCCCGCAGGCCGCTCGCCCGGAGCCGCGGTGCGGGGCCCGGAGCGCGGCCGGGGAAGGGCGGGCGGGCGCTGCCGCGGCGCGGGGCTGTGACCCTTCTCCCCCTCGTCACCCTCCTCCCCGCTAGCGGAGCGAGCTGTGGTGCGCCTTGACAGCTGCGGTCGGCTCCCGCAGCACAATGACTCCGGAGCTCCTCGCCCCGTGCGGGTTACCGGCGGCAAGAGCCTCCGGGCCTGGGAGGGAGGACTGACGCCTCCCTGCAGCTCAGCGAGCTCTGGCTTTGGAGGGAAAAGAGGGAGTTTGGAGGGGGCAGGAGTTCCTGCCTTCCTCCCGAGCAAGGGCAGGACGAGGAAAAGGAGTTCAGGTAAATCGTTAAGTAAAAGTCTTAGCCAGGCATGCAATATGAGACAGGTCGAATCTCTTCTCTCTTTCGGACTCGCTTCTTTGGAGATTTCATATCGGAGAAGAGTGAGGAATCGATAAGTCTGCGGCGTGGTCATTTCAGTATACAGAAAAATACCAGTTTCGTCTCCGGAACGGAAATTGAATAACTTTTCAGGATAGAGAGCAAGTGTTCGAGTTGCAATATGTATTTCTTGCTACTAATGTTTGCTTTTAGTAATAGGGTAATTTTACCAATTATTATTGCTAGTAAAAAAATCGTGCATAAAGTTTTACCAGTTTATGAACAGATTACGAAATCCACTGAATGTGAGGTATCCACACTGGAGCCATTACAATTTTTATTATGTACAGAAATGTACATAATAAGCATGTAAAAAAAATGTTAGCAGACTTGATTGCTTCCAAAAAGTTTTTTGTGATTTTTGTGCTGAGTGAATGTTTGTGGTCTTGAAGTAGCATTCCATCAAATTGCACTGCAACAGCAGCTGACGTTTGCAAAGCATTTACTTTCGGATTTCAGGACCTAGAAGTGTACCTGAGCCTGGGCAATTCTCTAGGACTTTCTTGGCTCTATAATAAGCATGTAATTCGCACTATTTTTGTTACAGCTGTAATTAAGAAAGAATTAAACCCCAAAACCACCAAGGGAAACAATTAAAGAGGTTTTACTGTTTCTTTCACTTACTACTAATCTTACCATTTTAAACCTCGTGAAATGGCTGGATTTATTAAATCTGTGGTGGACATGGGTGGGTATTTTTAGTGGAGAGCAATCGGCTGTTTCTCCTGTTTTCTCGAGGGTCTTAGTGTTATAGCATTATGTTTATAAATAAGTTGCTTAGTGCGGTTCATTACCAGACAAAACCACCTTGAAATATTTGTTTTAGGTATGGGCTTGTTGCTTTAAAAGGAGGTACTGCTGAACTCTAACATGGAGAGTAGTCCTGAGACTTGGAAAGTTGTGTCTGACTGATAAAGTTCTCTGAACTCACGTGGCCTCTAGACTCCCTGATGCACTCCAGCCAACTCTGCTGCTTTTTGTTTGTGGTTGCTATTTGTTGTCCATGGCCAGACCATTTCTTTTGCTTGTCTGTGGATGTACGGTAGCAGTTCTGACCCTGATTATGTATGTGCTGGTTCATATACATGTGCAAATGTCATAGGATTGAGCCAGCAGGGTTGCTGCACAGTGCCTATGCACAAGGGTGTTTTTGATTGGTTTTTTATGACTTTGGAAGCCCAGGGTAGATGGGGAGGAGGACATTACCTTTGGATTTTAGGTCTCAGCCTATACAGTGGTGAAGACTGATACAGGCATGTGTTGAAAATATTTTTTGAAGATAGATGTTTACTGGGTCTGTAGGATTTTTTTGTTGGTTCTGCAACTTAAGTTGTGAAGTCACAGCATATTTTGTAGCCAGTAAAATTGTAATAGTTTGGACTCCAAACAACGGTTTTGTCCCTTGACGCTAATGAGAATGTTAATCGTGATGTTAGGTACAAGTGTGAGTTTTTTGATGATTGAGGCCTCCTGGGTTGAAAGGAAAACAGTAATTCCATAGCATGACAGTAGATAACTCATATGGAAGTGGGTGTTGGATGATTTAGCTGCAAGTCTCCTGGTGCAGGTAATTTCTTTCTTATTTCTTCATTCTTTCAAGGTCACAGTAAACTCTGTAAGCATTGCTTCTCAGTGCTGGCAATTGCAAGTTCTTTATAACTTTGCTAACAATGCTGTATAAAAAGTATGTGGAAAACGAAATGACTTGGCAATATGTATGATTTTATTTATGTGTTCTGAATCAAAGAATTTGTTATTCTGAAGAAGAAACTTTCTTATCTGTAGTATAAATTAATGAGCCTCCAGTGTGGTTTATCCACCCATCCCCTTTCTTTACCTGTGTAGTTCAAGTGACTGGAGGAATTGGGACCCCTAGTAGAAGTGCTCGTTGCATGGAGGGGTGATGGTGAAGGGAGAGAGGATGTGCAGTAACAGTTTATTCTTCCTGGGTTCTTGTAATGACCTTTTTTTGGGGGGGGAACACGTTTTTATAAATAAAGCACGTTACTTTACTGGGTTGGGATTTATGCCATGGTTGTAATGACTGACAGAGAGTCTCAAGCCTTTTCGATCTGAAGTCTTCTGCTGGTAGACTCAGATCTAAATTTACATCAGACATTGAATGTTGATAGTTTTATGCTGTCTTTCCAACTCCACCAGTGCATGCTGTTCTGCTTGTGTGCAGAAGTGAAGCAGCATAATCATTAGAACAAATCTGTGTGTGAAAACCAGCATCAAGTACAGAAATGTCAAATATCAGGAGTGCAGTACTTGAAACATAGGACACTTCTTTCCTTTCACTTGTAATACTGGCTGCTGCAGTCACTTCTTAAGCGTTCAGTGGTTGCTGTCTGGCCTTGCATAGTGTCTTGTTCACTGCAAGTAATGGACACAATCTGTTCCCTATTCAATGAATTAAAAGATTTTCGCTGTAGCAATGTAACTTGGATCTGCCAATCTAATGACCTTGGTGTTGGTCAGTAATGACCAGCTGTTATGCTGAGATAAATGGTCTTTTCTAAGGCATGTATGCACTTTCTAGGAATTACAGCAAGTCAATATTGAATGTTGTGTATCTGTTAGAAATAACTGTTTGTTGGAGGTGGTAAGTGGCTCCATAGTATCCTAAATGAAAAAGAAACTTGGATGGGAAAACACTACAGATGCACAGAAACTATTAAGGAAGATAAAATTGTGTCCAAAAAGAAGTATCATAGGAAAGCTTGTAACTTTGGGGGGAAAATCAAGACATCCACTTTCTTATGGGGCTTGCAGGCTGGTAATGCTTGTCCGGAATAGAAGTCTCAACTGTGCAGTTTATTCAGGTTTTCTGAACTGAAAACCAGATTAATATTTCTGATGAAAACCAGATTGAGTATTCTCTGATACTTCAGAATCACACAAGAATATGTTAGGAGAGAATTGCCAGTAGATGCTACTTCCAACTGCTTTAATGAATAGGGAGAGTAATTGCAAAACATAAACACTCAACAAAATATATCCAGTTTTGGTTTAAACGTTATACAGCCTCTCATGTAACTTAGGTGTGCATGAAGATTACTATGACTGTTAATATGTTTTCTGTCCTATAAAATGACATCTTTGGTGGCACACAACTGAAGTTCCTAGTTTATCTTATTTACAAATGCTTTTTTTCCCAAGTATTCAGAGACATTAAGGAAGCATGTTTTCTAATGTTCTTTATTTAGGTGTTTAAAAACTCCAAACCACCAAACCCCATAGATTTCAGATTTTACTTGCATGCCTCGCTGCTTCCCTTTTGGCTGGGGATGATGGAGCAGACTCATTGAAGGGATTTTATACAGGAAGTTATTTAAAAAAAGAAACGTATTGCAGATAACATGTGTAAAAGTGTTGACATCACGAATAAAATGAGACCGTGTATATATATACAGTCATGCTACACTTCAGCATTTCTGAAGTGAAGCAAGAATCAATTGCTGAAATACTTATCTGTATGTTCCTTGTTTTAGTGTGTTGCAGGTTTGAAGGGGGATGGGGATAATGTTGGGAATGTTTCTCTCTTAAACTTGGAGGAACAATTAATTCTTTTCATAACAGACTTTGCCTTGCTTTTGGCTTGCAAATAATTTATTTTGATGATAGATTGCAAATGGAAGTGGTTATGAGGGTTATAGAATAGTTGTTAGTTTGCTGGCCACAATTCGTGTCTCAGCAACTAGAGAGCATACAGTAAAAATAAGTATTTTTAAAAAGCCCTGGCTTTTCAGGAATTAGTGCGGGGGACTGTTGTAAATACTAACATTTTCTTGGGTTGGAAAGTGTTTGGGTAAGTTCATGGAAGAAAATTTCCTGTGGGTCTCTAAATTCAGAGATACTGTCTTTTTTATTTACAAGTTGTCTGAGATTTGAGATGTTTTGTGAGGTTTATTTTTTTTGGTTTTATGCTAGTCCTATGGAACTGCTGTTAGCCCGTGGTTATGAGTGACATGCTGAGGTTGGTGGTCTCTTGGTCTGACCAAACAAGCTGTTCTTAGATTCTCTTGACCAATGAGGTAGCTTAAAAATGGAGTCACATAACTGTTTGAGCTGTTTAAGGAACCTTAAAGATTGTGTAGTTCTAACTTCTCTGCCATGGGCAGGAAGATGCTTTGATTTGATTGTTTGACAATATATTCAGTGCTGTTTTGATGCTGTTTCAATGTTTGTTTCGTAAAAAACAAACCCTGATTGATATCAGGGGCATTAATTGTGATATAACATGTAAAGTTACAAGGCAGGAAATCCAGATGCTGCTGTTGTGAAATGCACAGTGTGTTTTAACCACGTTTGTTTATCAATTGCATTCTAGATAGTTGAAGTTGGAAATATGATTAGTTGATAAACTGCTATTTCATTGGATCTTACAGGAGAATCTCTCTATTTATTATGAAATTAACTTAAGTAAATCTAAATCAATCCTAAAAAAACCCCCATGGGATACTTGATCAACACTGACTGAAAATAAAATCAAGTAGTTTGTAAAAAGTTGGTCAGCATTTTTATTTGTGATAGTTGTAAATGCTGTGAGGTGTGTGGGTAATACATGCATCTGAACTGTCTAACCTGTTTGTGCAAACTGTTCAGGTGGTTGCTGTATCGTGGGTGCAGAAGTACATCGTGGTGCAAGTAACTAATTTTTATTCACATGATAAAATACTTGAATATTTAATACCTTTTTTTTTATAATGACAGATTTTTCTGTATAAAATAGCATACATAAAAGAAGTTAAAATCCAGAAGCTTCTGTTCATTGATCATTTTTCTAAGGTGGCAGTGAAAACAGCTATGTATTTTACAGCGTTAAGTCTCTTTTAAGTTTAAAGCACTGAATTAAGAGTTGTGTGAATTTTGGGTAGAGGGCAGTTAGACATAATCAAGGGTTTCCCCACTGTGGCTTCCATAGCTGTTTAGTCAACTGCATTAACAGGCACATCACTTCTGGTGAAACTTCAGGTGACTGTTCACTGAAGGTTGGAAGTCTGTTCTTCTGTGTGTCTGGGTAAATCTTGTCTTTCTTCACAGGCTTCTTGGCAAGACTTCCAAATTAAAGGTGCAGAGATACTTTCTTTTTGTATGGATAACCTCATTCTTCCAATTTTATTTTTGATTTTGATCTTTAACATTTCTGTAAAATTTTTTCCAGTATTCATCTTGTGGAGGCAAAACAATAAAGGAGTGCAGGACATAGAGTTACATTAAGCTCCATGTAAAAACAGGAACAGGAAATACCTGGATAGCCATGAGGTTTATGTATGGGATACTCGTCAGTGTAGAAGTTGTGTAACTTTTTCTGGAATATTGTTTCTAAATAATTCCCTTCTAGCAACACTTGGTATAAAAGTGGTTTTTACTGTGTAATAATTGCCTTTTCATAAATGATCATTTGCAGTAATAACACTCTTAGAATCAGTGCACAGAACAGTCATTTTATAACAGTTACTCTGGTGAGGTTTTCTTTTAGGCACAGTGTAGAAGTGTGTGGCAGATAAGTTATGTAACACTTCCTGGTGAAGAATTACTTCTTTTTTTAAACACTGGGCATGCATTTTACTTTTTAGTTTCATTGCAATTATACCTGTGCAGATTTAATAGCTCTTTGGGAAATCTCTTTTGGGGAATTTTTTTGTGAGGTTTGAAGTACCTGTGGGTATAATTATTTATTTCATGCTGAAAGTAGGTTTTGAGGTGGGTGTTCTTGATCCTTCTTGTCGTTTAAGAAATTAGGAGAAAGTGATAATGGATTTATTTTTCCTAACAGAAGAAGAGAGTGGCTAGGGAAGTTGAATCCTCCAGTGATTTGATGTATCTTCAGGACAAATGTATGACTTGCAAGAGCTTTGTTTGCTCATCTGATGGTTGGTTACTTTTTGTCACTCAGACTGTTCCTGAATTATCCTAAGCCATGCTCAGCAGGATATTTAGTTTAATGGTATCTTCTGCCTTCATCAACTCCAACAGCTATTAAGAGCCAATTATGAAGTTGACTGTTCCTCAGAACCAGTCCTGAAGGTACAGCATAAATTTAAACGGTCTGTAGGTTTTTCTACAGTATCTTCTACTATAGTACCTTTATAAAACTGTCTGATTAGAGGTAGCCTGCTGTTGGCAATTAAAGGTAAGAAAAATTTTTATGATTCCAGAACGAATTCCACTTAATGAGAGATGAACACATTCCTAGGTTTATTTGAAGTCATTGTGCATGCAAAAATCTTGCATGTGTTGGCTGTACCCTTCTGAAAAAAGTGTGCTTCTCTGAATGGTGATTGAAATGATCCCGAAATAGAGAATGAACTTCAGTAAGTCCAGATGCCTGAAGGTCTCTCTGATTATGTATATATATATATATATTTTAAATGGGTTGATTGCTCTAAAATTTCTTCAGTTCACCTTTTTTTCTTTTCACCCAAAATAGGGTCAGTCCTTAACTGCTATCAAATTTGAGGTTGATGATCCTATAGTACTCCTCCTAGAAGAAAAAAAACCCAAGGAAAGCCCTTCAACTTTATGCCAGTGACCACTATAAGTTAGCTGGAGAATGCTTAACTCCAGTATTTAACTTGAAACTGTGATGGTTTGCATTCTTTGACAATGAGACCCTAGGGTGCTGGAACAGAATCCTGCAATACACCTTGAGACCTTGGGAAAAGATCCTGCTTTGGCAAACAGAAGTCTCAGAAGAAAGTTTAAGCAGAGCATTTAAACAGGTTTACAAGTTTTATAACACCTGTTCTATTTCATATCTTCAGCAGGGTTAGTAAAGGTGCTTTGGTAGAAGGCAGGACTAGTGTCTCTGTTAACTCCCTGGTGAAGTGGTGTAAATTAGACAGTGCTGGTGATGTTTTTGTGCCAGGAAGCCAGATTAACATTTAGGAGGTGTGAAATACCTGCTTCTTGTCAACTTTCTGTCATACCTCACTGAAAATACTGCATTATACTTATATTAAATATATAAATATATTTAATTTTAACTCTTACTCTTTACTTCAACTCATAACTTTAGTTCCATTAACTTGATTATATTCTATTTTGTTATTGTCAGTATTACTGCTGCCTTAATGCAAAGTTCTGTACACTGTGAGGTTCTATTATTTTATATATATGTATATATTTTATATGTATGGCTTCTTACATTCAAACACTTTATTAGTTCTTGCTTTCTATGGTCCTTTAGGAATGTGTCCCACTGACCTGCAGCTGATGAACACTGACTAGAACAGCCTAGGTCAGTTCAGATCACTGTTCACAATCTGCTGTGGATTATGCTTTTGTCTTTATTCCTAAATAACAAATAGGTGTTCCTGATTTTGGAGAGGAAGGGTACACTCTGGAGGATGTTTGCCACACTGCAATTCCTTCCCTTCCCTTTCAAACTCCATAGTGATCATAAGAACCTGCTGCACTACAAAGTGTACAACTTCACTTTTATTTATGTGCTCTTGTACTACAAATACTAATAACAGTAAAGAGGATGAGCTTAATGTCCTGTTTACTATTAAGTATCTAACAAAGCTCTGAATGTGGCACTTTGTCAAAAGTAGCTTCATGTTAATGCAATGATGTGCCAATGTAATGGTGCTTACAGTAAAGATATTTTAAAATCTACTAAATTCAAATACTGTCTTTTGGTGTGTATATATAAAATTAGTATTATTGATTGTAATTGTGACTTTACTGGAAAGAAATTTCTTTTACTAGCAAAATGTACTCCCAAAAATGCCAAGTGGTTTAAAAGACTGTGTGTTAATCTTTTTAGATAGCGATGGTCCAAGGTGTGTAACTACTTTTGGTTTTGTTTCAAAGATGTTATTTGCAAGATTCATACCTTTAGGAGGAATGCAGAAAATAGAGATGATAATGACAGAATGAGCAACTGCAACTGAGGATGAACTTGTGCTGAAATAGTTGTGCTGATTCGTTCCACAACTTCTGTGAATTCCCTGCTAAAAGAAATTAATAAAACCCCTGAATGATCCTTGGCTTTATAAATGCAATAAGGAAGTTATAAATAGAGAAATTGGGAAGTGATTTCTCTCTTGTGATCTGTGCAGGACTGGCAGAATCAACATTGCAATATAATGTTCCATTGTTTAGTAACAGTTTTGAAAAGAATGCTGAAAATTTGACGTAAAACCAGTTTGAGGTCTGGAAATAACATCTTGAAAACTGATCCATTTAGAATTCGTTCTTGTTGCTAAATCAAAAAGCAGTCTGAGAGGTGGCCTTATTAGGTGCCTCAGTGGGTCTTAGACTTACTCAGAGGTTTTTTAATTTATGGTAGAAAATTGTTTTGTGTAAGAGGTATAACAGCAGACTGGAACATCACCTTAAAAAATAAATCCCAGTGAGAACGTGGAAATAGTGTAATAGATATATGTGTGAAGCTGGCTAACTGCTCTTTGGTTTTGTTTCTTGTTTTCTTTGTGTGGATATTTTTGGGGGTGTTTTTGTTTTGATCTTTCGGTTTTTTAGAGGTCTTGTTTTTTGTTTTGGTATAACAGCCAGAGAAATAATCAGGCAACAAGTGTAAAACATACTGAAATGATTTTTATACAACCAAAATTTATGAATCCTTTCTGCATGGAGACGCAGAGGAAATTGAAATGGATTCACAAGAAGCTATTACTTTGTAGCCTAATCTACTGCTATTAAGTTTGTATGGTCTTCTCATGCATTTTCTTAAAGTATCAGATTTGAATGAAGAACTGGACCGTTGGTACTGAGGGAACTGAGGGATTTCTTGGTTCTCAGTAAGGGATTCTCAAGAATGACTCTGTTAAATGAGAAGAAAGCCAGTGCTACCTCTGCTGTAATAGGTGGAATGTAGTCAACATAGGTAGTGTCTACTAAGGCAATGAACTTTTTGTTTAATAACTAAAGCAGAGACCTCAACAGGTTATCCACAGCAAGTATCAAAGTACAAGTAGTTCGATAGTTTGTTGCTAAATTGTTGAATGTCTGCCCAGGGCTGGCTGCTGTTCTTGAAAAATTAGAAGAAAATGTGCAAGAACCCTTGCAGTGTGAATTCTAATACTCAACAATTGCAAAGTAATCCTGACCTTTCTTGAAGAATCTTCCTTACAGTTGTTCTGGTTCCATTGTACTTCAGTCTGCTTTTTGCAATCAGTTTGTGCCCTAAGTTGGGGCTATTCCACAGCATTATGTGAAAATTGCATACCTATCTTGAGCACCCTTATTATCTGTATTTCAGTAGTATAGCGAGAAGATAAAAGCATAGTTTCTTTTGAATCTCTGGTTATTGTTGCATGGTTAAATATGGGAGTTTGGATCTGGACAGACAACTACTTTGGAGGCTTCAAAGTTAAGTGAAATTTCTTCAGGCATTATTATTAGCATTACTTTATGTAGAACATGTCATTAATAAATGGCATCAGTGATGATGCTAAATATTTTCGGAATACATGCTGCACTGTGGTGTCATGGCCTGTGGTGGCCAGGAGTATTTCTCAAGTGTTTGAAACACTATGTAATCTGTGGTTACAGGGTGTTTTGCCACTGGTTGTCGAAACTGATGACTTGACTCATACTTGTGCACAAGCTTGTCTGTGTCTGTTTCCATTAGTTTTTCGGCAGAGAGGATACTGACAAACTTTGCATCTCTTCAGCAGTTCATACTGGAATAAAGCACAAAATGTTTTAAAATAGAAAATTTACATAGGAAATGCTGTATACAGTCTTGTTAATTGGCAGAGGGAATACTTAACAGTTGATAGCTGATATTTTTGGCAAGAATCAGCTTTTGTCATTGGTGTTGGAGCCGTGTTGTGGGGTTTTTCCAGCACAGACATTTGGAAAATACCACGGCTTAATGGATTTTAGAAGTGCAAACCTGCAATGATTTCTTACCAAATGGCAGTCAAATAAGAATTCTTTTTCATCTGTGAAAAATATGCTAGCTTTTGGCTGTCATCTGGAGATGTGGCAATTGACTGGAAGCTTACTGAACATCCCAGTTTTCAAGAAGGATGATCCTGGTCACGACAGGCCTGTCAGTCTCTCTACAGTGACTGGTAAAATCATGGAGAAGATTATTCTGGGAGCCACTGAAAAATACCTGAAAGACAACACAGTCACTGGTCACAGCCAGCACGACTTCATGAGAGGAAATTCCTGCTTATCAAACCTGATTTCCTTCTATGACCGGGCAACCCACCTTGTTGATCAAGGGCAGCCAGTTGATGTAATCCTTTTGGATTTCAGTTAAGTTTTTGATACTGTCTCTCATAGGATCTTTCTGGACAAAGTGTCCAGTACACAGCTGGATAAACACATCATGCGATGGGTGATCACCTAACATCTTGTAAAAACTTTTTTTCTGTAAAAGGCACATGAACACTTATATTGTTATTTTATTTATTGGAAAAACTGCTGTAAAACAAATTAAAATTCCATAGAAAGTCTGTTAAGAAAATATATTTAGGATTATTAATTTTACTTTGTGACTTGAACTTTAGGAAGTTCTTTGAGGGAGGATACTTACATTGTCAGTCTGAATTGTAAAGAGAATTAGTTTGTGTTTGCAGAGCTTTCTTAAATTATTATTAGGAACATGACAACCTTAAAGTCTTTGGAACTTGTATTCAAACATGTTTCATGGATTACTCAACCTGCTTAAGAAATGCAGTTAAAATACAGTGTTCAGACACTTAATAGAATAGTAAGTGTTTATAACTAGTGAGAACTACTTTTGCTGCTTATGTTTTACTTGGGTGTTTGATTATCTTGCATGATGGCATTTGATATTTGAGTGGAATGATTGTAATTCCTCAGTAGAATTATATTGATACTGGTGAAGAAATCTAGGAGATAAAAATGAGCAAGCATTTTTTGAAGTCAAAATGAGCATTCATGTCTTCTTAGTGGTTCCAAGCATTCCTGTTAACTGTCAGTTAAATAAAGAAATAATGCCTGTTTAATGGCCTTCAGATTATTTTAAATGGGTTGATTAAATAAATACTTAATAAAATTAGCTGGATCTTGAGTCTGATGTCTGATTGTGGGGAGAAGGAGAGCTGGTATATAGGGACAGTGACTGATATTTTGACATTGTGGCATGGAGCGTTTTGGTAGTTCTTTCACAGTCTGTTGATGATAATGACCAGATTATTTTCACTCTTCCTGAACTTAATGTTATAATAGGGTGTTACAGAGTAGAATGTGCTTTCAGGAAGATGCAAGTTCTTTTACACATTCCTAGGCAGGAGCTTACTATTCTGAAGGAGTGTCTCCGGGAGTGAAATTGAAAAGGAAGACTAATTTATAAATTAAACTGTGCTCTTAGTTTGGTAAGTTTTTAAATGAAAAAAAAAAAGAAGCCTGTTCTTGTATGAAGAACAGTACTACAACAGTGGTCAATAAATGATAAACTCCCAAGGCATTTGCATTTGTTATTCAAAACAAAAAGGTGTTATAGTTTCCAGTGTTTAGACTTGTACATTTTAATCCTTGAGGAGAATGCCACCAGAGTGTGAATCCATTGTTTTTAGTGCCTTCAACTTCTTTTGGACATGTAGTCTCTCTTTTTTTCCGCCTGACGTCCACTGGCTTCTCTTACTAGATACAGGTTTATGGACAGAGAATTGGTTTACTTTGTTTACAAACCCTGATGTTTAGAGGGTTGTCAGACTTTCAGGACACAATTATGAATTGTATGAGTTTTGTTATACTGTACTGTTCTGAATACCATTTTGGTTAAGAGGGTGGCTGTAAAAATCCTAGGAAAAAAGATTCAGTGAAAAAATTCTAAGGAAGAGTGACAGAATGAAGGCAGACAGTCATATGCTGAATGTAAGCTGTAACTTTAAAAGTTTGACCCTAATGCAGAAGAGGATGGAATTGACAGCTGGATTTTCTCTAAGTTGGTCAGAGGGAAGCTGATTAAACTTGACAGCACTTGGCCCTGTAGTGAAGAGGCAACCTTTGAATGTGACTGATGTGGTGAGAGTTGGAAAGACGAAGGACAGGTTAAGGAAAGGAGAAAGTTTTGCAAGCCTGGTCTTTCCCATACCCACTGCAGGACTGATTGGGACTTAGGGATGAGTAAATCCTCTTATATGTCAGCTGTGTCATTAACCTGCTTAGAGCTAGCTGCGTTTCTTGTTTCTTCTACTCCTGTCCAAAAGTTACTTACTCCAGTGTGTCACTTCTCTAGTGGTTAGGATTTGCTTTTAACAAGCTATCAGAAACTGATTACTTGAGTCTTTGAAAAAAGTATAAATTGGGAAGTGAGAAATGATCATCAGCTCAAATGGGAAAGATCTGTAAAAATGTAACCTTTGGGAAGCAGCTTTGCTGCTCTAAGTGTAGTAGTGAGCTATCGCTGTATTTCACTGACTGTTCATAAAGTTGTGCAGAAAATTACCTTCTTTATTTGCAAATTACACTGGTATTTAACAACTACTAGTTGTTAAAATCTTTTTTTCCCCCCACGTTTAACCTGAGCTTATTTTATGAAGCAAAGATCATCTATTAATATATGAGGTGTTGTTTCTGGTTTTTTTTGTCTCCCAATAATTTTTTATTCTACAAAAAAAGAATTTTTTGTTCTCTTAAAAGCGATATGTCTTTGAAACACGTATGATCCTTACCTTACCAGTGACATCTATTGCAACTTACTAGAGAGAGAATTTCAAGACTTTAATTTACAAAATTTTTATTTTTATGTATATATTTATAGTAGTCAAGGTCTCTTCTTTTAGTTCTCAGTTGATAGTTTAAGGATTAATCGCATTCACAATAAATAAACAAACAGTCAGATCTATAAGGAGGCACTAAATCTCATGCTTTTAGTTGTTCTGAAGGAGTTGAAGTTTCAAGGCTTCTCTTATGTTCAGTTTCCCTTTTGTGAATGGGAACTGGAACACTGATATCTGCACAGGTGAAGTTAACCCCTTTCCCTCAGCCCCCCGGAGACCCGGTGCCAGCTCAGATTTAGGGAGGTTAGGGTGGGGGAAAACTCCAAGATAGGGACATAAAACCAAAGGAGGCTCTTACCCCGAGATGTGGTTCCAAGGTTTATTTCCTGAAGGGATCCCGAGGCCAAAGAGAACGACCCTGAAGGGAAAGGGGGTTTTATCCCTTTCAGGGTAGGGGGCGGAGTTACCTATGCCCAAAGGCCATAGGTCAGAGTTAAGGGACAGGTAAAGTTTCACAGAGGAGGGAGGGGATGCCAAAAGGGAATACAACACACAGGTGTGTTCACTCTTAAATGACTGTTAGGAGTCAAATATTCCAGTATTTTTTAGTTTTCCAAAACTGTTCTACTTCACCTGCAACATAATAAGCATCTAAAAATCAAGATTAGATTAGTATTATTGTATGATAAAATATTGCTGTTGTTTTGAGGTTTGTGACATACCTTAGTGGGATAAGCATACACCTAATGTGTGCCCAGAACAGTGTATAGTGTATTGCACTTCTTTCAAAATTACTCCAGGCCTTTCCTGCCTTCCTTCTAGAAGTCTGAATGGACTTTAGAAAACAAAACGTAAGCAGTGCATAGCTGGCATTACTTTACATATAGTTGAGTTTTTTCAAAATAAATTTATTGAGACTGAGAGTTAACAATGTTTAGGACTGAAATGGAAAGAAAGTATTTTCTGAGTGTGGTCTCCTATTGGTAAACTCATTACAATTTGATTGTTTGAATTGCACAGGAAGGTGTTACTGTTTCAACAGTGGAAGAGAAGGATTTAATCAGTCTTCCATGCTTTACCATCCAGGTTTCTTTCATGCCTCTTTTCCCCTTTTAATATGTTTCACTAGGTTTGAGATGCTGAACAAGTATTTTAAATACTGCATGTCAGAATTCATTAATGTGGTAAGACTATCAAATGCTATATGGATAGCCTAACTGTTATATAACCTTTAGGTTACATATGCAATTTTACCTTCCCAAAATGATGTAATAACTTCCATCTTTTTTCCTCAATGGCTAAGAGAAATTTGCTTGATCAACATGAAGTTTATCAGGCTCTTCTGGGCAGTTAAAGCAATAAAGTGCAGTTTTAATGTGAGTGCTGCCATGGTTGGTGCTGTATGAAGTAAGGGGAAAAATTCTGAAATTTTAGGAGTTTCTTTCAAAATGGGGGGGAATCCTCATTTTCTTCCCAGGAAACTTTTTCTTTAAATTTTGATATATGAGTTTCCAAATGACATACAGTATTTTTAGTAATTTAAAGTTATGTGTAAATAATTTAGTAAATTACTTTAAGTCTTCTGTTAAACTTTCATCAAACAGTATAATTGCATACTAGGGATGTTGACTATCATTGAAATAAGTGATTTGAATTATTCCTATAATTTAAGGGAAAGTTTCTTGTTTGAGATCTTAGAGTTTTGGTGAAAGACTGTTGACTGTTTTGAGTATGGTCAGACTTCCTATTTAAAAGATAAAATGCCTTTCAGCTACAAAACACGTGTATGTCTGAAATGCAACATGCTATTAAAACAATACTAAATTTACAAAGTGTAGAATATTACATGTTAGAATTTTTATTTGTTCCTTTCTTTACGTACATTCTGTAGTTTTTAAGCCCCAGACAATTCTTTGTCCTGGGGTCCATACTGTTCAAGTAGCTATTCAGTAAATCTTTTTATCCTTGAATTCTATCTTGCCTAGTTTCAGGCATTATTTAATGCATCCCTGCACAAATACAAAGTATGTGTCGCTCTAACTACTTCTCAAAGCTCCCTGAATTCACTTTCATAATAAAGCTCAGCAAGTTGGTGTGGTGGTACTTCTACTTGCAGCTGAGGGCCAAGGTGTAGAGGGAGCCCAGAGTTATTTAAATGTCAAATTAGTAGAAACATAGTGGATCTCAAACCTCAGAAAATACTGAAAATACAAAATTTTATAGGTTGAGAAGGAACCTGCCCTGAAAATGAAATCCTTGGTTAGGCTTTGAAGAATCGGTTAAAAACTGTTCTAACAGAATCTGTGCACAACTAAATCCAGCTGGATTTTTTTAAGCCATGAGTGGCCATATATTTACTTACAGAACTGTTAACTGCTTTATAAAGGAGTGTGTTTTTCTTGCCCTTAAGAAATGTTCTTGCTAGTACATTTATTAAAATGTATTTTGTTTGGATTTTCAATTTAGAAGAGTTAAGACTTGTATTGTATTTGGCATTTTTAGTCTCTCTATTCATGTTTTTTAAACCTTTGAGCCCTAAACATGCAGGTTATGATATCATGGTCAGTTTAGGCTGATCTAAGACTGTGTTGTTGCTAAAAGGGGTTGTTACTTCAGTATCCTGTTTGCATCCCTTGTGCCAGCCTGAGTTACTCCCGTGGCTTTACAGACAGAGGAGGATCAGGAAACTGATGTAATTCAGAACCAAGTAAAAAATAAATGGAATGATTTTCTCAGTAGAGTTGATGTCAACACAAGCAGCTAAGTCAGCACAGTAGAAGGAACAGAAATAGAAGGAGGATTGCTCCTCTTGGTATCGGCCCTGGGGACTTACAAATCGGTTTAAGACAGTGGAAAGAATTCTGTTGTAACTGAGGAGGGTAGAGTGTGGGGTGGAAAGGTGAGTACGAAATTCTTGTGTGTCATTTTGTTTCCCAGTTTTTGTGCTACACACTCTTAAGTCATCAGTGTATTTACAAATTGTATCAAATCTATCCTGACAACTGTTTCAAAGGAAATGAGTATGTAAGGATTGTGAAAGTTGTATTATTTAGAGGTGATTTTTTGAGCAGTTGTCTTTGTGTATTGGAACCTAAGTTCAGCACCCCTGAGGGCAATTTGTTTACTTTGTATTTTTATCAACCCTGAGATTTACTGCTTTTCAGAAAAGGAGGTGTGTTAATTCATAGGCCTCATGGTCATGCAGTGTATCAGGGTATAGTTTTGACACTTGTCCTTTCTCAGTTCAAGACTGAAGGAAGCAAGCTGGTTAATTTATAGAGCAGATTTTTGGTGATCCGGTTCTTGGTTGAAGGTCTTGATGTCTAAGTATTCCTCAAGTCTAAATTGATTTTCTGTGTTTCTAAAAATTGAGCTCTTAATTTCTGTATAGCTAACATCTCTTGTGGTTTAGCCATGTGATGGTTACAATGAGAAAAAGTAATAAATCCCCAAATCACTCAAACATGTATACGAACAATTGCAGAAAGCAGTTCTGAAGGAAGTCTGATGATATTGACAAAAATGTCAGAGCCTCAACTGCAAAGTGTGTTCTTGTGTGATAACTTTCCTGTTCAACCTATTGGACCCTGTAAAGATTGTTACAAATAGTATTGTATATGAAAGGGATTTTTAGGCTCTTTTTGTAAAGAAAAGTTTTGAGGGTTTATTTTTTTTAAAACTTTATTTTTATACAGTTATTCTGTAGTATATCAATTCTCAAGATCATGTAGCTCATGAAATTGTCTGGTTGAAAAGTATGAGATCTAGATAATATCTTCTAAGTATAGAGACTTGATTCTGTGTGGCCAAATACTCCAGAAGCATTTCTCTAAGGAAAAAATTTGGCTATGAGTATTTAGGAAGCAGATGCCTCTCTCTGTGTAGGTTACTATTACATTGTTCTCCTCTCTGAGGTTGAAATAAGGCTCAACAGTTACAGCTTTGTCAGACAGTGACAAAGAAGTGCTGGCCAGTGGAAGAAAAGTAAAGGGGAGAAGCTGGTCACTTACAGAAGACCTTAATTTTGGAAAGAGTTGAGAACTGCATTTAAATCAAAGGATGTAGAAGCTTTCATAACCCTCATTAGATAACTACCAAAGTAGTTCTGATTTTGTTTTTGTAGGTAGAGTCTGTGGGAAGTCAGTAACTTCCAAATGCTTGTAGTATGCTGTTGTGCATATTTGCAGGTAACGTTTTTTTAAAAACCCCACATTTGTAACTTGTGTTTGCTGTGGAACAACTGTGGTGAAAATTGGGATGGTATGTAAGGCTTGTGAAATTGGGCAGTTGCTGCCCTAGGTACTGGAGGAGTGGAAATTTAATTGTAGTTCTCTGCAGAAGGCTGATAAATTTTTGTTTGACTAAAGTAATTTTTGGAGTATTTTTTAGAATCTACCATACTTGCAGTTGAATATAGTTGGGTTTGTTGATTCTGGATCTTGTTCTCTACACTTTATCTTTACGTATCTTTACAGTCAGTACCGTCTGTTTGGGTATGTTTGGGGTTTTTTGGTGTTGAGTTGGTGTTGTTTCCTCCCCAGCCCCTCCTCTCTTATCGTACACTTTGGTTCCTTACTATTTCTCACCAAGTGACGCTGGTTAGTTGAGTGCTTTCATGACATATTTACGAAATACTCATAACTGCCTTGTTTTCACAAGGCTTTTAATTGATTAAATCAGTAGTTAGCTTATGCGAGGTAAAGGAACATATTTTAGTTTGGCTCACCGTTGAGCACAGGGCCAGAGTGGTTAAAATCAGGGCTGATGTGTGAAGTCTTACACGGTGATATCAGTTGGGCTCAAGAAAGGAGCGATGCAAGAATGCTATCACCCTGGTTAAGACTATTTCAGACTGTAACCACTGAGTAATGCAAGTGTGCAACCACGCCCTTTACAAAAATCTTCAAGGATAGATTGGGTGCCGATTTTAGCACTTCCTCCCTCCCCCCATCCTTTTATAATGAAGTGGTGGTGTTGTTCTTGAGCTCAGTAGAGCAATGTGGTGTCTACTGTACTTTCCTTAGTCTGAATCCTTCTTCTAAGAAACCTTCTGTTGAATCTAGTACTGAATTAGCTATTCAATGACTTCAGTCAATTTAAAGTCATAGAGAGGGCAAATGAGTTTGTGTAATGATGTCCCTGTAATGATGGCCAATCTGCTAATGTCATTAACAGTTAAAATTTTGTATTCCTATCTGCTAATTCCCTTGTCTTCCCTAGGATTTTGGCTTGCAAGACTCAAAGTACAAATCCTTTTACTTTGTAGTGAAGAGACTACTTTTTTCCTCCAAAAACATAGTATATTTCTCAACTATAAATTTTTTGCACTAGTTGAGATGGCTTACATGTTCTGCTGAATTTATTGTCATCTACTAGGTTAGCAGGCAAGTAGGAATCTTCCTTGCTTCTTTTTAAATTAGGTGGGTAGTATGACTGATGCTTTGAAAAAAAAAATCATTATTTTTCTCTATATAGAACAGCACATTAAATCCAATTGTCCCTTGATATTCTAACATGCAGCTGTTTTCAGTAGGAAGTAAAATGTGAATCCATAAAACAGTTGTTTCCTGTATAATGGATTTGTAAATTCTGTATATGAATTTATGTAATAATTTCTTGATCTGTTCAGTATGGTGGCATTAAAAGCTGAATTGCTAATTGCAGTGTACCTAATTTAATATGGCTTTTGGTTTGGAAGAAAATTTATAATAGAACTTTTGCTAGCAGTGCTGTAAGGACAAAAGTGTGTGCATATATCAAAATGTTTAATATGATTGCTCTTTGTGCCTTGTAGAGTTACTATACAGGCTTTAATACCTGTTCATCTTGAACAGAAAATAATACTTGTTGTCTAGGGTAGAAATACTTTTGTTGTTACTGACTTGGTGAAATAATTAATGCAAAACAGGTTTTTTTTTTCCTTTTTCTTTCTTTTTCTTCCTTCTGTGACAGACTTTCTTACTTTATTTTGGGTGCAGAAGGGAATAAAATATGTTTTTGCTCTTTTTTGTGTTTTCAGGCTCGGATAGCGTTTTTACAAGGGGAAAGAAAGGGCCAAGAAAATCTGAAGAAAGATTTAGTGAGAAGAATAAAAATGTTAGAATATGCATTAAAACAAGAAAGGTAAGTATACAAATTGTTTAGTTTTTTTCTGACCTGAAAAGGTTAATAGACTTAGATGAATTCCCTCACATGAAGTGAATTGCCTTTATTAGATGA
The DNA here is from genome assembly GCA_016584745.2 of Phylloscopus trochilus trochilus. Lineage (NCBI taxonomy): Eukaryota > Metazoa > Chordata > Aves > Passeriformes > Phylloscopidae > Phylloscopus > Phylloscopus trochilus. The sequence continues at coordinate 39,243,326 of WQNJ02000001.1, read as the reverse complement.
TTCTGATTTACTTTATGTAAACTGTTTTTAAGGTTGGTTGTCTTCACCTTGTGTTTTCTAACAAACATTAGTGTCTTCTATAATAAAAAGTTGCATAATTTTCAAAATGTTTGGACCCGTGTCTTAAACAGACAAACAGGACAGTTTCCCTTATTTGGGTTCAAGTTATGGTATAATGAGTAAGAATGAACATAGCCAAAGGGTCCATACCTTTTTACTGTAACTTTACCTGTGCTTTGGTTGTGTTAAACTGGAAAGGTTGAAAAATACAGATCTTGATCCTTTTCGACTTTGTTGCATGTGTTGCATGATGAAAACTATATTTTGTGAAGGAACAAAATCCTTTAAAAATTGCTTTTTTCATTTTGAAGTTGTTTTTTTTTTTCATGTGGTAGATGCTTGCATATTTAGCCTCACTAGGTGCATTTTCTGTAGCATTAATTTCCTGCTTAAAAAAAATTACAATTCCATTCAGTCTGTACAGGCTAATGTCCTTCAAACCTACATGTCCTTTTGTTGCCTGGTTATTTCATTTAACCAAAATTGGTAGTTAATTTTGTAAAATCACTTGGGAAATAATCTTGTCAAATGCCTATAGTTCCAGGAGAGGACTCAGTTCTTATTTTTAATTTCATCTTGCTCCTAAAAAGTAGCAAGGGTCCAATGGTGAAACATCTTGACAATCAAGCAACAAAATATGTAGTCTTTATTTATGTATTTTGATTTTGGGGGAACCTTCCTGCCAGAGTAAACTTAAAATTTTGTAGCAAAATGTAGAGAGGTTTCACCTGGATATTTTTAAGTTAGTTGTCCACCCGTAAGTATGTCTAAATATATTTTACATTATGGATCACTATTATGAGTAAGGGACTAGTATAGAAATAAGTTTCAGTTGTTTTTATATTAAAACCTAAGGTTTTGGCAAGGTAGCTTTGTCCTTTTGTGTGAAGTGTCCAGTATAGAGGTGCTTCAGAAAACAGTGTATACTCATACAGAATGCCATATCAGCACATCATGTATTTTCTGGTGAAGTAATAGGCAGAAAGGATCTATTACTTCATTCAGCCCTGTCCTCTTAATGGAAAGTAACTCAAGGTTTCCAGCCAGTGTGTGACTAGAAGTTGCATTGTCATATCCTACAGGTAATGTACAAGTCGCTCTAGGTTCAAGGCAGATAAGAGGTATGCAGGGTCTTGGGGTATAAAGAACACTGAGCATGTCAAGGAAATACTATGCTATTATGGCAGATGCAAGTGTCTTGCATGTAGGTAACTTTCTGAAGGTGAAGGAAAAGGTTTTGCTTATTTTGACAGTAATGAACTGTGTGCTGTTCAGGGACTTTATGTAAATGTACACCATAAAGCAGTGAGAACTGCTTGCTTATTGAGATAAATCAGATGCACCTAACAGGATGCACAATTTGAAGTTGAATGGTATTGGTAAAACCTCATTCCTTTCCTGAAATGAAGCTGCCTTTATAGTCTTCCCATGAAATTCTGAAATTCATCTGGTGGCTAAGAAACTTGTAGACATGTACACTGGAAGAATAACAGCAGGAACATACTGTTTGCTTTAGTTCTTGTGGCTAATGGGTGCAATCCAGCGCTGCAATAGTTTTCAAGAGGAAGATCTTGGCTTAAGTTCCAGCCATAATTCTCATGAAGATTGCTAGCAGTGAAACTTGAGTTGACTGGTGAATGTGTGGGAGGCAACAAGGAAGCTACAAATGCCTAGTAGTTTGAAGGGATCTAACTGTGGAAGTATGATGGATTGAGTAATTGAAAGCAAGCAGGTACTGACTTGCCAGTAAATCATCCAAGAATGATGTTGGTTTCTTGCTTGTTGCACACGGTGTTCAGGACAACAGATGTTATTTTTTTGTCATTGTTCCTCTGAGTAAAGAATCACAACTAAGGAAAATATGCAGCTCCAAAGCGAAGTAAATTCTGAGAACTTCAGACCTGTAGATTGTTGACAGCAAATTTCAGTGTTGCACCTGATTTCTCTCACCCTCTTTCTTTTCTTGTTGCCTACTCCCTGATGCCATCAAAAAGTTTCATGCAGTGAAGTACCAATTAGGAGTCAGGAAGGAACAAACTCATTCACACAACTGTTGTGATTTCTCAGAAAAATGTTACGAAGCAGAACATCAGTGTGTAAGATTAAATAAAATGCAGTAGTTGTTACAGAGTAGTTTGATATTTCTAGTGTATATCTCTAAGTATGTGTAATACTGTTTTAGACAAGTAAAACATTATTTTAGTGTCCTTAAACACTTCAATAGTTGATAATTTTTTAGTAATAAAATTAGGTTCTATGCAGTTATATGCATGGGGTTTCTTTCTTTGTATCTAGTGTGTATTCATTTATGGTGCTTTGCAGACCCAGCCAGATGTTGTCTGTTGTGTACTCTGAGCCACTCTACACCAAGCTTTGTTACCATAGTGTTGTGCTTAAATTAATGACACTTGCTGAAATCATAAAGCTGTGGCTGTATTTTGGCTTCATGGACTGGAGCTAACTTACACCCTTGCAAATAAGTAGTGTGATTCAACAGTTAAATAGCAGGAAGCAGTTAAATCAAGTTATGGTGTTGTTTCTCCTACTCTTTTTTACTCATGGAAACCTAGCCTTAGGTAAGTCAATACTGCAAAAATTGAAACATTGCCCCTCATAGAAATCAGTTACTCTGTGGTGTGGAGGAGTATTGTCACTGATTTGTCAACAACACTGTAGCTTGTCAGTGTATATAGTGATGGCCCCAACAGGGAAAGGAATAGATGAGCAAATATATAGTTGATTGGAATTTAATAAGATTAGTTTTTGCTGTGAAATTGAAGTTGTGATGTGAAAGACATCTGGTCTCATTGCATGCAGCAATATTTTCTTATTTATAGTGGCTAGTCATTGGTATAATTCTAGATCAGATACATCATTATCTGCGCTAATGAACAATTAAAGTAGAATTTTAATTAATGCTTTGAAATTAACAAAGCAAAGTAACTCCAAAATGGAACAGCTGCTCCTAAATAGTATGTCACAGCTCTAAATTGAACAAATTTAGGTTGGCTTTTCAATTATAGTGCTTTATTGGCTTCACTTACAAATTGAGCAAAAAATGTTTTGTCAGCTTTATTTAACTTGAATTATTTTCATTTTGGTTGTTTAGGGTTGCCTGGGGTTTTTTACCCCCCAATGGGACAGTACTTTATGGGGTGTTCAAATCGTAGCATGTACTTGGAAAGCCCCAGTCTAGCTTGACAAGTTTCTTAAAGGGGATTAGGGTTTTTTTATATCCTGAGTCAAGGTGCACAGGAAACGTGACAAAGTTCTCAGGAGATGAAACAACAAACTTTTACTGGCAAAATTTAGAAAATAAGGGCAAAATTTAAACCAAACAATCAAAAAAAAGTATTTCACAAGACATTGACTTAGCAAACTCTAACCCATCCAGCGTTGAGTTAACCAGACATACTTCAATTGTCTTGAGCCAATCATTTTCCCCAGTCTCTCACTGTACTTCTCATATTTGGGAAGCTTGGTGGAACACTGCCCTATTACAATGTGGCACGTAGTTTTGTCTCTCAGTTAAAAAGAGGACCTGAGCTAGTGTAGGGATGAACTATGAACATACTCATAAATAGTTAAAAAATTGGATTCTATTTAGTTGACAGATTCAGGTCACAAAAAGTCTTTAGGAGCTTTACAGTTTTTCAGTTACAATGTGATTGCCATGAAATGAGGGCTTTTATCTTACTAAAAAGGGTCAATAGTGCCATCTACTGACAGTTTGTTAATGAGACTTCCTAATTGGAATTTTAGCAGAAATTTGTGTAATCTAGAAGAAAATCATTGCCATCAAATGCATAAGGCACTGTTTGAGATGTTCCTGTACTTTCAATTTGAAAACACTTGTAATAGTGGTTCAGATATTGGAGAAGTGTTTATTTGAAATCTTTGATTTTGTCCAGCACATGTTCCATTATGTTTCTTTACTTGATAAGTATCATATTCAAGAATAATTTTTATGATTGATGAGAGCTAAGTGTTGTTCAGTTATTCTTAAACTTTTGGTCAGATGTTTCATTTAAATTAATAGACAACTGTATTGCTTAGAGGGTTCTTTAAAATATGGCTGCTAATGTTTTTATGGAGATTTTTTACTTTGGCTCTACTGCAGAACACCTAGAGCTCTTTACCTTGAGATTTTGAGTATTTTTGCAAAAGATCTGTGAGGTAAAAGTCACGTTGTGGAAGATCAATGATAAAGTTTGAGAATTCCAGGTTATAGGCTTAGGCAGTTCAGATGAGATTCCTGATTGTAAAGGGAGCTGAAGACATTTTGATAGGCAACTTGGGTCGAGAATAAGATTTTGAAGGCTCATGTATGCTTTCATGAAAGTAGTATCACTAAGACCAGTATTTTGCAAGGTGATGTTTTTTTCCCAGTCGATGGGGGTGGTGGGTTGGATACAGGCACCAGTGGAAAGAATGGTCTTGTTTTACTATTAATATTGAGGGAACACAGATGTAAGAGGATACATTTGATAAAACAATAAGCATTTGATAAAACAATAAGCATATTACTCATTCAGCTATAGCAACAAGCAAAAATAAGCGAAGTAATACATTGAATCATGACTATATGAGAGAGAGAACAGTGATTGAGAGAGACACATCACCAATTGCCTGAATACTTCACCATCATCCAGAGTAGCAATCCTTTTGCAGTGAGGACCTGGAGAAGCTTTCCCGGTGATTGAGAAGGTCCTATGCAGTGTGTGTCCACTCATAGGGGAGGTCTCTTCCTGACCAGCCAGGGCTGGGACCAGAGCCCAGGCCATGGCTGGGAGGCTTTTTGCCTAAAATATGCCACTAACAAGTCTCTAGGGATATGCATTGGCAGGATTTCTCCTACTAACAAGCCTTTGGGGATATTAGTTGGGAGAATCTCTTCATATATCTTACACAAGGTTATGCAGATGTCTCTATAGCAGCTGGTTTGGCATTAAGAACAACTAATACAAATATTTTGATCAGCTATTTTTAACTAAAGAACCTTGATGGTATTAATCGCATCATGCTCAAGATTCATCTTGTAAGTCAACTCAGGCCTAGGCTCGCTGTTCAGGCCTTAGCATACCAGATGAAGGAGAGATTAGGGTTAGGGAGGATGGGAAGGACTGAGGCACATTTGCATAGGTGGACTAAGTAGAAATTGGAAAGTAAGCCTCTAGTCAATGAGGAGGAGAAAATCCGGAAGAGAATACAGGTGATGAGAGAAGCAAGCACTTTAACATGGTTCTTCAGAGGGATACGTGTCATAAGCAAAGACGGAGCAGGAGACAAATAGAAGTGGAAATCTAAAGTGGCAGCTAGGCAGGAACCCCAAGTAAGAGGTTCATTTGTGATTGGCTACCTGTGACAGTGCTACAGCTGGAAAAATTTCTTCTACTAAGTTCTTGAACCTGCTGGTTTTTGAAAGGTTCTCTTGTTAGCTGATACACAGGAAAAACCCCCTGTTCTTGGAGAACACACTAAACTCTTGTCTGTAAATTACTTGATAATTGTAAATAATTGTCAAAATACTATATCAAAACTGTGTTCTTGGAAGACTATAAATAATTGATGCAGGAATTATCACAACAGTTCTATCTGGATTAATTGTATTATGTTTGTATGGTTGCTTTAAATGGGAACAATAGAATGTTTTGAGTTGATCAAAGTCTTGTCTACTAATTTAATAAACATCTGCATACTTTTTCAGGGCAAAATATCATAAATTAAAATATGGCACAGAATTGAACCAAGGTGACTTGAAAATGCCAACTTTTGAATCAGGTAACTTTTTTACAATAAAGTTTTGTCTGTTTAATTTATTGCAGCTTTCTTCTCCACACTCCCGTCTTAGGTCTGTTATAGGGAATATATCTAGGAAAGTTGGGTCATGGGGTAAATATTTTTTAATCTGAAAATCAAAATCAATTGACTTTTTTTTTTTGAAGGACCTCTGAATGTTTTTATCTTAAAACAAGGAAAAGACTCCAAAGAAGAAAAAATAGGCGATCCTTACTGCTTTTCTGGAGTGCATCTGATTTTACAGTTGTAAATATCAAGTTGTTAATACCAATTTTGCTCTTCGAAGTATTGCAGATGGAAGAAAGCATTTCTTCTAACAATGCTGGGCTCTCTAATAAGTAGAATTGCATTTGACTTCTTTTGAAATGTTGGTCTTTGGGAAGCCTTTTGGCCTATATTTATATAGTGTGCCTTAAAATTGTTGTCTGCAGATTTACACCCCCTCCCTTCCCCCCACCACCTTCTGTTCTACAAGCACCACATTTTGGGTACTTTTACCCAGTTGAAACTAGAGATCATGATACGTATTTCTGACTTGATGGGAATTTTTTTTTTGTATCTAAAAGCAGTGTAAGTTAGATGTTAAACTGTGACACCGTGTCTTTCAGAAGATACCAAAGATACAGAGGTTCCTGCAGTACCTCAGAATAGCCAATTGACCTGGAAGCAAGGCAGACAGTTACTGCGACAGTAAGTAGCATTGTTGGATATTGGTGTATTCATACTTTTCCTTGCGGTTTGAGGAGCTCTGTGAAACAGTAACTGAGGTGGGCAAATAGCGATTTGTTCTTCAGGACCTCGGATTCCTGAGCTTTAAGCAGTACAGAATAAGGTTTTTCACGTGGGATGGATAGCAAAGCTTATTTTTCCCTAAATGATACAACAGAGGCATTCATCATTACAAGTGAATTCTAAGTCTCCTTTTTCATCATATATCCTTTCCTCTTTCTTTCTTCTCTTAACTTATCTAGGTATCTTCAGGAAGTGGGTTATACAGATACAATATTGGATGTGCGCTCCCAGCGGGTAAGGTCTTTGCTTGGGCTCTCCAATTCAGAGCCAAATGGTTCAGTAGAGACAAAGAACTTAGAACAGATCCTGAATGGGGGTGAATCTCCTTCGTCAAAACAAAAGGGACAGGAAATCAAAAGGTAAGTGAAGAGATAAGAAATGCATAAAGTTTGTTTTGTTTAGTCATTGATGTGTACTGGTCAGTTCACATTGAACTTTTAGTTGGAGAGTCTGTGAACAACTGTGAGTGTAGCTGACCACAAATGATTATGTACTTAACTAAAATTGGTTATACATATGGACATATACACCTATTATATACATACATGTATGTTATACTAACATGATATACAGGGAAATTGTATGTTGATGTTGAATTATGTAATATAAATACTTCATTATTTTAAGGAAAGTGTCCATTGAGTGGTGCTTTTGTAATAAGAACTTAAGCAGATGTAGAAACTTCTTGATTCAGCAGTGTCTTGTTTTGCTGGTTTTAAAGCTCTTAAGCTGTCAGGTGGCAATTTTTTTTTAATCTGGTTAATCTCCTAAATCTCTTCAGCAAGTAAAATGGATTCTCTCTTAATCTTTTTATTTATATAGGAATTCTGGTGATGTTCTTGAAACATTCAATTTCTTAGAAAACGCGGATGATAGTGATGAAGAAGAGGAGAATGACATGATAGAAGATATTGCAGAAGGAAAAGAAAAGCATCGGATAAATAAGAAACACAAAGTAAAAGATACTTTCTTTTTTTTCTTTTTTTTTTTTTTTAATAGATCTGAAATTCCTTTTAAGAAGGAATTTTTTCTCTGGACATGATACAAATATGCAATGTCAAAGTGTTTGTCATCTGAATGGATTATATGCAGATGCATTAGTAATAAATATGGTGATTTTCTTAATACATTACATTGCCAACTTCCAAACAACTAACCAAGCTGTTTGCAATTACGAATTAAGTGACGAATTGGCCATTTCATCTTCTCTGCATACTTTGAGTTCCTTTATGAGGCAAATCTAGCACAATACAATCTGCATACTTTCTGAATTTTGAACGAGGTAGAAACCATTCCTCAGAGGAAATGACGTTATGTGGAAAAAAAAAATTGCTTCCATATCAAATATCTGTTTAATTCTTCCTTTTAGGCAGTTTTTTACTAAATATATTAAGAACCTAGCAGAGACTTGTCTCAAATAACCTTTTTTTTAAGGTTCTATTAGTTGTGTCCTGTTTATGTCTAGTTTTCCTTTCTGTGGGCAACTTTCTAGGTAGGATAGGCAGTGTTTACCTGTCCTATTTTCTTTCTCCTGTAATGAATCCCTGTTGTTAGCATTTCTTTATTTAGAGATACTGATTTATGAACTGTACTAACAGTTTTGTTACTTTTTGGTCAGAACAGTATTTTGATGGCCCTCTGGCTGCATTGGATTTTCCTAAATAGTTGGCAGTATGAGCTTGGCTTGATGCAAGTCTTAAATCTCCCATACTGATTTGCCAGGAAGGGGTTTTCACCATACCTTGGACTTCTGATAAAGAGATTAGTCAAGCATTGAGTTGAATCCCTTTTTTTCTATAAAAAGTCTGATTAAAATGCTACCAAGTAAATCTCTAAGCATAAATGAAGATCTTACGCTCTTTGACTTTTGACAAAGCTCAGGGGTTTTTTTATAGGAAGCAAAAGGATCATTTGTAGTTACCTTTATAAAAATTCTTTTTGAAAAAGCAAGAACATTTTGCAAATAACCTCACGTGGAAAATTTCTTGACCTGAAGAATCAAGTAAAACTTTTCACTAATGCCTTAGTAAAGGTTTTGTTTGTTTTGTTTAAGGTGAAGATATGGTTAGAAATAGTAAAAAGACAATTTTCTTAAAATGCTCTGTATTCCAAGCTTATGCTTAACTCTGAAATAGAACTGGAAAGCAAAAAGAAAGAAAGGCTTCTGGACCAGTAGAAAGCATAGTTTGTAAGCTTTCTCTGCAGAGCTATTGATAGAGCAAGAAAATCAACAAACTTTTCTAATTGGTATGTGTTAAATAAAAAAACTGAAGACTGGGTGTGTGGGATTTTTGTTGCTAAAGCTAATGTCAGTGTTTTTATTTCCTAATGTTCACTAGACTGCACATCTCTCTTTTTTGTTTTGATAAGCCAACTGAGATCTAAGTTTCTTTTTCTGCATTTTAAATTGAAAAATGTTTTCCCCAGCAACAAATTATTCAGTGAGAATAGTCTCTAGATATTCTAGAAACTCTGTTTATGATTCAAATACAGGAAAATATTTATCTTCTTGCAGATTGGTAATGAAGGTTTAGCTGCTGACCTTACAGATGACCCTGATACTGAAGAAGCTTTGAAAGAATTTGACTTTTTAGTGACAGCTGAAGATGGTGAGGGAGCTGGAGAAGCTCGAAGTTCAGGAGATGGAACAGAGTGGGGTAAGACACTAATAAAAACATTTAAAAATGAGAGAATACTTGTTCCTGGTAGTTCCTAAGAGTTTTGTAATACCTACTAAAATGGTGTGGATGTGTGGATGAATGTGTTTATCAAATGCTGATGCTAAGAAAATGATATATTGTATGGTGAAACATTCATATGTACATGTGTATATATGTGTATATATATGTATATCTATGTTGTTGTAGGTGCTGCAAGTACAATTGTAGTTATATTTGTTTCAGGTTGTGGTTTTGATTTCAAAACTAAGAGGAGAATATTTTCTTTCTGAGATAAGAAAGGCTAGGATTCTGAATGTTTTTATACCTGGATTAAATTTTCTTTCAAATACAGGTGGGGTTTTTTTCCTATTTGTTTCTTATCAGGACCCTCAAACTTTTTGTACCTAAGTTAAATTAATTTCTTTGGTGTACTTGAAAAATGGACACTTAGTCCTTTTAGTTTTCTGACTGAGATTTTTAGATGTTGTTGCTGATATGGCCTGTATTAGTAAAATAAAAAAAAAATCAACCCATTTCTAATAGCCCAACTTTTTATTATTAATCTGATGTAAAACAAAATATGTTAAGTCAGTAACTTCTGCAACCTACATGTTTCAAAACAGGAGATTGAAAGGAGAAAATTTGTATAGAAAAAAGACTAGTGACCCAAGTAATTGATTTCTGCCTTTAAATGGGAAATTGACTTAATATCTTAATTCCTGAACTGTGATACAAACAATTTTGTAGTTACATACTGCAAATCTTAAATTGTAAGCCACAGACTTAAATGTTTGAGCATTTTATGTCATTGCAACAATGAAGTCATACTTCAATAAACATCCCAGTGAGCAAAGAAAATACAAAGATTTACAAAAATTAAAGTCATGACACATCTTCCAGGAAATAATCCAGTCTTGATTTTGAAGGTACCAAGGATTAGAAAGCATTCTTCCCTAAAACCTATTATCAAAGGATTAGTCACCTTTATTTTAAAAACTCAGTCTTATTTTTAGTTGGAAGATGAAGCTGAACAAGCTATTACCTTTAGTTTTGGTAGTAACTGTCTTATTTTTAGTAGCATTTTAGTTACTTGCTGTTGTTCCTGTTTGAAGTTGATGTTATTTGAACAGTTTCTTGATGATCTTTTCATTTAGACACACAGGCAGATCTCTTGGTGTAAGATGTCTCATAGAACCTGAAGCAAGAGTTTTTGACTTTGCTTGCAACATCCCTTCAAATATATAGAGATGGCAACCATTGTGGTTCTAGTATCAGTCTTACTATTGTATATAAAAAGCAAGAGAGTTTGATACTGTAATTTATGCAGTCAAAGTTTTATCCACCACAGACTGCTGAAACCTACTGTGTTGAACTAGCTTGTCCATTGCAATTCCAAGTTATTGCTTCCAAGGATTACTTTCCAGTGTGTTCTATGTCTGGCATTTTCTCAAGTAGTTACCCAGTTTTAAGGTCTGTTTTAAAAAATCAAATTAACCCACCACACTTTTCATAGAGCTGTTTGATTGGTTTTTTATTACAGTTTAAATGAACCCATAGCAAAGTGAGGCAGAGCATTTTAGGAGTTTGTACACACTTAAAGCAGCTGATTTAACTGCAGCAATCCCATTGCTATCAGAAAACTCACATGTGAGACAAGAAAGTGGGAAAGAGGAAATAAAACATAAACCTAGTTTCATCTTTCAAAGTATCTTCTGAGTTTTGCCATATGATGGCAATTTTTATAAGTTTTTTGTGTATTTTTTAGCTTACTATTTAAATCAAAGACACGCCTACAATTGTAGTTGCAGTGTTTTTTTCACAGTATGTCAGAGTGATTTTAGTACAGATGTTCTTTCCTTAAATGGGCATTTAAGGATACAATCCATCAGATCTTGGAGTTATGTTACTTTTTCAAGATCAGTGTAAATATGAAAAGACTTCATTGTTAACTATCACAGAGAACATTTTAAATACTGTCCCACTTAGATGCTTTCTTAAATAAAATAATACACTGCCCAAACCACTTTATTGTAGCCTATCACCTTATTTTGAACTCTGTGAAACTTGTTACATCAAATATCAACGTCCATCCAGTTAGTTAGTTATTTTGAGGGTAAACTTAATTTAAATGAATATATACTATTACTTCCTAAACAATTGCATTGATCATGAATATTTCAGTTAAAATTCAAATTTTTCTTCATAATGTAGTAGGTTGCTCTGTTCTTTCTTTCTGTTTTAGTTTTCCTGTCATTAGCCTCCTTCTATGAGTTCTTTTGCAAATATTTAAGCATTCTGAAACAAAAGTAATGTTTACATCTCTAATTAGTTATAATGCTTTTATTTAGTATCTGGAAAACATCTGATGTTTAGGCTCTAAATATACTCCCTAGTCTTGCTTTAGTAATATTTACAGTACTTAATTGCAAAATATTATCTGTAGGTCCAACTTTCAATATCCTAAAATATTCCAGCACCAAATTTGATAGTCAGATTTTTGCTCTTGAAGACTTTTTCAAACCTGTCAATGTTGTGAAGTTTGGATTGCTTTGGTTTTCTTCGACATTACGGCTTTTTATGAACAAATTCTTTCTTATGTAAGCGCCTTAGTTAACATACTTCATTAAATTAATTCCAAATACTGTGATTTAAAGTGTCCTGTCACTTGCAAAACATGCAACATGTTTACTTAGAAACAGCTTATCTTCAAAACACTGTAAGATAAGCAAGTTCAAGCAAAGTATGTGACATACTAAAAAAAAAGTACATTTTCAGATTAAAAAAATTACGAATTCCTTGTGATTTAGTATCAAGAAAAAAATGCATATATAACTCCAGTTTGCTTAACCAAACAGCAATATATGCATATTGTTATATGTTGTGCTACATAGTGCAGACTTAACATATTACGTAGTTTCTTTATTCTGCTTATGGTTTCATGTGTTCATCACTGGATTTCTCTTCCCCATGAAACACAAAAGTTCTCTTTATGGATGGACCATGAGTCAGAGAATGACTGTGCCCAGAATTCTGGGTGGCAGAGTGTGACTAAAATTCAGTCTCTTGGGTCATCTTCAAAACACTTCTATAAACTAGAAAAATTGAAAGCCAGCCTTTCTCCACTCAACTATCCTGGTCAGTGGACATCCTGGGTCCTCTGTGCTGTCCTGTATCAGTTTAGTGCAGGGAAGGTCACTGTTGGGGGAATTGCAGAGGTCTTCTACATGGCTCTCCTCTGAAATAGCCTAATATATCTACACATACTGGGGAGAAGCACTGCTGGGTTTTCCTAAAAATCTTGTTTGAAATTCATTTCACAGCCTACCCAGATAATCCCAGTGTGTCTTATCTAGTTTTCTATTTACAGCCTACATTTTTGCAGCCAACATTGTTGGTTTTGAATATTTATGTTTGCAGGCTTGCGCTTTTCCTGTTTTTTGTTGACTGAATGAGCCCAGTTCTTCAGATTCTTTGTCTTGATGTTTAATGCCCTATTTGTTTTGCACTTTACAGACGTTTTCTAAACTTCCAGTGTAGAACACAGACTGAACATGTTGTCAATTTTGTCATTACCTGCACTGTCCTGGTTTAATGCACTGCACCTTTAAAAATGTACCAAAGTGGCATTTTTAGAGTAGCATTACATTGATGTTACATATGGTCATCTTCTGGTTCAGTTTAGTTCCCCAATCCTTCCCTGCAATGCTGCAACCTAGCTGATTATTTTCATTTTATTAATAGTGCTTTGGAATTTTATCAATTACTTTTAATTAGTTTTTAATGGAGTTTTCTTTTAATTGAGTTTTAGCAGTTTTGGTTTTTTCCCTCTTTGATTGGGAGGGCACATTCTCTGACTTAGCTTTCTGTGTTTCTTGTGTTTCCTGAGTAATCACTATTCCTTTCCATCAGTGCTTAGGCACAGTGATCATAAAGATTGAGGGGTTTGTGTTTGCAGCTCGGTAGCTGTAGTTGGGTGTAGGATGTCATTGTTCCCTTCTCATCGCCAGAGTTCTTTGTGGGACTCTGCCCTTCTGCTCTCATTTCACGTTTCACCGCCCTTGCCATCTCCATTTGCCACCTCTTTGATTGACATGGTCATTGAATGACGGTAGATGCATCAGTGTCCTGGGGTATCTCTCTGCTCATTCGATGTCATGTTTTGTCACGAAGCATGTACTTGGGATAACTCCTGTTGTTTTTACTCTAAATGCATGTTACTTTGTTTCTGCTCTGTATGACTCCTCTAGTGCACTTTCATGATTATAATGGTTATAACTTCAAAAATTGGTACAATCATATTGTAAGTATGATTGGAAGTTGGGAGCAGAGAACTAGGTCTTGTGATTTTATGCCTAAAGAATTTGTGAGTATAAAGCTGAACTGGCACACAAACCAAGTTTGGTTGCTGCCTGATTGTCTACTAGCAGAAGTGCTTCTGCAAATTTTATGTTTGCCTTGTCTTAGAAACACGTGTATCTTTTTACTAATTCTGAGTTTCCAGAAATGATTGAGATAGATAGCTCACAAAAGTGGAGACCTGACTTTTCATAAAGAATAATTAACTCTGCAATATTTGTCAAACAGAAGAAGATACGTCTTCTGAAACTACTGTGGAATGTTGAATTTCTGCTGATTATGATTTAATTTCTGGAATGCAGTGGGATGTCCACCTGTGCAAATTACTTTTCTTCATCTTTATGTAAAAGACTGTATTTATAGGCTTGTCTCTGGTTGTACGTAGGACCAAGGTTTCTTTCTTGTGCATGTAGAATGAATGCGAAAGGATGCATGGTGGTCTTCATGAATAAACTGGCACTGACTTACTCAGCTTGCATTTTCATGAGAGATATAGCATGAATGCTTTTATTTGCTTATTCAACACTGGCTGAATAATTTAACACTGTCTTTCTAAAGATGCAGTAATTGTTTCTGAATACCAATGAATTTTTGTGTATTTTGAAGTATCTAACATAAACGGTTACTCATGAAGATTAATTTGTTTGCTCCTTGGTAACAAATTAACATACAATTTTTAAATATGTAACTGATAATATACAGTGCCTTGGAAAACTGTATGAAATGAAACTTGGTCTTTTATAAACTTAAAACTGAGACTGCACCTTTAAAATAAAGATGTATTAATAACTTTTATTAATGCTTTTATACAGCTATGACAGTAAATCACCAACAGCTTGCATTGCCAATTGCTGATTATTTTTCTTTTAATAATATGCTGCATGTAGACAAAGATGACCTGTCCCCAACTGCTGAGGTTTGGGATGTAGACCAGGGACTAATAAGTAAACTGAAGGAACAGTACAAGAAGGAACGAAAGGGGAAGAAAGGGGTAAAGAGTAAGTGCAGATTCTGAATCTTGTAATGCAACACTTTTTTGCCTATCTATATAGAAGACATTTTTTCTCACAAGTTCTGTTTGTTGGTTGTTTTGTTTTTTGGTTTTTTTTTCCATTAAGCATCATTTTCTGTAATGGGGGCAACCAACTTTAACTTTCTACCTGCTGAATGTGAATATATCAAAACCTTTGACAGCCATTTCATAAACGAGAAATGTTGAAAAGACAAAAATTCAAGGTTAAAGAGGTGAAGAGAACTAAATGCATAGGAATGTTAGTGTAAAAATAATGAAAAACTTGCATTTTGAGGACATTCCTAGTCTGAGAGTTTTCTGAAAGATTTGAACTACATCTGCTTCTTAAAGTATAATATTTTGATACTGTAGTGGGACTGGTGGTGGTTGTGCTTTTTCTGGGGCTGGTGGGGTGGATATTTTATTTGCTTTTTGGTTTTGGTGGTTTTTTTTTAGTATGAGCTTGAATCAGTGTGTGATTGCTGTTTATGGGCTTGTAATTATTTTTACAGCCTCAGGCATAGAGAATTAGGAAATGCCTGTAATGTAAATATGAACTTCTTGGTGGCTTTGTTTAGGAAATAATCTTTTTAGAGTGCCTTTACTTTTCTGTACATTTACCAACATTTTATTTGATATCCCTTTACCCTCTGAGTTTTCTGACTAATTGGCCTATTTTTAACTATGTAGTTTAAACCAAACTTCAGGGTTGAGCTACCTCGAAAAAATTGTTTTGGAAATTGTTATCAACTATACAAAGTTCTTAGTACATAAAATGGTATTAAATCTGTCATCATAGAATGATTTGTCTTGGAAGGGATGTTAAAGATCATCTAATTCAACGCCCTTGCCATGAGTGGGGACCAGGTTGCTCAGAGCCCCATCCAAGCTGTCCTTGAACACTTCAGGGATGAAGCACCCACAACTTCTCTGGACTCCTGTTCCAGTGTCTCACCACTCTTACAGTAAAGAATTTCTTCCTAATATCTAATCTAAACCTACCCTTTTAGTTTATATCCATTCCATACTTCTGGAGTCACTCCAGCAGGTCCATGTCCCTCCTGTGCTGGCAGCCAGAGCTGGGTGCAGCCCTGCAGGTGGGGTCTCAGCAGAGCAGAGGGGCAGAATCCCCTCCTGGCCCTGCTGCCCACGCTGCTCTGGCTGCAGCCCAGGACACGTTTGGCTCTCTGGGCTGGGAGTGCCCATGGCTGGGTCATGTCCAGCCTCTCACCCAGCAGCTCCCCCAAGCCCTTCAGGGCAGGGCTGCTCTCCCTCTGCTCATCCCCAGCCTGAGCTGATACCAGGGGTTGCCCCAACCCAGGTGCAGCACCAGCACTTGGCTGTGTTAAACCTCATGAGGTTCCCATGGACCTGCTCCTGGAGCTTGTCCAGGTCTCTCTGGATGGCATCCCATGTTGCTTTAGAGAAGCTCCCATGATTGCTGTGCTTTTATTTTGGGAGTATTTTTTAATATTTTCTGGAGATAGCAAGTAAAAAAAAATTCCTCAGTTTGGAAACTTGTTTGGGTATACACTAACTAAATTACATGATAATTAAAATACAACACTTCCTGAAGAATTCTATAATGATAAGATTTCATTTTACTTTGTAGCTTGTAGCATTTGCCGGTCAGTTAGTGCATGTTGGTTGTTTTTTCAGCATTTTTGCATGACTTGTCCACACACATTAACTTAAAAACTTGGACAAAGCAAAGATTTTCACCTAGTCTTTGCTTTAATGAGAGCCTACAGTAGTCATCTGCATGCTAATGTGTATCAGCATTTAACATGTCAATCAGCAGTGGACATCAAATTTGCATGAAGTATTTGGTAGGGTTAGAAATTTATTTTTAATACTGAAATGGACTTCTTCTATTTGAAATTTTCTTACTAAATTCTTAACATTTTAGACATTTTGAACCGTAGAGGCTGCAAAGTAACAGAAAGTTTTCTTCATCTAAAGGAATTTTGAAGTCTTTGGTTCACAGAAGACAGTATTTAAGAGACAGCTGTGCGTGATGGTGCTGAGAAGTGACATAAGTCATTGTTTAGCGTTTTTAGTTTGAATTCTCCTTTGGGAAACCCTGAACACATATAGTCTTACTAGGTGGTTTGTGAGATTCCCTGGTTGTCACATTCATGATAGTTTCTGATTAAGAATTATCTCAATCATTGAGCTAATTAGATGAGAGAACTCCACACACAAAGTATGCATTCAAGGTTGGGCAGATTTATTTAAATACAATTTTGTAGACTTTTTTTTCAGCTTTTTAACATTCTGAAACTAAAAATAGTGTTGAAGGGCTTTTTTATTCCTGCTGTTCATGTCTGGTCATTTGGGAGTTTGACTCTGAATATGTATTTCTTCCTTTGCTCTTCAGTGTTTTGACTTCTATCAGAATTTGTTTTGAGTACTATCAGAACTTATCTGCATGGTAGTATATATAATCATAAACATCGAACAAATGTGCATTAAATGTCATCTCCTGCAATACTTTGAAGACAGCATAATAGGACAGACATTCTGCTAGGTTCTTTTGTTGGATATGCATCTAGTGTCTGCCATAATCTGTGTTTACACTCTAGCATAACCGGGCAGACACAGCCCTGTCCCCAGGTATGGAAACTTTCATTCCACATTTACACATAAATGAGTGAACAGAAGTAGATCTGAGTCTATATTGATACTTTTAGTCTGTATGGATATGTTTTCTTTTTAGTGGAACACCTTAATTAAGGTCATCTTCTGTCAGCACATATTTTTTCATTAAGTAATATTCTTGTTTGTTGGGGAGAAAGAGGGTATCTGTCCAGGTAGTCACCATGTTATGTGTAAATATTACCTCTTTATGAAAGGATCTTTTAAAATACCCCACCAGAACAATACAAAAATCCACCACCCCACACTTTGATTTCCTGTAAAATAATGCAAAATCTGTTTATTGAAGAGTTCTTGTGTTAAAAAGCCCCAGAAGCAGAGAAACAAACCACACCTGTCCTGGACTTACTGTGATACATAGATAAGGAGTTAGGTTTGATTTCTACAAAAGCAGGCTTCTCTTTTCAGTAATATGCTGAATTTAAGGTCTATTTCTTGCCCAACTTTGATAAGATCAGTTTTGGCAAGTACATCAGGTGATGACTGTTTTTCAGATACAGCCTGTCACCTTTGCAGGGTGTAATAGTGGAGGTTTTGTATATCTTATTTCATTCTATCAGGTCAGCATAATGTGTTCTCAGTTTGAAGGTTTTCACATCTTGTATATATATGTATATATCACTGTTGAAATGAAGATACTTTTACTCTTTTTCCTTAGCTTTTTGAGCTTTTTTTTTTACTTTTCTCTTCTTTTCCTTCAGTTTAATTTTTCGGTACTTACAAAACAGTATCCATTCCATTCACTTTCCTGCCCTTGATTTCTGGAAATAGTGTAATAATTGATAGGAGTGAAAACAGATCTGAATTTTTCCGTCTTCATTACTGTCACCTGTTCTTGACATATAAGAATCTCTGTGTTATATTCAGACTTGGCCTAATACATCTTAGACCTGTAGAGCTCTGCTTAAGGCTTGTCAGACTTAAAACTTTTCATCACTAAATATTCAGTTATCTTTTTCACTTTTGACCTCTGAAGGACAGTACACTGAGATGGTACTGTGACTTTTGCTTCTGTTCAAACGAGCTCTATCAATTGGTTTTTTTTGTCCTTGGCTTTTTTTAAGGGTAAAAAGGTAATCCTGTTTTGTGCCTTGAATATAGTTGCTTATGCAGAGATGGCACATTCTTTTCTTTAGAAATCTCCTTGTAACATTTACAATACTTGAACAGTTATGTGAAGGTACACTTGCACTTACTAGAAAGCAGAACTTGTGCGGTCTTCTGTAGCGGTGGCACAGTCTTGAATATTGATATGTTTTTCAGCTTGAAATGCACAGTTGTTCAGAACAGCAGCTGCTCCTTTGTAAACTTCTCTTTGTATTGTATGATGATTGAGGACTGTTCTGAGGTTATGCCTGAAGGACAAGAAGTGCCCAAACATACTGAAAAATGCTAAAAGACAAGGCTATCAGTCCCCTAATTAGTGACAAACTAAATGAATGGCTGCTTAAAGGTAGCAGAGCAGAGGGACTACTTTTAGTTTCTTCTGAGTGTGCTTCGAGACAAACTTCTCATGCTCATATGTTTGTCATGAAAGCACCTTGAGAAAATGCTTTCAGTTCAGACAGAGTGAGAGTTTGTAAGCCGTTTTTGGCATTTTGCATCAATGTGTTGAACAGTTCATGCATATCAACACAAAGAAGACAAATGGTGTTTTCTCTTCTGGAAAACAAAGGGTTTGTTAAAGTAAACAGTTTAGGGTCCCAGTCATGACTTTGATCCTGTCATTTTTTTGATGCCTCTATAATATCTTCAAGAATATATCTTGAAGCTGCTGGTCACAATAGGTGCCTGGCTGATGGCCAGTTGGAATAGGGACAAAGACAAGTGTTGTAGTCTGTATGGTGTAGAGATCTGGCCTTTTTAAGAGTGACTTTCCTTATGTCAGATCTCACCTGCTGGCTGCAGTATTAAGTACTATACTTCTAGAAATTAAATCCTTTCAATATAGTGCCTGTTAGAAAAAAAAGAATGTTGGTTCAAAAAAGATTTCTCATTATTGTTTTACATTCACTTTATTGGCTGGGATCACAGGTTTGTAGACATACTTTTGCAGGAGAGTGAAACGAAACTTAACTGCTCAAGTGATCTCTTGTATGAGGAAAACTTTTGGAAGCTGGTTTTATTCTCAAATTGCTTCTGGGTAGCAGTCTTTGTATATTTAACTAGAATACTAAGTGTTCCATAAAGGAAAGAAAAAAATACCAAAACCAAAAAAACTCATAAATATTGGGAGTTTTATTACTTGACAAAATGAGGGTTTTACAAATATTAATGAGAATAATTATATAGCATCCTTCTAGGGATATGTGAGGTATCCTTGCTATAATTCTTCTTCAAGAAATATTTTTTGTTTTCATCCCTCTCTGCAGGGAATTCTCCATTATCTTTACAGAATTCTGTTATTCATGGACACTTATTTTTTACATTGATTTAAACCAGAAAGATCTGAAATGGTCAGATACTTTTTGAAAGAGTATATTTTAGTGTTAACTGTTTGAATGAGTGGTTCTGATTTTGATAAGTCATCTGTAATCATAGTATTTATGTTCTACTTTTTTGACAATAAAGGCTTTGGTTTAGTTTCAATTTTCTCTTTAATAAATGTGAGACATGTCACCTCAGTATAAGAACTTGTTCACCAATGCTTCCTTTACTAAATGGTCTGCAATATCTCTGCTTGTAGTCCTAGGAAGGGCTGTTTTATTGGTTAAAATTTGATTATGTCCTTCATCATTATGGATTGTTTTCTTTAAAGAGGTTCTCTCACTGAAATAAATTTTATTATTAAAGCTTTGACTTTTTTGATGTGGAAGCTGTAAAGGTGAAAGCAGAAATGGATTAAGTAGTTTCAAGATATTTTAAATTATACTACTTTTGTTTGCTAATGTATACATATTAATTAAATGTACATATAATTCAAAATGCTTTATTTCTGGAAGCTTGCTTTTGTAATAATTGTAATATACTAGATATCTGCAGTTCCACACAGTGCTGGAAGCGTTCTTGCTCCTGTGTTTAACAAACACTTCATACAATTTAAATAACATTCAAAGCAGGGAAAGTTAATTGTTTGTTGCACCCCCATTACGAGTTTGTCTGTACTTTTGCTCTCATTTTTAAGCTTATTTTTAATTTGCACTCTGTTTTTTAATGTTATATTGTTTAGTATAGTTAAAGTTGTGTAATATTATTAGAAAATGTTTAACTTATATGTTTTTTGTTTAATAGTGAATGTTCTTTTAGTATTTGGCTTGACTTTTCAGTAGGGTTGTAAGATGATATTTTTTCTCTTTCCTACAGGAAATTGTAGAATAGATCTGCAGAACACAAAGGAGTTACTCTTTGATTTAGTGAATTAAAATTGTTTGCATGTAGTTTTCAGATTTGATGTATTAACTCCTGGTTTTGATTTCCAAAATATTACTAAACAAAAGCAAAGCACTATTTATTTTAAGGAGGTCCCATCAGTAATTATTCTTATTTAATGGATTTTTGACTTCAGTCAAGTCAAGCGGTAGCAATCAAATGAATTTTTGCTGCTGACGTTAATTTACAGGAGTCAACAGGACAAAACTTCACGACATGATAGCTGATCTGGGCGATGATGAGATACCCCACATCCCTTCAGGAATCATTAATCAATCTAGGTCACCCTCTTCTAGAATGACTGATCATGAAGGTGCAAGAGCTGAGGAAGGTACAAAAAATTCAGCTACTTACTGTATTTCAGGAGATTTTTTTTAGAAAGCACACACTGTAATTTATTTTCCACTCTGTAAAGCTTAATGCAGTTGCAGATTTCCACATTATTATTTTACTTGCAGTTCTTCCCCAATGGTTTTATGAGAATATGGCTTGAGTTTCTGTGGCTTATCATAACTCACCATTATTTCATAAGTTTCTTAAAATAACTTCATGTACAGCAGTGTGTTCTGACACTATTCACTATTAAATCCTTGTTTGGAGACAGACCCCCACACACCCCTCCCCCATTAGCAAAACCTCTCACAAATAGGTTGTTATTTATTGAGGAGAAAAAAGGTGAGTATTAACATTTGATGCACAGTTTGGATTTTAAAATGACAAGTGGTGATTTAAGTTATGGGATTAATTAGTCTCTGAACTTCAAATTTAATATTCTCTTTTATAAAATTCCCTTGGTCTACACACCCAGTTTTACAAAGACACTATTTATTTCTTTACAAAGTATTTAAGTTTCAGGATTATCTTTGGCAATGAAAATAAATGGCAAGCTATTATATATACAGTCAAAAATCTTGTATTTTTGGTTTTTAAGTTTTGGGTTTTTTTTAAGGAAGGATTATTCCTGTATTAGCTTTGAAATTAGAAAACCATTATGTAAATTGTCCTCTGCTTAGAACATAGTCATTTAAAATACTCAGATGTATTCAGATTTGGCTCTTTTAGGATGATCTCTGACCCATAACCCCTGGCACGGTATCAGCTATAGCAGAAATGGAATTTGCATTACTACTGATTCCGGGAATCTGTTGGTTCTCCTGGTTTTTTTCACCCTTAGCCTCACAAATGCCTGTCACCAGGCAAGCAGAAAAAAACCCCCAAGCCACATTTCCAGGAGGGTTGGTTGGTTGGTTGTTTCTCTTCCAAACTGTCATTTTACAACAGTCATCTTTTTTACTGCCTTCTTTTTCATCTTTTATTTCCATCTTCAAGATGAAGCAGTATCAAATTTACCTGTGGAGTGCAAGTGAAAATCCACCTGCTAAAACTTGTAGATGTATATTTAGGTCATTTTTAGGTTTAGTGTTTACATGCTTTAGGTTGTCTTTAGCCGTGTTTAGGTATTAAGGCCCTGTGACCCTCCAGTTACAGTTTTCTAGGTCTGTCTTAGGCTGTTTTTCTTAGACCATACATATTGTGCAAAGGAATACAGACACAGACCTTGTTACAGACAGGGTTGTTGTCTCAGGTAGAGGCCTTACATCTAAAATAATACTGGACAAAACAATCTTTTTGAGCAAATAGATGCTAGATTTGAATTCGATAGGGACTGACTTTTATTGCCTGGTTCTTGTAACACAAACACTGTGTTCCCCTTCAAGTAAAGGGTAACAAATAAACTGCTTTCATGTTTATATTTTCATGCTGTTTAACATGTCCATATGTTTTTAACTTGTCAATGTTGTTTACTCTTTATTTATTAAGAGTGATAATATTTAATGTCTCTGCCATCTTACCTGCTCATTGTGGTTTTTGCATAGTTTTAAAACTTGAATATTAGAGTGTAAATTCTGCTATTTCTATCCTGAATGCTATGTGGCTTTTTGAGTTTTTGTCTGTGCCATATGGTGCAAAGCTGCAAACAAACAGGCTGTGTTGTATTTGAATTCCTTCTAGGTGTGTTACAAGGCCAAATACCACATAATCATAAAATACAGATTTTGCACCATGCAGTACAAATACAGATTTTATTCAATTATTTATTCAGCTGTGTTATAAAAACTAAGATTTTGCAGATAATTTTAGATTTTCTTCCTGGGATACACCAGCCTGATCAATTTTATCAAACCATAGTTTTCTTGTGACTGTATAGAAGTTTTATGCTACATTTTGAAATACTACAGTTCTGAGGTAGTGGTTAATAATTTTTTTTCTTGAAGGGAGTTCAGGGAGGAACTGGCTCTAACTGGCTTGCAATATGTCTTTTATACCTCTAAAGGTGTGAGAGTTTGGGTTTTGGTTTGGTTTTTTTTTTCACTCTGAACTGCCTGGTTAAGTATGTTGTTATGCCATAATCACGCTTGATAATTTTGGCCATGAGAAATTTGAGTTTCCATTTCAGCATATTCTATTACTTTCAGAAATGGTGTCAACATGATTTTCCATCCAGTGTAGAGAGAATTACTTTTTTCACTGGTTCTTTTTCAGTTTTAGTATCTATAGATTGTGGAGGTGTCAATCTACAGATTGACAGAAAAAAAGCAGTAACAGCTAATTGCTTGGGTATGAACAGCTGCTTTTGGTGAACCACATATTAACTTTGTGGGAAACAAGGTTGAGATGTCCCTGTTGTATGGTACACAACAACAGCCTATATGAACGTACATATCTGATCAGAGTTTAAGGCAGTTTCTGTTTGTACAAGTATTACTGCTTGATTTTGACTTAGTTATGTGTGATGCCAAGAACTTGAAGGTAAGAAGCACTGTTTAGGATTGGCTAAGCAAATATTTAATTATGTGATTTTATGTTTCAGTATTTATTTCACCTAGTTTCACCTACAAAGGAACTCGTATTCTCACATTTTTACTTTATATTTATTGATCACAAACTCAGTTAAGCATTTATATTATGCTATGAGAATAATACTGTACAGTGTGTTAGAAAATATTTGGATTTTTTTTCTAGAGGAAAAGCATTAAAAAGTCGTTTATTTAAATGTAATTTGCATGTATCTATTGATGCATTGTTTTGGTATGTGAAGATGTGGGTCTTTATTTTTAGTAGCTGTAACATCATGCATTTTTCATTGTGTTACTATTCTGCCTTTTCTTTTTTACAAAAGCAGTTTGCAACTATTTTTTAAACTTCTCAAATATGCCTCAATGTAAAATATAAAATTCACAAATAAGTTACAGAATACACTGTACAGGCACTTTATGGGCAACTTCAGTATTGAGAAATAGTCTTCTGAAGTTCAAGTAGCAATAATTTTGAAGCTTTAAGTAAAGAGATAGTCACTCATGCAAAGAAAACTTCATGAATTTGTAGTATAGGTTCTTGATCTGGTGGTCCTTAATTTTTATTATAAAGCGTAGGAAAGTTGATCTCTTAAGGTCAGCTGACATTTATATCCCAAAGAATTAGTATGACAAGTTACGGGGCTTACCTAAACCTTCTGGGCCTGTCCTAAGGATCAAATAGGAGTAACAGGAAAGTAAATAGGTGTTTTGTAGGAATATGTCTCTTTTGAAATATAAGCCATTTGTAGACTGTCAAATGTAGTTTTAGTAAATTACTAATGGAAATGAAAAGCTTATTCAGATTAGGGTATGGTAAGCCATTTTGGGCTGTTAGTGTAATTTAGCATTCTTCTGAGTCAAACCTCTGTATGGATTGTGAATATTTTTACAAGAGGTGATTGTGCATAGTTAGAATATTGTTTGCTCTTTTTATGCAGTTGTAGGAACAGCAGTCTGTATTCTTACGTAGGTTATGTTCTTAGATTCTCACAAACAGTTGTATTCACTGTGCTAATGTGCTTACATTTCTTAATAGTACAATAGTTCTGAAGCATTGGAACCTGTTTTATTCTTGAGAAGTGGTGTATTTTGATCTAGTTGGACTGGCTTCTCCTTGCCTAGCCCTAGCAGTGGTGCCAGATATCTGTAACTTCACACCTGGGTTCAGTCACTTCCCTTCAGTGGGAGTGGATGGGGTTAGGTTACCATGCAGATAGTGGTCATACAGAGTAATGGAGATGTGTATTCTAAACAGGAGTGTGTTAATCATTAGTCCTCTTGTTTGGAACTACTTTTAGAAGACAAAAACCACAGGAAAATTGAAACTCTTTTCTCTGAGATTGAAGGGTTTTCTGGGAGGATTAGAAATAAGGAGTGACGTTCAAGTGAGGCCATAACTCTCTCTGCCAGATCAGTGAGGTTCAAAATCAAGCAAATTTAATTTTTCAAGATGTCAGATACCATTTAACATATTTTGCAGATGCTTATATTTAGCTAAAGTTCCCGCATACCTTAATTTTGCATACTCAACAAGTGTTGCTATTTCTAAGTGGAAAGGAAAACTGAAGTAGCTTCTAGAATGTGCTGAAGCGTTACAATGTTTAAGCCTTCATTACAATTCCTTCCTGCTGGATTGTTATTTGTGGGTTGAGGGAGATTTACGCAATTGTTGAAGAGGGTAAAAAATACGGGTGAATATTTTCAACTTGCTTATTCAGATGTGAATTCATAGTGAATGGCTATATATAGTTTTTATTCATTCTAAATGATAATTAATAGGAATGTTAAATTTTAATTTGAGGAAGGCATAGCTAGACAACATGAGTATCAGTTGAGTGTACTTTAAAATTAGAATCCAAAATCATGTTGAGAAACTAATGAGGAAATGAATAAATAGATGTTTGCATTTTTTCAGTTGTCTGAAAAAGCTCAAAGTGGAAGAGGAGGAGCAGGAGTCTTTTACTTGAGTGATTAAAAAATGCTTCAGTATACAAGTAGAAATATTTGACTAATACAAAATACAAAGACTTATTTGCAAGTGGATAGAAGGCAGGAAGCATGGTGTAATGAATGAAGAACTCAGCTGAGAATTTGAAGACCTGGGATGTACATTTGATATTGCAGTGTAAAGTAATGTCAGTCAAGTCATTTGTCAGTATCAAAACCTCTGTAAAGTAAAGTTGAAATCAAATGACAAAGCATGATACAAGAATTGTGTATATAATGTGTGTGTGTTTGCACATGTGTGCGTGTTTTCATGCTCTTGGTTTGTTTTGTTTTTTTTTAGTTGGGGCTGTATGTAGTACATACAAGTTCAGTTTTAAGCTCTGCTTTGCTGTTAAGTGATGAATAATGCAGCTTTTCATCAGTTTGAATTACTCTATTGAGACTTAAAGAAACTGTTTTGTTCTTTGTAGCTGAGCCAATAACATTTCCACCTGGAGGAGGCAAGTCATTTATTATGGGTTCTGATGATGTGTTGTTAAGTGTACTGGGCCTTGGAGACCTTGCAGACTTGACAGTAACAAATGATGCAGACTATAGTTACGATGTAAGTGCAATTTTATTTTAAAATTCTTTATACAAGTTAACCAATAATAGTTGGGTCTCTTCTCCTCATCCCTGAACGTTACTGATGCACTTCTTCACTTCTTTAGTAAAAGCTGTTATTTGGAAGGAAAGAGCACCTTGTAAATGAGCTAAGTAATTTGGGTAACCAGAACTGGGTTTTTTCTACATTAATAATTTAATTCAGATTTTGTCACTGGGGGGGAATGTGTAATGATATAAAATACATATTCATATCTTAACATGAATGACAATTCTACATTGAAATGGAGTGTTGAGTAGACATGGCATCAAACACAAATATTGATGTTAACTTATTTATTTGCTGTCCTTTTGATGAGTAAGTAGTGTTAACAGCATAGACTGTATGTATAGTACTATATTTCAGATACAGATTTTTATATATTTGTTTATATATATACTTTTAGGGGGTACTTTTATTGTAATTCAGAGTGTTCTGACATTCCTTTGACCATAGTCATTAAGCTTCTACCAGTAGCATTAAACAGATTTTTTGTTGGCTAGTAACATTGGATGGCTGGTTAGGGAAGCGTTCAGGTAAGTTTTGCATGCAGTTTTTTATCTAAAATGTCTAGTATTGGCTTGAGTGCGGATTGCAATTTTGTAGTGTATTGCTGCCTTTTGTGAACTACAAATTCTTAATAAAACAGTGTGTAGCCATTTTGCGTATTCCGAGATGGAGGGATATTTTGAGGCAAGCCAGGACTAAATTCAGAAAGCATTACAATGAATATAATTGATACCAACTAATCAAACTGTTACATGAGAATCTGTGCTACTTGTAACAAAACAGTTTTTGTGGTGTGAAGGGTGTTGCAGAATACAGGTTACGTTTGCTCTTGAGAAACTTCAAGCAGAGAATAGCTAATAAATGCACAAATACGAAGTGCTGTCTCAGCTAATAAGAAATCTGCACTAGAAGCACACATTTGTTGAAGGTTGGAAGGTGTTAATCGTCCTATACATGAAGCTGATTTTACTTTTTCAATGTAGTTGCAGTTTCAAAATTTTCTCACTGAAAGCCTTTATTATAGGCTCTTTAATTTCAGCTTGGTTTGGGAGGCGAGTGGGAGGAGGCTATTTCCTGCTCTAGTATCTGGTGTATACAGGAGGCAAAAGATAGAAGTAGAGTTCTGTTTTCTTACTAGACCATTCACTGAAAATGAGTTGAGATTGACCATAATTGTCACTTGGTTTCCCTGCTTCTTGTCCAGTCCTCCTTTCCCAGTACTCTTAGGGTATTTTCTTTCTTTTAAAGCATAGCTGAAAAATGAACAGTGGCTTCTGACTTCATGTGACAGAAAAAACAAAGTATAAAATAACGCAGATGGCAACTATTTTTTTTTATATTTAAGACAACACTGTCCTGTCATGACTTTGAAGAGACTGAAATTCAGATGCTATTAGTTGTTCATCACAATGTTTCTTTAGGTTAAAAAGTGTGTGATAGTGTTTAATTTCTGAAGTTGTTCCCTCATAGCTATGGCTTTGCAGCACAGAAAGACCGTGTCTTACTTTGTACCTTTAATGCAGTACTTGTAGTGCATCATTCTAATGCCCTTGTAAGCTGAAGTCACCTCCTTTTCCAGTATATCTCCAGACAAGGAGGTGTTATGCTAAGTTAATGTATAAGTAAAACAAGAATAATGAAAAACCTCAAACCAGAACACTTAATGCATTTGCTCCCAATAGGTCCATGCTCTTCATATAGCTTTTGGGAGCCATTAGAGTGCATGAATAAGTAAAGCTACAGCAGGCTTCCACTAGCTTTCATGTAGCACTCCTTGATGAGTGTTGTATTTTGAAAAGGAGAGGATATGTGTACAGGATGAGGGTTAAATTCACAGGTTGTCTCCAAGACTAGTCATCTGTTAAACAGTATAGTAATCTCAAGGCATGTCTTTGTTATTATCTAGTTATTTACATTGACTTCAGTGCATGCAATTGTTTGTACACTGAGGGAATAATGTTGCCAAATCAAATGGTCCCATTTGTATATTTTTGGATTCCATAGCAGCAGACAATGGTGTTTTTCTGCAGTAGGACTGAGAAATGGAAAGCCTTGCTTCATCAGAGCCTGTAGACTTGGAAATCTCCAATAAGTTACAACATTATCAAGAAAAAAAATAACATTAAAACATAAGAAGATACTGACTGCAGTTATTAATTATTGTTTTCTAAAATTTTTGTTTGCTCTTGGGGAGTACTTGTTTGAGATAGGGAAGTGCACATGTCCTTACAATGTGTTAGGATTCTGTTTACTGCAGGGAAAGATCTTCATTGCCTTGTGCCTTTTTTTTTTTTTTTTAATGTTTGTTTGTTTGGGAGTTGTTTTTTGGTTTTTTAGCTCAGGTGTAGTTTCAGTCTGGTTTGCCTGTGCCTTCAAGGCAAAATGAATGGCTTGTTTGATCCTTCTGAGTCTTTAGTAAAGTCCACTAAAGCCATTGAAAAAGGGAAGAGCAGCTAGTGAAGTTGTATGGTTCCATGGTCTGTCTTCTCATGACTTTGATTGTCTTGCCATGTAAATCAAATCACACTTAAGAGTAGAGCACCCAGGCTCAGTGGGGCAGTGTCTCCATCTGTGCCTCATGTTTTGAGAGGCTTTGGAGATATCACACTTTTGAACATTGATATACACTGTCACATTTCAATACATTATTCCTCTGGGCTATTTTGTGAAATAGTCTCATATTTATCCTTTGTAATCATCAAATCCCTTTTTCTAAGTCTGTGACTTTTTCTGAGGCAGGATTGGGTTCTTTGGAAATACATTACTGGTTAGCTTTTTCCTTAGAGATTGCAAGGACCTCTTTAAAGATATATCAGCTGTTCTCTTACTCTTGCAGTAAGGGTATCAAGATCCATTAGAAACATGGATAGGGAAAAGAATTTTTAAAAATTGATTTTTATATAATGACATTTCTAGTAAAGTGTATGTGGTATCTTCTAAAAGAACCAAGATGCTCCTGTCTGTTTTAAAAAAATTAAAACTTCAAAGCTAATCTTAGAATAGGAAATGTACCTTACTTTCCATAACTTTTGTAAATTCTATTGCAGATTTTATCAGCTTTCTCTGTACTGCTGAAAACAAAGTTACCATTGCAACAATCCTTTTAAGAAAAAAGAAAGAAAGAGATAGAATCAACTTTTTTCATGTTTTGAAGAATAAGGGTCACTTTATCCAGTTCTGATTTTCTCAAATGAGTTTTCATCACAGCTGTAATAGATATTATTGTTGTGTGGATGCACATTGCACCCAAAGAATTGAAAGTCTTCTGCATAATCTGGGACATATTATATGCTAAAATTAAGGATTGCTATTTCAAGTTTTTGGCTTTAATTTCTCTAAGCCCCAATTCACTGCAAATATGAGACAATGTAAGTTAGCTGGGTGGGTGAATACATTACATAATGAGGATTTAAAACATCAAGGAATTCTTACTTGCTAGGAAAATACCCTTTTTTCCCCCCTCTTTCTTTCCCCCGCTTCTTTTTTCCATTTGGAGAGGAAAATAAATCAACAGTTTGGTCCAAATTAATGCTTAATGCAGAACTCCAGAATTCCACTCTGCTGTTTCCTGAAACAAAAGACTATTCTTTTTATGAAGCTTGTATATAATATGTAGTGTAGTGATAAATAACTTAAATCTCAGTAAAAATATTGCAGTATTCAGTGTACTCTGAAGTAGGAAGATTGCAAACAAAATGCTTTGTTATTATGTGTATTTCTTGGTTGGTATTTAAAAAACCCTCTAAAATCAAGTTGCATGTCTGGTATAACAAGTTTCTCTGCCTTGATTGGAATTAGGTAAAGTTTGCACTTAAGTCAGAAATAGTAATATAATGGTAAAGCAAATGTCTGCACACCTGTAACTCAGAACAGTAGATGTTATAGTCTGAACCTCTTTGCCTTGTTGGATAGAATTGAATTTGGTTTGAGTGAGTGGGGATAATTCACTCCAGGTTATAGACTTGGTCCAAAAATACTACAGTACATATTGCACTGTTACCTGGTTATTTGCAGTCCTGACAGATAAAAGGTAGTAAGATTTGATTAGCGATGGGAGATTTTAATTTCTTATTAATGTTGCTGAAATTAGTTTGAGATGTCAAGCTATTCTGGCCTACAGTCAAGAAACATACTTTAGCAATTACATGCTGAATAGATAGTGTGTAAGACAAAGGATACAATTAGTTTCCATTTGTGTAAGACAAAGGACACAATTAGTTTCCATTCATTCTTAGCTTGCTAATTCTAATTTTGTTCATCTAATTCAAGTCATTTTTCGAAACTGCCTTTAGGGGAAGAGAGGAGTACTTGGATAAACCCATGTTATTTCTTCCTAATGGAGGCTTAGGATGGGATGTAGTCTTTTAAGGGTCTGCTTGCATATAAATTGTATTCAAAGCTGTAATCACTAGAAGGGCCTGGATTTTTCTGGTAACTCTTCTGAGTTACCTATAATTAATATTAAGCAGCTGTAATTATTGTATTTTAGCCTAACAGTCTAAAAGAGGATAAATTGGATTTGCACAGTATATAAATGTATAGATAGTTTGCATATATTGCTTCACAAAGCAGCTAAATTACTGTCTCACAAATATATTTTTGAACTCATTAAAGACTTAAAGCATATTTGTGTAATGTTACATTTAAAATAATGACAAATGTGTATTGAAATTTTGATTAGCTATTTCTGTGTACATAACTTCACCTGTAGGTATTCAAGAACTATGTATGTTTCTTGTCAATCTCAGTCAAGTTACTCATCTGAGGAAGATGACTCACCAAGCACCTCGAGTTCATTTTTATTGTGTTTAAGTGATAAATGAGCTTTTGACAGCTATAGTCTCTTTCTGGCGTGTAGACAACATGATACACAATGAAACATTTCTCTTCCTGCAAGGAAGAGGAATTAGTGTCATTGCACAAAAGGATTAAAATTGGTTTTGAAAATCAAGTCTTCTTTTCTGTGTGTTTAACATTATGCATCATTCCAGCCTGGGTCAAAGGAAACTGTTACAACAGAAAAATTTGCAGACTGTGTAGCTGGCCAGATGGAGTTGTAGCTGTATGTAGATAAATCAATAGATAAAGGCAAACTTAAGGTTGAATATATATTAGCTGAATCAAGCATAGGCTGTTTTCTAAAAATAGGAGGGGATATATATAAAATATGTATTTTAAAACCCAAGATGAAATTACTCCTTTCTTTTTCTCTTTAAGTTGCCAGCTAATAAAGATGCCTTCCGGAAGACATGGAACCCCAAGTATACGCTACGCAGTCATTTTGATGGAGTGCGAGCATTAGCTTTTCATCCTGTAGAGCCTGTGCTGGTTACAGCCTCTGAGGACCATACTCTAAAACTTTGGAATCTGCAGAAAACGGTTCCTGCCAAAAAGCAAGTATATGGGTTTTTATAAAACATCAGTTGTGTTTTAAGTGCCTTTGAAATTGATTAAACCCTTACATTTTCAGAGTTTTTCAGTAGATATTTCATGTGGTATAACAACTCTTCTTTTTCTTTCAGGAGTGCCTCTTTAGATGTAGAACCCATCTACACATTTAGGGCCCACATGTGAGTATTTGACATTATTCATGCCATAAATATATTGTCATTGTCTCATGTATTGATAAAAAACTTGAGTGTAAAATCCTCAAATTATGCTATTTTTACATTGTTTAGACAAGGCTCATTATACTTTGTAAAGCAGCTTAATACAAAGTCCCTGTCATGAATTGCAGAGTCCATGATAACAGAAGAACAAGAAAGTGGCAAATTTGATTAGTTGCAGTGGAAAGGAGTGATTATAGATGATGATAATGAAATGAGCTGAGACATGTCTCGAACTGCCAATTTTATGTGTCATGTGTGCAAAAGATGAGTAAGGTAGAGGCTGGTCTTGGCTAGTAGCTTCAAATACAGGTCTGAGTCTTAATGATTTTTCAGCTTGTGTTAACTGCTTTATTACTGCCTGAGTTTCACTTGCTAATTTTGAATTCTGCTTTCTTTCAATAAGAAGGCAAGATAAAAACGCACAGTTGATAGCCAGAGTAGTACTTTGCTTGTATAAGTAAAGATCCAACCCAGTTAGCAGGTAAGCTTTAAGAGTGTTCTTTGATAAGCATGGAAGTGGGTGGCACTTCTTGTGCTTGACCTCAAAAACAGCAAAAAAGAAAATGAATTCATAGTTTATATTAGGAAATTTACACATGCTCTTATCATCCTCTCCTTCCCTTACACCGCATGATAGAACAAAATATCTTACTTTCTCATTTATTACCTAAGGCATAAAACACTCTTCCCCGGGTTTGGGTGACCAATTTGTCCTCAGGAAATACAAGTTCTTGTGAGTGATATAGAGGGTCACTGACCAGTTGAATTCTCCAGATCTCTGTCCAAATTTAAGCTGTTACTTGTATGTTTGTTAGTGAATACCAAAAGGTAAAGTTTGGGGAAATGCTGATAGAGAACTAATCCCTAACCTGTGACTTCTAGTGTGATGAAACAAAATAATTTTACTGGTTTTCCCCTCAGGCAGTTACTGAGCAACATTACCTTTCTGCCCATCCTTATCTTTACTTTACCAAATGTATGGGTGGATTCAGCCAGTAGTCTTCCTTTTCAACATCTTCAAATATGTAGTTCTAGTTGGTTTAGCTGCACTCATTTATATCATGAGCGTGGCCATCAAATGACCCAGACACCTAATTTTGGGGATGTAGTTTTACAGTACAGTTAAATTGGTGGTGCTAGTAGTGTGTCCAAAGTAGTAGACCTGTTTCTTCCTTTGGGCTACAACTTGTGTTTGTCTGGTATCACAGCAAGCAGGTTGAAGAAGTTAAACCAGTAGGAGTCTAACTTTGGCCAAAAGGTACAGTTTTTAGGATCATTTCTCTGAACCAGTTTTCTGGGGCCTAGGTTTCTATCTGTTCCTAGAAGTAGGATGAGAAAATAGTTGCCAGGGAGGAGGGCTGCAGCCACCTCTCTCTGCACAGCTAACTCTTAGGTTAGCATAGACACACTGTGAAAACTCACCATTTGTAGGTTTTAGTTACTGTTGCTTCTGAGTGGTGGTGTTCTTTGAATTGCTTCAGTTTGCATAGTTTGTTAATTACTTGTGATTATTTTAATAGGGGTTGATATCACTTGTTGAGACTTAAAAAAGATGTTTTAATAGAATTTTTCTATGGAGTTTAAGGGATTCTTAATTACTTGAGCCAATCCAGGCTTTTTTTTTGAAAATAGCCAAATTTTCGCTTCTATTCTGTAGGCAGTTACCAATCAGCTTTTTTCTCTGTCTCTCAATAGTGGACCTGTACTGTCATTGGCAATTAGTTCCAATGGAGAACAGTGTTTTAGTGGTGGTATTGATGCAACCATCCAGTGGTGGAACATGCCTAGCCCTAGTGTGGATCCATATGATACCTATGGTAAGTACCTTTTAAAAGACAAACAACTTCTGACCATTGTCTTGAACATTATTTTTCCATTTGATCTTAATCTGTTTTCTAGAGCTTTTGTGAAATATTACTGCCATTTCTCAGCTACACGGTGTGTTTTCAACTATTTGTGTGTGGCAAGCATGTTATTTATATATCCTGCTTGCACTGGGGATGTACTTTGTATAGAACAGTATTAGGGAGACCTAGCAATTCCTGATATTTATGCAGTAAAGAAAAAAAATCAGAATGTATTTTTGAGAGGCAAAAAAATTTGAACCAGAATTACAACTTCTTAATGATTATTTATTTCTTGTGATGGAAATTTGCCAGAAAACTAAGATAAATGTGCTCACATTCTATGTCCCATGTTTCTGACTTGCGTCTCGAGTCCCTAACTTCAGATATCTTTAGTTTTAGATGCCTCTAAAATTAAACAGCTGATAACTGCTTGGAAAACTCTGCATAGATTTTAAAACCCTCTATAAAAGGCAACTATAAAGTATCAGGGAGATGAAAGTAAGATTCCCAGCTCCACAGGAAAAAAATTAGTCCTGTGTTAATTATTAGTGTGCTTGAGCATTTTAGACCATACCTATGTGTCAGCAGAGTATGCTGAGTAAAAACTGCATTAAGTAAGCATCCAGGATTTAAGTGGAAAGTCGATTTTCTGCACCCTTTACAAAGGAAGGGCTGTGATCAAGCATCTTTAAGATGTTGAATTTGGAAGAAAGAAGTAAGAGAGGAGGTGGTTATAAGAATGTATAATTCTGGAAAAGGGGATATAGTTGTTTGAGTTGTTTATGGGGGTTTTTTTCCTTGGCTGGCTGGGTTTGGTAGATTATTTTGGGTTGAGTTTGTTTGTCTTCCTGGTTGGTTGGTTGGTTTTTTTGAGAAAGATGTCAGTGGTTGTGCAAAATGACTTGTGACTTGTGTAGCATTTTAACTGTTGCTTAAACAGGAAGGGCAAGGGGGACATACAGCTGGTTTATGTGGAATTTAATTTATGTTGAGGCACAAGAAATACTTAATGCTTCTTCACTAAAAAGGTTTCCTTTCTGAACTCTTTTTTTCCAGAGCCAAACGTTCTAGCTGGCACATTAATTGCTCACACAGATGCAGTCTGGGGTCTTGCTTACAGTGGTGTAAAGAATCACTTACTCTCTTGTTCAGCAGATGGCACTATTAGGTTATGGAACCCACCGGAAAAAATTCCCTGTATTTGCACTTACAATGGAGAGAAAGGTAACTTTTTGCAGTGGTTTTGAAAATCTGTTATGAGGCAGCTGATGCTGCATCCAGGCTCATTATCTCCATTTATCCAAACTAGGTAACATAGCTAAAAGAGTAACTTGTAATAAAATAATCATGGTGTTGTAGCACTTCTTTAAGTATGACCTTAAACGTTTAAACTGTCAGGAATTTTGAAAATGTTTCATTCTTTCTAAAGATATTTTTCGCTCTTTCTAGAGCATGGAATACCCACATCAGTTGACTTTATAGGTTGTGACCCTGCTCATATGGTGGCATCTTTTAACACTGGCAGCACAGTCATCTATGATTTAGAAACATCCCAATCGGTGGTAATGTTTTCATCACAAGTAGAATCTGGTAAGTAGGGCTCTTCTGTAATAAATACCCATCTTGAGTGAGGTACCTGTTGCATTATTATGGTAC
This sequence comes from Phylloscopus trochilus trochilus, assembly GCA_016584745.2. NCBI lineage: Eukaryota > Metazoa > Chordata > Aves > Passeriformes > Phylloscopidae > Phylloscopus > Phylloscopus trochilus. The sequence goes on along the minus strand of WQNJ02000001.1, from coordinate 39,208,051 downwards.
CCCATTGTCTGGTGTAGTATCTCTACTGCATCATTCAGTTTGAAAGATGGTTAGATGCTTGGAGATGCTTGGAACAAACACTATGGAAGGGTATTTTAACCCCTCTATTCTGCTCTTGTGAGACCCTGCCTGGAGTGCTGCATCCATCTCTGGGGCCCTGGCATAAGAAGGACACAGACCTGTTGGACTGAGTCCAGAGCAAGGCCATGAGGATGATCCCAGAGCTAGAGCACCTCTCCTGTGAAGACAGGCTGAAAGGGTTGGAGTTGTTCAGTCTGGAGAAGGTTCTTGGGAGATATTACTGTGATCTTCCTGTACCTAAAGGAGCCTACAAGAAACTTGGAGAGGAACTTATTTGTACAAGGGCATGTGGTAACAATACAAGGGGGAATGGCTTCAAACTGAAAGAGAGTAGGTCTAGATTAGGTATTAGGAGGAAGTTCTTTACTGTGAGAGTGGTGAGACTGGCATGGGTTGCTCAGAGAAGTTTGAGATGCTACATCCCTGGGAAGTGTCCTAGGCCAGGTTGAATGTGGCCTTAAACAATCTGGTATAGTGGATGGTGGTCCTGCCTGTGGCAGGAGGGATTGGAACTAAATGATGCTAAAGGTCCCTTTCACCCAAGCCATTTTATGACTCTATTAGCAGGATTTGAAAGTAGTTGGAGATAGTGAAAGCAACAGTTACTTTTCTCTAAGATTTCTGAAGATTGAATTGTCTGATTTGTATATGAAACCACTCTTTTCATTATATAGGCTTGACATGGAGGATATTAAGACAAGTAGGTGGATAATAGGTGAATTAAACAGAATATTTCATTCGGTGTAGAATTCTGCATAGGTTGGGATTAAACACAGTTTCTGGTGGAACTTTTTAGAAATCCTATTACTGCAAATAAAGTGTTACAGAGAAGTAGCTCATCAAGAATTAATTGCATATATTTGATGAAACTATATAAACCTCTTTTTGTGAACATCCTTAAGTGTTTCATAAGGAAAACCTCCAGTTTCTGCTCATTCATTTCTATAAAATGTGATCTGAAAGGATAGTGCAAGGAGAGAATCTGCTTCTCCCCTCTAAGCAGTGTAGTTTATTTAATAATTAAACTTACAGACTTCAACACAGGTTACGAAACTGTTAAAGCTATCTTATAGATATCTTCTGCAAAGCCTAGTTTGGAGAGAGACTTTCAAATGGAACCAAAGAAATTAAGCACAGAAAGTAAGACACCAAGATAAAAAAGGTTTTTTAAAAATAATATCCCGTAGACTCCTAAAGCGATTTTAAGCCATTCACTGTTTAAGTTGAAACTGAAGGCACAAACATATCTGACAGAATCTAAGAGGATTAGATTGTTTTTAGTTACTTGGATTCTCTGGTCTAGTAGAAGGTGTCCCTTCCCACCCATCACTCTCTGGTGCTTTTTTTTTTTTTTCCGCCCTGAAACTAAATATTTTTGATGTAGAGGTGTTAAAAGCTGTGTGCTAAACATACATTGCTCATGCTACAGTTTGTTTCTGCTTGGCTAGTGCTGCCCTGCAGTACTTGCTGGGTTTTATCTCTCAAGAATCTTTCATGGGTGTAAACTACTTGCAAGCTTTAACCTTACAGTACTTTGGCTAGAGTCTACCTTACTTTGCCCCATCCTGTAAAGCAAGAAGCTTTATTTCTTATGAGATCCGTTGGTCCTAAACTATTACTTAAATAATATTAAATAATGTGGTAATCTAAAGAGTAATGCTGAAACACTGTCATTTTAACATCAACATTTCCTTTAAGGCTGATGAATATTCTTTTATTTTATTTTCAGGTGTACAATCAAATAATCATATTAACAAGGTAGTAAGTCATCCCACACTTCCTGTAACTATTACAGCACATGAAGATAGACACATCAAATTTTTTGACAACAAAACGGGTAAGGATAAAGAGAACCAAATGTGTGCATATGAATATATTTAAAGAAATCTGGATGACATAGGGAGAATCCATTTGTAGAAAACTTACTAGTGGTGTAGTCTTACACAAAACAGAACTTTTGGTATCTCTAAGATTAAATCTTTTCACTACCTTCTCTGTGAAATACCTTAACTGTTGCAATTGTGACTTCAGAAGTAAGAAAACACTCTCAAAACAGGCAGAGATAGTTGTAAGGGACAAGAAAGTGGTCTTTAATTTATAGAGTATGTCTGCATTGTTCCTTCTTTCATCATTTCCATGCTTTTAACTCTAATCATGTGTCAGTTATATTTTTCAACTCTCAGTAGCAAAAAAGATCACTTAGTACCTATTAGGGCAAGAAATAACCCTGATTCCTCGCAGTAATGAAATCCTGTGTTATACTTAAGTTGTTGATAAAGTTTATAAAACAGAAAAGGATCTGGAAGAAAGAGGGTAAAGAAGGCTGTAGGAGAAAACTGCATTGTCTGTCATGACAAAAACATTAAAATAATTGTGAGAACAAACTTGAACTTCCTATTTGTGAAATTACCTGTAACTTCCTACATGTTACCTATGAAAGTTGGAAGGAAAAAAAATCAAGTCCACTTAAATAAGCACATGCAAAACCCCTGTTTGAAGTGTGTTTGGTTTGAGCTTGGTAGGGGATAGTGCTCCTAGGGTTTTTGTTTTCTGTGGTAAAAAAGCTGGACATTTTTTCCACTTTGCACCTGCCATGAACATATGGATTTGAATTGCGATCATTAAATGCATTATGTGGATGTTGCTGAAATTCAGATTTATTACTTCAAAGAAACAAAGAATAAGGAAAGAAAATCTGCATGAAGAAATTAATGGGTCAAAGACAGGAAGCAGAGGGTAGAAGTAAGTAGTCTTTTAGTGGAATAAAATATCAGCAGATCTGGAGGGATCAGCAGTAGTTCGACATAGTGAGTCATCTGAATGGGGAACAGTATATTGGCAGCTAATTTTCATTAATTCAGGTTATTAAACATGAAGGCTGATGAGGAAGAACTGGAGATCTTAAAAGACATAAAAGCAGACAGATTAAATTCCATGGGGATAAATGTGAAATGATACATGTAAGGAAAAATAAACATTGTAATATAAATTAATAATCACTGGTCTGACTGTTCTTATTCAATGTAAAACCTTGGACCTATGATAAGAAGTTGGATATAAATACTAGTTTGTTACTTAGCAGTCAGAATAGCAAAATGCATATTAGACAGAGGGGAAGGAATGAAAAGCAAAAGACAACGTTTTTAATACCTTTGTATGAGTACTTAGAATGAAGTCTCCCTTATCTCAAAAGGGATACAGACAAATCAGTATGTTTCAGAGAATGGTTAGAATGATGATCAAAGATCTTCAATAGCTTTTAGCTTCTTCTGGAACAATCTTAGAAACTGAATAGGCTGAGATTCTTCAGGAAGACAAACAATTGATATACTTTCTTCATGTTGGTCATGGTCTTACAGGGATTTATTTACTCTCTTTTTCAACACATAAACTGAGGTTCAGTTGCTAATCCCCAACTGGTGACAGGCACAAAACAGGAGAGAGGCAGTGGTTCTTCTGTGCAGTTAAACATTTTGGAACTCCTTCCCAAAAGCATCATGAAGTGCTAAAAGATGTTACTACGAGTCCAGGAACAGAGGTCAATGTAAAGAAATGCATTAAGAGTAGTTGAATGCAGACTTAACTGTTCTGGTTTGTGACATAACCAAACAGTTGTCAGAAGCTGAGGATTATTTTGGGCAAGTATCACCTATAGTTGCCTTATTTTTCTCTCCTAGCAATGACAGAGATTGATGGACCATTGATATGGCTCAATAAGTCTTGTTTAAGCTTCATTAACGCTTTCCTACTGGGGCAGTTATTTAAGAGACAGAGGTTCTCACCCAGTCATTTTAGGTCTTTGTTGTTGTTGCTGCCAGTAGAGATGCCAAGTGGATAAAAAGATTGCTTACAATGGGAATATCTTTTGGAGAGTTGTATGTCATTTGCCCTTATGTTTATACAAGAGTCTGCTGTTGAAACTTCATAATTTCTGATGGAATAGAACCATTCAAATATTACTGGAATCTAAATAAGCATGTTGTCTTATATTGCATTTAAGGAGAATGGGTTGATGTGTTTTTAAATAAATAGTACTTCACAGGAAATTCACTGTTTATTTTTCTTTTAGGTAAAATGATCCATTCTATGGTTGCTCACTTGGATGCTGTCACAAGTCTAGCTGTAGATCCTAATGGAATCTATTTAATGTCTGGAAGTAAGGATTTTGTGTTTTTTTTTTATATTCTATATGTTCTATATAAATTATGCATTTATGATGCACTGACTTTCTGACAAATATAACCTTGTCTTTCTGTCTTTTTCCTTTCTTTCTTTCCTAAACAGGCCATGATTGTTCCATTAGGTTGTGGAATTTGGACAGCAAGACGTGTGTGCAAGAAATAACAGCTCATAGGAAAAAGCTGGATGAATCAATTTATGATGTAGCATTTCATCCATCAAAAGCATATATTGCCAGTGCAGGAGCTGATGCCCTTGCCAAAGTATTCGTGTGACATAGCAGAACAAACCTGCATCATAGCAGCAGGTCTGTTTGGACAAAAAAGAGGGAATGCGTCACTGCCATCAATTATAAGGTTACCAATAAGACACTACATCTGATCTGCCTGGGTGAAGGCTCTTAAGTAGGGCAGGTGGAAGTTGGTGAAAAGTCACCACACCCTGAACAATGTCAGGCTCATTCATTTAACTGTAATTACTGTATTTGGGGGGGTGGGGCAAATACAAAAAAGAAAACCAGTATTTGTAGCCTTGACTGGATATGAACTGAGCGTATGTCTGTTCTTTAGGTGTCTTTAAGCAAACGTGGAGTCTGATCTTACAAAAGACTTTTATTTTGGACTCTGTGTGCTGCCTTAGGGTTAGGAATGTGGTGCTCTTGTGGGGGGAAGTGAGCTCCAAGAGTAGCTTTCTTTTCATCTCTTAGTAATCTTCTGTTTATCAGTTGAATGCCACAGATTCCCCTTTTAAACTTTTATTTTGCTTTAAAGAAAAGGAAATTTAACTTAAAATATTTTAGCATTAGTTGCACAAAATGTTTGGATAAAATTCTAGTTTTTATAAGTCTTTTTATATATTTAGCCTGTCACAACAGTGCTCAAGATTGTATTGATAATGTTTTTCTGCATTATAGAACCCTAAAACACAGAGATCTCACTGACCCGCTGCCGTGTAACCACAATCTTCCCTTCTTTTGCCTAATACAGCTCAGCTAAGTCCTTGCTTAAGGATGCTAATTCATCATCATCGCATAACTGTCTTCGTAAATAAAGGACTGTAAAATGTGTTCAAATGAAACACAGAGGGGTTTACACCCCTGAATGAACTCTTAAAAAAAAATTAATCTTGGCATCCTATCACTATGTGATATTTTGTACATCTTACTGTATTTACGAGTTTATTTATCAAGGATTACCCATCTTGCTAATGGCCTATTGTTATTTATTTCACTTTTTGTTGGTCTTTATATCCTTTTATGTAGTGTGTTAAAGGGCCCTGTATATCTGTTATGGCACTCTTTGAACAGTCTAAAATAGATGAGAAAATGGGACATTTGGTAATTCTAAAGTTACAAACCAAGAAATTATTTTTCCTCTGGTTAAGAACTGGAGTGGAGTTGATTCCAAAAAAACCCAATCTTGTTTCAGAACCTTTGGAGTGAAAATTATTTTTATTTGCATTTCAAATAGAACACAAAAGTAGTTAATTCAAGGTTCATAAATCTGCTGTGTTTTGACTAGTTATTCCCTGCTTTTATTTTATTTTTCAGATGTGCTTCAGTTTATGGTGTAACTAAAAATTTTGTTTGTGTAATGCATGATTAATACAAAAAAGTATTTTTTCTAGTCTTCCACAAAACTTTTCTGATCAGTTTGCGAGTTTTGATGAGTTTTGTAAGGTTTCTGTTTTACAAACTATGAATCAGCAAATTTTTAAGATTGTACCACATAGCAAAAGTACAGCTGTTGAAAAATAATGTATATAAAATGCATATAATAAATATTAAATGGTGTACCTGTATGTTACTGTTGGCTACATTATTTTGTGTTGCACAGTTTGAAAGAGTCATTCTACAAATTACTAAATTAGGTCTCAATTTTAGCAAAATGACCATTTGTTTATTACGCTTATAAGCTGCTTTGCTTTTGCAAGATTGTAATAGTTGTCTGGATGTTGAGCAACTGTTCAGTTTCAAGCAGCAGTACCCACATATAAGAACATGTTTCCACAATGTTTTAAAAGATTTTTACAAGAACTAATCAAAAATTGCTAATGTATTCTTACAGCCCTTCTAAGATGATAGTCTCAGTGTTTTTCATTATCTTTGCATAGGAAGTGATTCTGAAGTGATTTACGAGCCAGAAAGGTACTCTCTTATTATTTTAAACTGCCACTGAATGATTGTGTTGAATCAGGGAAAAAAAATTAACTTCTAAATACCTAAAATTTGCCCATATATCTTACCTTTGTCCATTTCTTTCCAAGTCCTCCCATAAAGTTGATGCACAAAAAACTGAACTGAAGGTCAACATTTACCTATTCTGTGATGAGTCACTTTGCTTATCAGCAGAAAGAGAATACCACAATATGAATATTTTCATGTAAAGTAGTATGTTTAGGTATAAGTTAACTAAAGCTAGAACATGTTCCTATAAGTGGTTTAACTGCATTGTTCCATGTAAGTTTCCAATTTTCCAGTAAGAATGTACTTCATGCCATCTCATGTCAAGCAAATTAGAACTTAAAAAAAAAAAAAGCAAAGAGGTGCTCATGGTAGGCAGAATACTGCAGTTATATTTTGGATTTAATTTTGTTTTAGTAATAATGTTGCATTGCTTGAAATGTTACAGTAAATTATAATTGTGTAGGAATTGGAGAATTTTGTCCTTTATCATGAAGATTGAGGTGAGGCCTTCCAGTAATTGCTTGTAGGACACTAAGATTTTACTTTTGAAAGTAACATTCAGCTGATTTGCACTTTTTGTTCTTTCCAGTCTAAAGCATTCAACTAATCAACAGACAAGAGAGTATCTGAATTTTATTGGAAGTAATTTCATAATTGCCTTTTCTGAAGCCAAACATTGTTTCTGGCAGCTTTTCCAGACTGCTGCATTTTAATGCTTAAATAAAATGTGATTGTTTAATAAACATTACCATGCATAACATTTACCTTTTTTTTAATTGTATTAAAATTGAAATGATAAAACCAAAAATATTTGCTTATTTTCCTTAATTGAAATCTTAACGATCATCTTAGTTCACTAATGGATAGTGGATCAAATGCTGTAGTGAGGCATCGTTTATTGAATATTGCCAATAATTTCAAATACAGCTTAGTTTATTTGTTGTGGGGTATAACATGCTGAAACCTTTATTTGTTGGTTTTGGGTTTTTTAGAATGGAAGAGCTGTAGTACTGGTGATGGGGAAAATGATAGTGCTGAAAGAAATGGTTTTATTCAGCAAAAACACCTCATCTTATGAAAGGATTTACGTCCCTTTTGTGAGACCCAAAGGATTGGTGCTCAGAACCTGAATAGAAAGATACCTGAATGTGTTTAATAATACCTTTAGCATTTAGGGTGTGATTGTAACAGACTGTGTCTCCATCTTGCTTTTAATGGTAGAAACTGTTTTAAGCAGATCAGTGGTGACTGTAGGACACTATAGTGTAAACAGTAGTGTGCTGTCCACATAAATAGCAAATACACATGAAAAAGAGTGTAGCAAGGCCTGGTTAAGAACCTTCCCTAATTTAGTAATACTAAGGACAAATCCATTTGCCAGTAGAAAATGGGTTGATTTTCCAAGTGGAAAAACTGTGGGCTTGAAGCTACACTATCAAGGGCCATCCGTTTCACGTACTGTATGCTAAATTATTTTGAAACTGAGAGCACATTCTGTCCAGGCATGCTCTTATTACTATGTGCTTTAATTTACTTCAAAAGTGATAGCACTCTGCTCCAGTACTTCCCATCTCACATCAGTGGAAAGCCCTTTGCTCACAGTGCTGACTCCTTGCATTTTTGTTCTGTTTGCTTTCATAGACTAATAGAAAGGCCTGGGGTGGAAGGGACATTGAAAATCATGGAATTCCAAGCCTGTATCCCCAACATTGTCAGGGGCAGCTTCCACTAAACAGGTTTTTGATTGCCCCATCCAACCTGGCTTTGAATACTTCCAGGGATGGGGCATCCACAGCTTCCTTGGGCAGCCTGTGTGCCAGTCACTCACCACCTTCACAGTAAAGAATTTTTTTCTAGTATCCAATTTAACCTTGAAATGGGTGGGTATCTGTTTTTTTCATTTGTATCTTAATTAATATATGAGGCTTTTCTTTCTAAAGAAAGAGCTGCTTAATTAGGGGCATCTTGCTTCTTGTGAGACTTACAGTGCAATGGGAATAAAGAGCTCTTGCTTCATGCAGAAATAGTATCTTCCTTCTCTGAGATCTCGGCAGGAGGAAAACAATCAGACCCTGTAGCTGTGTTGGGGAAATCCCGTGTGCAGCAGGCAGGGAGAAGGGTGCTGGGTGGGCAGACCAGGCTGCTGTAGCTCAGCTGCTGGGAAGTATCAGGCCTCTGGGAGAAGGGTGGGGGGCAGCTGGGGGCAGGAGTTCAAAAGCAGAAGCTCTTGGAAGGGCCTGCAGCTGCTTGCCCTGCACTGGTGCTGTGTTGGAGCTTGAATCATGGCTCTGTCTTATGTGACCCGTGCTTTTGGTGGGCTGGCTGGTAGCCAGAGGTTTCCCCTGGATTCCCTCTGCTGGAGTTTTCTGGTGTTGGAAGTGCTATTGCACCTTAACAATAGCAAGTCTTTTTAAAATACTGATACATCCTCCTTACTAGGGTAGATGTTTGCAAAAACAGGAGCTCTGTGTTGGCTTCCTGAATTACTGATGTGTCTCCCTTGCCTGAGATAACCCAGGTGACTGACTCTGCTAATCTTAATTAACACAGTTTTCTGTAAAGATTTAGCTGGCAGGTGCCTTACAGAAGAATCTCTTAGAGGCTGGAAATATTTTTCCCAGTTTGACTGACCTAACACCTGACAGTTTCCATGGTGCACATGCATTATATTCTGTCAGAAACCCTTTTTTTGGCAGATATTTGGGCTTAACAGAATCAACTAATCACAGTCACTTTCTCCTAATTGTTTGTGTTAGTCTAGTCTCTGGATTTGAGCAAATCTGACCATTGGGGAGTAAATTCCTTGTTGATATATTTGCTACCAACATGCTGTGCCAGACAAGTCTTTTTTTTCTGAACTGGCTCCTAGTCCTCACCAGAATTAGTTCAACAAATTTGTGTATCTCACCTAATTTAGAGTGGTTAGATGAGAGAAAGCTGTTTTCCCCATCTATCTTTTCTGAGCGAGTAATATATTCTTAAAATACCCAAGGGTATCAAGAGAATTTCAGAAACTACGTAATTGTGAATTTGCTTTTCATTTGAAAAAAAATGCCATTTTAATTATATAGTTTGTTTGATTTGGAACGTACCAAAAATTTGGAAGTAGTGCTAAGTTAGTCATTTTTGTGATTTTCCCATCTAATTTAAAGTATTTTCCTAAATCTTGCCAGTCTTTTTCTCAATCTTTTGACTTCTTGTTGTCTCTAGCTTGTGTTCTTTGGCAGATAACTGTTTATCATACTTGCAACCTGATTACATCCACCAGGGCAGAAAAATAGTTTTATATCCCTTTGCTTACATTCTGCCATACTCCAGTTGCTGTGAAGCAGTGAAGGCCGAATCTGAGCTCAGCAAAGGTTGGAAAAGTTGAGTTAACATTTGCTAGCAAAAGCAGCAGTGCAGGGTTCCCATGCTGGTGTCTTAGGAGCTGCTCCAGTGTGAAGTTCAGCCGTAGGTTCAGTTCTGCCCCGGGGCTGAGGGGCTATGGAAGCCTCGGCTGCTGCTGCCGCCTGCTCCTCCTTCCCTTCCCCGGCCTGGCATGGCTGAGGGTCAGCTCACCCTGCTGCTGGTCATCTGGGCCTGGAATGCAGAGACAAGCAGGACACAGTGTTTGTTTGTGTATAATGCAGATGAATGCAAATTAGAGAGTAATGAAACAATAGATACCCTTCATTTCATGGAAGCAGCTTATGATCAAGGACACTTCTTCACTAACCAGACTTGATTGTTTGAAAGGAAAGGAAATTTTGATCCTAATGAGATTAAATTTCGAGTGGTCATTTGCTTCAAAGCAGAGATTAAAACCTGGGATTTAATCACAGACAGCAAGTTTTCAGAACCTATTCTTTCCTCAGCTGAAGCTAGAGGCAAAATTTTTGAGGCCAATGAGGGCAAAAGAATGTGTGCTCCAGTTAATAGACATATATGACTGAAAAGTGGCTCATACATCAGTTATAAACTGTTCACTGGAAGTTCCCATTGTTTGCTGTCTCAGTTTGGATGACAGGTGATGACAAGATATGCAGCCATGTTCTGCTTCCACCTCCCAAAAATACCACTTGTGTTTACTGTCCCAGGACCAAACCAAAACCATTGATTTTATTAGGCTGAGGATTTAAGTCCCCATTTTCCAGGCACTTTGTTTAAGAATAAAGTTGATCATCTTTGACAGTGTGCTCAGGCCTTCTGTGACACTTGGAACAGAGAAATTTTCTGTCATTTTTGTGGCTTTGATGCTTTCTGGAGCTGACTTACCCTTCAGGCTAATGAAAGGAAGGAAAGTGCTGACAAAATTGGTGGAGCTAGGTAGTGATATTGAGAGCTGCCCCATAAGGAAAAAGACTTTAAAAGGCATAAGCAGTTGTCCCCACTTTTCTTCTTCAGAACAGGGAAGGTAAAAATACTTTTATGGGGCCATGCCTCATAGAAGGGGAAGCTTACGTGACAGCACTAATATGAAATGCAAATGGAAGTAATTAAAATATTTATAGGAGAATCTACTGTTCTGATGAGACTATACAAATGTGCCAAAAAATCCAACCCTGTTCTTTCTCTCTTCCCACTTTAAAATTGCTTTGTAAGTTGTAAAGAATTATAATTGTTGACTTCTGATGCAAATGATTTTGGCTTGTTACATAGCTCTTTCTTGGCATTGATTTTAAAAGGCGTAGTACTTCTAAAGTGACTATTTTCTCTTAAAAATGTTAGGATGGTCTTTCTTTTAGGTCTTTCTCGTTCCCTGCCAATTCAGTATTAATAGTTTCACAATGGTAATGAAGATTGGTCAACTTCTGAGACCCATTTTGCATTCTGCTTAAGGAGATAGTGCAGAAGGCTTTTGTTACCAAGTTGCAGGTCTGGCTGTATGATGATTTCTCTGCGGTTTGCTGACCTTCATTCCTAGACTGTATACCTGCTTTTTACATATACTCTGCACTTGTCAGAGCTAGAAATAGCCATGCTATCAAGAGATGTATATACAAGGTGATTCATGCTAAAGAGAGGACCCAAATGCCTAAGATTTATGCAAAGTGCGAAATTTGAGATGCAGAAAATTTGTAAGCAGAATCAGGAGACATTGGCCTGAGTTTCCTTCTAAGACTGAGAAGGACATACTGCCAATGACAAAGGAAGTCATGCTCCTTTCTGTTATAAAATACCTGTGAGTGGAGAATTTACCCAGGAAAGATCTTGTGCCAGGGAATGCCTCCAGTGCTCAGGCATGTGTCCTAACCAAAACACGGCTGTCGGTTGTAGCTCTTCCTGAAAGTAATCATGATACAAAAAGGGATTTCCATGTATTTAGGACAGCAAATTAATGAAACTTTGTAATGATTTAGATTGCTCTAAGAGTGAAGGATGAGTTTTGAGCTGTGTTAACTACTATTTCATGTAAAATTCAAAACAGCTGAATGGGAGTACCTAAACCCCTAACCTCAGTTTTCTACTCTTCTCTACATGAAGGTATCCTATTTTTTTTTTTTTTAATGTGATACGTCATCAGGACTGGGACTGCAAATCTGAGGCCCCCTGAGTCTGAGTACTGTTCAGGGAAATACAGCATAGAAAACCACAAAGTGGAAGGGACCTTTTATAGATCATGTAGTCCAGTCCCTTTACAATGGTTTTCATTAGTCTCACAAGAGAACAGAATTGATCCCCTGCAGACTGAATTCTTGAGTAACAACCCTAAATCTGCAGCAGTTTTTTTCTGCTGGAGTTTGCATAACCGACGGTAGCTGCAGCTCTCTTCACATTCTTTCTAGTGCTTTGTCTGTCAGTGTAAAACTGAATCATTGTCTGGGGCTTTGCTTACCTTGTTTAACAAACCTGAGCTTCAACCCGTGTCTGCTACCCTCTACCATGCTGCTCCTCCTCCACACTTGCCTTCTTCTTAGAGCAGAGCCCACCTCCTTTCCACCCTGCCTTGGTATCTCACCAGGTCTCAATCCTTTTATCCCTATTCCACCAATGTTTTTCTCACTGTGCTCACAAATGCTTGCTTGGCACATAAACATTGTATCTTTAGAAAGTATTTTCCATACTCCTTGAGTATAATGGGAGTGTATGAAGGGTGCAAGTAACATGGCATCACCACTCCTGTGAAATGGAAGTGTGCAGACACTTAGCTCTGCAGCCTTCAGTGTCCCAGGGATGAAAACCTCCTTTTTGTCAGACGAAGGAATGAGCTGAGTTAAAGCTGTCTGTTTCTTGGCAGTAGCAAAAGCAAAGTAGGAGGGAGAACATGATCCTATCAGCCAGCACACAACTGCTACTCAGATTACTTATCTAGCATACTACCTAATATGAACAATGACTAGAATTTTGATATTGACATTCAAATTAAAATATTTGTAAAAATAATACCCGTATTATTTGAGAATGATTTGGAATTTAATATAGTTAGGAAGCAGTACATACAACTTACTCAAGCTAACTATATGAGGGTCATCATAAAAAGACTTCTGTGTTATGAGATATTAAAACAGATAGCAGCAGTCCCAGTTTTCTTGCAATATTTATTTCTATAAAAAGTTTATACACTAAATTAAATTTTTGCACAAAGTTGATACAGCATATGAATTTATACAGCAAAAGCTTAATACTCTTATCTATAAATACATAACAAAATTAAGGATAACAATTACTAGAAAAATACAAGGCATCTTTGCCATTTATGTTTAGAGTAATATATAGCCAGTTATAAGTTATTAAAAAGTGCACAGCAAAAGCCCAATGAATACAATCCCTTCTGTGCCACTCCATAACTACTAGAAATTTTACAATCAATAGTGGGGGAGAGGAAAATAGGGAAACCCCAGATTGATAGGGAAAGTGCTGTTTTGTTTTCTACTATACATTTTATTTGCAAACTCCCTTTATTTTCTAAAGAATATTTGGAGTATGTTATTCACACCAGGACTCTGAAATAAGTTGGTGAATATCACATCATTTTAACCACATGTGCATATAAATATATCAACATTGCTAGGTATGTAATCAAAGCCTTTTTCAAGAAAACTATTCTTTCATCTTTAGAAAACCTCACACATTTATAAAGATGGTTTTACTACCATTATGAAGTTGTTATTCTGTGAACTACTAAATCCCACTTAACATATCTGCCTACTCTCTTCATTTCTGACCATGTAATCTGATATAAATCTATCAGGTTTAAAGGTTTAAGATACCTCTGGACTTGAATTTGAATGCTTTCAGTTCCCACTGTGTGGTCTAATTTAATCTCTTGGCCAAAATTCCCGTCTCTGTCTGGCCAATAACAACTTTGTCAAATCAAGACAGTACAAGGCAGCAGACAGGAAATGTCCAGTTGACAGTTATATTTGGAATATCACTGTTGACTTCAGTGATGCAGAAAGCAGTAGTAGTAGCTAATATGTTGGGAGCCAGATCCTCAGAGAGCTACCGTGCCTTAAATACCTTTAAAATTCTGTGCCAAAAGAACCAACCAAATAGATCCACAGAAATCTGTGGGTAGAAGTTAAATGACTTTTGATGAAATAATTTGCCAACCAGATCCAGCAAAACCCCAGCTAGTAAAAATAGACTCTTTCAGCTACAATCTGTCGTATCTTTTCTTAAGCTGCCTTGCAATAATAGATGTTGCACAACAGAAGCGCTGTAAGTACTTTGTGTTATCAGCAGAACTCTTTGAAAAGATACAGAATTGTAAGCTAAAGAAAGCTTATAGAAAGTAGTACCTTGTATTTAAAGTTACATTACTTTTAACTCATAAGAAGGTATCTAGCAAGTGACAGAAAGTCAGAGCTGTATTATTTCCTCTGAGTATCTGCTATCCTTAAGTGCACAATATGCAAAGCTTTAAACTTTGGGATGTTATATGCTTGTTGAAAATATTAACTGTTGGCCAAATTCTGCACTTCAGTATCAAGTACAACTTCTAACAAGCTCACAGGAATCTTTGACTGATTACGGAAACAAAAAGTAGCCCTTCTTCTTCCCCTGTATTATGATAGCATATATAAGAATAAAACATCTGTACTTTAGAGGGACCATTTCAATTTCATGATTTTTAGTTTCAAATAGTCATAGTGAGCAGCAGATTTTTTTATTGTTTAGAGTCCAAAAAATCTCTACAGATGCCTCTAATAACATCAGGAACCATCTGCTCCAATCCGGTGAACTCCCTGGTGAAGAAAGTATGGGATTCTCTTGGTTCAGAAGCCATGTCTTTCAGATCATCCAGAGGTGCCCAGGCAATACCAACAGAGAAGACTGTTATTCCTACAAAAAGGAAATAAAAAAGAGACCATTTTGCCTGTAGGTACAAGAAAACCAACCATTTCTAGGTTAATGAATCAATGTGGATTTGAAAAGCATGTTTCAATACCTGCAGTCTGTCAAAGAGAATTAGATTTTGCCACTAAATACCAGGAATTAGATTTGTCTCAGGAAAACTCCTGAAGGAAATAAGAGCTAATGTCTAAGTTGTTCTTGTAGCAGTTACAATCACATAGGATTGTAGCAGTTACAGTGTCGTTCTTGAAACACAAGTAAAATTATTTTGAAAGTAGGTTTGGTTCCTTCGTGTATATTTTATAGACTTATGCTTCAAGCATCATCAGCCCAAAGAGCTTTTTGGCCACAATTGTTTATTCCCTTCCTTGATGATGATGGAGCTACTTGGTTTGTTATTCTTACTCTACTGTTTAGGGAAATGAGACTGGCTATATGTTGATCCCTAAGCTGCTGTGAGTCTAGTCATATCTGGCTCTGTAATAATAGTTGCTTGGGTTTTTTTCACCCTAATGGAAAACAGTTCCTAGGGGCTTACATTTTGCTGAATACAAAGCAAGTATGATACTTAGCAAACTTTAAAATCTTAACATTTGCAGTGCAGCAGAAATAGGATTGACCAACTTCCACTGCCTTTCGAAATACCTAACTTACCTGCTTTCTGTGCGGCTGCAGCAGGTCCTCTGACATCATCGTAAGACTGCCCATCAGTCAGAACAATGAGGAAATTCTTGTTAGGCCCATCTTTCACCGGCCCGAACACATGCCTGGTTGTGTAAGAAATGGCATCGCCAGTGGCAGTGCCCCCGCTCATGTAGCTGATGTTGCGGATGGCCGAGAGAACCTTCTCCTTGGTGACGTAGTCGGTGAAGCTGAACTCGGGTCTCTGGTCGTAGGTGAACTGCACGGCTGCCACCTTGGAGCCGATGTCCGAGATCTCAAAGGCCTTCGCCACGTTGCTGACGAACTCCAGCACCAGGCGGAAGTTGCTCTCGCCGATGCTGCTGGAGCCGTCGATCAGGAAGCCGATGTTGACGGAGTTGTAGCAAGTCTTGCTACACAACATCTGCTCGTGTGAGCACAGCTTTTGGACAAGGGGTTTTACGTATTTGGTGGTACCGAACCAGGTGGGCATTTGGTAAGAGAAGAAGCCGTTGCTCCTACAGACAGCCTGTTTGAAAACAGAAATGGAATGGGTGAATGCCAACAGAGCAGCTGAATGGATAATACTCAGACACCTCTTTGAAAGATTTTTCTTTCAAACGCAGGTTAGGAATGAAGCCTCATGGTGGGAGCTTAGAATGGGTTTTTGTGTGCTCATCTTTCAATAAATTGAAACATCTGCACTCAAAGATGTAGTACAGCTCATTTTATCCAGTAATAAACCCTGCCCCCCAGGCTCTGAAAGTTTTCAAATAATTTAGCTTTATTCACAAGAAGTGCAACAACAGAAAATGGTAACTTTGTTCTGTGTATGTGAACTCAGTCATGACACTAAATAGTCAAAGGATTGAAATTTCTGTATTTTTGCTTATACACTGAAAATCAGCCTCTGTGTTTTTCCTTTGAACTTGGTAGGACCTTTGCATTTTTAATCTACAGTGTGTTACAAATACAGACAGTTGGGTGGAAATATAGCTCCAGGTGATTCAGAGCAAAATTTCTTTTCCCCTAGCTTCCATCAGATGCATGTAAAGTATGAGGCAACCGAGAAAGGGGTGAAATTCAAAATCAGCTCTCCAACTAATCTGGCTAAGATCAAAATGCGGAAGGGGAAGACAGGCCTCTGCCACTTAAGGTCATGTTTTGCTGTGCATCTACAGGGACAGACAGTGATAGTACAAGGGCAAGAGACCTAAAGGAGGAGAGCTCTAGATTAGATATTAGGAGGAAATTTTTTACTGTGAGGATGGTGAGGCACTGACACCGTTTACTCAGAGTAGTGGATGCCTCATCCCCAAAAGCGTTCAAGGCCAAGCCCAAGCAACCTGGTCTATTGGTTGGCATCCCTGTCCATGGAAAGGGAGTGGGAACTAGGTGACCTTTTGGGTCCTTTCCAACCCAAACCACTCTGTGGTGCTTCTGTAAGTGGGTAAGGGTTGGACCTGCCTGCAATACCTCTGGGATCAGCAGCTAGGTATCTTATCCCTAGAAGAAGCAGAGCTTCATTCTGTTCATGCCATTTCTGCTGAAATTAGACATCTACAACTTCCCTGCAGAAATGACCAGTTTTGTTACTGCAAAGTAAGTAAAGTCCTACTGACCAGAAAGCTCATGTGAAAGTAGGTGATCAGTGTTTGAATTCCTACTCTAACTCAAAAGGAACAAGATCCAAAACTCTGCATACAAGATCCAAGTCTTGTACACAGACTTGCTAGGATATGTTTCTCCATATTTTCCTCTTAGTAGTGAAAGCAAATAAATAATTATCCACAGAGCAGGTAAGAAATAAGCACCTCCCTGTCTGCCTTTTCTGAAGAGAGAATGCATCATTTCAGCATTTTCATTGCTTTGGCACATCCAACCACACCTGAGATAGGGAAATTTCCTGCACTGAGAGTCTTCATGCAGTTACAAATTCCAGGAGCTACAACTTGGCCAAGCTTCTGAACTGGGAGGACAATGGTACCTTTGTGTGGCCCCTTTAGCAGGGAAAAATCTCCAGTGTTTCTGTAACCTTCCTTCTGCTAGTCTTTTAAACCACATATGAGCAGGGATAATTTAATCAGCTGGTTTGAGAGAACATTTTTATGCCTATACATCTATATGAGTTATTATATATACATATATTAGTTCATTAGGATTTTACTGTAAAGTAAGTTCTCCTTCATGACTGAAAACCAAATAATAACATTCTTCCTTACTTTGTCAACAAAACCGATGTCTTGTACCATTCCCAGCTCCTCCGTTGTGGGTTTTGCCACAGACACAATGAACACGTTGACTCCAAATTCTCTGGCCACTATGCCAGCTTCTTCTAGATCATCTGAGGGCCAGCCATCCAGAAACACTACGATGATCTTGGGAATTCCCTTCCGTGCTCCATTTTCCAAAGAGAAGAATTTCTGAGCTGTGTACTTCAAAGCTTTCCCTTGTTTTGAACAGAAAAAGAATATGAGGAAATGATGCATACAGTGATGGTACATTCAGGGATCAGCTTCCCATCTGAAATTGTGCAGGATTTATGTTATAGCTATGGGACTAAGCCAGTGTAGTATTGAATTTGTACCCCAGGAAATTTGATAATAATGAAGCTTGAGCAACCTCCAAGTTAAAACTAATAACCCCAAATCAACAACCCTCCTCCCAAAAAAAAAACCCCACAGATAAAGCTGAGGTGGAATCCCCTGAGATGTTTTTTGCTCATGGGTCTAGTTTTCTACTAGGAAGTAGGTATATTAGTACCTGCCAAATGGATTGCAAGGAAGAAAGTTCAAGGAGCTACCTAAATTTAGTTTGTGAAATGCAACATCATTAGATGCTTAGTTTCAATGGCTGGCTGGTTTTGTCTGTGATAATTAATTTTTTTCAGATTAGCTAGTAGGGACTGAGTTTTGGATTTGTGTGGAAAACTGTGTAGATAACAGAGGGACACTTTTTTATTGCTGAGCAGCTCTTGCACAGTGCCAGGGCCTTTTCTGTTCTTGTGCCACCCTGCCAGTGAGAGGGGGCTGGGGGTGCCCAGCCAGGACAGCTGATCCCAACTGACCACAGGGATATTCCACACCATATGGTGTCATGGTCAGCATATAAGGCTGTGGGAAGAAGAATGAGGGTGAGGGGAACATTTGGAGTGGTAGCATGAATGTGAGCTGGAGTTCTGCTTTCCTGGGGATGGATGAACACCCATGGGACATGGTGAATGAATTTCTTGTTTTGTGGGCTTGTGTGAGTGGCTTTTGGTTTCCTTAGTAAATTGTCTTTCTCCCAGTCTACAAATTTTCTTATTTTCCTCTTCCCAATCCTTCCCCCATCCCACTAGGGGAAAGTGAGCCAGCAGCTGCATGGGGCTTGGTTGCTGGCTGGGGCTAAACCATGATGACTTCTCACAACCACTTACTACTTACTCCTAGTCTAACTCTTTAATTAGCCACCCAACAAGAAATAAACACTAAGCCTTTTATAAATTTGCCTCAAGATATCATTCTGTTATTAATGCAAAGTCAATTACTGTTGAAATGCAGGAAGCATTTATACAAGTATAAATACTTGTACTCTAATAAGTGTAATAAGCATGTCTAACTTCCAGAAATTAAATGTGAGATGTAGCAATTGTCTAGTGGAAAATCACTGAACCTGGTTAAGGTAAGTGTGGTATTTAAAATATTTCTGACCTATGTGAATTACAAGAACTTCAACATTTACACACACACACACATATATATAAAAGACAAAGAACTAATTTCTGTTTTAGGGGGGAATATGAACTTACCTGTATTGGAATTGCCTCCTCTAAACCCTAATTCCTTTATGGCAAACAAGACTTCTTTTGCAGCAGTAAAGTTTTTCAGATAGAATTCAATTTTTGGGTGTTCACTGTGGAAAAATAAAACAGAGTAATAAGGTTCACTTTTCATACTGGCATTAACAAGCTAAAACACACTTGGAATAATTCTGCTCTTGATAATATATATTATTTTCTGGATTTTAATACTAAAATGTAAGTATGCTCCTTGCTTAATAAGTCTTGCAATCCTTAGCAAGAGGAATTGTCTACCTAAATGGGTAAATTAAGGACAGCGTGAGTTTCATGATTATCAAACAGCTGAAAACATTAGGCTGAAGATACATAAAAAAAATGAACATGCCAGTTAAACCAAATGCATCTTTGTAATTAAAGATAAATGATATGCCAAAAAAGAAACTGGCAGGCTTTCTACTATTTGTATGGCAAATACCTTCCTCAAAAAAACTCAAACCACATTTTGCAGGAATTTTTTTTATTTGAGAAGTTCAATGTATGCTAGCTACTAAATAAGCAATTAAAAACTTTAAGTATTCTGTGCCCAGATTTCATTTTTAATTTACAGTAGAAAGCAAAAACAAGTGACCAGTTACAAACTGAAAAATATCAGCTGTAATATTTTGTCAGCTGGTAAGAGCAGGTTTTTGTTCTGTATATGTACATAGCCATTAGGGACGATTCTCTCTCTACAATTTTTAGAAACTGGCATCTCTCCTTTGCAAGGTGTTTCCTGCTGTTCTACTAAGATGAGATGCAAAGCTGCAGCAGAAGGTCTGTGCAAAGTCCAGCTGCTCTCTAGTCAAATACCAAATATCACAGACAGAAGATACCCAAATTTGTCACGTCCTCTCACATGCACATCTCAGTGTAGCACACAGCAAACAGTGCTACAGCTCAAGAGTTTCTTTCCCTTGCTATTCATCAGCCACTACTGAGTGATATTGTTCTGCAAAATGAGAAGTAATATGTTAATTGATTTCTCTTATCAATCACTCCGTTATATTTTGTGTAGATCTGTTCTTACCTGGCCTGTACGACTCCAACATGAGGCCCTTCTGTTCCAACTCCCAACATTAGAGTTACTTTTCCAACAAAGTTTTTCTGCAAGTTAAACCTACGTTGGCCAATATTGTAGCTTCCATCAATGAGAAATGCAATATCAGCTTTACAGTCTGTGAACATCCAAAATAATTAGACTTATTAACACCAAATAAATGTTAGGATTTCGCTTTGCAAAAGTTTAATCTGTGTGTTCTTCTGTTACCTTTGTTTCCAGCCTTTTTATCAAGAGTCTTCTTAGGTCTTTTACCTTTGGTGAAAAAAACAGCATGGATCATTTAAGAACAAGAAGATGAATGGATTCAAGTAAACCAGAAAAAGCTCTGACTCCAAAAATTACAGTGCAATCTATCTTCAGTAGAAACTGTCAATCAGTTTAATAATTAAGCTTGTGCTACTACTGCTTTGCTCCTTGGAGAATATTCTTTTTCAAATGAAACAGCTTAACCTTCCTTTCTACACCTGTCTGACTGATTACTGAGTTGTACAAAGCTGGGTGGATTCCTGTACCTCACCTTCCCCAGTGCACCTTCCCTATTTCTCAGTTAGCAACCCTGCTGTACAAAGGAGTTTCAATGATTTGGAAGCAAACCATGACTTAAACTGTAAACCAGGTGGTCTATTCACAAACACCATCCAAGTCCAGTATTCATATAGCACTAAGCTTCAAAAAAAGGGTTTAATGCAGCATTTTCTGTGGTGAAATTCACATAACAACTAAATTTCTGCTATGCATGTCCTGACAGCACTCAGCTGTTCAGTAGTTCTGTAAGAATGAATACATTAACTCTGTCTTCTCCATCACTTAAAAAGAATGAACATCACATGAGCTCATGAACTCTTACCTTCCTTTGTTTTATTTTCATTACTTTTCAAAAATCATTCAATGTTTTTTTTTAATTTGCATGAACATTGCATGATTGATCAGAATCAATCTCCAAGACTACATATGATTCCTCTTTTTTTGTGGTGAAAGATACTCTGCAAAACCAGATACTGCATCTGTTTTCTTCTTTAAAAATAAACAAATCATATGAAACATGTTCTTTTAGGCAGGGACTTGCACACTGCAGTGCATCATGTCTCAAGGGGCTTCCCTTGCTGCAGAGTCTGTACCTGTAGCAGGACGTGCTGTTGACACCGATCGTCCAACTGCTTCAAGGGCTGTGTTCTTGGTACCTGCTAAAATAAGAATACTTTTACTGGATTTTAGTGTATTTAGATGAAGTTACAGTGCTTGAGGAATTACTGTTCTTGCAATAACCTTTCTTTGACACCTGCCATTAGCTACTCTGGGAGTAAGATACGAGCATAAACAAATCCAGTATTGCAGTCCTTATTTTACAGATAATTAATTTCTGCATTTGAAACTACAGCAGCTGATTAGTAGTTACAGCACATATATCTGATGAGAGGTTTTGAGCTGTAGTAGCCATTATTTCTAGCCAATAAAGTGAGGACTTGATCTGGAGAACTGGATTTCACCTTCACCCTCACCAAAAGCACCTGTAATTCTCAGTTCTTAGCAAATTGCAATAGGCACTGCACAAGGAGTACTAGTAAATTAGAGTAGGCTAAATTTTAGCTGCGCAAACAGTGAAACCACATTAAACAGTAAACAGTAAAAAACAGTAAAAACACATGTGTGTTTGCTGGTAGAGAAAGTTTCACAAACTTGCTATAGCAGCAAACACACACACTTCAATAATTTTGAAACCACAACAACATATACAACCAATATGCTTCTGCCTACCATTTTATGAGGGTGGTTCAGCCTCACCTGAGTGGCAAGGCATGACAACTGGTTTGCAATTAGGCAACTAATAACTATCAACTGCCTCAACAATGAGGACAAAAACTTCTGGACAAAACCACTACATTGCACTGTAGCTTAATGATCACATCACATGTAAGTTGACATTATTACTATTTTTGGAGGGTCAGCGATCTCTTTGCATGGAACACTGCACAAAGTATTTGAAGAGCCTGACTGTTGCCTGTGCTGTTGCCTGCACAAATGCAGGCAGAAGGAGAGAAGGAATAAAACTAAATGGCTGGAAGTGGCAGGAAGACCAGACTGCAATGGAAGGATCTAGGCACTGACTTTGATCAGCTTAAACTGTCATGGAACTGTCAACTGTCTGCTATAATGTCATTATATTCTAAACACCTGATCCATTTTTATCTATCAGCTTCTGTTACAGACTAGCCACTCTAGGTAATTGTGAAAAAATGAATGAAAAAACTTCTGTTGCTACACATCAGATAACAATAACTTTCTTTATGCATACAGAATCACAGGGGAAGTGTCCTACAGTTCTGCCAGAGCTTCAAATACAGTTTGCAAAACAGTAAGTGTGATCCACCTACCAGTCACTGAGAAAGATGAAGCCCATCTAGAGAGCACCTGAGACTGGATCCCATTGGCATTTACAGCAGGGTAGTTTTCCCTTCCTGGGAGTGTCTGTACCCTTACAGCTCCTCCTGCGTTGGTAATCACCCCGCTAAGGTTCAGAAAGAGTTGGTATAAATCAGACATTTTAGTCACAAGATAATGCAATAGAGGTAATACCACCATTAGAAATTTTGACACCAGCCTTCTCAAACAGATGCAATAGAGGCAGGCAGTTGTGTTGAGGCTAGAACAATCTGTAAGTTGCTGAAAAGATTTTAGAAGAAACGATTCTACAGAGCATCACACAGATTCATTAAAAAAAAAAAAGTAAGCCAGGAAAGCCTAAAATTCTGTCATTTAGACTAATGCAGAACAGTGATGCTTCAGGCCATATCAATTCCTAAGTGACAATAAGAAGCATCAGAACTGCCAGATCTCTTCTTATGTGCTACTGAAAGAACAGTTATTTTTAGAGGTCAAAAGTCAAAGTTGAACTTTTCTAAGAAGGAGCAAAACTTGATGCCTTGTACATCATGGGCAGGTACAGTTCTGTGGAAAACCAGCAATAATTTCAAGACTATTTAAACATAGCAATGTGTGCCTTTGTGTTTACTTTTTGATTCTATTTGGCTTCCTGCTTGAAAAGACAACCTGGCCTAATCTGATTTAGCATATTGTGAAAGTAGAATAATCAAGACCAGAGTTTAGAAAACTTTACATATGTTTCTGATAATATGAGACCCAGATATCTGAGCAAAAGCAATTTCCACATAAAATTCTATGTGGATTGCTGTTGAATGACATTAATTCTTCATGGATGTGACTTGCATTTCTAAATTGAACTGTGGTTATATATATTTAGTTCTTGTAGCTTGGAACAGTTTCAAAATATACAGATATATTCTCATCTAGGAACACCTGATAGAGTATATAGATAAAGGAGCTTTAGGAAGGTTACTCTAAATTAATTTAAAATCAGATTATAAAGTTGGCAAATACAAACACTTTATAGCTAAAAAAAAAAGTAAGAGAAAAATCAGAAAAGAGCCATTAACTGGTTAGTTTTAAATGACAGAAAAATCCAGTAAGTCAAAATTATCTTTGAGAGAAATGACACATAAATGTAATTAGAATATTTCAGTTTACTTAGAATATAAATTTCTTCTCCAGTACCTGATTCTCTTAGGTATTCAAGCCTTTACTAATGTCTCAGCCTTCATGGGTAGAGAAATGTGTCAAACAGAACATGTTTAATTGGAACAGCTTCTATTTTAAGTTTGTGCTTGCAATTTTTGTGAAGATACTTTGGGCTTTCATCAGCAAACCTGATCCATGCCCATGTAAGCTCCTAAGAACAACTCAGTATCTCTTCCCACTTTATTGGTTGCAGGCTCACAAAAACTCTGAGTGCTGAACTGAAGTCAAGAAAAATATTCAGATTGAAAGCTCAGCCTAAGAAGTATTCCTAGAAACAATGATTTAAGCTGATTATAGGCACACTGTGATCAACGTTGATATATATCTTTCCATTTCGTCTATTGGTCTTTACATTTTAATTGCAACAATAATAATTAAATTTCATTGAAAATTCTAGAGAAAAAATAAACATCTACCTAGTCTCCACTGAATTTGGCAGCTTTACAGTGGTGCTGGAGTAAATTTATTTGCTCCTTATCTCTTTGTTGAAAGCATTTGATTCTGTATTTGAACACAAGTCAAAGTTCCATGCTGCCTTCTGAAGATACACACTTCCTGTAGAACAGCTCTGCTATTTTTAATGCATGTGGGGGCTGATATTAGATGTGAATGTAAGATGACCTGTAGCCTTATGGCAGTTATTCCCTCTTTCCTGCCATTTTGTTCTGTAGGTGAGTTAGCAGTTTAAGGCCATCTTTCACAATCTGATCAGTTTTACCCAGGATGTACCCAGAGTGCATGTTTAACCATATATTGCCAGTCTACCTTTGTGTTCTGAACCAGATTGGCAAATTCCTTTCTGCAACAATTTGTGATTGAACTTTCAAGCAAGATTCACCCTGTGTGGGTCTGCAATGGTTTTTAAAGAGTGAAGAAGTGCCTATGCATTCCTCAGAATTACTTATGTCACTGCAATCTGCTTTGCTTTTCACTGCTGTGCTTTGCTGCTGTGTGACTGACTTGCATGCAATGGCTGTTTTGATTAAACTGGAACTCAGCAGCTTTTCAGGAACAGCTTTCACTTCCCTACTCATTATCTTATATGCTACTGCCAGTGCTGCTTAACAGGGACTTTATGTAAAAGCTTTCAGTCCATTCTCTTGCCTGGCTTGTTAATAACGATCTGCAATTTATACCTAAATGGTATTTTTCACTCAAAATGGACACAAATTACACAGAAAAGCAGATACACAAGGCAGTGATCCAGTACTTCACTGCACAACAGCACATGAAAGAAAGTATACCAGCCAAGGGTAGCAGAAAGGTCTTACAAAATACAGGAATTTCATCTAAAATATACTTAAAAATCTGAACTGAATTGAGGTAAATCACCAGGGTAAATGGAAGCTTTTTAAGATCCCCATGTGCTTCCTCAATTCACCTAATTATTATTCCTCTGTGCAAGAACTGTTTATTTGCACTATTGGAGAAAGAGATGCAGGGTGTTGCTCAATTTTGAATAAATTTTTCAAGGAGTCTACACATCAAAACTGATGCCTTGACCACAAAAAGTCTTTCTGGCCATGGGAGGTGAGCCTCATAGATGTAACTGCAGGCAGTTTATCCTCATGGACTTCAGACAAGACAGCTGAATTGTCTGAATTCCCATCTTTCCTTCTTGCTATCACCATCTGCAAACTCCCTCCAAATAATCAGCCTTTCTCCATCACCCCAAGAATTATCCCCCTTATCTCCAAACTGGTCTTCTGCTGATTGCCATCAACCACTGATATGGAGTTGCTCAGGATTTCATACCAGCATCCTCTGGACCCCTAAGCTGTGTTCCTTTCTCACTGTTTTCTCTGCATCCCTACTGCTTTTGGCAGGAAAGAAGCTCAGCAGCAGAAGCAGGCATGATACCAAAGTTTCCCAGGAATCTACAGCTGCTCAGAAATCCCTCTGGCCAGACAACATTTTTGTCAATATTCTGCTAGCAGACACTGGGGCAGCTCAGGTGCCATTTGTGTTTATGAGCACTGTGTGCCAGCTTGGTAATACCATGATAGGCTTCTGTTAGACTTGACTTCTGGGACCCCAATGCTTAATGAGGACTGGTTTCACCCTTTGGTACGTTAGGAAGGTTATGAAAAAATTTACATGCCTATTTAACATCTAAATATTACCACATTGGGCTAGGTCTCCATTTAGTGGAATTGGCACTAGAACAGAACTGCACAAGCTGAGAACCTAGTCCTTCATTTGACCTTCTGATTATTAATCCAATTAATCACTCAGTGGTAGATTTAACTCAGTTCTTCATGCCTACATAGGGTCAGCCTGGTAGGAGGCTCTCCATTCTTCCCTCAACAAATAAATCTTTTATCCCTCTGCCCAGAAAAAGAATAATATTATATAAATATTTTGTTTCCTGCGAGTAATTACACATAAAATGAGAGAAAAAGCCAAATATAACAAGCTAAAACAGGCAGAAAGCTTATTCATCTGAGGTACACAGAATTATTTGTAGCTGAATTATGCTAAATTATTTTCATGTATTACATGGTATTTTCTTGCATTAATAACTGCCTATAGTAATGGAAGAGCTCAAAGAGCTAATCACTATTTGATTTATATAAAATTAAGGAATCCAGCCTCAATATGGACCCAGCATGCAAACTGAAGTCTATGTGGAAGGGGGAAGAGATCCATGCTCAGACAACCATTTTCAGTTTAAAAAAATAATGATGGATATTTCTTGAAATGCTGGGTGGTTGTCTGACACATGGGAGGTGACACAGGGCCAGGACCCAACGGTGCTAAAGGTACAGAGCCATCTGCACTCACCAAGCAGTGAAATGGAGGGAACACCTGGTTTGAAAGGAGTGGTTAGTTTGGTAGTTTGGAAGAAACTTACAAAATATTCAAAGGACAAATCTACTTACATCACAATACCAGCAAACTCCCATCACCTATTGGGAACATCTTCTTGAAGTTTCTTTCATGCCAGTATGGAATTTTAAGCATTGCAACACAGGGCATGAAGGGGCAAGTATTTTCTATGTTTTCATTGGATTTTGCAGCCTGCACTGAAATTAGCTGAGAACTATTCAGCTATTGCCTCTCCTCCATACATCAATCCTCTTTTGCCAGGACTAGTTATGGCTGTTAACAGTTGCAGCAAAGCCACCAAAATGTTCTCATGTAGCAAATTCTGGGTACAAAAGGCCAGCAGAACTAATAGTCCCCAAGTTAAAGGCAGTCTTCAGAAACAGCATTTCTCCTAAACAGATTTTTCACCTTTAGTCTGCTTTTTCAAAACACCTACACTACTACAGTCTACCATACTCAAAGACTTGAACAAGATTAATTTAAATCCAATCTGGAAGACAGATTACAAAGGTGAGTATATTTTAATCCCTTTATCATTATTAGAGCCCTCATTATTCTCACAGTGTCTGTGGAGAGACACTGTTAGATGCAGCCTTTACTAAAAGGGTTGCATATTTCTCAAGTAGTACAATTTATATTGAATCTTACTAGAGGAAAATATGGATTTTTCTATAATCTCATGCTTCTGGGCTGGAGAGCAATAGTACACATAGTTTATAAAATACAGACTTCAGTGCAGAGCTAAGTGAAATAAAGTTTGTGCTTTACTATCTGTGTGAAGACTGCAGATCATGGAAAGAAATATACAGCTTCCATTTCTTGTACCTCTTCTTTTTGTAGAAGTGTTTCCGAGCTACGACAGAACTGAGCCCCAGCAGCTTTTGTGGTGGGACTTTGCTAACAGTCAGGCACAGACAGCCTTGGCAGAGCTCTCTTGGAGGCTCAAGAACACTGCCTCCTTGAACTGGTCAGGAACTTCTGTGTCTTTTCAAAATGTTCAAGTCTTTAATCTCTTTAGAGAAAGGTCTTGACAGCAAGAGCTTTTTTCTCTTAAAGACATGTTTGGCAAGAAATGGAATGGTTAAATAAATGGCTACATCACTAAATACAAACACTGCCTCAGGAAAAAAAAAAAGACAATGGAAAAAAAAAATCTCTGTTTTCCTCAGTTCAAAAAATAAAAGCAATTAAAAAGAGCAAATCCAAAATCACTACCTGCATTTAATCTAGGCATTCTTTCACAAGCTTTTTTATATACCCTAACCAGGAAGAGTGAAGAACCAAAGCGTAATTTTTTAAACACCCATGAAGACTCTTAAAACACACTAAATGGAGACTTTAATTCCTTCTACAGAAGCAGCAGGAGACCCGTCTAACAATAAAATACACACGGAAACATGCAAATATGAGATGAACTCTTCAGCTTTAAAAACAAATAGAAACAGACCCCTAATACTTCCCAAGGTCCTTCTAACTCCTTGTACAGTACCTTAACCCTTAGATTCTTTTACAGCATTTGAGAAATTCAAGAGCCTCTTCTTAAAACCCCTCCTTAAGCCATTTTTAAAGGTTAATTTTAGTTTACTTAGGAGTTTAAATACTGTACAAGTAGCCCAAATTTTGGAAGTCTTGTTAAAAGCTCTAAAATTTTAATTGATACTTTAAATAAGATTCTAGACAGTAATGACAGCCCCCTAAATATTATTTAAAATGCTTGACATGGTTTTTTATGGTATTTAAACTGTCAAGGAATGAATACTAACTCAAGAAAGTTTTATTTTCCTTATTTATCTTCTAGCCATTTATATTTCTGCAAAGTATTAAGTTTATAGTTGTGGGTATTTAACATAAAAAATACTCTGGCTGCAGCATTGCACTAGTATATTCTGAAAGAGCTTTCTGCTGTTGCTTGATGCAAAAAAACCCCAAAACCTGAAGCCACTTTTCCTCCATCTTTTAAAGTTTGCTTGATGCAAGCTTTTAAGAAAGTCAGAAAGTGAATCTGCTTTTATTCTTCAATTAGTTACTGTTTATAATGTATCCTCCCATATCTACTAGTGATACAAGTGATTTTACAGTGAAAGTCCATCTGTGGACAATGCTGGGCCATTTCAGAGAAAGTTAACAAAGTGGTTTTCAGGAACACTCAAACACAACTCAGGTAACTTGCAGGCTGCACAAACATCCTTTTTTTGTTTTCCCCTGTTGAGTTAATAAGAACCAAGCTCCAGAGAGATTTTTGCTATGATGGCATCAAAAGGCTTAGATTTGTAAATGTGGCAAAGACTGTATAAACTCGCTTAGCACGTGGATTAGCAATGATCTGACTTACCTGTGTATGGCAGCTCCACAGACACTTGAAAGAGAGGCATAAACTCCATCCCCAAAGACATAAAATTGCCACAGAGGACAGTTTGCTGGGCAAAGGACATCTTCTGTCCCCTTTCTAAGGTCAAGTCCTCTTGTAAAGCACGTGATAGCAGTAGAAGCTAAAGAGAAAAGAAGAACTTTTGACCTGAAAATCTTAAGGATTTGTTGTTGGGGTTTCTTTTTTTTAATGTCTCTATAGTTTCCAAGTTTAAAGCAATTTGAAATTAGGTACAATGCCTACAAAGATGTCTTTGGAGCTTACATATGTACAGTTATGACAAGGAAGCACACACTTCAAACCTATTTACAGGAAAAAAAGTAACAGAAAAAAAAACTCCCGTGAACAAACAACATATAAATAACATCCAAAGAACATTACACAAGGAAAAGCAATTCACATCTGTAAATTTACTGGAGAGACAGAAGGGCAAAGGGAAGACCTTTGAGGGCTGCTGGGCCACAGATGAAGGCAGCACTTTCCAAGGAAGAAATTAAATCCCTGTAACATCCCCACAGAAATATCCAACCATAAGACATCTATGAGTCACTTGGGAAATTCTGAATCTTCTCTCCAGTGGTATTCATGAAGCAAGTTGACAGCAGCATTCCCCTTAGCCTCTTGCAATAAATCCTACTGAGGCCAGTATTAAAAAACAAAACAGAACAACAACAACAACAACAAAAAAAAACCAACAAAACAAACAAAAAACCACACATCTCCTTGTTCCAATAATACAGTAACATCTAGAACATTGGTATCAATT
This sequence comes from Phylloscopus trochilus trochilus, assembly GCA_016584745.2. Lineage (NCBI taxonomy): Eukaryota > Metazoa > Chordata > Aves > Passeriformes > Phylloscopidae > Phylloscopus > Phylloscopus trochilus. The sequence continues at coordinate 39,178,247 of WQNJ02000001.1, read as the reverse complement.
CATTACAGTGATGTTTACATCATTATCATTGTGCACAGGACTGTCAGATTCATACAGTGATACAAAAGTTATTTATTCAGCTGAAGGACATGCATTTCTTATGTAGAACTCTGCCTTTTTTCAGAAGTTGCTCTTCAGGTTACCATCATTAACCATCATTAAGCTTTCACTGTGCTTGCCTGTGTGCAATGAAAGTATGCAGACACAGATTAACATCAGTACACAATTTTGCTTGGCAAACTGATGCTTTTTCTTTTGAAAACATAGAGGTCTTTATCTTGCATGGTAATTACCATCCTTCTACACATGATAGCACAATCCCTTGGTCTGTTGCACAGCAAATTAGAGATTAGCCTTAGATCATTATCAATTCAGCAGCATAAGTCCAACCCATGCCTGCTGTTTATGCTGAACTTCCTAAGGCACATCTTGCCCTGGCACCTAGAAGGTGCAAGAACCTTTTCTAAATGCACCTGAAATAGTACCTTTGCACAGTGTCAAGGTGAAAGCTGGCAGAGGCTGGCCAAGGTACCAGTGCATGCACCACAGCATTATATGCCAAGAACTGTATGTTTCAGGGATCAGTGATCTGTCTCTCACCTGCTTTTCTGCCCACTACCTTCATTCTTACTCTGGGGTGTTTCCTGACCCTGATATATGCTGCTTATGAATAAATGAGAGCACTTGGAGCATACACTGCTCTTCACCAGGGGATGGAAAAGATGATACCTCCAGCTAATCTCACTGATTTTAGAGCTGAAAAGCACAACAGTTGCAGCCAGCAATGCAGAGGGAAGCATGTCTGTTCATTCTGACTGTGTAAATTGAACACACACATTCATCAAGTCTACAAGTAGTTTTAATTATATACAATAGTCATTGATGCTATGCTGAAACAATGTTAAACTACCTACACACATCTTCCAGAAAAATCTTTGCTGCTATTTGTTAGCACAAATATGGGACTTGGATATGCTGAATCTACCTATATAGTCCAGAGAAAGAAGGAAAGGAAGCAGTAAGTGCTTCTTTATTTTCCCTTCTCAAGATAATAAATGTTATCTACATAGCAAGAACTAAAGTGATTTAATCTGATTCTCACGTATTCTAAGAAACAAAGTTTATTTTAGGACTTAGTCTTAACTACTCACATCCTAGCCATGCTTAGTCTTACTTAATTGCCTTAAAAACCAGAGAAGGAAAAATCAAACAGAATCAGTGCTTCTATCTAGAAGCACGGTATTTTCATTGACAAAAGTGCTATATTATTGGTATGCTAAAAGAAGTCTATTTGCTTTGCTGTTTGAGTCCCCTAATCCTTTCACATGGAAGTTCTACAAGTGTGTTTGCTAATTACTGGGCACTGGACAGGTAGTGTCCACCAAATGACACCTAGCAAGACCATCAAAATCAAACAGCAGCTGGAAGGCTGGAAATCCTTGGGGCAGTAACTGCAACAAGCATCACTGGTAATCTCTGCTCTCACAGCACTGCTTGTGCCTCTCACCCTGCAACATTTTTCCAGCCTCTAAAAGTGCAAGACACCGCAGGAAGTTTGAACTCCTGTCGTTTCTAATGTTACGTACTCGACTGAGTTCCTTGGCTGGCTGTGCATACAAAGACAGTAATTAGATGTGTCTAGTTAACAAACCCTCTATGGCTTGGAGACCTGTGTTTCCCTCATCACCAGGTACTTACTAATTACCGTCATGTGGCAGGCTTTTGCATAGCACAGAAGATGAGGGGAAAAATAATCTTTCTGTGTTTTCCCTGGCAATCAAAACACAGAAATCCATTGTAGCCCAGCCACAGGATTTTTTCTGTGCTGGCAGCCTAAAGACTGTCATGATCCTTGTCTACAGGAGAGGCAGGCTTCCAAGGGAAGGGTGCACGTTGCTGCTGTGTGAAATGAAGAGCTGTAGGCTGTAGCTAGTGTATTTGGCACTTTATACCTCAACTGGATCAGCACTGAGGTAAAAACATACACTTTGAGGTAAATGATGCTGTCAATTAAAAGCAACAATTTCATTTTAGTTTTCTCTGTAGGTAGATATAGTTTTCTCTAAGCTGTAACAATAAAACAGGGACTAACACTAGAACTGTTTGATGAAGTATCAAAATGAAAGCTAACTTTTTGTTGACTACCAAAATTAAGACTTACGATATCGGCTCTGCAGTGGTTTTTGTTCTTCCCTGTTTGCTAATGCATCATCAGCCATCCAACCCATAAAACTTCAATTATTTCATTGCAAACATGAAAACGTATTAATGAGGTCAGAATGCTAGAATATATAAAATTGTTCTTTGACAGCTTACATACGCATCGTTCTCACAAATTTCATATATGATATTACCATTGAAATTGAAGAAGTGCTTGTTTTTGTTATTCTATCCAAGACACTTCAACATGTCCAAAAACTGCCAAAAAGCTGTATCTATACAGAAAGTAACTGAGATAAAACCTGTATGTCTTAATCACTGTAACTGAAGAATGCAAGGGCAGTAGCAGTGAAGGCATTTCTTTCAATACTTATGCAAAGCAATACTCTAAATCCAAGTATTTTTGGAAGAAATAAATATAAGCTTACAATTAACACTAAAGGATTCAGTTCTAGACTCCTATCCTTTCTGGATTCTGGTGAAGACATGAGACCTATGCTCTGTTACCTTCAATTAGGCCTTTAGAACCACAATAAAACAACTATCATCCCATCCTGTCAAGACACACACTCTTCAAGCTTCACAGAAACACACTACATCAGAGCACCCTACAAAAGCGAGGTACAAGGAAAAGAAACAGTAATTCTTCCTGATTTAGGCCATATTTAAAGCGTAGGGATGAATATCTTCCATCATTGTTGACCTAAAAAAAGGAAAAAAAAAAAGCAAAGACTCACTTTTCTCTTAAAACAACCATGTTTTCAATCATTCCATCAATTTCCATCTTTTTGGTGCCTCTTCCCTTGCATTTTGCCATGAATAGCTGCTTCTTACATCACTCTATAAAAGTTCTGACTTAATTTTTAGCAGGACCCACTGCTTTAAGTTATTCAAGGGAAATAAAACCCCTAAACAAATTTTGATCTTTTCTTTGATCTTGAAGCTTCCATGCATTGCTTCGGGAAAACAGTTTGTTTATGCAATGGACAAAAGTAACCTTATGTACATTATTACAAAATTAAAAATAGGGGTTCCTACACAAAAGATAGCTTTATGAGCTGTAATATAGAGAAGTACATCCCTATTATGCTTCCTATTCTTTTAGTATTTAGTACTTCTTTTTGAAATAGAAAGATTTTAGGTCCTTTTTTTATTATGAGGCTTCAAACAAGCCTGCTTTTTCTATCTTATGCAAGGAATGTCAACAGTTGGGAAAAAAAGAGACATACTAGTAAACCTACACTTATTCATATTTTGGAAAACATGTTCACAGATGGCATACTAATTCATGTAAACCTTTAGCTCATATCCTGATCTGGACAAGGACAACGGGATTTACAGAAACCTGGTCAGGGCTATCGCATTCATTTCAATCTGAGAGCTGCTCTTTTCTCATCAAAGTAAGGCCACTTGCCATCACATGGCAGCGTTCACCCACCCACACAGCCTCGTGTGTGGCAACCAGAACTGCTGAGCTTGGCAGCATTTGTATCCATTCCAGTGCAAGTGCAAGTATAAAGAAAGATCCTCCGAGATCTTCCCAAACATTATGAGCCTAAATACACTAGATTCTTGAGGAAATTAATGCTCTTTCATTACTTTGAACAACAGAATTTAGGCACTTTCATAAATGCAGGTTTCTAGTTCAATAACAAAATGCTGCTAAATTTAGCCTCAGAATACTGGTAAGAGGCAATATCTTACAGAAACTTTCATTAATGCTACTTTAGCTGGTTCCAGATACCTTCAGGTTACAGTGGCTTCTGTAGCCCTGAAGGAAGCATCCCAGAATATTTTCATTTTTTTCCTGCCAGACTCTCAGCACTTCATCTAGAATGCACCTGTAAAATAAAAAAAAGGGAAAGAAACTGAGGTTGGAAAGGGTTTTCCATTGCTTTGCATTTTTTTCCTTTTTTAGTCGTAGCACTCCTGTCACAGATAGCTTTTATCAGTTTAACATAAAAGATTTTTCCAAGTCTTTGATTCAACACAAAATGAGCAGCAAATCCTGATTCCTAATAACTGTGAAGTCATTAACAACCATTCAGAAAAACTTGGGGTCACTCACCTTCTGCAGGCCAGGCCTGCATCTGGAAATATGTTCTTCTGGAGGCTCCTATCCTCCTTTGGTGAAAGGTTCCCTTGAGGGGGCAGACAAACTGCTCACATCCTTCTGTCACATATTTCTCCAACTGCTTCCCGTGGCTCCTGGCTCCCATGGAATTATTCTGGTTCTAGGACAGCTTGCTCTCCAGCAGCAAGGATGCAGTCCAACACAGGATGGCACAACAGACAGTCCCTGCCATGCCCTGCTAGGCATCCTAAGCATGCTTTTGCTTTCCAGGTCGAAATAACGGCAGGGCAAGTTTAAAATGTTTTAATCAATTCCATGGCCTAAAATATGCCAGAGATGCTCAAATTTGCCAAGCACTGTAGAGTGCCTTTATAACACACACAAACACACTCCCACTCACTCCTGCTACCGGCACTCCCCTCGATGGGGACACTTGTCACCACGGCGCTGCTTCAGCCCGTGCCAGAAGTTTCCAGCCCGGTCTGCAAGCGTTCCCAGACACGCTCCGTGCCCCTCCGCAGTTTCCCACCGGCGGCGATGGCCCCGCGGCCCGCCCGCGCCCGGCGGGGCGGCCCAGGCCGGGCAGGGACGCTCTGAGGGGAAACCCCCACGGGACGTGGAGGGGGACAGCGGCCAACTCACCCGAGCCGTCGCTGCCGCGCACCGGGCCGGAGAGCAGGAAGGCGCCTGCGAACAGACAGGGAGTGTGTGTCGGGGCGCTGCTCCGCGCCCGCCTCGCCGGCCCCGCCGCTGCCCGCGGTACCCACCGAGGAGCAGGGCCCAGAGCCACATGGCGGCGGGGCAGCCCAGAGCTGAGCCCAGGAGAGCGGCGTTCCGGCCGGGTCACCGCACCGCGCCCTGCACCTCGGCCGAGCCGTGCAGCCCACGGCAGCCGCCGCTCCCGCTTTAAACCTCCGGCGGGCGCATGAGCACTGGGGCGGGCGGGAGGGAAGGAGGGCGCAGGCACGGGGCTGGGCAGCTCCGCCGCTGGGCCCGGCAGGTGCTGCCGTCCCTCCCCCGCCGCGCCCCCCGCTGGCTCCTTCCGCCGGGAGCGGCGGCCCAGCGCTTCCCGAGCAGTCGGGTGCAGCAGCTCTCCTCCCTGCTCGGTAACTTGCCCGCTCCGGACGGGCAGTGGCGGTGAGGACGTTCCCGTGCCCGGTGAAGCGCCTTTGCCTTTTGCCTTCCCGCCCCCGCCCGCGCACCCTCGATATCCCTCCCGCCCACGGTTCTCCAACACCTCATGTCAGGTGTCTTTACTCCAGATGTCTCGGGAAATGAGTGAGAGGCGTTGGCTGCTTCGCCGCAACCTCTGCCCCTTGCTCGAAGCTGAGGAAGGGACAAAGCTGTCGTGAGCACGGCGAGGTGCTGCGAGGGGCTGTGGAGCTCGCCCCGCCCGCCCCGGGCCCGCCCGCTGCAGCCGCCGCCGTGCGGGGCCTCACCTGGTCCCGCTGGGCGCTGCAGCGGGGAGAAGCGGGGGATTTCAGCCCAGCTGAATCATCGGAGGAGATGGAAATGCCAGAACCGGCGTTTCGGGTATCGTTTCCCTTTGGTCTAAAACGTTAGCGCAAATACTGCAGGTGCCTGCCTTTCATTTAAGTAAAACTGCTTAAATTAAATTAAAGGGGGGGGGGGGGGGGGAAGGCAGCAAAACCAGAAACAACCACCCCCCTAAAAACCAACCAACCAAACGAAAACCAAACCAAACTGATCAAGCCAACCCCTCCACTGTACAGCCTAATCCATTTCCGCAGCTGAATGCAGACAGGTGCGTGTGCTGTGCAGGACCGGCTGGCGCTGATGTGCACAGAACAGGTCACTTGAATCACCACTTCTGAGGGCAGAAGTGCGTGTATTTTAACGAATGCCTTAAAATCGCGTTTTGTGTCTGCCGTCAGCATACACCGTTTGACTTCTGCTGGGACCCCTGTTCCTGAAATGAACTTTTATTTATAAATAAGATTTCAGATTTCACAGGAATTAGGATTTGCTGGGGCAGAAAATTAAGTGCGGGCGGGAGTTGCAGCCACCCCTGAGAGGACCGGCTTTGGGAGGCAGCTGCTCAGGGCGACTTGCTTTAGCGCCTGCGTTTTTTGGGTGGTTTTTTTTTTTTTTTGGGGGGGGGGGGTGTTTTGTTTTGTTTTTCTCTTTTCTTTTCTTTTCTTAAGGTCCCATAAAAATGCCCTTCGTGAAATCTCTCTTGGTATTATTGAAAATAAATATATTTGAGAACTCTGCGATCCGTTCAGAGATATGTGGCCCGTAAAAGCAAAATAGGAAGCATGACCGGGTAAGTTATTCGTAATTTATTGCTTTAGGGAGTTTAATTCAAGCAAAGCGCAGAACTGGTGAGAACACGATACCCCTTTCCCCCACAGCTTTGATCGTCCCAGGAGCACATTTTTGTGCTTCCCACACACAATAAAGTTGGCCATGTTTTCCTCATAACAGGGTCGTCTGCTACGGGAGCATCTCAAATGCATAATTATGCAAGGCGGATGATGAAGATGTCAGGAACTTCTGCTGGCGTTTCTCTCCGCTTCTCAGGATCCGAGACCTTGAGAAAAAATTCCTTCTCCTTTCACAGCTAGAGATGCCCCCGGGTGGGTCGGTCACACTTCGCCTCCGTGACAAAGGCCGCCAAAAAGTCTGTCCCTGAGCTCTCCCGCGGTGCGCCGTCTCCCGCAGGTGCAGTCTACTCGGCACAATTTTTGTGGCGACCCTCGGTCCCATTTCCTTAGACCTGAGGTATTTAAGAGAGAAGGGACATTTTACTCAATTTTTATTTTTCAGGAGAGATCTGTGCAGCCGAGGGGCGCGCAGGGGCGATGGCAGCGGCGGGGCGGGCAGCGCTGGCGGTTCGGCGTCCCGCCTGCCGCAGCTGGCCACCGGGGCAACCCCGGGCAACCCCCGCTGCCTTCCCCGTGCCCGCCCCGCCGCTCCCGCCGCCAGCCCCGCTCCGGCCGGGCCTACGGAAGTGGCACAAAAGGGGATCTCAAGCCCAGCCGGGGCGGGGGAGATGGTGTTGGCTAGTCCTGGGCTAATGTTCCAACTTCTCTGGTGCCGAAAGAAAATTGCTCCGCAGAAACTTTTGTCGCACGGGCTGGGGTGTTTGCCGCAGTGAAATGTCCCGGGAATACCTTCCTCCGAGGGTCGAGGGATAGGCAGGAAGAGCAGGAGAAGCATCCCATTAATGCCGGGAAATACGGGAAATGCCTGAACCGAGGGAGACTGGATGCCCTGCCACACAACCCCACAGGAACCTCTCTGTCCTTTGTGTGAGGAGAGGCTTTGTACAAAGATCAAAAAAGGACAGAAGAAAGCACTAATTAAATTTTAAGCCCTATACTCCACTTGGGTAGGAAGGACCCTTCCTGTGCCTTGCAGTTCCCTCGCTGGGAAAATACATTCACCCATCCTCATTGCAGTTCTCCGTTACCTCCTTTCTACAGTTTTCTTCCCTCTGATTCCCTTCGTTTTCTGGAGGTTTTCTGGTTTCTGGCTTATCCCTGCATTCCTTTCAGACCTACAAAGCTTTCCTTTACACCTTCTTCACGGAGGCTACTTAAATCATCCTCCAAACTGTTTGGCACTGATTTGTGCATGTCACCTTCAATTTCATGTTCAAGAGGTTCTAAGCTGGGCTTGAATTTTTTGGTTTGAAACCATAATGTCTTGGGAACTGCATTAAGGAGTTGCCAGGAATGCTGATATGAGACAGGCAAACTGATGCCAGGCTGATGAAGCACACACATGTGCCTGGTGCTGGGCAGCCATCTGTAGCAAGGCTGTTTGATGCCTTAGAGGCAGATGATTTGGAGGGACTTTAGAGAGGTACATGCAAATGTTACCTTGCCTGTGGACACAGCCCTTTTCATGACATCATGGGGCTCAATTTGTTAATTCACACCACCACCTTAGTTATGGTGTGAGCACTCCTTTATGAAACATTAGTTTTTGTTTTGTTCCCAAATTACTGTCTTGCTAGTAAAACAAACAGAATCTTAGGAAAAACACTTAGGAAAAACACACCAAATAAATAAAAACATTCAAGCCAGAAGGAGACACCTAAAGCAAAGACTTAACATGGGATTTTTTGATACCTGCTGTGCTGGGTGGCAGGGGAAGCTCTAGTTTATGTAAATACAAGTGCACACATGCAGATATGTAGTATTAAGCAGCACCAGGCACAGGCTGGAGCACTGGAGCTCTGCCAGTCTTCCTGTCCCACTGCTGAAATGGTCCTTGGCAGCCCTTTGTCCCCCAGCACCTGCTGGGCTCCCAGCACCGGGGTTACCCAGCCTGGAATCGACATTGTCTCCTTCCTTTGGGAGCAGGGAGTGCTCACACACACGGACATGCACCAGCCCACAGCAGATGGCCAAGGCCTGTGGGGACACCTCAGCAGAGGCTACAGGGACAGCAGGCACTTTGCTGGCGTTGCACAGCCTGGAGTACTCTCCAGAATGGCTTTTCTGGAGTTGGCTCTTTACCACATCCAGGGGCAGTGTGGAACCACCTCCGGTGCACCAGCCTAGCAGCCTGAGAGAGACAGGCCTCCCCTTTCAAGAGTTCAGGCATGACTGCTAGCAAAAACTTCCTGATGGGCAGCAAACCCTCATCTACCTGCAGTTTATACCTTTTAGATTAGCAATTTATTTTATACAGTAACTGCAGAGCTCTGTGAGGAGGGACTAGATGTGAGTTTTTCTCCTCCCCTATCAGAGCTTTCCCCATGAAAAGGGAAAAGACCTCCCATCTCTCACCCATGATTAGTACTGATCTCACCTCTGTCCTGTTCTGTTGTGTGCTCTCCAGAGTAACCTGAGGGTTGGTCCTTATGATGATGTCTGAAGAGATTTTCTTCTTCAAGATAAAATTTTAGCTATGTTTGTTACTGTGTTACTGTAATAATACACTTACTGTATTAATTCAAATAATAATCTTAAATATTTCATTGACATGAGGATAAAAAAGAGGCCTGAGGACAAAATAACATAGGTAAGGGCAGACAGATTAAATTTACTTCACATGTGAATTTTAAAAACATGTACATTTACATTTACATGTAAATTTGTAATGATTATTTCAGAAGTAGTTAATGGCTCTGGATTAATCCTTGGATGCTTAGCATGGGATATTATGAAGACCTTTGTTAGCTGGGAGGTGTATTTTTATTAACATTTTGAAAACTTTTTTGTGTTAAAACATTGAGGAGTCTTAAATAATTCATGAAGACAAAGATAGGGCCCTGCTTCCATTTGCTGCCCATTCACTCTTCTGTTTCACCTGGTGCAGCAATGCCATTGTGTGCAGGAGTAAACTGTCAGTAAGAAAATCTCTTTTGCACACTGAGAACTGGGGATGCTGATCTCTGTGGCAAAACACAGAGAAAGGTGTGCCCTTCTGGAAACAGAATTTCAAATCCTGTTTCTGTAGTCTGAGGGTTCATCCATCTGTTCAGCCAGGAGGCTGCAGGTACTGCTTCCTTCATGGGCACACATTTCTTGGAGAAATATGTATCTTTCTGTAAGTGAGGCACATTTTTCTGTTTGATATAAACATTATGTTAATCCTGAATGAAAGTGCCCGATCGGAGCCTGCCTGTAGTCTTATGGCTGTTGTTGAATGTGTGGCTTCTGTTATTCCTGGCTCTGTAGATGGTGAACATGCTGTTCCTTCCACTTCCTTCGGTAACGGTCATCTGCACATTCTGAGGGTAATCCAGGGCACCACACACACACACTGCAGCCATTCTCAAAAACACAAATTCTTCATCTCTCCTTCATGTGCACTTCCATTTGCACACAATATTTGCACGTCTTCATAAATTACAAAGACATTTTTTGACTAACTTTACGAAGTGGAGATACAGCAATTCAGTTTATCCACTTTAACCCCTTATAACTGGGATAGAATGGAACAAGCAATATCTGTGGGTTGGAATTTGAATTGGTACCTTTTCTCTTGATTGTTGTGAAACATCCAGGAAAAAGAGATAATTGAGAAATACTTGTAAATGTGCATGGCATGCGAAGATCCTCTGTAATGTGCTTTTATTGCTAGTCCAGAAAACTACATATTGCCAAAACTAGCCAGTACCTGGCCATTTTGACAAACAGAAATATGTCACTGGTGGATTGCCCCAAAGCAGAATCATGCAAACCCATTTGTAACTTTTTTATTTCACTGGGCTTTTGAATGTAAAAAACTAATGGAAATGAAACCTAGCTGTATTTCACTAACTGAATGAGAAAACCCATGGTTTTGCTGAGCATGATTTAATCATCTACACAGGTGGTCGAAAAGGTCCACTTTTCAGTTTCTAGAAAGTACAGACATTATGATGCCTTTATATCTATATTATTATAATCTTATGTTTAAAATATTTTTTTCAGAATTCTTGTGACAGGAGAGTAAACAGATTTATGGTATCTATTTAGGTACCATTATATCTTTATTTAATACTGAGATTCTGATAACACTCAGAGATTTCAGAAATAATTGTTTCTGTCATGTTCAATGCAATAAAGTCTTGTAGAAGAATAATTGTTGATCCAGGATAGTTTGTAGTCCCTGGAGATGAAATGCCTCGTTTTAAAATCAAGGGTGCTATCATCTATCACTTATAGGGATGAAATTTCAGTTCAGATTTCATTTTGGCATGTATTGGAAGCATTTATGTGGGGTTTTAAATATTTTTATAGTTTCTATTTTGATGCTTTAAAAAAAATCTGACACTTGTTGTTAAATCACTATTTTTTTACACTTGGAGTTTGATTTATTCTCCAAAATTCATCTCCTTTAGCTAGAACTCATATCAGTCTACCAAGAGGTAGACTTGGGTATTGACCTTTTTGCAGCTGAATTACTACCCATCTCCAGCAACAGATGGAGCTGTAAGTATTTTTCTTCCTATTAGTTCTTCATTGTTCCTTTTCCCCCCTTCAGTAGTTACTTGAATATATTTTCTTAAATTGGGAATTATTTACCACAACACTAATTAACCTCTTCTAACTCCAAGTTATGTACTGCTAGAAACAGAACTTCTCCAGTACCTTCATCCAAGCTGTGGAAAGGGTGGGCAAGTTACAGAGCTGAAAGCAGATGGCTTGCATTTTTCTTTCTCTGAAGGCAATGGCAAGCGTCAACCTTTTTTCTTCCTGCAAAAGTAAGGAGCTGTGGAGAGTTTGTGGCATCAGAGAATGGTGGCTCAGGATGCCTGGGTTTGTCTGGTGGTTGGTTTTGTGTAAGGGTGAAGGGGTTCTTGGTAACTCCTCTTGAATTAGGCAAAAATAAGACTTCCACCCCCGTGCATTTCCTTTGCAACAAATACGATGGTTTAAAACTAGAATTGTTCTGAAACCCATCCTTAGCCAGGTTCATCACCCATCTCTGCTTGGGCATATAACTGGAGGGCAACCTACACAGGGATGTGTGAAGTGAAGGTTTCCTTGAAGGGTAGTGGTCCTAGTGTGGATGGCTGAGTCTCACAGCCACAGACTAACTCTGGGGATGAAATACCTTTGGTAGTGAAATTCTGCCTTTCAGAAGGATGCCTAATACTAAGGGTAGATGGTCTTAAATTCCTCTAAGGATGTACTGAAGGCTTTTTATATTTTAATGAGCATGTATGCTTGGCCTTTTGTGAGGCTGTTCTTTGAGCCACTTCAGTGTATGCACTGGTATGGGAAGAGACAAGCCTGGTTCCTTTTGAAAGAACACAAGTTTGAGAGGAAAAAGCAAACAGTAAATTGGCCTTTAGCTCTGCCAGTTCCAGTCAATTCAGAGAGATGATACATTGTACAAAGAGTATTCAGCACAGTGTTGGAATGAATAACTAATTTCTTTAAAACTTCTTCAAGTGAATGGTAGTTCTGAGATAGCAGAGATTTCTGGATTAATTCCTTTAGGTTTTATTGATTTTTTAGTTCTGTCTTTTAGTGCTGTATTCTGTCTTGTTAAATGGGTCTTAAAAACCTATTCAGATCATGAAATCAAAGAGAGGAAATATTTTCCCCTCCAAAACAGCAGAGATTAAAAGATAGAAAAAAAACAATGCTTCTTTTATTTTAAAAAGTCATGCTGAATGATGAATACAGATTTTCACTTTGGTGCAAAACTTCTTTTTCTCCCTGTCAGCTATTGCCAGTTTGAAAGAGATATAAAATATTTTGAAATAAAGAAGCAATGCAGAACTGAATGCCCATTCCTTTTTTTTTTTCCCCACAGAGAAAATTTTTAAAAACAGGTATTGCTGTAACCGTTTGAAATAGAAATTCAAGATGTTTTATTCACATATAGCTAGGGTAGTTTTGTAGGACTAGCATCTCTCTAAGCCCCTAAGTTCAGAAGTGCTTGGAAAAATATGAAGAGTAGCATGGATTATAGTAGAATTGCTGGAACAGTTTAGGATGACAGTGTTTACTTTGATGTCTCTGAGACTCACACCCTGTAAAGGATTTAAAGGCCATAAACTTGTACACTTTGTTCTCAGACTTTTGTTTTAATTCCTTCTGGTTTTACTGGTATTTATTTCCTTTCTTTTGACACTGCTGTCTGTATTGGCTCTTAAAATCTTACTCAGATCATGATATCAAAAGAGAGGAAGTATGTTCTTGTATTGTCCAGCTTGGCAGGGGAATTGGTTAATACTGAAAATGGGAGTGTGGCAAAGGATTTGAAGTTCCTAATTTGTTACCTCAAATAACATCACTATTCACCATCTCTGAATTGCACATTAATTTCTATATAGCATGATTTTACTACTATGATTTAAGTACTTTCTTTTTTAATAACAATTGTGACACAATTTGATTATTGTTCTTAGAAGAGGAAATAATAGATTTTAAAATTTATATCTGAACCAAAAAATGAAAGCATTTTATTTTAATTTGATCACAAACTAATTATAGGTGTTTTATTCATTAGGGTTTCAATTAAAAATAATGGAATTTTGATTGAAAATGTGAGAAATATTATTTTTAAAGCATTGAAACCTCCCTGCTTTTCTGAAATTAAACATTTGATTTTGATATTCTAATATTACTATTAGTTAAAGATAAAAATATCAGATTTTTTCTTCAGGGTTTTTTTTGTTTCAGTTTTATGCATTTGTGTGTGTGTGTGAAACAAACACTGTAAGAAATATTTACATATCAAATATTACATCACCTGATAATTAATGGTCAGTACAAATAGGTTAATCCATAGTTAACCCTTGTGGGACTCAAGTGTCCACAAAATCAAGTACTTTTTGGTACTTTCTTGCTAGCAGAAGATGTAACAGTCTCACTTATTTTTCCCCATGGATATGTCTCTCCAAGATATCTGCTTTTATTAGCAGCATTTGATCTCTCTCTAACGAGGTGACCACATTACAGCTTTGTCAAATTCCTTCCCAAGAATGGTACTTCGTGTTCAGATTTTTTGTTTATGTCACACAGTGTCACAAAAAGGGCTGCTGCAACCCTCAGAAGTTGATTTATTGCAAGTACTCCTTGCTGGGAAAGATTGTTTTTTGTTGTTTTGTTTTTTTGGGTTTGTTTTTTTTTTTTTTTGGTAGTATACATGTTTTTAACTTTTACAGAGGAAGATTAAACCCCCAATTTTTTTGTTTGCTTATTCTGCAGCCATTTAATTAACATTAATTGGTTACATTAAAATTAAGAATGTTTTCCATGGACCTATGCTAAAGGAATGCTTAAATACACTTTTTTAATGTTTCTGATCCAAATATGGACAATTTCTTAAAAGAACACTGGTAGGAGGTCCATTCTTCAGTTTTATAAACATTTCTGTGCCTTGCTAAGACCCACAAGACCTGGGATAAGGCCAATGTAGACCAAATACAAGTTGGCTGATACATGTGCAGGATTTAAGGCCAATATAAATGCATCTATGAAATGCATGTGTATGAAAAATCTGGGGAAAACAGTTTGAAGAAGACCACCAACAAATAGATCACACATGAGCATTTCTTTCATGTGCCTGAAAGAGAATCATTACAAATATATTTGGACAGTTTTATTTGTAGATTGTAATTTACCATAGGGCAGAAGAGAGTGCTTTACAACTATGTCTGATACGAGAGATATAAAAAATAACCCCTATTATGCCACGTTGTAGAGGAACATATTAATTTTTTTAAGAAGTGTTTTGTAAGTGAAGCAGTTGATAGAATGGAAGAAATAAATGTCTAAATTAATGATGTTACTTTGTAATATGTGTCTAAAGAAATGTTCAATCATTTAGCAAATGATACCCAGAAATGTTAAGCTGAACTGATAAAATATGTGCAAGTTATCATTACGAATGCTGTACTTCATCAGAAGATTTTAATAATTCATTAGGTGTTTGAAAGGTAATCCAAATATAAGAAAAAGCCAATTCCATCTGCTAGGTAACAGATGAAAGTGTGGTTGGTAAAAGACTCAGGGGCTGCAGCCCACAGTCGTGTTCACGAGTCATTCTGAAGTCTGTGACAGTGAGCACTGTTCTGCCTTAGCGAGGGTTTCAGATTTGCATTGTTTATTAGGATTAATCCTGTACTCTAACTTTCAAAGGGAAATGTCACACTAATGCCAGCATTTATTGGTATCCAGCAAAATGTAGAGACAATGAACCTTTGCTCTTTCAAAATCAAACACTCCATGAAGCAATTCTTTCCCCAGAAAAGGATTTGAACTCATTGTCACATCTGGCATATGCAAAGCCACATCTAACTGTTTTGGGTTTTTTCTTTGCTTCCAGGAGAAAAAAGATCAAATGCAAAAAACCCCAAACAAACCACCTCGCTTCATAACCCAAGCTACAAAAAATATATTGTGCTGCAGCTGTCCCTTCCTTCCTGAGTTTTCCCATTCTCTCCTTTGTTTTTTGAGATAATGCTTTCTTTTAATTGTGAACAATTATTAGATTCATGTTTTAAGCATTTTCATAATCCAAATCTAATAATTTGTTTGAAAATATCTAAAAGTTTAATGACATTTAAGTTTTTAGTTTTTAACTTTGTGATTCAATTGTCAGTAAAAATTCAAAATCCAAACTCTTTAATTTCATGGGGACAATAATGTACTGAACTAGATAAGTTAATTTTTTCATTGGGAAACACAGTGATAAGACACATTTCTTCAGGTTTTTGAATAAAATTTTGAAGAAAAAAAGAATGTCTAGAGTGCATTTAATAGTATAAGTTTTGTCACGTACTTCAAATACAAGATGACACCCTAATGATGTCAAGCCATGTTAAATGGGATGCACATGTATGCTGTTGACAAGTAGAAACTGTAATGGAAATGTTGGCTGTTACTCTCTGGGAAATATTCATTACCCTCTTATTTTGGACTACAAGCTCATCTGATAATTTAGTAGTTGATTTCCTTTGCCTTTCTCTGCAGGTACTACAAAAAGCGAAAGAGCAATTTCATCCAGATGTGCTTCATTGAAAGGGGAAGGGAACAAATGGAGCCTACCTTCCTGTCAATGTGGGGACCAATGCGACTGATATCCAGCAGAGATGTACCATAGGGAATAGTATGAGGCTGAACAAGGACAAGTGCTGAATCCTGCCCTTGGGTCACAGCAACCCCAGGCAGCACTGCAGGCTGGGGACAGAGTGGCTGGAAAGCTGCCTGCTGGAGAAGGACCTGGGAGTTCTGGTCAAGAGCAGCTTGGCATGATCCAGCATGTGCCTAGCTGGCAGGAAGGCCAGTGGCATCCTGGTCTGTACCAGAAATAGTGGGACCAACAGGACCAGGGCAGTGATTGTCCCCCTGTTCTCAGCACTGCTGAGGTCACACCTTGAACTCAGTGTCCAGTTCTGGGCCCTCCGTTACAAGAAAGAGACTGAGGTACTGGAGCATACCCAGAGCAGGGTGAATGGTCTGCAGCACAAGTCATATAAGAAGCAGCTGAGGGAGCTGGGGGTGTTTAGGCTGGAGTAAAGGAGGCACAGGGATGGCCTTGTCCCTCTCTACAACTGCCTGAAGGGAGACTGTAGCCAGGTGGGGATCAGTCTTTTCTCCAAGGCAACTGGCCACAAGACCAGAGGAAGTGTCCTCAAGCTATGCCAGGGGAGGTTCAGGCTGGATAACACCAAGAATTTCTTCATTGAAAGGGTGGTCAGACATTGGACCAGGCTGTCCAGGGAAGTGGTGGAGTCATCATCCCTGGAAGTGATGAAATGACTGGCCACGGCCCTTAGTGCTGTGGTTTAATTGACATGGTGGTACTGGGTCCAAAGGTTGGACTCAATGATCTTGGAGGTCTTTTCCAGCCTTAATGATTCTATTCTATGATTTTTTTCTATGATTCTGTGATTCAGGAGATGATGGTCCTGTCTTAAGTAAGTGCCTTTAGTGGTCTTGTGCCTGGGACCCCATTTGCTGTTTCCTGCCATGCCATGGAGACCCAGGGATTCTGGCCACTCATGAATATCCTATCTGCACAACTGATAGGAAGTCAAGCACAATTTGTTTTACACTGGGTGTAAAACTGAGTTCCACATATCAGCACTGATGAAAGTTATGGAAAAGGCTGTTAAATATGTGAGGTGATTTTGCACTGAAAGTTGAAATTGGGGTGGTGGTGCAGCAGCAGCCAGATGAGAGTTTTCATTTGCTGGGGGTAGATTGGATGTTGGTGGGTAGAGCAGCAGTCAGGACAACTAGAGATGAATCTACAGGTGTCACACAGTAACAGAAGACAGGAGGAAGGAGTCTGTACATGTCACTGTATATACATGGATTGGCTCTTGTGGGGGGCTGTTTCATAAAATGGTATTTGTACTTACCTACATAAATATATGTGATGTGTATAATATTTTATACACACAAATATAATAATATGTGTATAATATATATATGATATAAATAAATGTCTATATATAGTGTGTAGATACATGTATCTATATATACATTTATTTTTAAAATGTAGTAACTACTAGGGTAAATATGATGGGTTAGCAGAAGGCTTTAGCATGTTGAGGATAGCAGAGAAAATAGCATGCAGTGTAAATGTTAGCACTGAAAATTTTAGGGACAAATTCACAAGTATGAGCATTGTAAATGAGTGGTATTGCTGCAATCTTCTGCTGGGAACAGCAGTTGGTTGCAGAAGTGATTTTTTATATCTGATACTGCTGTGGCAACAAAATGTCAGCTGGAGTTCAGAAAAAGAAGCAACAAACTCTTGAAAATGAATGTCAGACTAAGTGAGAAAAGCCCAGAAAAAGGAAGAGGCAGGGAATGAGGTGTTGAAAAAAGATGACAGGTGGGATACAGAATGAAAGAAAAGACAAGAAAAAGAGATCTGACTGGATAGCTCTTATTTCTTGTTCTTTTCCCCTGCTTCTCATTTGAAGCACTGATTTTATTGCACTCTTCTCAAATGCTTTGAGGCTTTTGTCCAACCAGGGGTTACAAGAAGAGGGAAGCAGACATGGTGAATATTTAGTGACTTAACTGGAGTATAATACTGATAACAAAGCAGAAGCCTTTTAGCTACATGGCAAAGCAACAGGACTGAATAAAACCTCAAATCTTCTTTGGCTGCAATATCAATCCCAGATCAGTCTCAGAGTGCAGGAGTTGCAAAAGTATATTAAAAAAAATCTAAAATTAAGGACTAAAATAGCTAATATTAATGTCCTGTTCAGGTACCAATTGAATCAACTGAAAAAGTTTGTTTATGCAGCCAGTCCTTCAAATAGGCATCTAGGAGCCAAATGACCATTGAAGAACACATGGAAGTGCTGAGAGAAAAGACAGTCCAGTGCTGCTTTCTGAGCTACAAAACATCCTTCTTATTAAAAAAAATTCCTCCTAGCAGCTAATTCCCAGAAACCTAGAGAAGAGAGTTGCTACTGAGAACAAAGGGTAGGACTCATCAAGCAACAAACAAGGAGAGAGAACTTCTTAGGAAAAATATTTCTATTTCTCCTTCTAGTGTTTATTCATTATAAGTAATGTAAGTACATGAACACCTTCTCGGTCTCTGTGGATGGGAAAGAACTGACAAGTCCCAAGTACAGCTCTGCTCTCACATTTTGTCAAAACAGTGCCCTTCTTCATTCCTGATTGAAAATGTCATATTTTTATCAGTGTGCACAGATTTTTACTTTTATCAAAAAGGTACTACTATTTCCTCTCTGTGACACCATCTAATGATGAAAAGTGGTCTAGAAGGTGCTGTGTCACTATCACTGGAATAAAGTGCTTCTGCTGTGAGTCACGGCCATCCAGCTTATTAACAGAGATTTCTCTTGTGAATATCTCTGACATCTCAGCACTCAGATTTGATGGAGTCCTTCAGAAGAGGCAGTTAATTAATTACACTGAGAGGATAAAAAAAAAGCAAGGAAATAGCTATTTAATACTGCAAGACATCTTTGTGTGTATGTTTAACTATGAGCACAGAAAAAGAAAGGAAAAATATTCTGATGATTTTTAGGCATTTTGGAAAGTCATTTTTCTCTCATGGCTGTGACAGAAAGACCAGTAATTTTCCTGCTGTGTGTATTTTACATGCAATTGTTAACTGTGGATGTAGTTTCACCCTTCCCCACCTTCAGGTGGAAAACCAGATCAAAGGTTCTCTCTATCCTCCACCCCCAGCCCTGCTCTCAGCGACTCATCACCCTGCACTTCCACAACCACCATGACTTGTGATGCCACCCTGACAATATCTGAAGGGATCCAGGTTAAAAATAGCTCTGCTAAAGGGTTATTTTCAGCAATCCTGTGCTCCTGCAAGCAGTTGTTGTGGCATAGCCGGAGAAGGGAAGCTGCAGCGGAAGAGCAGGACCACGCAGCCGGAGGTGGGAAGGAGAAGCAGATGCCAGCCTCCTGTGGCAGGATGAACTCTGCTGCCATTAACACCTTTGGAGCTACGGGTGTGATCCTGTTCTTGCTGAAAACAATAGGGTTAACCAGGGGCACCAAGGAGGTGTTCTTCTCAGCTCAACCCCCTAGAGCTGCAAAGATTGTTAGTGGCTTTTTTTCTTCTCTGAGAATCCTTCACTGTATTAATAGTTTTACAGCTAGTTCATTAATAGTTATTAATAGTTCTACAACTGTCTTACATGAACCATTCCTTTCTACGTTTGTGTATTGGATAGTTTGTGTCAATTGCAAAATTAGAAATCTGCAGTCAAAAATTAGCAACTTAGAATATTCCAACACTATTATTTAATATTCCATAAACCAACACATATTTCACTTCTGATTTGGATACATCTAAAGGATATGTGGTTAAAATTTATAGATTGTTTTGGATGTCTCCAAGATATTTGAAACAGCTGAATGGGTTTTCTATATCAATTTTTTTTCCTGTTTCTGAAGCATAAAATTAACTAGATAAAAAGAATTTATAAAATTATTTTTAAATAGTTTTAATATACAAATTTTAATTTTAAAATTTTAAAAAATAGAGCTTTTGGGCATATCTACTTGGTCACTTATTAAATTAACTGGATCTGGTTTATTCTCTTAAAGTTTTTTCTCTTAAATGGTTGACTCATGGCTTGCATGTTTCTTAAGTACCACAGGACTGTTTATTTTTATAATATTAAATTTGGGGATATTTATAGATAGTCCACTTGGCTGGGAATAGGAGGCTTGTGAAGATGTGTGAGAACAAGAAATATGAATTCACCCAGTTTGAGTGGACCCTTAGTGAGCAAAGCCTGCTCTCCAACCTAGCCAGCAGGGCACACTTAGAAGCTGCTGCACAAATTCAAAGATTTGGGCCCAAAGGAAAAACAGCAGAGAGAGATGCATTTCACTTCATTATGAATAGTAAGAAATATGTAATTTATATTAAATTTTAATTCTTTCCTTCTCAGTTATTTAGAATCAGAATTAGTTAACAGGATAAAAATAAAAATTAGTTAATAGGATAAAAATAAAAATAGGATAAAAATTAATCTTGTTATATATTAAGAACTACCATAATTTCCAAGTCTTCCCAGTCTCATAGTCCTGTGGGTACAAGGTCTGGTTACACTTTCTCTTCTGAACCTCAGCTGTATTAATTCATGAGCTTCAATTAATAAAACTCTTCTGAATAATTTTGATATCATCAACCCCCTTCCTCTACCCCCTGCCCTTTATGTGCTGTGGTGGAAATTGGTCGTTCACAATCCAAAATTTGGATCCATATTGACCTGTTTCACATTTTTTGCACAGCAGCCTCTTCTCCACAGAAAGACAAATTCCCTTGAATCCCTATCTTGGTTGATCATGTCTGCTCTTTCAGATCTGCAACAGCTGTATCCTGACGATATCTATAGAGAGGTCAGAAACTGATCCTGGGGATTAAAAACAGTGGGTCTTGTATTTAATAGGTGTCAACCTACACAGGGATGAGTTTCCAGCCCTCTGACCACCTGTCTCTCCCACCAAGTGCCATGGGAGTTAAACTTTGTGGGATTTGGCCCAAGCATGAGAAGAGCAATTTGTAGAATGAGTTGTCAGATGTGAATTTGCCATGCACACGGGGACTGGTCTGTAAAGCCTGTTGTGTGCAGAGGAGTTGAGATGCCAACAGAGAACTGATCCTTATGCTACAAAACTGACTGGGTATAGGCTTGGGTATTAGAATAATTTCTATGGCGCTTCCCTTGCACTTCAGCAATATTTAATGAGAAAATTAAAAATTGAAGCTATACTAAAGGCAAATTCAAACAAAAAATTGCTGATAATTTTTTAAAGTTGTAGTTGATGTGTTTCTTATACTTAAAAAAATAATTACTGACATTCCAGTGAAAATGGGGTTCATTTTGCTGTTTTGTCATTATTGGTCAGATACATTATTGGTCATTACAAGGATAGATACAGCTTCAGCAGTGGGACAGCTTGCTACTTGTCTTAGTGCAGATGCTACTTCATGGAGGGTGCAGAGATCAGGAAGCTGCATTTCCATAGACTTTAAAGTATATATTAATAGAAGGATTGAGTGTTTTTTAAGGGAGGATGGCTGGCCAACAGTGAAAAGTTAAGTGTCTTAAAAGTACTGTTGAAACAAGAGATCTATGATGTTGCCATTTAATGAGGCCATTACAGTGCCAGTAATCCCTGCAGATATAATCTGTTGACAGACACTCACAAAAATGAACAGAAAGAAGCCAATAATCACTTATCAAATACTGCTTTTAAAAGCACATTTCTAACAATGATTTGTTCATCCAAAACAGCAGAAGATGGTAAGCCTGTCTGAGATTTTTTTTCTGATATTGAGAATTACTTGGAAGGAACTTGGGAGTTTTACTTTTCAAATTAAGAAATCTCTACCAGTGGAATGCTAGCAATTGGGAATGTTGAATTCTGAGAATTTCCTGCAATGGTAGGAGATGATACTGAATATAAGCTTAAAATACATTGGGTTTTTTATAAAAAATTATGCTCCTGATGTCTGCAGTGCTGCAGTAATGTAGGGGTGATTCAGCAGAGTTTTGTACTTTTTGTTCACATAAGGCAAACTGACTTAAATGCAGCACAACTATAGTATCATCACGTGCAATTATGCTCCAAATTTTAACGTTACATTTCACCTTACTTTGCTGAAACCTGTGGCCCATCTTCATTAATTTCACATGCCTCTCTTGCTCCAGTTTCCTGCCTGGAAAGTGTGACTAAGTGTAAAAATAGATGACTGTAAGTGTGTCTAGATGCTTGTAGCCAAATCCAAGCTAACCACTACTTGCAAGCTGACTTGCAGCCCCTAGCAAGCTGGCTGGATCAATAAGCAGTGAAAATCCATCAGGGGCAAAGGAAGAAGGAGAACAGAATGGGTCTGGTTCAAACTGCACAGCATACACACACGGCTGTGCTCCTGTCCACAGAAACAGCCTGAACAACTGTGTGAACATACATCATTAAAAATATGGATATAGTCTATATGCCTAGAAACCTAATCCAAACTGTACAGAGACTTGAAGCTCAAGAGAAAGAAGTTCAATTTTCTCAACTTACATAAGATTTTCATACTCCATTATTGAAAGTAAAATCCAATTACATTTCTCTTCTTAGTCTTCATAAATAGAGGCAGATTTATATGCAAATACCCTCTGCAACTAATCCTGACTAGAGCCTCATGTATGCCAAACTGCTAGAATTTTGTCCAAAAGTTATGAGTCTTGGCAGAAAAGACATATGTACACACATACATATACGTTTACAGAACATTCTGCCATCATGTTACTCTGTGGCCTGGAAAAAAATGGCACATGGAAGTTCAAATTTTACTAAGAAAATCTTGATTTACAATGTAGACAGACTATACCACAGAAATTAGAACTCTTTCACAAAATTTTAGGGCATGATAGGTCAACAGTTTACTTTGCATGCATTTGTGAGATCTACATAGTAAGAGATGAAACAATTCATTTGCAAGAATACAGAAAATTACTAGTTTCTGTGGGTTTTATGATCCTTAGGACAAACCAGGAATCCTGAGAGGGCCAGATGGAGCTGGGTCGGACTGGCGGCATAGATCCTCATAGGCACTGCAGAAGCCTCGACTCTTGCAGGCCTTGATCTCTTGCAAAGCTTGCATTAGTTCTCTCTCCTGAACCACTCTGTCTGCTCTGAGGAGATCAAGGCTTTGGTAGTTTTGGGCAAAAGTCAGTTACTACCTCCCTATATTCCATTTTCTCACATCTAAAATAGGGATAATAGGTCTTTGGTGAGGTTGCTGTAAGACAGAAGTACATGTCCATGTTGCTGCTGTTACTATTTGTGAGTTTGGGACCAGCATGATGGGAGTATTTAGCAAGACCTACAAACCAGGCAGAACCTCAGATCTTCAAACATTCACATCTCCTCAGATAACAGGCATTTTTTTCTACTACCTGCTAAACCCCAGACACGAATCCATTTACTAGTCAGTCCTTAAGTACATGATGATGCAAGCCAGATGTCACATCACTGGCTCTGAGGGTTCTGGTGATTCTTCCCTCTGAGACTGAGATGGCCAGGCTCAAAACTTCTCTCCAGGGAAAGCTTTAAGCTTTCCCAAGCTCCACAGTGTATCACTGACCTGTGGGTCGAGATCTGCCTGGTCCAAAGGATTGTTTTCTCCTGTCAAGGGATGCATTACCAGCTGGATGCCACTGCTTGTGTGTCAGCCTATTGCAGCTTGTTCAGAGCAGTGCTACCTGCTGGCAGGTGGTGTGCCAGTCCCCTGACTCCCTTCATAGTTGTGGACTGTGTATTGCCAACTGAATTTTCACTATTTTTATGCACTTATGTATACAAAGTAAACAAAATGTATAGTTTGCTTCTTACTCTAAATCATAATTGCAAGTCATAGTAAGTCTGGGCATGAGAAAACCAGAAGTAAAGTCCAAATGGACCCTCATGCTACATTTAGATCACCTGATGAAAACACCATAGAAATGTAAAGTGTTAGTGTGGCAGCATAAGAATATAACATTATAATACAGGACACTTATTTTCAAAATCCATTAGAAAATGAAAATTCAGTAGTGCTTGAAACTGATTAACTTGCAGAGCTATGACACTGTTGCCTTTTTGAGTACTAGCAGAAATACTTCATGCTTTGCATGGGGATAAGGGGCTGCATTGGTACTGTAGAGGTACCAAATCTCTGCAGGTTTGACCTCTGCTGTTTTCTGTCTGTGTCACTGGATAACGCGAGGGTGTGCACTATCCCATCACACGTTCTGTTTTGTTGCAGAAGGAAGCAGAAGCACATCAGCAGGGAGGAAGATAAAATCCTCCCTAAACACTTCCTCTGGATTGCCAGTGGAGCAGGACTGTGGGAACCCACTTGCCCTAATGCTGGGTTGTGCTCCCTAGCCCTGCACCCAAGACAAGGACTGAGAGGTGCCCTAAGGCACAGCTGCTGTTCCTTGCAGACACAGTCAGCACAAACTGCATCAGCCTGAGGACTTAATGTACGGGCTGATGTTATTGTATCACCCCTCACCTCTCTGCTTCCATGGAACTTGAAAATGTCCCTTTTTCCTTTCTTCAGCCCAGGCACATCAGGGTGCCAACACCACCGCTGCTCCTTGCCCAGCGGCCCCAGGTCAGTGGGCTGCAGAGTGCGTGATTTCAGGGCACACAGCTCCTTGAGGCTGACATAAAAGAAGCAATTTGCTCCAGCTGAGGAGCCCATTTGTCTGTAGTTTGTTCCATAACTCCTTCTGCAGTTTGGCTAATTACTTACTTTTTCTTTTCCGATGAGTGAAAATCTCTAGGCTTAAACTAAAGCTTTGTGTCCCAAATGACTTCTTCTTTTTCCACTAAATCTCTGTTGAAACAATTGCTGTAACTAAGGACATTCTGAAGATTTGCATATAAATACACACAGCAAGTAGATGTCTGCTTTACTTGTGTTGTATTAGTTACACTACATCTGTTGACATTTAGTCACTCCAAATACCCTTTTTTATGCAAGCAGAGGATGTAAAACATGTAGTCAAGTAAGAGAACATGTTGTATATTTTGTAGTATTTCAGTGAAACATTATACCTAGAACAAATAAATATAAGTGATACTTGAGGTTTGTTTTTTTCCCTGTTGGGCCGCAGAATGAAAAGCTGTAGTATTCCTTCATGCAATTTCTATTAATTATGTCACATTCCTAGGGAAATAGGCAGCTAATTTTAGTAGATATTGTAGAAAAAATACTATTATTTTTTTCTTTTCTTTTCTTTTTTGTTTTAATGGTGGTTTTTCAGTATTCATAAACTTGGGTAAAAAACAAGTATTACAATTTGGAAAACTGATATTCATGACCGATAGAACAGTTTATCTGAGTGTTCAGGTCCTCTGGTACTTAAAATTTTCCATAGCTAATCTGATTCATTCAAAAGGCTTCAGTCCACAGAAGTTAGAAATCATATTCTTAGAAAAAACACACTAAAGCATTTTAGAAAAAAGTTTGAGAAGAAGTAATGTGGCAAGATAATAAGGAGAACTGGAAGAAAAGCGTAGTGGGAAAATTTATGAGATCAAAGCTTAGCTTTGTTTTAGTCACTTGTTTTGCTGGTTTCAGTTATCAAATTGCTAGTGTAGTTTCCTGGGAAATATTCTCTTATATAAAGCATTGTTTCTAGTGACAATTTAGTATGTCAGCTAAATAGTAGCTGGAATTATTGACTACAGCCTTCTATGTGAGGAAAACATCTGGGCTGTGATACCTGGGAAGACAGGAATAAATAAATAACACTGGAGATATGGATGCTTGTAAATAAGGACAGAGTGTAACTGGGTGCTTTTTTTTTTTTTTTTTTGAGAAGTTTGGGAAGGATCCGAGAAACATTTTGGACTATTTTGAAGATTAAAGGATTAAAAGAACTTTTTTAGAACTGTACCAGTTTTGGAATGTTTATCTAGGACATAATCTTCAACTATATTTATCGTGTTTCCCAGGCTGGCAAAGTAGATGAAGAATTTCACCAGCAGGTTTACAAGAGTGAGAGAAGTGCTAGTGAAGAATAAGAAGTAGTCAGTGTGCTGGGTGGGCTGTCTTTAAGCCAGTGAGTATTGGTAAAGGGAATTTACTGTAAAGGCATTTTCTGTGTGGCAAAGGTGTGTCATCATGAACAAGGAAAAATGACCAGCCTATGCTGTATGTCCTAGTGTGAGAACAGGTCCATTGCTCTTCAGATCCTTGCAGCAGTTGTGCTATAAACCCATGAAAACCACATTCCTGACTTCTCAGGATGGCTGCTCCACTGACTGTAATGCACCTCAGGTGATCTCTACCTGCATGAGAGCTCTGCTGGGAACTGGTTAGGTATTGGCAGAGATGGCATAGCAGAGTTTGCTTGCATGGACTGGAGATGAGGAGGAGGGAGAGGCATGCAGGAGTAAGTCTTTACTAAATAGAAAGATTACATCTGCATCACAAATACACAATCCAGGTGTGATAAATCAGCTTTACCTTTGATCTACCAGCTTCTTTTCAACAAGTGTCATCCTCACCAGATTTCATGGCGTCAGCCAAAATACTGTTGAGCCACACTCTTCCAAAGAGCTTCCTATTTGAAAGTGATTATATTGAAATAAAACCAAAAACATTACAAACATCATATTTTATCAGGTTTCATTGTTTGTGCAAGTCAATCAAAGGCATATTTGTTTGAGTTTTCCTGAGATTCGTCTGAGATATGCTATGATATTGTTAGTTATATATTGCATTTTACTGTAATTACATCCTTCATCAAACTATTTACAATGTAATGTATTTAATAGAGTTAATTGTTCTCTTTGAGTAAGAAAAATAAGGATATAATATCAATCTAAGACCAGTGGGACTGAGGGAGAGGAAAAATTAAAATTACAGTTTTCAGAGTTCCAGGGCCTAAACCCGAGCCAAAGTCCTATCTGATCTTCAGCTCTGAGATTTTTTTCTGGCTGGATCTCCAGAGTACTCTGTCACCAGATCTACTTTAGTTACTGTAGAGGTGGCCCTGAAGCCTGTTGGGTTTGGGTATGTGCTCTGAAGAATGTGCCAATTTTTGAGGAAAGTGATTTGGATTATGTTGCACCCTTCTTGGAAAGCCTTTAAGCGCTGATGGAAGTGCTCCACAGTGCACAAGCGGTCCCACAACTCTTTATTTTAGCAACAAAGCCTTGTTTGACATCGCCTTTCCTGCCTCTTTTGTGGCCTGTGAGCACAGCACAGCAGTGAGGCATTAGGGCTTAAGACTCACAGTTTCCAGACAATCCTTTGTATTCCTTGCATTCTGATACTGTTGCAGCTGGGTACTAGGGGTGTGAATCCCTCAGAGCTGCTGACACCCTAGGGAGCAAAGGGCTCCAAGTGATCGATGGTCTGGAGTGCAGGATCATTAGTCTCTCCTTAACCCTAGACACTGAATGCAGATACTCCTGCCCTGCATAAATCAGCTCAGCTCTGCTTTGTTTTCCAGAAAGATTGATTTGCAGGGTCTAAGTCCTGGTTGCCACCAGCCATCTTCTGAGTGGCTGTCAGCTGTAGAAGAGGAATCAATGTAGAATGTATCAAAGGACAAATCCTTTGCAGTAACTTGATGTGCACTTGACTGATGGTTTTGGTGTTAAATCAGACAGAAGAAAAACTGCAAACTTGAAGAAAAAAGACAGTGTTTTGTAGGGTGTGTTGAATAGCACCAGCAATAAGGTTTATCTGGAAACTGAAGCAGCAGGATTTCCCTGTGCATTGATATGTCTATGCACACCAATGCTACCCCCTGACAGCACTGGAAGAGTTGTTACATAAATCCCCTTTTCTTCTCGTATCTTCCCCAACCTCATAACTATCTCATAAAAGAAATTTAGGATCAAAGGCAATAAATTTATGTAAATAATGGGTTTTTGAAAAAATATTCTGGCTTTAATGTCTCTCACAATATCAAGTAGCTTCATCGACAGTGGCTGCAATGTTCACTGTGAGTGTTATTAAAAATTCACTGCCACTGTTATGCTAACTAAGCCTTAACAGAAAACTGAGCATTTTTAGGATGCTGTTGGGATGAAAGTGTTAAAACAATAACAGGAGGGAGTGGTTTCTCTCAAAGTGACCTTGAAGCTGGGAATGCTAAAAATGTCGGTGTGGGAAAACTCTATTTCTTATGCGTAGTGTTGCTCATTCTCTGGCTGTTTTGAGAAGCAGAACTCCTGTGGGGAGATAACACACTCTCA
Source organism: Phylloscopus trochilus trochilus (assembly GCA_016584745.2). NCBI lineage: Eukaryota > Metazoa > Chordata > Aves > Passeriformes > Phylloscopidae > Phylloscopus > Phylloscopus trochilus. The sequence goes on along the minus strand of WQNJ02000001.1, from coordinate 39,150,359 downwards.
CAGACAGGCTGGAGGATAAACTGAGCCTAACAGAGCCGGTGTCTTCATGCCTCTGCAGCCTGGCTTTGTTAGGGAGGCGATGAAACAAATCTACTCATTCCATTTCAGCTGAGGTTTAATGGTTGCCCTTGGTTACTGGTATGTGTTGATTCACACAGATGTGGGCAATTCCAAATTCATGAGCAGCCAGAAAAAAAATGGACATTTTAAAACCATCATCTTTCAGGAAAATTTTAGGTAGCCCTCTATCCTTATTTCACTGAACTGTAATTTATTTGATTTCTGTCTTGTTTCTCAGTGACTGATTTTATTTTTTATTATATTGATCCAAAATTATGATTAGATTATTATTAACAATTAATAAATAATTAATAATAAATTTCAAGCAAGTTTTGAAGAATACTTCTCACCTGACAGTCTCAATAATATCTGGTCCTCCAGCAAATGCTGAGCAAGATTCCTTCTTTTACTGTAATAAATGCTACTTGATATTTTCAAATGAAATTTAGGAATGGTACCTGATTTGCACAACATGTAGTAACTAGGTTTTTTCCCCCAAAAAGCTTTTGCTTTATTTTAAGCATGATTTAAATTTAACATCTCTTTGTCAGGTGTTATGAAGATCTTTCCTGATGGCCACTAGCTAAACAATGTCTTTTTTTCTTTAGTGCCCAGATCTTTATTTCTCCGTATTAGTTTCTTCTCAGATTTCTTCTGCCCACCTTTTACCTTTCCTTATTTGTCACGTCTGTGATTATTTGTTCTGTACTTTGAGCTTACTCTTCCTTGCCACGGGGTAGGGGCCGGGGGAGAGGAGTGACAAAATAATCAGAGACCAAAGGCCTCTGGAAGAGAGGAGATCAGTTTCCTCCCCTGAAACTTAAGGTCCTTTCATTTCTCCCCTTTTACCCGCCTGAATTTTCTGTAAAACCAAGGTCATGGCTAATTAGAGGGAGAGAGCACCTGATTCTTGTAATATTTCTATTTGCTTACCTGCTAAGAAATTAATCTTATTTTCTCTCTCCTGTGGTTTGGAGTAGTAGGTATGGAAAATTTCTGTGGATAATGTTTTATTCTTATAAATAAATTTTCTTTTGTTTTTATTCCACATTCACTTTTCAGGGACTGACTTTACTTCCATCTTTAAAAATACCTTTTCACTTGTCAAATTCACTGATTTCACTGTTACCAAAATAACTAATCTGGTACATCTGTAAACATTCACCAAGGGTCATTTTATTTTATGACTATCGAGACAAATTAGAAAAGGCATTTGGGAAATTTTCCTACTTCAGAAAAATAAGATTAACTCACTGCTTGAACACTCTGTTTTGGCTGGTTGTATCTCCAAAAGAGCTCAATATAGGACTTCCAGATGAGTACATTGGCCTAACCTGTTAGCTTTGGCAACTATTAGTAGTGTTGAGTGGAGTCTCTTTTCACTGATAATGGTTAAGCTGTTGTGGTTAAAATGACTTTGTTGATAGAACAGTTTCCACACGTGTAAAAGGCTCTGAAAGGCTCTGAGTAAAGCCATGGATAGAACAGTAATCGGACTCTCTGTTTTGTGGCACTATTTAGAAATTCTGGAAATTCTGTAGAAATGTCAAATAATTTGTTTCTGTGTGTTGTTTTTGACTATTAGTTTTCAGTCTAGACTGTGAACCTTAATCTTCTGATTTAGAATTTGTGAAAATTATCCTAACTTTAAATTAAGGGCATGATTGCTTGAGGTCAGGAAGAAACAAAAGAGTTTTTACCACTAGAATTTTACCTTCTTATATTTAAGGTTTCAAAGTGTAACTTCAAAGTGAATCACTTGTCCTTTTCAATATTTAAGTGGTTTTGGGAGGGAAAAAAAATTCAATGTGTTCCCTTGGCATTTCCTTCTTTGTGGCCTCATTATGTTATTGATTTTCAGGCTTCAGAAATTAAAAAATTCTTACCCTCCTGGCATGTAACACTCTTCAAACTTAAAGAGTCTCCAACCATTTGTGCTTTAACTGTAGTGAAAATTTAATTGAAACAGATTAGGTTGGTGTGGCATGGATTAGTCCTCTTGCCCAACAGTAGGTGGGTATCTGTATGGATGGCTGTGCAAAGAAGAGGGACAGAAAAATGCATCATTACCCTTGCTTGTTTGAGACAGGTGTTTAAAGAGAGATGATGCATTTTAAGATTGCCATATCTGATGATTCTTATTTCATGTGATTGAATTAAGATACTAGTAGAGATCTAAATAAACTAAATATTCCCTTACAAGGATGCAGGTATTTTTTTTATTATTCTAGTGAATGCCAAGTGGCATTCATTGTCACAAGTGAGTGAGAAAGAAAATACGTGAAAAATGTCTGGTGAGTGAGCAGAGAAAAGAGAGAACTTGGTAGAGTCATTTATCTGGAGAAAATTAGCAAGTCAGCAATGGGTGATACCATTAGCATTCATATGGAAATAATTTTAGTACTTCTTAGGACATGGGCCTGCTGGAGTGAGTCCATGGAGAGGGCCACAAGATGATCAGAGGGAGGGAGCACCTCTCCTGTAAGGAAATTCTAAAGGGTTGGTGTTGTTCAGCCTCAGAGGAGGCCTTGGGGTGACCTAATTGTAGCCTTCCAGTACCTGAAGGGGGCTACAAGAATTCTGGAGGAGGACTTTTTACAAGAGCAGGTAGTAATAGGAGACAGGACAAGGACAAACTGAAAGAGGGTAGGCTTAGGTCAGATATTTGGAAAAAGTTCTTCAATATGAGGGTGGTGAGGCACTGAAATGGGTTGCCCAGAGAAGCTGTGAATGTCCTGTTCCTGAAAGTGTTCAAGGTTCTGAGCAATCTGGTCTGGAGAAAGTTCCTGCCCATGGCAGGGGGTTTGGAACTAGATGATGTTTAAGCTCCCTTCAGTCCAAAACATTCTATGATTTAGCTTCCTAGAAGCAGCATAATAAGAGCCGAAATTATAAAAGTCACATTTAGGTTTAGTAAGCATATACAATTCACACTTTCAAGGAAATAAAGACACGAAGAATTTCCTTGCATTTAAATTGCATATTTTTCTGACTGTTCTGGTTTTGAACAATACCTAAATGACCCATTAGCAGAGGCAGCATCCTTCTAAATTTTGGTTTGTTTCCCACAGCTGCTAATGCATTTGATTTTTAGAAGACTCCTATTATTTCTGTTCTTTTATTCAACTGTGAGGAAGTAAGAGAAGTGATTAGGACATTGTAGTGTTGATCTCCCACTAACTTGTCTCATGGGCAGAGATTTTTGTTGTGCTGCCCTCAGTGTTTGCAAATGCATAGCTCTGAAATTGCCAGTCGGTGTTGTAGTTTTCATAGGAAAAAATGACTGCATGTTTTATGCAGGTATATTACAAATTTTCAAGAAGGACTTAAGCTGGACTTTTTGAATGCTACCATTAAACTTGTGCTAAAAAAAAAAAAAAATCAAGCAAGCTAGGACACAGCTGTCCTCCCTGCAAAATGCCAAGGAGATCAAATGTTCAAACAGAGTAATCATAATGACAAGGTTTTTTGGCTATGAAATATAGAATCACTAAGGCTGGAAAAGACCTCTAAGATCATTGAGCATGTCTTATGAAATACAGGTAGCTTGGATTAATTTGTTGCCACCACTCAGCAGTGGATATGAACCTGCATTAGAACAAAGTTCTGGGCTGCAGAAATGTTTAATCTCTGAAACTGTTGGCACCGACCTGGCTGGAGGTGCTGGACTGGATGGATGCCTGATCTCTATAATATGGCTGTTGCCTGTCTTTTTCTGATTTCACTTGCAGTAGAATTAAGATAATAAAGAGCCCTTTAGAAAAATCTGATTTTTTTATAAAGCATGTGCATGTTTTAGTAAAATCAAAGTAATTTGCAAATGCCTCTCAACTCACAAGCCTTTAGAATACATGATACCTGGGGACAATGAACACGAACCTGCAACAGACATGGCTGAAAACAGTTTTAAGGCTCTTTGTTATTTACTAAGCATTTAAGGTTGTTAAAATTTTCTTAGTGAACTCTTTGCACAGATACCAACAGTTTGGTAGTGGTGGTGTCTGTAATTTCTTTGTTATTGATGGAAATAATTAAGCTGACCATCAAAGGTTTAATACATGCAGTAATTTAAGCATTTGTGTGTCGCAGTCGATATGCAGCAGTCAACATAGACACTGCACTCAAGGTGCTTCATTAGAATCATCAGAAGGCCTCAAGCATCAGCACCTTGTTATTCAAAAAGTCTCCCATACCTTTTCTCTGTATCTTCCCACAAGCAGCTCCACACAGCTCTGGCTCTGTCTGTCCTTCTGTTCTGGCTCGCTCCTTCCTGATGCTGGCACAGCCACCTCACCCTGTCTGTCCTATGTACAGCATCTTACCTTTTCTGGCCCTTGCACAACCTCCTGTCCCTAGGTCTCCACAGCACAGCAAGCAGACTCCAACTGACTCCTATCAGCTAACTCACTCTTTATCTCACTCTTCATCATGCCCTTGGCTGTGAGGACAAGGCTGTTTCTACTCTAGAATAATTAACATAGGTGTAAGATATCAGAGGGAAGACTGCCTTCAGCAGCATCTCCTTTTGTCTCCCCACATTTGTGTAGTTTCTAGCTGACTTCATGGCAGAATATGGTGGCTATGTGTGTGTCAGCTTGCTGCAGTGCACACTGGTGCTTACCAAAGAGGCTGCTGGAAGTGGAGCTTCCTCAGGAGCATGGGCACTGCATGGGCTCATGCAGCTGGACAATGTCCTGTTTGTGTCAGGATTGCTTCACCCCTCAGACAGGAACTATAGAAAACTGTCTTTCTCCTGTGATTTTCATCGTGGTTGCAATTTCTGAGATTTTAAATAGATTTAGCTGATCTTTCTCAAACGTTTGGTCTTCTTACTAGAAACATGATGCATTCAAAAGCTCATGGCATTAACTCAGGACTTTGGATACACTGAGTGTCTTCAGAGGTAGCTCTACAGCTCCTGGATAGGTGTCTTTTCAGAGGGGCACTGCTTGAACATTAAACAGCTTTGTGTGTTTGAGGTCTAAAAGAAAGTGCTCTTTTCCAAGAGGCTGCTGTAGACAGAAGTAATAGTACAACAGTAAACACTGCTAGCCATAATAAATTTTATTTCATAAACACATATCTTCATTTTAAATTATAGCATATGTATTTGTATATTTTACTGCTGCTGGTGCTGGAGAGAGATTTGAAGTTATTTTAATCTTCTTCTATAAAAGCATTGATGGTGGAACAGCATTAAGACAAGGCTTTTTGGGCAAGGATTTTTCAGGCAGTGATGGGCAAGAACAGCTCTGAAAATAGTTCAATCATATTGATGTGAAAGTTGCCAGTCAAGAACAGAGGCCTGTCAGCAATACATTTATGGTGGGCTCTGAAGAGTGCCATAAATAAAGTGCTTTGCTGCCCACAAACCTGCAGAAGCTCTGGGTAGGACTTGAACACTGACTGCCACAGTCTGAGCACTGTGCAGGTACCTGCAGATTGGCCCTGTAAGCACTCCCAGGCCTCTGTCACATAGGAAGAACTAATGAGATTGGGGAATTTCTCAGATTTCTTTCTACTTAAATAACAGTTCATTTATTCAAACTTCTGAAAGGTAAGTTCATGCTGAGCAACCTTGTTTAATTTTTTTTCATTGTGAATAGTGCCATTTCTTTGGTGAAGGCCTGTTTCAAAATGAGAGCTGTTTAAAGGTCAAGCATAGTTTATAGCATCATTATGCACTTCATGTGCTCATTCTTTGGGAAGTGCATTCAGACACCTGATTGTTACAAAAATATTTTTGCAAGGCAAAAGCTCTTTTTCTATGGGCTAGAAGTGCTAGTTTTGAATTCAAGTAAAATATACTATTTTACTAAGGCTTCGGAGTGATGTGTTAAAAAGCAGAGTAAGATTAGTATTTTCTGTGCACTCTGATTTGATAAAGCCCATTTTCCTTTTGGAGGTACCTTTCTTGGCCTCCCGCCCCTATTCCTCAAACAAAAGTCTTTAGCTACACATGGCTTACTAGCTTAAGTACACTTTCAAAATGGTAATTTCAGAGCCCTGTATAGCCAAAATAGCTCTGTTCCGGAACGACTCACAGCATGGTCTTCAAAACAGAACACCCAGCCACTAAACTGTTCTGTGTCACCTCAAAACATCTGCTGGAAAACAAGGCTATAATAGATACATTGTTCTCAGATCCTTTTTTCTTTTTTTGTTAAGTCCTATTAAGTAGCCAGTATTTCATTTCAGTAAAATAAGGCCCTTTTCTCTTGAAGTAGGAAAAACTTTCCTTCTACAAGGATAATTCTGTATGCCTGCGTGCCAGTTCTTTCTTTTACATCTTTTCTTTTAGAGTTTACAGTTAAGAACTATTCTAACTCAAACAGTGGCTGTTTACTCCTCTTGGATGTTTCTTTCCTACCGTGCATATGGCTCTCTCCTTCGTTCCTGTTCCCCCATTGTCCCCACGCTGTTGCCTCAGAGCCTAAAAAGGGGCAGTGTTCATTCACATGGGTGGCTGTGCCACGTTTTCCCTTTGCTCTTTGCACCATCACGCGAGGTATCTGCTGCTCTCTGGGTTCTGTTCTGCATCCACAGCTCTCAAAACAAGTAACGTGCATTTCTCCTACAAACATAACCTCTTTTGTGGCCCGTGGGACAACACTGTCCTATGGAGAGAAGTCCAGATTAATTGGGTATTTTTGCTATAGCACTGGCTTCCATCCATGATTCCCCTTCCCCCTTTCCTCAAAGGTAGAGTGCAAAACAAGATGAAGCATTCTTAACCTACAAGTAAGATTTGTAGCTGCTTCTAGGTCTACAGGTCTAGAAATTTAGAAGATAAAAATAGAAACTATAGGTAGCTTTGGGATTCAGAAAGCTCATAACCCAAGAGAACCCTTTGGAGGTAGTCAGCTGAGAAGGAATCTCCTGAGGCCCTTCTTTTTATTCATCCTTTGATCAAAAGTGCTTGCCTCTGAAATGGCAAAGTTTAAAGACTGTCTACAAAAGCCTCTGCTATGAGCCAGCCCCTGAGAAGTGACTGTATCTGTAGGCAAACTGGAAACAATATTTCCGCTGCCAGATGAACTTTCAGACAGTTACGTTTTGATCGCAGTGGGGAAAGGAAAAAGGAACACTAAGTTATGAAAAACACTTCTATTAAAATAGTAATAAAAAAATCTATTTCAAGTTAATTGCATTCCAGTTAAATTATAGCCCATAATACTGACTTACCAGTCAGGTTTAAAGTAAATAGCAAGCAAAATAACTTGATATAATTTGATGAGTAATAACTTATTTTATTTCACATCATCATGTCAATTCTTCCTGTTTCAAAACAACTGACTACTGACTTCTAAAATTTAGATGTGGAGACCTTTCAAATATGTAATGAAATAAAAACACTTCATAAGGAAGGCAACACATTAGTCTAATTATAACTGTGACATGGAAAATGTTAAGATTCTTAAAACCATGTTTTGTATTTAATAATGAAATTTGTGTGTGGAAATATATATTGCAGGTCTGCCATTATAGTATATAAAGTATTGATGTTTCTTATGAGTGTTGATGAATTTGGGGATGAACAAAAGAACACACAAAACAGCATAAGATGGTGCAGTTAAATATTCCTTGCCTGTTGGTCTTCCATTATTTTACAAGAATTTGATCCTCACAGAGTTGTGTATTCTTTCTTGTAGGAGAACCAGACTCTTCAAAAGACTTGTGTACCTGATTGTGTGCATTGCAAGGCAGTCCACTGGCATAAACTGATGTTTTTGTGTGTTTTCTTTCAAAATAGCTGTAGTGGTATTTGTACCAAAGATTACTTTAGTTTATATCAAACTTTTGTCTGATGTGTGGCCGTGGCTGAGATTTTGTTTCCTTTTCAATCTGGGCTTTTCAATAAAATAGCTGTAGGATCAACCTAATGTTTCTCATCTTCACCTTTATTTTGTATACCCACAAAGTTTCATAGGGTGGAACTGGAGCTGTGGCACCAAAGAATTAGCAAAATTGTCTGTCTACAGTCTCAAATGACTGTAGTCATTTGAACTGCATTTTCTTTGTGCTTATAGTTTGACAACAAGTGGCATTTGTCTTTTCCTGATATTTGGTACCATGCCTAAGTATGTGAATTTATTCACTAGTTCCTCAGTAACTGATTCTTCTAGTGAAGAATGCCAGCATGGACCAGTCTCACACCTGGCTCAGACTCATTTTAGACGCTGAAGTTTCCCTCCTGGCTGTATTTGGTGCCTGATGTTTGGTCTTCCCCTGGCCATCCTCCTGTGAAGGAGAGAGAAGGAAAGGAGAGAGGTCTCCCTCCTGGGATCACCCTTAGGATGGGGTTCCCTACTCACAGCTGTTGTGGGAAGAGCGTGGGAGCCTGTGTGGTGTCTCTGTAGGTTTGCTGACTGGTAGGATTCCTTTCTCTCTTTTACTTGCATTTCAGGGGAGAATCTCCCCCTTGGACTTGTACTGGAGTCTTTTATGATCCCTCTCCCTTCACACACTGCTGCCTGAGTGATCTCTACACCTCGATGCCCTGGGAATTACCTAATTCTCCATTTTCCTTCTGTAAGACTGGCTGAAACCACTTCAATTACCAATCCTTATCACACTGGACAATGAAAATTGCTTTTCAGTGAATACACTTAAAGGTTCCTTAGATTTTGTATTGCCATTGTAGAAAAAGTAAACATGTATATATGTGAACAGCTTCAAAATGTGGCATATTAACTAAATTATAGAGACATTTGTCCTTAATATCTTACTGTGAAAATTTCCAAAGAATGCAGTCCAGATCTCATCCTTTCTGTAGCCAGGGTTGCACTTATTTTCTTAGCACTGTTTTTGTTCCCAAAATGTGTGTTTATTAGAAATAGGTAACAGAAAGCAAGGTCATGTTGTGCCAAAGGATTCTTCTAAATATGATGTGTTTTTGCTTCAGGAACTTTAGCTGTACAAATATTTCTGTGGGTTTGGGAAGGGAACTAGTTGTTTCTTCTGAGGTATCACTACAAGTATTTTGGGGCTAAATCCTTGTCTCTGCTGGGACATTGGAGCCTGGCTCGGATACAGGTGAGCTTGGCACTTGAAGCCCAGATCCTGGACTAGACAGAGACTGCACACAGGGAGGCCAGGCCAGGAGAATAGCAGAACAAATTACTAATGACACCTAAAGGAGGAAAAGCAATTTGGAAAATATCACTGTTTGATTTACTGTTCATGATTTGACTGCCACAATTAGAAAGTATCAGATTTCATGAAGTTTTCACTGACTGTTTGACTAAGCAGGATCCTAACCTACAGTATAGGGACTGTTCTTTTGATCATTGATATTGCAGTGAACTGAGAGGGATAGATGAGAAAGACAGAAAATTAATTCTAACTAATAAGCCAGAGGTATTAATGGCTCTGCAGAAGAGTGACCTCTTTTAGGTTCACCTGTTTTCACATTGGGCCCTGAGCAGGCACAAATTCAACTTTTCCAGTGAGGAAATGGCACCATTCTACTCCCTGAGAACCCTGGCCTGGTAACAATATTTGTTCCCTGTCCTATGCAAGGCAGGGTTGACAGACAGATGCCTTCCCTGGGGAGAAGTGTGATCTGCAGAACCATCAGAAAGCTGGTGATGTGGTCAGTGAAGATTTGTACAATTTCCCTGTAAGAGTTTCAGAACAGCCCCACAGCATAAGGTGAGGGTTTTTCCTCCCCATTCTTTTTCAAACTATCACTTACCTCTCGTACGATAAAGGTGGTTTCCAGCCTGACAGAGGTATAAAACCCACAGAAGGTAGATTTAGTTACCTTCCCTGTGTTGTAGTGTTTATCTTCACACTGCTTGCTTTCAAAGAGCTCATCAAAGCATGATTACAGTGAGGGAAGGCTGGCTAGCCAAAGCTTTTCTCCTTGGGAATACAAAAAATATCCTCAGTACTGCAGCTGGACAGACTATGACATTTAGGAGTAGGTACTTTCCTTGTGAGTTACCAATTCAAACTATATCTGAATGGGGCCCATGGCCAATTACTTATGTATAGGAATGGATGTGTGTTCCAGTTCAAGGGTGAATTTCCATCCCAGCTGGAGCTCAGCAGTTTAGCCGTCAACAATCACAGGAAAATGAGGCAAAAGACATCCTCTGAGATGACAGGAACATATTGGTAAGGGAAGCTAAAGAAAAAATTGCACCAGCTATGTTTCACTTCTTTGGCATATAAAAAGAGAGGGTTTATTTCAGTGCTAGCAAAACTGGCAATACAATTAGCTTTGGTATTACACAAGCTCTACATGAAAAAAGTGCACTTGCCTGTGAAACATTTTGTGTCATAATCCATCATCTTTCCCTCTTTTTTTTTTTCAGTTTTGTGATTTGATCTGAGAGCCTTTGTTATGGACACAGAGAACATGCTGCATAAAAGAATGAACAAACCAAGTAGGAAGACACTGATCCCTACAAGGGATTTGTAGATGGAAGAAAATGTTGACATTATTCAGTCTATTTCATATGATGCATATCATGGTATAGGAAAAGTGTACAAACATAGTGATTTGCACTTGAAACAGATTAAATACATATGTGTTGATTTACAGTTTAAAAAGTCTTTTGAGAACATATATCAGATCGAATGTAATAAACATTTGAGAACAGAGTTGCCATTGTCATTTGGCAACTTATACAAGGTGCTGCAATTATTCCCCTGGTTTAGAGATGCAGGAAGAACCCAGAAAGCTTTGCCATTGTAGCTGAATGTACAAATGGTCCTAGGTCATTTCAGGGAGCAAATTAAACAGCTCAATTAAGTCTAGCGCATAAAAAAAATATTTGACCTGACCTGTGTAATTTTACTCTCCAAAATGAAATAGGAACAATCCCATTATTTGTTAAAACTGTATCTTCAGTAGGATTTGAAAGCCTTGGAAAGTCTATATGTAGAGAAGAGATATTTCTCTTCTCTACATATAGAGAAGAAGAAAAAGGTGGGGGAATGGTTTTAGCTGTAGGAAACACTATGGAGAACTGTATTCCTATCAGAAATTACTGAAATACTCCACACCAATTATTGTTACGGAAAAGTACATGAGGTCCCTTTCTGGGACTTCATTTTCATCCATTAATTTTCATCCATTGATTTTCATGCTACATGCATAATACAAGTAAGAATTCAGAGCAGTAAATGAGTTATATTACCCATCTGTGCTGAGGTGCTAAAATCAATTTTCTGTAAAGGCAGTACGCCTTTGATCTACCCCTTTTGTATTACCAGAAATAGGAATGCACAGATGAGATGGGGTAACTGAAATAGGACCTGCAATGGATAGTTCTGGGGCTTTTGGGCAAATGAGCCTGGTTTCACAGGATAAAGATCACTCCTCCATTACCAAATCAAGCAAGTCAACCTATGCAATTATAAGAAGGAGCTGGAATAATATAACGTTTTAGGAATATAAAATTTAGTCCTGCTAAATTTTAGGGGAAAGACATAAGAAGATAAAGAGAAAGATACAAAGTTTATAATTAGAATTTAAAATCCAGTGGCAACTGAACTACCATATGGCTTATAGCTGTAGAAAAAAAAAAATAAAATGCATTGGTGGATTTAATATGCACGTTTTTTATGCTGCTGAAGGATGGTATGCATTGCAGTGACATGTGACCGTATTAAGAACCAGAATATATCTGAATGTTGCTGAAAGCAACTGCAACTGCTGCACAGAATAGGGTTACTAAGCCACTTCCAAATAAAACAGATGTGGGTCAATTAATCTATTGATTCACAGTAAGAAATATTAACATGTTCTCTGATCTCTGTTCTGTGATGCTACACAGAATTCACTGACACTGTGGCTAACTTTTCTGTACCGCTAGAACACTGGCCAGGCTTGGCTTTCTCTGAGCTAGAGCCATCTGTCAGCAACGAGTCACAACTAATAAATGATCCAAAGAGAGGCAGTGGCTGTCTCCACTGTCAGTAAATAAGGGATACAATGTTGTTCCAGCCCAACACCTTTTATTTCAGATCTCAAGAATGCACTTGTGGTAGGTTTGAAGTAAGTTCCCATGTACCCGCTTATAAACCTTTTACCTCCCTAAACCTCACAGGATTGCTCTAGCCAACACACTGAATGAACCATTAACCAATTCCATTTTGGAGTATATCATGTAAGTGGAGAGAGAAATGCTGCCCTTTGTTCAGCTCTAATCCTGGAGCCGTACATGCACAGCTTTGTTGGCTCTGTTACTGTGACTGACAGCAGTGTTCCCACCCTCTGTAGAACCTATGGGTTTGGGGAAAAACCTGCTGTTTCGTGTTCCATTCAGATTGATATAAACACCATCAATCAACAGCAAAATTTACTTCTAGCCTAAGAAAGATTGCTATCTGATTTGCATCAGAGAACACCATACAAATAAGGCCATTTAAATAAAAGTGCTCGTCTCCAGAAGCTTTTCCTTTATTCTGATTTTTTTTTATTGTTACTTTTCTAGAGTGTCTAATTCTGAAAAAGCAGAATTTTCGCTAAATTCACCATTAAGTCACAAAATACCCACCTAAATACTCTAAAACCTTCAAATTAAAACAGAAAAGCAAGCAAAGGGCTATAATTTCAAAATGTGCATGTATTCTGAAGTTTGTGCAACTGTTTATAAGATTTGTCCATACTTCCTGAAAGACTGTCAATCTTCCACAGCTGAAGACACAGACTGCTAATTTGCTAATTTTCTTCCTGAGAACAGGTACAGCACCTGACACTCATCACTGTGCTGTCTTTACTTACCTAAATGGGAAGGCAGATATCAACGAGGAGCCATCTGTCCTGACATGTGGAAGCTGGAGCTGCTGTGCCAGAAGCTGGCACTGCTGTTGATGCTGTCTCATCAGCTGCTCCTGTCAGAGCTTTATCAACAGAGAAGGGACTAGAAAAGTTCCAAACCTCTGGTCTTCCATGCAGCCACCCAAAATATTTATCAGCAACATGAATGCTGGAATTTTACTTAAAAGACTCACTGAGCCAGGCATAACCTCTCCTTTAAGCACAGGTCTTTCAGGGAACTTTGAGGATACGAAGGGCACTGTGATAGCTATAAATTGAAGAAGCTTACCAAAGAGAGAGCTTATTTTAAACATGGTTTGCCTCTAGATTAACCAGAGACTTCTTGTACAACCTTTCACATTCCTAAATCGAGGGAAAAAGGGGCATGTAACAAAACCTGCAGGTCATAATTCAGGTTCTGTTAGCAAGGAAGAAGCATGAGCTATGCACCCTGCTACAGGGACAGAGCAGTACATGCATAAATTAAAGGTAACAGAGAACTTCAGGACTACTATTACAACTAAACCAGAAAACTGTTTTGGAGATGAAGGAGAAGAATGTTTGAAATACAAAAATTGTATTTATTCATTTTTTTTAAATCTCAAAACCCAAACTGGTCAGCACCTGCTCACACAGCAGACCTGAAGATCCAGTTATAAAGCTGGGCACAAAATAAACCTGTTTCCATAGGCACTGTAAAGATGAAAAACAGATTTTTGAATGCAGCCACCAAAGTAAATTCTTCTATCTTTACACAGTTTACTGCAAAAGCACATTCTGTAAGCTGGGATTTAGGAGTGCTTCTTGTTCAAATGAGCAGTGCCCAGATCTGGACAAAAACCAAGTGGCAGATTTTTCATAAGCTGCTTGTCAGCCACAAGGTTAAAACTCTTTGCACAGGAAGCACAGTTGAGGAGGGATTATTTCAAGTGCCTGAAATGAACTCCCACAAGAAGCAATAAACACTTTAAATGTAATTTTCTTTTCCTGACACACTCTGGCCTTGTTTTTGCTAACAAATATAGCATATGTATATGTGTACATATATGGAATTAGAACAACAAACTGCATTTGACAGTGAGTCCTTGCTTATTGAGATCTGGGACAGTGCTCACATGCAACAACTACAATGAACACCATAGTAAACATATTTATTCGCTTGGCAAAATTAGAAATTTATAGCAGTATTGTGGAGTAGATTACAACACTTAGATTATTAAATAACATTATTACTTTTTGATAATGGTCTAGATTACTCATTATTCTTGTGATACTTTTAAGGAATAGATCAATTGCATTTCTTGTACAGATGTTCTGAAAAGCAACCTAGTTGGGGAAAGGGCATTGTGTTTAGTGCAAAACTAACAGTCAACATTGAAAAACAGTGCAAAAAGCACTACTGAAAGATTTACAGTAAGCCAGTAACTCTCACAGTTTGCTAATAAACCCACAAGAAACGTTTTCACTTTTTGAGTGTGTTAGGCCTTGTTTTGAAACCATATTATTGCTTCACCAGTAGCTATTTCCAGAGAGAAGGTTTCTAAAGGCAGAGATCTCCAATTATAAAAAAGATTTTGTTACGTTCTCTGAGTTCCTGTATGCAATCTCCAGAATTATCATTACTGGATTCTTTAAACCACTAAACTGCACCAACCTAATGGAATTGTTAAAAACTGTATTTTAAATATGTGCTTATACAAGTTACGAGCTGTTTCGTGAGTATGACTTGGGTTCTTCCCAAACATAACAGTCAAAGCAGATACAATAAAAAGTGCAGAAGAAAATTACTGAAGATTTACAGTTTGAAACTGACTGTGTTGGCAAACAATTTTCTCTTAACCTTAAGAGAAAAGCTAAATTACTGTATCAGAAACTTGTACTGAAGGTATCTTCCAGTACATCTTTTGATCATAATGCAAAGACTGCACAAATCAAATGACTTTGGTAAAATAAAAGTGTAAGAAGTAGAATGCTTACACTAAGGCTCTTAGTCTGTGGTCCTGAAAGGTAGTCCTGCTCTTTTGAATTTTGTTAACTAAAGATATTCTGGCTTTCAAGAAGAACATAACTCCTAAAGACAGACATGACCTTTTCTCAGAGCTATTGCCCTGCTTACTGTATCAGAAACTTACATATGGGAACTTGGTGCTGTACTTTTCAGCCAGTTCTGTCATATACCACAGCTAGAACTCCAGTTAAAATGCAATAACAGTCAAACTGACCTCCACCAAAAACACAGCAGGTTTTATTTCTGAAATGCTGATATACACTGTATTAATTAAAGATTCTTTTTAAAAGTTATTATATTAATTAAATGGGTTTAAGTTTTAATATAATGACAAAATTAAAGATATGAAGATGTCTGAATGTTGTAACAATTCTCTGTTGTTCACGTTTCCATCCAGGTAATGCTGTTTCAGTCTTATTTCTGGCCAAGTTGGGACAGCTAAACATGAAGAGAAAAAAGTAATTAGATTGCTAATCTTATTCTTTCATTCAAGCTAATACCCAGTTCATACAGCAAATATTTCTTGTCTTATATGCTCTGTTTGACTCTGAGAACCAAATGTCTTCTTTTGATAGAATATTTAATGCATAACCTCAGAGAAGAGCTTCAAATTTTCAGACTTGAATGTATCCCATTAAGTAAAGGCACAGTGTATACAAGACAAAAAAAAAGTTAATTAAGCTGAATGAGGAGTTAAAAGCTAGCAAGTACCATTTGTTTTCTTGAAGTGCAACAAGAATTTAGTTCTTTAAAATATAGTTTTGAATAACAACTTACTCTCATCTTAGTAGGACATAAAACCATGGGTAGTGACAGCTACTCAAGGGCTGCTATTTGCTAAGCACCACAAATAATTTTTATTTTGTATTTATATTGGAATGAGGCATAAAGAAGTAATGATGTTTCTAACAGCACTAAAATACAGAGTTTAGTACAGGTATGGACATCAAGCTCCCACTAGACCAGTACTTTTATATCTATATATCTGTAGATATTTATAAACCAGGACAAAGGCTTAAGCATCTTGTAACTTGACAAAGTTGCAAGAAAGCCCTGGAAAGAGATGCTGTTTGTGAAAGTTCCAAGAACTAACTCAATTTTTTTCGGTAGGATTAATGTAAAGACAACTATTATGAACTTGTTTACCTGCATTACCTGTGTGAACTCACATGGATAATAGGCCTCCAACAGCTAATTAAAAATAATGACTTCAAAGCCCCACTTCATGCAAATAAAAATAGGTAACATGCATTAATCTTTCACAGATTAATTTGAGGGTTTTTTTGGTAAAAATCAACGGAGATGTAGAGTTATATAAATCAATGTACTGATAAAGAAGAAATAGGTATTACAGAGGTTATCAAAGTTATCTACCTGTTTTATAAACTGTGTAGCATTAAAAAGTTCACTGCAGCCATACAGGACATGTTTGCCTTGTTTACCCTAAAAGAGAAAAGTCCATAGGAAATCAATTGTTTAAGAGAGTAGTAGAAGATTAACAAGCAGTACTTTTTTAAGCTTCTACAAAAGGAAATTAAAGGATATACTAAATTCTTTTGCTCACAATGGTACGCTAGCTTCCTCTTGTAGGCTCTCTGTGGCTTGCAATTTTGATGACACATTTTCAGCATGTTGAATTGAACTTGGACAATACATTTATTTTAAGGGACAATCTACCTTAATGGCAGTATAAATATTTGCTTTTTGACATTGTGCGGTAGTCCATTCTAGCACATAAGTACAAGTAATTAGATTTGAAGGTTTCTCTTAATTCTTCTACAAAAAAAAAACAACAATCCAGAATGTCAAAGTTGAATGAACATTGCTTCCTGTTTTAGAAAGTTTTAAAATACTTTCTCTGTGCTTTCAGAAGCAAACTGGCAAAATGGATAGTGCTTAGAAAAATAAAGTCGTGAATAAAATCTCTGTGGTATCTGCTTGCAAGAACAGAGCTGTTGATTTTTCTCTTTTTTATTCTGGAGGAAGACTGATTGAATTTGAGAATAATTAATAAGCTGCATCTGTGGAAACAACAGATGCTGGAAGTCTACCACGTGGAAAAACAAATTTTGTTGGATAAGACTGTGTCACCTGGGAAAGGCACACAGGTTTCCAGGTAGTGGGAGGGAAAAAAAGGTTTTCATTAACATTCCTTGATTTTTCAAGACCAAAGGGCTAAGTGGAATAGAGGTGAGGGAGTCTTCCCCTTTGGAAGGTCATCTCCCACTGCTCAAGTACACAGTCTGAGTGGAGAAACATACAGCACCCTTCAGCTGTGACAATTGTGATGAAAAACCTCTGTTCACAGGTTCGAGAAAAAGATAGAGTATGTTCAACTTCTGACTGTCCATATCATCTAATATTACCATTTCCATAGTTTTCAGTTCCTTCTGATTTACAAATGACCTCCTGTTTGCCCTCTTACTCCTCTGAAACTTCAGCTTCCTGCCACTTTGTATGAAGTGCTGAGTGTTTAACTTGTCATCACACAAATGCCCTGTATATTCACATACACAGCAAACCTCAGCTCTGTCAGCAAGCAGCTACAATCAGGGAAGTGAACTAACCTCTGGGGAATTCAGAGATTTTATTTTTAGTAGGAAGTAACAAATACTTGTCCTCTTGGGCATCTTTTGGATCGATATAGTAGCTAAAGTGGCTTTGGGCAGACTATGGAGCAAGCAAAGCATTTGACAACACATGGCCACAGGCAGATGCCTCACTGAATTAGTTACCGAGGACAGTGACGAGTGCTAAGCCAAATCTAAATGATTTCTTTCATTTACATCCCACTTCCTATCCTTTCCTCTAACCAGACCAACTCTGTTCCAAAATGGCTGCCTGTTAGAGGGAGAAACTCAGCACACATGTTCTGACTTTGCATTCTTCAAAAGCAAGCTGGACATAAAACTCTCACGTGCTTTGTAGAATAACTGTTTTTCAATGACTAATGCTCCATATCTACTGTTTTGTGTGAAAAGCCTCAATCCAGTCTACCAGAGGACAGGACAACTATACCATGAACAAGATTAAGATCAGGAAGAAGGAATGGTGTGCTGCTGCTGTTAAATAATTTATTACCTTCTTCAGAATTTTACTAAGGTTACTTTGGAATTTTTTTTTAATTCCTGGGAAGTGCTTGAATACCACTCCCACCTCCCAGGAACTGTAACGATTTAGTTATTTTTCTTCATCCACTGATTTTTGGTACACAAGTGTTCTGCTAGTCCAGCCAGTTGTAACCAGAGAAATTAAATCTGTTACGCCAGCATTATATAGTTAGTTATGGATTTTCTTGCTTGTGCATACGACACCTTGTATGATTTCCACACAGACTAAAATGATGCAGTTTAACAAGAATAAGCTGCTTATTCTTTCAGTAGTGAAAACTTCTAATTGTGGGTCAGTAATAAATACTTAGATATTGGTGCCAATCTCATATTTGCTTTAACAGCATAGTATTTGCATTATGTTGGTTTCTGAAACAACATACTTAATACTCAAGTAAGACTGCCATACAATAAAATGCTGTTATCTGCAGATCTGAGTTTGAACTGACTCCATATTGCAAAGCTGCATACAAAAAAAGCACTGGGGTATCTCTCTGGCAAGATTTATGAAAACTAGAGAATTCTGAGCTGCTCCTTACTTTCAAGGTTATGATATGCTACAGCTGCTTTATTTAACACCAGCACATGAAAACTACTAACAGGACTCTAAAACAGATTAATTCAGTTTGCTACATCTGCTGGCAGTTGGTGCGTATGAACACAAAACAAAAGCAAATGCAGTTTATTTACTCAACTCCGAAGAGCAACACGAACAAAATACCAGAAACAGAAAGCCTTTGTTGGTCTGAATTAGTAATCCAAAATTTCTACTGATTTCTTACATTCCTTTTTTCCCAGACTCTGTATAGAATAAGGATGTTAGGGCTAATTTCATAGACTTTGCCTTTTAAATACTAAATATTACAGAAAACATGCCCTATCTGGTTTCTATCAGTAAGTTAAGGACTACAAGTGACAGAAGTACACATACCTTTATGTAGTCAATAAGATTTTGATATTCAATATAGTTGCCTCCTCCAACAACAAACACTATGGCCTAAAAGGCAACAGACATATTATTACAGTATGCATTCAAGTTCTTAAAATTTCAGTAGTGATATACCAGATAATTAAACCGACAACAAAAATTATCAAAATCACACTGCAGTCTTAAAAGAACTGGATACAGAACCACTGCTTCCTATCTGAAAGAAGACATTTGAAGTTTTGGTAGGATGCAGAATAGCAAGCTGAGAGCTTTTAACATAGCACTCTCTTCTAGTAAGACATACTCGATACATATACAGTTTCAACATGCTCCTTTTTTTGTCCAGAGATGCCTTTGGTGACAACAGGAAGAGTTCAAGTATCTCCATGGTTGTTTAAGAATTCATTTGGACCATAAATAAAATACTTCTATCATAAAGAAATACACTCTTTCATAATTTTTTCCCTTACCACCAACTATTGGTAATAATTTATAATATTACAGGTAAAGGCCTGTACTTTTTGTATCAATATTTTCTGGGCTGTGTTTAAAAGAACAATTCATGACTAGAAAGAGGAGAACTAATAGTTGTATTACTGTTGTGAACATTTATTATCCAAAATTGTTTGACCATACTAAATGAATTTTACAGAGACTTTATCTTACTAGTGACATTTTTGGTACGACCATCTGTACCCATATATATTTCTAGGATACCAGGTGGTATTTCTTTTGTTCCTCAGGATAATTAGGACATTTCATGAGAAGTCTGAAACATTCGTATATTTGCCAAGGCAAGTATTTTGCTTATGAAACTTGGTAGTAAGATCACATAAGCCTTTTTCTATTTATAAATATTTATGTAAAAATACTGAAAGTTACAGGCATTTGTATGGAATGACATTCATTATTTTGCTTTTTTCCTTTAACCACAGGGACTCCTTAATATATTCATTTACATGAATGCTGTTGGTTTAAGGCTGGACAAAGGATTAAATCTAGAGAGAATTTTGAAAATCTGGTCTAAAAATGGGGTGTTTAAATTGCTCGCTCAGTTATGATATTAGCAAATCTCTGTAATTACCTTCAGGAAAATTTTCTACAATTTTTTCCTCCAGTATTAGTTAATGCTTACACAGTCCTCTGAACATGAAAAGCTTCAGAATAACAGTTAATCATAATTAATACTAGATATAATTAGTCTAAGTGCTTTTTTGCAAATAAGACCTCTCATTTTCTTAATCATGATCATCAAAAATGACTGTACTTCAGGATTTATTTATTTTTAAGACATGAACATTGAAAAATAATTTCTATGTGACTTACCTCCTGGAATGGATTTTTATTTCTTGGAACTGAGCTATAAAAAATACAACACGAATTTCATTTGTGTTATTTACAAATGTGTTCATTTACACACTAAAAGAAATATGCAAAATAAGCATCATGTACGCATCATATTTATGGAGTACTATGTAATATTAAACAAAAATATAAAACAGAACACTTACTGCCTTTCCATTAGTTATGGAAAAATCATTCATTCTACAGGACTGAACACGTGAGTAAATAGGAATTTTACTTCATAATTTCTAATGCTGCTGTTTGAATAATAAGCTTTATGACAATTCTTCCACTGTTTAAAAGCTCTAACTACAGTGCTGTTACCTAGGAGCAAATACAATGAGTAAAAAATGTCATCAGCATTAGAACAATTCATGGCACTTAGAAATCCTGCCTCCTGGCAGGAATAATCTTAGCTAGGTAAGCCAGTCAGTCTGCAGGCCTGCATACACACTTACATATGCTTCCAAATCTCAAAAACTAATAGGCAGCAGGTATGGAGGGTTAGAATGATTAAGGGAGGAAGAGGGAAATGACAAGTTTGGGTGGTACAGACTCGTCTCCATTTGAATACATGGGCAGGTAGCAGGTAGAGGGAGAAAAACCTCTTTTCCTGCATCACCTTGCACCTTCAGGGGAAGAGGAAAGTGAAGAAAAAGCTGTGAGGGTCAGTCTGCTCTCCTGCCCTTTGTTCACACACTGCCACTTGCCCCCCTGCCCTGTACTGCCTGCAGCCCCAGGTAGCCAAATACACCTCATGTTCAATCACAGCTTAAAGCAACTGCATTCTCCCCTTCAAATTACCTTTTCCCCTTTTTCAAGACGTTTTCTCTGAGTGACCAGGAACTGACTGAGCACAGATTCCAGTGTACCAGAAAAACAGGTTTTAAAATGGAATGGCTATCTCTGATGTGCTTAGTCTGTCAGGAATACTACAGCCTTCCCAGAAGCAGAACCATTACCCCAATTCTCTCATCTTTTGCGTACGATAGGACAAATTTTGTGTCACCCTTTCAGAGGACAAAGCCTGTTTATACTTGGAGGTAGGCTTTACACAGGATAGAAAGACACAGTTTTGCTAAAACTAAATTGCAGCAATGCAGTTATTACTCCATTTAAAACATAGTAAGTAGAAATGCCAGCATTTCTTACAATGAGAGTAGATTAGAAAATAAAACCAGTCACTTTTTAATTAAATCCATTAATGATACTATTTTATAACACCATTTTGTCAAGACAACTAACATATGTCTTTATTAAACATATTAAATATTTGAAGGAAGAATTAGACAAACAACTATATGAGTTTTGCTATCATGCCCGAATATGATTTAAGGAATATAACTTCAGTTTACATACAAATCCCAAACAAGAAATTAAAAGTTATTCCCTATGACAACTATTACAGCTACACAGAATGCCACACTGATGAACTACTGTAAATGAGTATTTCTACACTGTTTAAAGCAATGTAAGAACTATACAGCGTGGGCAAGAAATTGAGAAAATCCTTTGGCTTGAGTAAAATAATCTTTGTACTTTTGCACAAAATCCACCAAAAATGCTATAAAAGTATCACAAACCAGTGACAGTTGAAATCAAAATGAAACATAAAATACTAGTACTTTTTCTCTTTTGATCATTTCAAAATTTGCTTATCTTTGAAATTATATAATCTGTTAGACTGTTCAATAAAACATACATATCATCTGAAATTTATGCCCTCTTACTTTTCATGTTTAAAGAATAAAGTAGAGACAGAATTTTCATGCAAATAACTAAAACCAAGCCAGGATCTACTTTATCCACACTGATCCTGTAATAAAGTGGTGCAGCCAAATGAGATGATTGTTTTCCCACAGATTTGATGATAGTTATTTTTAGAAGGAATATCAAAATTAAGTACCTTTTCTCTTGCTAGGATATTAGATTAGGTGAGACTATCAGACTATTATTAGTTAAAGATACAAAGCAAGAATAAAGACTTATAAACTTCTGATGTAATTCCTCATCCTCTTTTACTGCCAAAATAAAATAGAAAATAAATATAACCAAGCCTCCCTTCATATGCACATGAACATAAAATGTGCACCTACCTAAACAAAAGTGAATGCAGTCAAATTTTAACGATTTTTTTTTTCAAACTTGTTAAAAAATTACTAAAGGAGGGTTGTATTCAAATCAAAATTGTAACTGTTTAAAAAGTGACAAAGAAATTTTGGTGCACTATCCAATGACTACTTAACAGTAAAAACTCACAAAGTTTCTAAGGAACCAAGTAGCACAATTATGAAGGACTCTAACATTTATTATTGCTAAATACTAATGCACATTCCTGTGACTAAATTAATGTACATTTGCACCTATTTTTTTAGATTTTTTTTGGCAGTGTTATAAAAATTTATCTGATTGATCCAAGTTCCTAGTTGTGAATTCCTTCAAGACCAACTGTCTTGACTTAGAATTAATGATTAAAATTACTTGTAGTCAGCAAGTAAAATAAAATAGATTTCTTAAGTTAGTCTTTTTCATGGAGTAAAAGGAAAGAAGCAAAACTCACCTGTCACTGCCTCGTAGCATCTTGGGGTCAAAATACCGGTAGTCATCTGTCTCCTATTAAAAAGCATGTTTTTATCTCAAAAGACTGGAATTTTGGCTAATGAATTTTTCCTCATATATATCCTATTAAACATTGTCCAAACCAGTATCATTTCCCATTATATCACTCAACATTAATTGTGGTGTCCAGTAGTATTTAAAAAGTTTGTGTATAACTGAACCAGTACAGAATACACAACAGTGAGAAGCTACGAAGGGTGCTATTGAGCTTTTTCTTTCTGGTTCACCTAAAATTGACTATCACATATTTTCCAAAAAATACATTGGATGCATAATAAATCCCAACAGAAAGAGAGTATGCAGAAAGAAAAATTAAGTTGTTACCAGCTTTAGAGGAACACTGATGGTTAGTTATAAACATTAAAATTTTCCAGGTTACAGAGCTCTGCTATTGATTTAACATTAAAAAACAAAACACTTCCGTGGCAATGAGTGCTAAGGAAAAGACAGATCAAAATCTGCTACTGTTATGTAATTTAGCCTTCTCATTTCATGATTTATGACTACTATTAAACCAAAATTAAGCTCTTGAAGAAGAAATGAGTTCCACAAAAATTTGAGAAGTTTGACTGTCTAAACTACAGAAAAAAAATTCTTCACACGGAAGACTGAGACACTTCCAATATTTTTATTGGCAACCAGCAGGATTTTTGCCAATTATTATGGATGAAAAACAAAACTTCTTAGTAACTCCTTCTGACAACTTCTTGGCTTTCTCCTATTGCTATACTACATTTTCATCCAGGTACTGTGAAGTTTAGTTTGTTGATAAACTGCATGCAGAACTATGGTTGATTTTATCTGTGTGCTTACATGCAAAGACCTCTAAATTCTGATGATTCTGAAAAGCAGAAACAATACTTCTTGAGCAGTAGACAAATTATCTGGGGAATTTACTAGAGCTCACATAGCATAACTACTTCTAATATTAGAAAGTATTTAATACACATGTGGTGGTTACACACACACAAAATAAATATATTTGGTATTACAAACTTTATACAATTACATAAAATAACTCTCTTATCCTGCCGTTTGGCTTTTAAAAAGAAAATAATTTAGATCTAATTTCTCACTGAATCTCTGTAAAATGCTTTTATATGCTCCACTGGGAATTTCAACTACAGGAGTCTGCCAGCATTCATGATTTTGCAGCTTCATACCTAAAGATGGTATAGTGACTCTGGGTAATGAGAGAGCTGGGAATGGACAGATATTGGCAGACTAAAAACTGAGAGGTATTTGAGAAACCTCTACCTGGGATAAAGAGATACACTTTCTCTGCTTATTAGAGTGAATTACAGATTAATGACAGAATAAAAATCAGAGTTAATAAACATATTACAAACATTTACTCCTGAATGTATTACTGCTGTGTTTTTTCACTGTAAGCTTGTGCAAGTAGATACACAGAAAGTGGTAAAGCAATAGAAATGTGATAATCTAGGGATTTTCCATCGTTGCTGTTCAAATCAGTTCCTGTTGAAATCAGTGCTGAGGGTGCAGGGAAAAAATAGCCCTAGCAGATTTTATTTTCTTTGAGAAATAGCAAGTCTGCCAATAAAAACAACTGTATAGCACTTTCCTTACATACAACTGAATTTGTGACTTCCCTAAGCAATTCCAGAAGGAAAGAAATACTTCTGAATGTATAAACTTAGTTTTCAAAATTTCAAATTAAAATGGAAAAAGACCCATGGAAATGTCATTGACTTTCAGTCTGTATTTGTTTTTCTGCAGAATCTAACAGGACAAATTTGGATTAAGGAAATCATCTACTTTCAGATTTTTTCTTTGCAATGCATAAAAGGTATATCCTAAGTCTGAAAGGTACCATAAACACCGAAAGGGACACTATTAACCAAAATACAGTTTCATTAATAAATAAATAAAATAAAATAAAATAAAATCTATCTACTTCTTAACTCAATACAAATGTACTCACTGTATTGACAGAGGCTAAACCACTTTGTAAAGGTTCACTTTTCAAAGATTTTCCTCACTCAGTAATCAAACCATTTTCTAGAAGATCCTTTAAAGAATCTCCACAACTCTATAGTAAATGATGGTTAACTTCATAGCTATGGATTAAAATTTGTGTATACTTGACAATAAGGGGGTTTTTTTGTTTGTTCATGAAGATTTAAAGTTTTAATCAACCTCTATTTAATGACACCAAAACAAAGCAACTATGTTTTAGTTTTACGAACAGAATATTCCTTTATTAAAATATAACCTTAAAAGCAGTTGCCTAAAATTGTGCTTTTAACAAAAAATATTATTATTTTAAATGCCCACAAGTAATTGATTACTTTTAAAGTCATCAAGGAATGTTTCTGAATATGTTTTTCAAGAAAAGGTGTAACTATAGTTAAACAATCTAGAAAAATTAAAAAAGTTACAAGATAGTATTATGGCCCCTAAGATTTGTTCTAGCTGTTCCTGCTTCTGAAAAACTTGGAAAGCATGGGTGGCATGGGTGTGGACTTATTTCTCCTTGCCAGGGAGACAAAAGAAACAGCAGAGACAGGCAACACACGAAGTGATTTACAGACAACCCCACAGAGTTTTGCACAGGACATCATTCTAAATGGATTTAAGATTTCAACTGACAATAATATATGTGAACATTTGTGGTACAAGTTATGTCTACATTTCATGTATTTCCTTTATTGTTGCAGTTAATATCTAGAAAATAAATTATATACATTCATTGTAAAAACTGTTTGACTTCTCAACAATCAGCTTAAATTTTGCATTACACCTTTTATCTGTATATACATTTCATACACTGATTACTGTGGTTAGTATGATTTCTTGAACTATAAAGGACACTTTTTTCTGTGTTGTAAAAAAAATAAAATCTTGAGTATTTTTTTCCTCTCCCTTTGTGTTTTGCCTGCAGTGCAGTAGTTTTCTGTTCTGGGGAATAGAAAAGGATCCCACACATAAGAAGATGAACAGAAGCCACAATGGTGTATTTCCACGCATTGACCTTTTCCAGATACAATTTCACTTCTGTTGATAGTACAGCAAGTCTAAACACATTCCACAATGACTCTCTGGTTTGCTTCCTTTAGCTGAAACTTACTCCCAAACTTGCTGTCAGTTTTCCTGCAGGTTAGGAGAATCAGTCTTTAGGGATTGCCTGGTCTCGTATGACTTGAAAAGTGTGACTCCCTGTTCTGTGCCATGAGTATCAATCAGTCTCTGCCACGGCAGTGGAACAGGAAGCTGCTGACTGACAGACTGGCCCAATCGCTGCTTTTTAAAGTGAGAAGATCAATGTTTTCTCCAAATTATCAAAGTGCTGGTAGCTGTTTTCTACTAAGTAAAATGTGAAAAAGTCAAGTCAGAAAAAAACCTCATATGACTTGTACACTTTTCTAAATCAACTCCAAAACATGTAGGCTGAAGAAGCTGATGTTTATTTAAAAAAAAAATTGGCTTAATTTTTTTTCACCTTCTTGTAAGTTATCTGTAGTTTTAATTTCAGCTTTCTATGGTAAGTGTTCTGGGTGACCTCTGCTGGTTGACTAAATAAAGTTAGCCCTGTACATTTTTTCCAAGTCTTTCAAACAGGAACAATCACCCACTAACACTGGAAACAGTGTCAATTTCTTTGTTTGTTAAAGCAAATTACCTTCTAAGAATCATGACATATATCATCTATGAAGTACAGTTTAAGAAAATAAAGGATTACTTACATGTTGGTAATTTTCATATTTTACCATTATTTTTCTCTCTGTACATTCAGGTAATACATGAAGGTGAACTAAGAAGAATGTTTTAAAACTACTAACCAGTGTGAGATGGTACAAATTATATCTCTCTGATGGATGCTGATGGCATTAAAATAGGAAGATTGATATGATGTGGCAAACATATTAAAGCTTTCTAAATGAAAGGTAATTTTTAAGAGGTGATTTTTCAGGACAAGTATATGCACAGGTTGATCATATATCCATAGCAAGAAGAATGACTTCATGCATAAACACTCAGGCATACTTTGAGTTGTAAGTTCTAGCAAATGCCTTGAGTGTGTAGCTAAGATGCAAGCATTCCAAAAATTTGTAACAAATAAATTTAAATAGTCTGAGTAACTTTTCACAGAAACAAGGCAAGAAGAGGAATTTTCTGACAAAAACCACCTCTGCTTGCAAACAGAATGACTGAATCAGCAGTAAAATATTTTCCTCTACACAGCAAAATTTAAAGATGCAGGAAATGTAATTTTCCCCTCATACAAACACTCTGTAAATATTTCACTTCTGAAATTGTGCTCTTTGAAAAAAACCAGACACTTTGATGCAAAGAAAATTTTAGTCCGCAGCTTAATGTAGAAATTTAGCTTAGTATAGCACAAGTGCAATAAAAGCTCAGAATAGGAAAAAACTAAAAAAATATTAGTTCCAATGAGACACAATAAATTGTCATTGTTTAGACTATTCTAATGAAAGAGGTCTTATTAAATAGTTATGAAAATGGTGCAATTCTTGAAATACAGTGTGATTGGATTGAACTGCACTACCAGGAAAAAAATTAGCCATAGCACATTACATATCACAGCCTCAAGATTTCATTTGCTCCACCTCTCTCTGTGTGAAGGCAATTGTACTCACAGGGTTTGACTTCATCTCCATAAGGTTGTCCAAAATGCGTGTGACTGGCAGATTCTGTAAAACATAACGTGAAATTGATGGAATGCTGAAATGCTTACTAAGAACTATTCCAAGGCACATTATTACTTATGGAAGAGTCTGCAGAGAATTTAAAATACTATTTTAAACATTTTTCCTCTTACGCTTTGTAAAGGTTAAGCTTAATTTAGTCTCACCTAAATCACTTTTCTGTAAAAAAATGCCAACATCTGAGGTGCAGGGGATAAAGATAAGACAAAGTGTAAAAAATGTGTGAAGATAGGACTAGAGCTGTATTTAGGTATTACCAACACATGCAGATGTGATCAAATATGAATTCTTATTAAAAAATACCTTGCAGTTAAGGAAAGATTTTTAAAGCTGATGCTGATAATTAAGTGTGTGATTCTATAAAAAACTAATGTTGTCAAAGAAATGGTATATAAAGCAACCCTGGCAACAAATGTTTGGATGACTTGCAAAGGAATAAACTGTGGTGAAATTCAAGATTACTGTTCCTTATTTAACATGGGAAATTGTCAGCTGGGACAAAAGATCTGAATACTAAAGAGTTAAACTACTTCAGTTATAATAAACTGAGGGTGAATTTACATAGCAACAGGACTGGAAATGAGTCTTGTTAACAGAATATATCAAAAGAGGACATGGATGATCTACATATTACACTGGAAAACTGATGTGAATCCTTGAATTACTGAAAGAAAAATAAAAAGTTAGCTTTAATAGCAATACCACAGACATACATTAGGCTTACAAATATGAGGAAGAAAGGCTCCTCATCTGGTTACCCTAAAATACCCTAAAATAGAAATTAAAAGCCAGAAAAGGCGTATCCTGAAAACATTGGCAAACTGGCTTTTTGCTCAATCAGAAAACAACACAGTGCAAGCCATTTTGTACAGAATAATATTAACTCTTTAAAACCACACATGGAAAGAAATGACAGAATGTTTAATACAAGAAGCAGAGGAAGCCTCCTGGAGAATAGAATTATTTTCTATTATTACAAGTAACAGTTTATCTGAAGAGTTCTCTATAAAATATAGCACACAGGCAAGCTGCATATTTAAATTTTCCTCAATCGTGTATCATTATACACCACCGAGTTGTAACTCTGCAATGCAGGTTATCATCCTAATCATAGTGAAATTCCTGCAGAATTAACTTCATTAATTACTCTACAAAACTGAGACCCCAATTTTAAGCTTTTATGTGATAGCTGACACCTTTCATGTATGAATTATGTGTATAACAGGCTGAATAAACAAACAGTGACAGTGATAAGATTAAGTAGGTCAAAAAGATAAACCTTTAATTAAGATTTAATTTTATTTAGTTCTGATATGTTGCATTTCTAATTTAAAATCTGACTCTTCAACTAAATTACAATATGATGAATTATCTTTTTTTTTCCCAGAAATCTTGATGTGACAATACTACAGAACTAAAATTTTAAACTGTAAATAAATATTTATTTATTGCCATCTGATGAAAGTACATATTGGGAAAATAATGTATCATCTACAGACAAACAGGTTTTTGGGAACCACAATTCAACATTCCAGCTACAAGTTATACAACCAGTTTCTTTGTTGTTGTTTGTTTTCTTTGGGGGGGTGGTGTACATTTACATGCAAATTATGCTCAGAAATATTTTATAAAGTTAAGTGAATATTTGAAGGTGGTCATGTCATTACAAACATATTTGTATTTTCATATATTACAAGATTATCGTTGTTGTACATTACACTTATATGGGAAAACAAGAAATGTTTGTATTGTAACTAAACCAAGAACTAACACTTCCAGCCTTTTAATCATTCTGGAATAGATTAACTTAATGCGTATCGCTCTAAGTAAAGATACAGATAGCTATATTTTTTGTTTATGAAGGTCTAGTCCACTTTGATATTCCACAGCTGTTCTTTTTATACTGCTGAAATCAGTCTTAATTGCTACAAATAGATCTTCAAGGAAAATTTAAATATTCACTACTTATCTGATATCTGGAAGTTACAAAGTGATACATCTATCCATAAGCAGAGATTTATGTTTACTTTTTCACTGCATAATGAATTTTATTAATATGACAAAGGTACTGAAATTTGTTTTTCCAGATGTTCACAATACTCATTATAGACATTTTAATTGTTTTTTTAACTTACTTGTTGCTTCAGTACTAAGTTCTTCACTCCTTCCATTACAAACTGTGATCCTGTATTCATAACACGTGAAAACAGACTGAAAAAAACAAAATGAAGATGATGTGTAAGATCTTTTTGTTTTTAATTTGTATTTTTAAGCTTTATGCTGACATCCAATTCCCAAGGAAGTCAATAGGACCTAAGTACCAAGTAATTCAGCTTGTCATAAAATATATTCTTCATATCACACGGCAAGCAATTGCATGGGAATACACTTGTAATCTACCAGATGGATCCTCACCTATCAATGGGAATCTTGGATTTTAGTCTTTAATCCACTGAACATTTTATTTTACAACTTCAGTAATGTAAGGATTTGAGTGCTTCTTTCAAGTGGGTATGTTAATCACCAGGGTAAACAGAGATGCTGAGCAGCTCCAATAAACCAAAGGGCAATTTTTCCAAGTGAAACAGCACCAGAATTCTCTCTAACCATACTGTGCCACAGATTCCTTGTGACAGTGACAGGACACTCCTGAAAGTAAAGTTGGTAATAAGGGCTGAAATCCTCTGAAGAATGGAAAGACCCAAGTCCCATATCCTGTATGGGATACATGTAACCATAGCATATTAACCTTAGTAATTTTATTCTCGTGTCTTGAAATAAATAACTACACCTTTCAACAAGCAGATAAACACCCAGTCCAGGACATTCAAATGAAACAGCAGTCTGTTCTTGCACCCCTGACAGTCACCAAACCCAGGAGAGAAATGATTTGAATGTACTTTTTATCTTCTGCCATTGACTACTGAAGGCAGAAAGTGATGGTTGTCATAGATCCAGTTCCTAGTGCTGAATTCTTCTCCTGTGAGAGTGTATTTAATGTGCAGGTGCAGAGAGCACTGTTTTAAGGTAGTTTGTGAAATCAGTCACAGATCCTTTTATTTTCCTCCCTGTGTGTACTATACATTGTTAAGGGGAGATGAGTGCTTGTAATTGTCTGTAACTTAAAAATTTTACAAATAGGGAGATATTTTGTTCTGGGCCCTGTATAACACTAACCACACTTTCAGCACTACTAAAATAAGATAAAAGAACCCAAAGGATTACAAAAAATTAATCAAAAGCATACCCCAAAGGTTTAGGTGTAGCGTTTCCATAGCTGGCAGGAGCTGAAGCCATCTTAGTGAAAGCCCTGTGAAAGCAGGGATAGAAATAAAATATTTAGCTCAGGCACATACTTCTGTAGAATGTTCCACTCTAGTCATTTGCAAGTGAAAAAACTTCTGCATTTCCAACTCTTTCAGGAAGTAACTATTTATTATATGCATCCCTCTTGCCTACAAATACAATAGGAATTAGATTTTACAGTAAAAAGACAAAAGATTTCATTCAGACACCATGTAAAACTACATTAACTGATATGCAGCATGACTCCTTGGCATGAAAAAAAACCTCAGGAGTCTAAAAAAATTTTGGAGTCTGAACTAGCACAACTTTTCATTTAATTCAGTAAGTTGTTTCTGTCCTGGATCATTAAGGCCACTACACATGTCATGCTCTATAGTGTTCTGGCACTACTGGAGCTTAGTTTTAAAATAATTCGCATGTGTTGCCATAACAATGACAGTAAAAACTTATACCAAATGAATGTTTAAGGATCATCTACAATTTAAGAGAAGTAACACATAATTCCTGCATATAATCCTGGGTTCTATATTACCCAGTCAGCCTCATATAGGAGAAAAAAGAAATTACTTACTTCCATTGCTTTATGTAGCTCAAAGGAGCGAGATTACAACCTGCATCCATCAATGCTTTTTTGTATTGCTCCAAATCAATCTGAAATCATAAAGTGGAGAATCATAAAAGGTTGAAGCTTCTCTTAGCTCCATGTACAAAGACAAGATATCCTTATCTAAATATTAAATAAGCAGTGCATAGTTATAGCATTGACTCAAGTTAAAAAGCAATTATGAGTCTTAATCCCATTTCCTACCAAGTACGGAAATGCAACTTGAAATAAAATTTGTCATGAGCAGATTCCATTAAACTGAACAGTGTTTGTGGAATTAAATCCTGTGCCCTTTCAGATATGTCTTTATACTAGCATCAACAGAATGCTGGTTTCCGTAGAATGTCAGAACAGTAAATAATAAACAAAGAGGAGCTAATATACATTAATACAAATACTTCTAACCAGACATTTTTTTCCATCAGATAATGTTTCTACAGTGTAAGAATTTTCCTTTAAATTAATTGTTTTAAGTTCAAAATAAATATGAAGAAATTGTTTCCTTAATTATTCAGATATTGGCAGATGCATTTCTCCTTCATTCACCTGCTAGTCAACTGACTCAATCATTCTTGAATAGATAAGACAGAGTCATATTTTCATTTTGCTTTATCTACTTCTTTGAGCAGTGAAACAGAATAACAGCATGCTAAGATGTGTCTTGCAGTAACTCTGATTCAAATATGTCACAATATAATATTCCTTCTTATCCTTTGAAATGGTGGCTAAAGCTTTGTGAGCAGATTTCCTGGCAGTAAGACAAAATTTATATAAAATTTTAGAATTTCCTGGGCATTTCTTACTCCCCTTTGCAAAAAACCAGACATATCTACTTAGTACTGAAATGACACAGAAAAATCCTTTGTGGTAGAATCTAGAGTTGGAAGCTGTAAAGAACATGGGTACCTCTGAAGGTGCCTGAGCTGAGCTTATGTAATAGATGAGAAATAATCGCATTTTGTCTTCAGGAGTTCCTGCTGCAGTAAGAAAAAAAAAAAAAGAATTAAAAACTACAATTGTAACTATGCTGCTACATTAACTGTTCTTCAGCAGCCATACATATGTACATGCAGATCTTTAGTTACGACAATAAATGTTATCAGTAAGTATGGCCTTCTTCAGTGTGTGAAATGGTAGAAAGACATACAGAAGTTTTGTTAAGCTGGTGTCCTGGGTTGTGGAGCCAGGTTTTGTGTATTCTATTTCCATCTGTTTGAAGACCTGACGCCTCATCTTAATAGATCATTAGCACCTTTCCAGCCTGTACCTTCCCCTCCAGAGCGGTGCACCTGCATTTCTATCACCCTATTGTGAGATACATCTCATCTCCTGGCAGTAGGGGGGTGGGGGTGGGGCAAGGAGGTTTTTGCTGTCTGCATAAATGGAGACTCACAGACACGAGAGCTGCTAGTTTTTCACCCGATTTCTCCTGGGAGGAAGACCGGACTTCATCTCACCAGACTCCACCCCACCATTCCTAGACCCCCTCCTCATCATCACCAGACCCCCTCCTCACCACCCCTGGATCTGCTTTTCCACAGAATCATCTCTGCTCCTACAGACTCATGTCTGCCACGTCAGAAGGACTCACTGTTGGACTGCTTTTCATCACCCTGAATCACAGGGTCAGGCTGCAGCTCTGACTCTGTCAGGGTTTTCCAAAATTGTTGTTTATTTGTTTATTTGCTTGTTTGGTTGGGTGGTTTTGTTTCCTATTACATTTGTATTTGTTAATATTCCCAGTAAAGAACTGTTATTCCTATCTCCAGCATCTTTGCCTGAGAGCCCTTGATTGCAAAATTATAATTTGGCGGGGTGTGAGGGGTTTGCATTCTCCATTCTAGGGGAACCCCAGTTTCCCCGGCAGAAACCTGGCTTTCCAAACCAAGACAGTTGGGTTAGATGTGTTCATTCTTTCTGAAAGTTTTACACTTTCCCACTTTGTCTGTAGTAAATATTATTTTTCATATAACATACTAAATAAATTATGAAGAGAAATTATGACTTATTTTATGTGGACATTGCAAATTTTATCTGGAAGGAGGTCCATGAAAAAGCAGACTGAAGAAAAATCACAGAAGTAAAAGCAAGAGCATATTATTTTTTAGCTCTACAACTTGCTTACACAACTCTATGGCTCACTGTACTGAAATACTTGAGGACTGCAAAAGCACTTACATGAAGCTCTGGTCAGGAAAAAAAAACCCTGAACTTCCAACTTGCCTTCAGAAAGGATTTCACCTCCTAAATCCTCTTTTGTTGGAGAAAAAACACTTCCCATTCTTGGGAAGCATTGTCCATATGCAATCAAAATTCATCTCTCCAGATCAAAAGGTTGATGTAGCCACTACTTAGACTACAAACTACTATGTCAGATTTTGAACACCATCTTTTTTATTTTTCTAGAGGAGAATCACTTGTTAGTAAAGACAAGGTTCAAATGAAGTCTTTAGAAGAACAACTTCTCAAAATAAATATTTCAAATTAAACTTCATTATAAAAGCCTGATACTTTTAGTACAGTATTTTATAAGGCTGCACTTTCTTGTACTTGTGGGTAAGAAAAATATAATTTTTTTTCTGTTTTTCTTCTTCTGTTTTGTTTGTTTTGGGTTGTTTTCCCCTACTATGGAATGCGGATCATGTCAGCAGGAGACCATCTGATCTAATCTGCAACTTTTATTTATAAGTGAGCATATATTTAGTCTGGCAGAAGTTAAGAGTAAGCGCTGTCATAATCAGCATTTATGACTTGGTACATACAATCTTCTCTGCAAAGCAGTTTTTACTAACCTTTACCAAATACCAGTAAGTAAGAAGATCAAGAACTGAAGAAACTTTGTATTATCTAAAGCAAAAGCCACCTTTCAAGGTAGAGATCCACTTGGGCAAAAAAAGCTGCGATAAACAGCTGTAAGACTCAGGTCAATTGCCTGTCAAATACTCGCTACTCTTTTCTAGACTACGATCTCTGACAGCACAGAGAGGCAAACTGCTCAACATTCTGAGGAAAACGTAACTTGGCAAACCTAGAACAGACCAATTCTATATTCAACTGAAAAACCAGCAGGCAGCCCTTAGCTCCCCTTTTATGACTACTCCAGGGTACAGTAATACCCACTAAACTGGAAGGCAGCTAATAGTCCTGAGTGCTAGATTAGAACAACACAGTAACAAATGGGAGGCTGAAGCCTGAAGCTGTTAAGTGGTCACATGTAAAGGCTTTCACCAAGAGCTCTGCAGACCCCATTGTCCACAAGACAATGCCAGTAAATAGTGGAAGCACAGGAAGACTTGATATATTATTCCTTAAAAATGTTTTCTGCTGGTATTTCTCAGTGAATCACGCAATATGAGGCTGGACAGTTTTACAAGACAGCATGCCTGGAAATAATCACTGTGATTTAACTTAAATCTCTTTCTTACATAAACTTAAACCTAGGCAATGCATAGAAAATGCTAACATAATACTGTGAAAACCAGAATACTTAGCTTATGAAGAAAAACTCTAGCTTGTAAATCTAATTTTTCTCTTGTGTACAACCCAGGAACCTTGCTAATGGGAATGTTGGTATGATACATCAGGCTTGAAATATGGATTCAGGTAAAAAGTAAATTGATCCAGCAGG
Organism: Phylloscopus trochilus trochilus; assembly: GCA_016584745.2. Classification (NCBI taxonomy): domain Eukaryota; kingdom Metazoa; phylum Chordata; class Aves; order Passeriformes; family Phylloscopidae; genus Phylloscopus; species Phylloscopus trochilus. Next base: position 39,115,286 of record WQNJ02000001.1, on the reverse strand, counting down.
ACATATAAGCAAGCATAAAAATTTGTTTTCATATCTAAGCTAATGCAAACATAAAAGCTTAAACCAAAACAGTACATGAAATATTAATTCTGAACATGGAAGAACTAGTTTGTATTGATGCTTAATAAAAGTACAGATTATACATATTCTTATTAGCTTCATATAAAAAGTGAATATATGTATTACAGATTGATGCCTGACATTAGATTTTCTGAAAGCTTATTAGTTTCTAGACTTGACCCATTATGAGATTCTTAAAATTATAGCTTAGATTTCTACCAACTGTGCAGTAATTCTCCTACTGTCTTTTGATTATATAGCATGGACACTATTAAAAGATTTTGTAAAATGTCAGCAGGATGTATTTATACTCCTATAAATATGAATCATTATACCAACTCCAAGCAGGCATTAAGCCTAGTATGTAGCTGTAAGACTACACACATAATCATGCAGTAACAAAACATTTTCTTAAAGAGCACACTGGAAAAAGAGCAGGAACCCTGGGCCTCTAAATGCTTGAGGCTTGACAACATAATTGCCAGTATGCAGACAAGTCAGAGATCGCCATTTAAGTTTTACAATTTTGCTCTGCACGTTGTTCTCTTCCAGCAACTGCTAGGAACGGAAATCTGTCAGAGGGTTATGACAAATATCAAGCTGTGACAGACTGAAAGAAGAATTGGTGCTGGAATAGTACAAAAAGCTGAGAAGTCATTTGGGTCTAAGCCTTTCTGAGAAAGGGCCCCGTTGACTCCTGCTAGTAGAGAACACGAGCACCCCTGGTGTGCAGTGCTCTGATAGGTGGGACCCATATCCGACACAGAAGCTGGGATGCATTGCTCATGCTCTTACATGATGAAAACAGACATGCCATAGCTGAATCAACACATGCAAAGCTTCAGGTGAGTCCCAGTGAACTGGCCAATTTACATCTTGCATCCCTTCTCTCCACTCGTCCCACTCATCTCTTTCCTCACTCAAGCAGGAGCTACCTATACTACAGCCCCTTGATCTAATCAAATTCTATGAAGTTTTCATTGGTTTTTTGAGGTATGTATTTGTTGTACAATATGCAGCGGGATTCTAAAGAATTATTGTTCTGACCACAGAATGCCACACTACACTATTACATACTGGAAAAACACAAAAAAAAAAATTGACCTTCAAAAAATAAGGGGTTAGGAAACGATATTAGTGGAGCTGCAGAAGTTACTAATATTTTGGATATTACTCAACTAAGTACTAAACTCTGTAGACTGCTACTGAAAATCAGTCAAAAGCTGTTTTTTTAACCAATCTTGCACAGGTTGCTCTTGACCAAACCTGAAATCCAAGCAGGTATAGATTTATTGTGTAGCTTAACAAATCCTATACCAAGTTCAGATTTAAAGTACTCACCATCTGGGTCAGAAATCATGTCCAGAAGAGATTTATCCAGAGTGGATTTGCTCATTATTTTTTCCTCATATTCAAAATACACATCCAGCTTTCGACTCTGTTTAAGAGTAAGTGCTAGGGTTAACATCTTAAAACTGTGAAAGAATATTTATTTCCTCTTTTAAAAGGTATGCAGTTTTAGTTATAAAGACAGTTTTAAAAATTTTATTTTTAAATAAATTATCATTAAAAGTAACTAATACTTGTATTATAATATGCTTTTATTAATTCTCAGAAAGTTGATGTGTATTTAATTATCATATTAAAAGTGAAAAAGCAAGTTAAGCAAGGGGTATCTGATGTGAATACTGAACCGGAAGAGAAGCTTTGCTCTCAACTATGGTTTTGCCACAGCTGAAAACTACATGTCATCATACACACTGCTGTGTTGTAAAAGGAAAAAATAACGGTTAAGTGAACATTATGTCCAATTTATTCTGAACCTCCAAGCTCTTAGACCACAAGACAATTATTCAACGTAGATAAATGTGGGAAATTCCTTTACACATTAAGGCGTCATCCCAAAAAAATGTTGGCAACTGCCAGCTTGGGCTGGTACTGAAATACTACCTCATATCAAAGGGTTGCAATAATTCACTCACACCAAAGATGGAAAAGTTTATAATTAGATTATCTTGTTAACACTGGAAAAGAAGTCTCTCATTATACAATGACACATCTAGATGTTGTGAAAATCCTTTTTAGGGAGAATGGCACAGGGACTATAAAAATTATTGAGGCAAAAGCTTTATGGAAGACATCACATAGCCATGCAAATAATAACTGCATTGCAGCACATCTGCACAAAGAGACAAGCTTTGCACTTATTGATCATGATCTTACAAGCTAAAAATAGAAAAATGCAGTGCAGAACTTATTTTAAACTGTTCCATTACAATGCAGATCATTATGTGTGTTTGAACACTAAAATGTAGCATCACAACAAACGCTACAGCTACTCAGCTTACAGAACCTTAGTGTCTGGTAACTAACTAAATCCTGATGTTCAAAGGCATTCAGCTATGTATTGGCTCCAACAGGAGACTGGCAGAATGGATCTCCACCTCGCTGCTTTGGAAGTGTGTCAGCTCCACATCATCCCCACTGTGAGACTGAAATGATATTGCCAGAGTGAGCTTTTCTTGGGTTAAATGATTTGAAAAATTTTGCCTGATAATGCCAAAGTATTTAAAACTGCTGTGGCACCTTTTATCCAGTGCAGTAGTTCTTGCAATGACAATACATGAAAACTTTTAAAGTCTGGTTTTCACAAATATCTGAATTCTACTAAAATTATTCCTGAGATCACAAATAAAAAAAAAATTAATTTAAAAGAAGTTATTTTACCACCTTTCAAAAAAAAAAGGTACTTCACTAGCGTAAGGCTATCAGGATATTTCACCTTCTGAGTACTGTAAGTTCCTCAAAAAAAGAGCTAGAGAGGAGAAAACAAAGTAAGAAAGTTATGAATGACAACGATATTTTCATATTGAAAGTATATGGTGATTGCCTTATGATGCAGGTAGCTATACAACACTTCCAGTTCTTAATCACCGCTTACTCAACTCCTTGAGAAGAGCAATTACTTGCAAAGCAACAACTTAATTTAAAGCTTTTGTGGATGCTTGCAATTACAGCTTATAAAGTAAATTACCATGAAGAGCACTCGGAAATGACCACCTGCTACTTATAGGAGCAGAAGAATGTCTTCTGTTGATTGTTATAGTGACTATGACTACATAGAAGGTGCATGAAATGAGAAAAAAAAAGAAGAACCAGAGCTTCTTTCAAGCTGTATTTACCTTGAGCTTATGTTAAAAGAGTTGTATAAAGGCTGAATATAACTGAACCACCAGACTTTTTCCAAGGCCTTACATCAGATGCAATTTGGTATCTGGTAAGTCATGAGAGACCTCATTTCTATGGCATCTAGGAGATTTTCTGTTATAGTTTCCTTAATCTCTCTAGAGACATAAAGCAATTGCAAAGAAACCAAGTCTTTCCATTACATTCACCTGCTTTTTGTGTTTTATCTACATTTGCATCTTGTTATGTGAGGCTAAATTCAATGTTTTTAAGTTTAGAATATTCTTCCCAGACAAAAGGCATCCAATAAAAAAGGGATTGTCTTGAAATGGGGAAACTCAATCTTAAAAAGTCAAATATATTACTGTTGAATTTGGCAAAGTCTCTATTATCTTAGCTGGTGATCTGTTTATAAGAAATTCATTGAGATGGCATGTAAAAATGTACAACATAAAAAGATCCACTGATTCTCTGCATTTGTTTACAGATCAACCTCTAAATAAAATTTCATAATTCAAACATCAATTACTTTCAATTTTAAGAACAGCTTGACAATTGTTAACTTACTTGGAGCACAAGCTAGGTAAAATTCTTCTCAGCCATGTGCAACTTTATGGCTGTTTGACTATGGCTGCTGAACAAAACAGATTACCAGCAACAAAGAAAACTCACTGCCTGCATGTATGTGCTATACTTGGAGCCTAAACTAAACATTAACGATACATGTACACTCGCTCTCTTCAAAACTTTTGCACAAATACTTTTGAAGTATGAACTTAACACCCTTTGGGGAAAAAAACCCAAACTGAAAATCCCAAAACTTCAGGTCCACATCTTTTTCTATCCCCTGTCCATGGTTTTTTTTTTTTTAATCCACAACAGGGACGTCAGAGGTAAGCAGCAATGTAAAAGTTTTGAGACTCTTTCTGATGTGACAAACTAAAGAGACAGATCAACACAGTAAGTCTATTCAGCTGCTTCTTCACTAGATAACTAATGAAAGTTACTAGCAAAGATGCTAATTAGGGCAATATTTTTCTTACACTGGTTTGCTAGGAATTAGGTGGACATCTAATCAAATTTCATATGGGTTACTGAATAGCCTTAAACACTACTAGTTACCTTTTGACAGATATCCCAGATATGCCACATCAATGAGACAGTTACTTCTCGAAGAGCCAACTTGTCTAAGAGGTGCTGATAAGAAGCAGATGTCCCATTTAATTTAAGTAAGTGCAATTTTGCTCACTCAATGGCAAACTCACAGACATGCCAAGAGGAAAAGCTGGGGAATAGGAGCTAAACAATCCTGTAGATTCAATAAAAAACAGCAAAGAATAGGTTCTTATGGGTGCCAAACTGGCAAGCAACGTGAAAAAAAATCAATAATAATAATAATAAAAAATAAAATAAAGATGCATTTACATTTACATTATTATTTTTCTGTCTCCTGCTCTTGACTTCCTATGACTTCTTGGTCGAGATCAATCTCATTCAAGAGACCTTTCTGGCTTCCCTTTCAGGAACAGGATTCTATATTGCAGTTGAAGTGCCACACTTCAGCTTGCTTTTTTTTAAAAAAAATGTATTTGTGAAGCTTCAACTTCTCATCTTTAGAAATAGGCTTGTTTGTAAGCCAAAACTTATTTTGGGGAAAATTACTGAAGTGCATAGGAAAGTCTACTTGAGCACTGTACTCCAAGATAAACACAAAATTCCTTCTTTTTAAAGCAAGTAAGTGGAAGCAGGACCCATCAAAATCTCTTAGAGGTCATTTTGTGAAGACTTGCTGGAAGCTCTTCTATCCTCTTTACACTACAAAAGTTCTTAATTTTACAGAGAGAGGATATGCAGAAGAGAGAAGACATTCTCTAAGAAACTATCTGAGGTCTTTTTCAAAGATGCTGACAGAAAACAACCTGAAATAACTGCCTCCAGAATGAGGGAGGCTGGTCAGGCAATTACAGCGTGCTGCTATCAAGAGGAAGAGAAACTCTGGAAGAAGGCTGGAAGCGGCAGTTGCAGCCAACTTGTTTTCACTGAACTGCACAGAATGATGATAGGAAGGTCACTGTAACCGAACCCAGAAAAAGCTGTTTTTACTAGAAGGTTACTGAATTATCAGTTCTGAACTACAGAAAAACAGCCTGGCCCACTGTGACATACATATTTCACAAACACATACCATTTTACACGGTCTAGGACAAAAATGTAACCTTATTTAACAGAGTACTTAAAATAGTGGAATTCCTTTAAAAATATGAATTTGAAAATTTGAAAGGATTATTGCCAATCCCAATTAAAGGGGATCCCAATTAAGAGATCATTCAAAGTATCAGACCTTGAGATCAAGCAAAAGTAGAGATACATAATAAAATCATATGGGAATTAAAAAAAACCAAAACCCTAAACCAAACAAATACAAGTAATTTAAGGCAGACAACAATTCGTATAAAAATCTGCCACTTGAATTCACATCTGTGGAATTCTAGCAAGATGTTATCTAATCTACCTCCAACCGTTATTTTAGAAAAGTATATGTGTGCATCTTTTTATACTCATGATTTAATGTACATCATTAATTCTATTCATATTAGAATGACATGCAAACATAAGCATTACTTGAAACTTTAAAGCAGCTAGACAGGCAACTCTAGCTCTAAATCTGTTAACTGTTGGGTCCAGACCTTCAGTCACCAGCTTCAGCAGGGGAAAAACCAATAAATGCAAAACAAGGATGCATTTGTTCTAAGCACTGACAATAAATACTTGATAGCTCGCTTCAGGAAAAAGTGATGCATACTTTCCATTATTTCACTAAAAACTTAAGCCAAAAAACTGCCAGGACCCATAAGTATGTGATTAATTTCTGGTTTCCTCTTGCTGTGTCTTAGAAAATGATCCAAGAGAATGTGGAAAGCAGCTGTAAACTGAATGTTAAAATATGACCACAAGAAAAATTAAATTCACTTAGTATATCTAACGCAGAGCATTCTTTGCACAGATCCTTATATATGTAATGAAGAACAATGCTCAAATAATTAATATGGTAAAAGCCCATATTGGATAATGCAAATAGTCTATTTTAAAAGATGAATGCACTTCCTGATTATTTTAGAAGAGAAAATAGAGTAACCTGAAGACCAGCATGGTGCCTCACTAGCTCCTCATGACCTCAGCACTTACTTGCAAAACAAATTCTGTCTTACCCTAATCTGGTTTCATTATTTAACTGTATATAAAACCTATTAGCCACAGAGCCAAGGTCTCATCAGAATTTCTTTTAAAAGTACTGGATGAGACACTGAACATTTTGAGAGTATTTTTTAGGAATCCATCAGTAGCATAATGTCCTATTACAGTATTTAGTAGCATACTAAAATTCCACAGCTCAAGATTGAAAGATACTTTTTCTAACATTGGAGGGTGAAAAGAGAGGAGAAAATGGTCAGGAGAAAGCAGTTGGAATAAACTATACATTGATTCAGTTAAAAGGCTTTACCATAGGCAAGTTTCAACAGAAAAACCGTGTCCATCTGCATTAGCTTAAGACAGTTTCCTAAATATCTGAACTGATACTTTGTAAATCAAAACAAAAGATGATGGAGATGTAGTATCAATTGAAGAAACTGCATGGCCATTTTTCTTTGACATTTATAGAATAAGAAGGTAAAGAGCCTGAGCACTTTGCAGTACCAGAATTAAGAATCATGGAGGAATGGACCACCACACCTAGGGCACTCCCTAACAGCAGGCTCCCTATCAGAGCAGCAAGCCAAGGGCTGGTTGAGTGCCCAGATAAGGCAATTCCTTCCACCTCTAGGTAATCAAGTGTGTTGGTATCATCTAACACATCTGACTCCAGCTCACTGCCAATAGATACTGGAAAGCCAAACTGATGTTACTGCCATTCTACATCTTGCTCTGAAACTTGTTTTCCAACCAAAAAATCATCTATAGAATGCTACTGGTCTAGACCTGCCATTATCATGCCAGTATCGTTCTTAGAAAAGTGAATTTACAGACAAGGCATCAAAATATCAATATTGTTGACTTCAATTTTTTTTCAGTGGTATTAAAGTACTTCTTTTAAATTGTCAGATGTGAAAGCTGACATACCTAATAGTGCAAAAGCCCATATACTAGCCCCTACAGTAATGAGCTAAGCACAGAGACTTACCTCTTCTCCAACTTTATAAATATGTAAAATTAATTTATTCATTTAATTGCAGAATCAATTCTTTGTTCATACAGAGTACTTCAAAAAATCAAAACCAAATCAATTTTCCAAGTTATCCTAGCAGTAACCAGGGCCTTCACTTGACACCAATCCCTCTGCAAAGTCTCTGACAAAAGCAGCAGACTTAAAACAGAAAAGACAAACCCTCTTGTGAAGTTCTTAAATTATGCACAAGAGATCTAACACAGCCCCTGCTGGAAAGACCACTTCAGTAACTTGCATCATTATTGCCACATCTATGGGTATAAGTTTTGTTGGTGAGCAGTCAACAGTGCCCTTCTGACAAACACATACAGAACAGAAGATTGCTTAGACTGAAGTCATGAATTGTCATGATACATCTCTAAAATAAACAAAACACTTCCATCATAGATTTATTTTTTGAAAGACTTCAACACACAGTAACAGTTGTGGCCACCATTAAAAAAAGTGAGAACATACTAGTAAATTTTGATAAGAAAAAAACTGGTGTTCTTTGCTTTCCATGCAGAAGCATTCAAAATTCATTCTCTCTGACCCTCCAACACTAGGTAATGCTACACAGTGGATTCTGAAAAAACAGCACCATTGAGAAGGCTTATTTTCTTATCTTCACTACCTCAAATATATTCCTTCAGTTAAAGAATACTACTGACAGAAAACTCAAGTTAGCAATTGTACCTTTATGTGCTCCAAAACGGCTGTTGCAACATTTGTATGAAGATCAATGAGCCTCTTCTTTTCCAGAAGTTCTGGAAGAGAGCTGAAGAGATTAAATACAAACTAACCTGCTGATTTGCACTGTTAGTTGAATTGTGTACTGTATTCAGTAGGTACTAAAACATTTACAGAATTATAGAACAGTCTGGGTTGAAAAGGACCTTTAAAGGCTATTAAAATCTAAAATTACAGAATAGGGTTGGAACAAAAAATTGACAACGCACAGATGTAACGATTCTCATAATCATACCCGAAAAAGGGGATTTCACTACTTTTTTTTGATGAAAGAATGCAGAGGTTGGGGATTTTGGTGGAACAGTGCAAGCATGTCTATGATGCACTTTGATTACTTGTCTTTGCTGAGGAAACACTCCAAAGTCAAACATACTGTGGAAATTACATATGCAAGCACTGCTTTAGGATACTGCATTTATGTATCAGGATTATAAAGCATTAAAACTATATTATAGACCTGAACAGCCTATATTTAAAGATATTTATTTCAAAGAATACTGAAAGTACAGTAACGGAAAAAATTAGAAATGGTTCACAGATAATCAAACATTGAATACAATCAAAGTATTGACTACTTACCTGACAGCTGAAGTGAGCTTAGCTGTATTATCTGAAAGCATACTTATTGCTCCTTCATCCTCCCCTTCAATGCCCTGGGTTTTGAGGAATGGTTTGAAAAGAGCAATAAAAATAGTCTTAATAAATACAAATATCACACACGCAGATGAAGTCAGTACACTTAGAAGCTATTTTCTCATAATGGTATTAATGTCTGGATTTTCAGTTAGTATGAAAGTTCTATAATTGCAACACCAATGAGCAAGGAATTGAAACTTTTCATAAAATATGGTACTTCTAGTCCTACTTTTAAAATGATATCATGCCTAAAGTTCAGCATGCACTGAAAATTTTTGTCCATGGGATGACAGGGTGGGCTAGGCATCTCCACAAGCCCTATTATGCTTTACATAAATTACAGAGGTGATAAAACTTACCATGATACTTTTAAGTCTTTTGACTTCATCTTCTTGGGCTCTGTAAGATTCCAGTTCTTGCTGAACAGACTCGGCCACCTCTGGAAAAGGACTAATGCAATAGTCTGCATTAAGCTCCGTTAAATCAACAAACTGAAATACCAGAACCAGGCTAATATAAAAAAATAAAAACCTTCTTGGAAATAACAACACACAAATCATGCAGCAGAATCAAATCACTGAAAATAATGACATCCATTGACGGTTTACTTAAACTTTCTAAGATGTATTCACTGCTTTCAATAATTTTACGTAATTCTGGTAAGAACAATTTTGAGCTCTGTAACAAAGAGCTAACAGACAAATATCATGGACAATGAATATTGGCAATGATAATTCCTTATATGGAGGTTTAACCCTGGTTGGATGGCAGGTGCTCACCAAGTGACTCTATCACTCCTCTCCTCAGCAAGGCTGGTCGGGGTGAAAGCAAGGTAGAAAAATCCCCAAAGTCATGGGTAAAGACACAGGCAATGGAAAAAAGGAAAGCTTATGTGTGAAAGCAAAGAAAAACAACAGGTTTTATTCTCTACTTCCCACCAGCAGATGATGTCTGGCCACTTCCCAGGAAGCAGGGCTTCAGTAGGCAGAGTGATTGCTCCAGAAGAAAAACATCTAATCTACACTGCACCCTTCTCCTCCTTTCTCTTAGGTTTTATTGCTGAACAGTGGTATGGAATGGAAAGGTATGGAGTATCTCTTTGGTCAGTTTGGGTAAGCTGTCCTGGCTATGCCCCCTCCCAAGATCTTGCCTCCCCTCAGCCTGCTGCTCAGGGGGAATGCTGGGGAGACAGCACTGATGCTGAGGGAGCACTGCTCAGCAGTAGCCAAAACACTGGTGAGTTATCAACACCCTTCTAGCTACCAATGCAAAGCACAGCACTGTGAGGGCTGCTGTGGGGAAATGAACTCCATCTCAGCCAGACCCAATACACCTTAAAAAATGCGCCCCCAAGTTAGAAAATATTTTCAAGCTTAAAACCAGAACTACCATATATAAAGAATACTTAGAATACATATTGACTAAATTAATATAAACTGTGTATCTTTACAGCTTACCTGCCTTTATGCTTTTGCCAGAACTTATCAGATATAGTTAAATCATAGGACTTCTTATTTTTTTTCTTAGGTCTAGCACCTGCTGGAGTACTTTCCGTTCCTGCTGATTCTTCCAAGTTAACTCTATTCAAATGGAAATCCTAAAAGAAAGAGGAATCTTACATAAATATTTGACAGTTTAATTGTTTATTCAGTCTTTTATACCCAAAAAATATATCTTCTAGTATATTTTCTACAAAAATATGAACCCAGCTATTTATTACAACTTCGTAAGTCAGCAGGAAACAGTGTACTAGTTAACTAGATAACACCAGCAATATAAGGACTCCAAAATTACTCAGTTACTGAACTGTGATCAGTTCAATACTTAACGAGGCAGCAAATGTTAAGCAAAGACATTTGATTATCTCATATGCAAGCACTCTTCTGGCACTGAACTTTGAACACTCTTTTCTGCATAGAAAATAATTTATTTAGCAAAGACTGTGCTCTAACAACTCTCCAAAATTTTGAAGTAGAGAAGTTTCTACGTTGCAGAGAAAAATTGTTTCTAGGAGTATTCATTTACATAACTACAGCACATGTATCAAAGCTGCCAAGAAGCTGATGACATCAGCAATATGACTATTCACTGTGAGGACTATTTAGCCAAACCTTCACAGCTCCTTCCCTAATTTTTTGAGCAATAGTAAAATAGTTAATGCATGATAAAGCAAAACTTTGCAACAAAGCTGCTATTTTTCCTGTATAGTTTTTCTTCTTCCACAGATGCATGAACATAGAAACTACATCCATTTGCTAGAGGACACAACTATGCTAAAATCACCACACTGCTCCCTGTGGTTCTTCTGGTTCTTTCCCCCACTGGCAAAGACTGTCCTGTATGTTCTGCAGCTTACCTATTCTCTCTGGTTTTCAACAAAGAGTATTAACAACAAGTATTCCACTTGCTGACTTTGTTCTAGCTCTTTTCAAGAACATTTAAAACCTCAAAGGTGCTCTTGCTAGAAAAGTAATGATAGTGAAATCTTCAACTACACAGAAACGTTTATGAATCTTTTAGAGTATTTTTTTCCAGAAATAAAACATCACTTTATTATTTTCATTAAAGTATACAGAAATGGATCATTGTGAATGAAACTGTCAAATAAAGTTTTAAAATGTTTCTAGTTATCCCTTGGCATACTCCAAATGATCCATGCCAGAACAGAATCATAGCCAAGTAGCTACTCAAAGGAAACATGCAATTGATGAGCACAAACCTCATATTACAAGAGGCGTTTAATGTTTCAGAAAAAAAAATAAAAGTATGTTTCAAGTATACATATTTGATAAAAACTTGAAGAGAAAAGAATTAACTTGATTGCAAAATTAGATCTCCATTAAAAATTACAGCTATGTTTTGGATCATTTTAACTCACCAGTGACCTGCGTTTTCAAGTTAGTTTTGGCATTTACACATTTTATTAAAATAATTCTTATTGATTAGTGTTCTTCCTTTCAACTCCCATTTTGTCCTTGTAAGGCCTTCTAACCATGCCTCCCATTTTTCTGTATCCACTGACAAAAGGGTTTTTATTCAGAAATAGGAATCTCTTCATGTAAGCATGTTTATGTGCAGAAAGAGCATGGTTATAATCTCAACAGATGCAGCACTCAAGTTTGTGCCCAGGTAGTTCAACACTGCACAGCATTCCTAGACTACTGTAACTGAGACCTTAAACAAAACCCAATTTGTTTCAAAGTAGCTTACATAATCAACACCTTGGTAACACTTTCATGGTTACAATTTATGGCCTCTTGAAAGACTATTGCAGTATTTTCATGGAATACTATGCTCAGTATGTGAAGAGTTTGCCAGGCTTGCCTTTAAGGTGAATAGCTTGACTAGTTTTGAAATTAAACTTTAGCCCTTGTCATGGAACCACAGACCATTTGGTTACAATTTCACTAAAATATTCCTAATCCTGTGCACTTTTAAGATGCAACATTTAACAAGTTAGTCCAGAGAAACTAGAGAAGCCTGATCCAATGATCTTTGAATAAGTCTTCTAGTGCTATTCCAATAGCCCACCATATTTGTAGCACTAGTTGTCCCCAGCTTCCAATACATCTTTGATCACTCTGCATCTTGATGAACTGAAGCCCTATCTCAATTCATGCCTGAGGCTACCCAACATTACTTAAAAAAGAAACCTGTAGAAATTCACTACTTCTACCTGCAAGTCTCTAGCCAGTTCAACACTCACTGGAGAAAACTCAGTGCAAGCTGTGGTTTTTTCAGATATGCCTTTGCTAAAGAAACTAGGCCAAAAATTGTTATTTGCAGAAAGCACTCTTAAGTTTAAGAGGAAAGGACTTGTGATCATGAATTATTACATAAAATAAAATTTAAAAGTGCCCTAATACATTCCATTAGTGCTGAAATATTTTCATCATTGCAATGCAAGTTTCTGGACACTATGTATGACTATACAGTTCATCATCAACTTTGTATATCAGCACACATGTCCATGTGCTTATTTCACGTATGCCTCTAACAGTCTCAATAATAAATTCAAAATAATTCTCAAATCTAGATATTGAAATGATTTTCACAAATAAGTCTTAGCACATAAAAAGCCTCTAGATACTAATTACTCTTACTCTTTTTTTCTTTATTATTTACTTCACACCTATACACAAAATGCACAAATCTGACATAAACAGAACTTCATCATTCAAGTGAGGGAACCACCAAGTACAATTCAACTACTGGTTTTATAAAACAAGCTTCAGGAAATAAAGGCAGCTTAAGGCTATCTAAATTTAAAAAAAAAATTTAAAAAATTCTGTTCTAGATTCTGTACAGTAGTACCATATACCATTCTGCACTGAACACCTACACCACCTTGTGGAGAAAAACAGGAGACAATATTTTTAGAAGTTCAAACTAAAACCAAAACTGTTTTTAAAACACACTAAAAGCATTTGTTTTTCAAAACTGAATTGCACTTAATGGAGTTCGGATATTACATAACATACAGATCATAAGCTACTGAAGAAAAAGCCAGGATTGCTGACTTAACAATCTTTCGATGATACCAATATTTCAACTTTTAAAATATTTCAGAAATTATTGCTAAATAAACCTAGAGAAAATCTTCCACATTGCTCTTTACTAAAACAACTTCCAAATAAAACAGACAAAACAGATTTTGGATTAAGAGAGAATCTGGAAATAAGTTTAACAGCAAACTGAGTGAAAAAAAGAGTTTTGGTAACAAAATCAGATTTATCCTTACCAGAACATCATGCACTAAAGCTTGGTATGTCCAAGTATGATGTAGAGGAGTTGCTAAATCTATGTTTCTGTCAACAAGGACTAATAAGGGCCTTTGGAAGCTGAAAAGATGACACTGTGTTAGTACTTCTTTAAACGTGGTTAAAGCACCGCAGTAACATCCTAAGTGATATCAGCCATCATCTATATCATATTTCAAGATAAAAGCAAAACTGCCTAGAGATGAACTCCTCCAGCCTTCCCAAAAGTAACTGGGACTGATCACTATGATAGCTTCCATTAATCAAATCTTAGTAATGATATAAATATTATTTTGTTTTATACTAAGCGTAGTTACCAATATATAAATATTGAGCAGAAGTCAAAACACTGAACAGCAACTAACTTTTTAGGTATTAACAAATACATCTTTGTGTGGATACACATTTGAGTTCCAAAAAACTGTTTCAGTGGGTAATAATTGACCTTAATCCCCATTACGATCCTTAAACATAAAATCTCACTTCCAAGGGTTTCTAATTTCATTTTTCTCTTTGCTAGTATATAAAGTCCATACAGAAATAAATTATGAACTTCTGAGAGATGCACTGTGGTAATTCCACCAATACCCAATTCTGTGGTAAAAAATGCATTCCTGCCTAAAGGTCTTGGGCTATGGCTACATGAAAAATTTATAGTGAAGATAGGAAGACTGTGAGCTGGCAGAACTTTATAACAACCATTTCTCTTAAGCACATTATCCCTACAAACATACAGTTAAAGTGCATTTTAACAGAGTAAAAGCATTTAAATTCCATGCTCTGCAATTCCTTGCAATAAAGTATTCACTTAAATACTATATATTTAAGTATTCACTTAAATATATACTCTCGAGAGCCTTAGTCATCTGATTCTGAAAAACCAAAGACCTGGAGCCATTCAACTGGTTAAAGTTTCCTACGTTTCCTTTACCTTGCATTTTAATTTTGAGGGCAATGATGCTACACTATCACAAAAACAAGCCATGCCTCTGAAGGAAAAACAGTGTTTACAATTCAATTCCCATGAAAATGAAGAAACTGGTACTTCACAACTATTCTCTCTCCTTTCAGTCTCATTCCTTTTGCCAACCTTGATGTTTTTGTGCCTTTTATCCAAGCTCTGATTTTTATCTGAGTTAAAAGTATGATGACTGTCTTATATCCAGTTAGCAGATTATAAGTTTCCTTCAGGTACAGTTTTGCCCATACATCTCCTCCTTTTCATGTACAGTATAAACTTTCATAACACACCTTCTGAAGGCAGCCTGTGGAGTATTCAGCTATCTGAGGGCAACAGTATACAGGGATGCTACCGAGAACACATTATCAGATGCTCACAAACATCCACAAAGGTTCAAATGGTCATGACTTAACAGACCTTACTTATCCAGGTGGTAGTCCTCAAGCAGTAGCCCTCTGGTCAAGATAGGGATCAGCTGGGAAACATTTGCTTTTGATATAATTAAACTGGTAACAGTGTTTACCAAAACACAAGCAAGAAAATGGGTCTTTCTTTTAAAGGACTAAGAGTTCAGAACTATGTTCAGACATCCAACTGCATTTCACAGCCCTCTAAACAGAGTGTATTTACAGAAGTTTGGTTCTTGCTGGGTTTAGAGGCTGAACAAGATTAATTGGTTTGTAACATAATTTCTGACTTACTATCCTAGGACCGTACACTTAATAGTTACAAGTTTATAAATGGGTTATGCTGTGGGATTGGAAAACTCCCTTGAAACTATGTAAATTCTTTTAATACAGAATTTGAACCAAATTCTTGTAAATAGTTTTCAGTACAGTGGTGACTTACCCAGACAACTGAAACATGAAAAATAAAATTACTAACACAATACCTGAATTGGCCAGCTCCAAGCGTGTCACCCGTAAAAAGACTGTTTCTGGCATCTCTTAGATTCTCTCTGAGCTTCTTATCCAATTTCTGAGGAGGGGAAAAATAAAACCACTTTTAACAAACCAATGGTTTCCTAACCTCTTTACACAATCAACACTGAAAGATTTATTGTGCTGTTCTTGTAGTTTATAAGTGTCTTAAATGCAGGAAGACTAGGTCCAGTGCACATGGGAAAGAAAGAAATCTTACATCTATTTTGTCCCTCCAGCATTTATATCTATGTCCAGGACTACACTGAAGATGTTTCCTTTATGCCTACTAATTTCCCAACAATTAGCACCCTTTCCCTAAACATGCAAGTATTAAATACCAATAGGAAGCATCAAGAGGGAACCACTGCAGAAGCAGCAAATTGGGCTGTCAGTCACTGCCACACAATTGTTTCCTAAAAAGTGAGATTATCCTCAATATGAGTGCATGCACACTGCATGCTTAGGTTTAATCAGTATTATCGTTTCAGTGTCAAAGAAAATGCAAAGATGGAAGAAATGAACCACAGTGACTCCTAATGAAGACAGTTCTATAGAGATTGTTAACTGTGATTTAGTTTGGTTATTTCATCTGTATTTGATGATCAAGTTCAATGTCAGTTTAATTTGCTATACTAAAAATATCTTGTACTTACAAGGTTTCCTGGTAAGATAGATAAAAATTTCTTACTGACCCACAGAGAGGAACACAGGCTCAACAGCCACTTTTTAGACTGTGTAGATGCAGCTTAATTTTAATGCTTACTAGAAAATCTTGATAAACACTAGATTAGGAATAATTATTTATGTTTAAGTTTCTCACCATCAGATTCACTAACATTAAAGTTTCTACAGAAGTTCTGTGGAACTCAAATCAAAAAGAAAAATGGATGTCTCTTTTCCAGTTTTACTTCCTTCATAAGGAAAAGGATACAAGGACACTAGACCTCTACCTAGTACTGAGAGAAGTGAAAGTGATGTTTGGAAAGTTGTAAAGCAATGAAAGGTGTTTAGAAAAACAGTTCTTACCACTGCCACCATTTCAGCTGCAGTTCCTCTTGAGCATCTGATTATAGGTATAGCGCCTAATAAAAGATACGTTGACATCTACGTGCATTGTCATTTTGAGATTCTATATTACTTTTCATAAACAACTTTTACTAACATTCTGAGAGTAAATGCAAACTTACATTAAACCTTTCTCTTGCAGTCTTTATCTATGAAACAAAAAATGCTGTACAGAAATATTAAAGTTTTGCAGAAGGAAGTGAATACCCCATACAACACTTTATGAGAAATAGAGTGTATACTAGAAAGAAAGCTAATGTACTGTTGGAGGAGACTAACTAACTCATACAGATGCATTAGAAGTTATTTTCAAAAGGTCAGAAATCCCTTAAACACAATAATAAGTATTATACACCACAATATATCTGTTACAACTCACTGCTATGTCCAGGACTATGTATCTAGGGTAATGCTGTTTTCAAAAGCACATTTTCCATTGGTTTTCAGGTTTCAAAATATTTAGCTACTGTTTCTCAATAATCTATACAAATATGAAAATTCCAAAACCACAGATTTTAAGTGACTGAGGAAAAGACATTCATTTGTATCACACTAACACTTGAAAGAACTGAGTAGGTCCAAGGGAGTCTCTCTTGAATAGACTGCCCAATAGCAATCCCCAGCTCCCCTTGTAGGAAAGTTATTTCAGATGGACCAATTTCAGTAACACATTAAGTTAAATGTCATCACTATGAAAAACGTATCAGCTAAGCATCAAGGAAACTCATAATAAAATAAGTAAACTTAATATATCTGTCTATTCCTTTAGGAAGTTATTTCAGTTAGATCTTTGCAGGGTTTGTGTGAGGAGTTTTTTTCTTCTAATTCTGTGGTGTTTAAGGGATTATTTTTTTTTTTTAAATGACAAATCCAAACTCAAAGCACTATTATCTTCATTGCAAACTAGGATTTTGTTAAAACAGTGAGTCCAGACCTTTGCATTTCAGTAGTCTTCTCCCATTGATACTGAAGACTAAGACTCAACTCTCATGAAGGACACCCTTTATTGTACTTAGCAATGATATAAAGCAGTAATTTGAACAAGATCTTTATCCTATCGTGTGAATTATTGAGATTTTGGTCACAGATCTAATTCTACTTTTAATTTTCTGTATGAAATCACTAGACTTCTAGTTATCTCATTGAATACAGAAAATATGCTAGAATTTGAAAACTTACCAAGTGTAACAAAAAAGCAGAAGAGACTATCAACAATAGTGTCCATTATAGTTTCCATTTCTGTGTCTGTTATATCTGGTCGGTTAATGGCTAAAACAGTGTGGAAAAAAGAATAGGGTTAAGTAAGTTTATGCCACTTTAATAGTGACAGAGCAATCCTCTTCTTATCTGATGGCTGTTAGTAGTCAACAGCTTTTGTTGCAGAAGAGATTACATCCTGAAACGCCCCTCATAGCACATCTATTAGTTTTCTGAGAAAAAAATTGTCAGAACTTAATTATTGCTTACTGTATAAGGTCAAACACTACACAGTCATTTCCAAATCTCTCTCGCTGCATATGTATATTTTGGATAACGTTAGTAGTGCATTAACAAAAACCTACTAAGAAACATGTTGCCATCCACTTGGCAAACAATTTTCAGGAAGAAAATCCTCAAAAAATACCTATTTTAAATAATTAATTATAGTATGCAGTTATCTATATTTAAAATTTCTAAATCCCATCTCTTGTATGGAGATTCTATTTTTTTCTCATGAATTTACCATCAGTCTCTAAATTAGAGGTAATTCCCAAGTTATAAAACATTTTATTTGACAGATAAGAGAGATTTCCCTTCCGCAGTTAGGTCAGAACAGAAGACAACATTTCTCTTAAGTAACTAAACCTGACAAGAACATAATAGCCAACAGGAAACGTCAAACCAAATCTTATCACAGATTTCGAGTCAAGCACTATCTCAGGATTCATGCCATAAATCCTATCCTTGTGTGTTTTACTTTACCTTTAAAAATTTCTCACATAATTACCTGTCTTATCCACTTTCTTCAAAAATGAATTTCAAAGTTCTAAACATTAGTAAGCCTTCCATCCTAAATTTATGCATGGACAGCCATAACCATTCTCTAACTTTAGAGGTGCTTTTTCCTCCCCAGCTTTTCTCCTGTAAGAACTTTAGAGACATGGATTGTATTTCAGCAACTACACTTAGTAAGCCAAAGTTTTGACTAGGCTGACAGCAGCAATAGAAGTTTCAAGTTTCTGCAGCATTAGCACCAAGAAAGGCAGACCATTCCCAATATCTGTATTTTTCTATAATGACAAAGCTTTGAAATTCACTGGGGCTATCATTCTGTAGTTATCTCCAACTAATGGTCTCCCAGTTTACAGGTGGGAAAACTCTTATTTTTAGTCTCTTGCCTTTTCCAATTTTACAATTTATTTTCCATCCTGTTATTATGTTTAAAGTACTCATTTCTGATCTTCCAGTAATCTGCATACTGTCAGTGCCTTCTAATTTTGTCTACCATGCACATTGTACGAGCACTTTCCTTTTCTTGTACTATAGCAGCCAACACAGACACTTAATACTCTGCTCCTTAGATTGACCTTGGAGAAGCTTCATTAAGAATCTTTTGGTAAAATGTTCTACCATGTTTTCTATAAGTTTCTCTCTCTCCACTCCAACAAGCTTATGGGGAATGTATCTATTACAGAAAAGTAAGCATAGATTCTCCTACATATTCCTGTTGTACTACAAAATTCAACCAAATTGTAAAGAACAGTAAAGAAGCACTCAAACAGCATGAAACGGGATGTCTCAAATACCAACTTCATACCAATATTACTAATTTACTCTTCTTTCTACAGAGTTTTAGAAAAACAGAATCAGACAGAGCCTGAGGGATAAACTAGTTGGTCCTCCTTTCCAAAGGTGAGTTAAGCCCATGTAATTTCTGTATCTAAACCAATTCAAAGAGCTTCCCAGTCATAAAAATACCATAAAGTTTACCGGTAATCTAGTATTTCGCTATTTTTAAGTTAGAAAGTGCTCCTAATATCTGGTCAGAAACTTTCTTGTTGCATTTAAACTTACCATTTCTTGTCCACTACTAAACAGAGAGAATGTACTGTGTCCTTTCTGTCTAGGGAAGTCTTTCACATAATGGAAGGATTTTATATTGCTTATTTGTCCTGACATTACCTCTCTGTAAAAGCAGTCATACAGCCAAGGAATCAGGAAACTGAAAATTAACCTGTTATGTTATATTTGTTCTTAGTTCAGATACATTTATGGTCAGACACAGCAGTGCTGCTGCAAGAATAGCAGCCATCTTTAAATACCCTCAGATTTACACTGACTTTTGCAGATTATGAAACTGGCACACTCCTGCTAGGATTACTCTCCACAGGGAAAAAAGCCCACTTCTTCCTCATCTCCACATTCCTGTCCTACTGCCTGTCTGTGTCAGATCTAGAACTCACACAATGAGACAGATCAGCTACTGAGCTCTAATGGAAAACTCATCAGTCTCTGGGGGAGATCAGATTTCTGTTCGATGAGCTTTTGGAAACAGCCCACTCCTAGATTGGTTTAAACATGCTGGCAAATTCCAGTGGCCCAAGACAGGAAAACAAGCCAAATAGAAACTGAGGTGCAAAACACTTTCAGTCATTTTAATCCAAATTCCTTGTTAGCATAAGGAATCTTATGACAGTCAATTAAGTATCTTCATATACACAGGAACACATCAGAAACAATTATTATTAGAACTCTTCAACATCAGAGTTTAGTGAAAAAAATAAAATATGCTTTTCAAACAAAAATGCCCTTCATTCTGCCAATGGAATCAATCCCCAGTGTGAGACACAACTCAGTTATTACAGATCCAGTTTTAAAGAAAGGTACTGACTTTGGATGTTGGGCAAGAGAGGAGAAAAATCTCACTGCTAAATATTAGACATATAGAGACTTCTCATCTCTATCTGGTCACTTGGCAGTATTCTATGCACCAGGAATTAGCAGTGTGACACTGTAACTACACTAAAGCAATGACAAGCTGGTGCAAAAATAGGACTCTTGACTTCTGCTTCTTCCTTTGCACTGCATTTGTACATCACACAAGTGAGTTGGTATTTTCTAAGGAATGAGTCAATTAAACACACCCTGCAGCTCTGAAATTACTGGTTTTGATGTAAAAGGAGAGGAAGAGTAAAACTACAGCAGAAGTAGCCAGACAACATACCCTGTAAAATCCAGAGTAAAGGGCTGGAGTGGCAGTTGACTGTACCATTAGCACCTTGAATGGGTCAGAGGTGTATATAAAATCAGCATGATGGAGGAAGGAAAATCATGTGGGCAATTATGACAACTAGTATGTAATTGACTTGAGCTGCCACAGGTAACTGACCTAAGGCAGACACTTCCTTTTCCTGCTAGGTTCCAAACCAAGTTGAACAGAAGTCTCGAGAGAAAAAAAACAAACAAGAGTTCCAGGAGGCTGACTTCACTTGCAACTCTGAAACTTTATGAAGAAGCTGACATGCTTGGACCACATGCTTGCAGAAGCAATCAGTATTGCTTACTGTCTATAATGCCCTTTCCCACCCACAGTGACTATCTACATGTGAAAACAATATGTAATTTTTCCCATATTATTCCTTGTATAAAAAGTGTTACTATCCATAAATGTCTATACCACAGTTTTGCTTTGTTATTTAAAAATACATATTTATTTTTCAGCATCTCAATCATCATGTAATAAAATATGCTGAAATGAATATCTAAGAACTGCTTCTTTCATGATTTTAAATATCTAACAGATTATCCTGAATTCTGAGCAGATCAAAGCAAAATGAAGTAATTGCTGGTTATAAGCTACAACTTCAGACATTCAGGTATAATTTTTATATAAATTCTACTTACCACGATATGAAACAAGTTCTTTGTTTTGGTTACACAATACAAACATATCATCTTCCAAAGTAATAAAATTAAGATATTGATCAAACACCTAGAAAGCAAGGAATAATGGTCAGAATAGTCCAGAATGACGCATTAAAAATATATATATGTGATTTACTGCCACATTTTACACAAGTACCTATTAAAAAAAATAAACTCAAGATAAAATTTATGAATTAAAAAGCCTGTGTAAGGACTGAGTGATTAACACAAATATTAGAGCACTGGCAAATGCCTGAACTGTCCAACTGTTTCTGTGCACAAAGTTTTAGCAGCCAATTATCACTGAAAAAACACATATGGAGGACATTTCAATATTATAGGTTCACTTTTTACGAATATGAACAACTACAACCTATTCAGCACTGAGCTCTCAAGCAGGAGAGAGGAAAGAGGGTAATATCTGAACACTAAGACATTATAGCTCATGAATTTTAACTTTTCTGTAACACACCTGTACATTCAGGAAAAAAATTAAACTTCTCTATAGCATAAACTATTAATGAGATATCACAACTGAAAAACAGATCTAAGAAAGTTAGTTTACAGTCCTACACCAATTTCCTGCTGCTGAGGACCGAAGGCTTAAACAATACTAGCAGTGTTCATTTTATTTCACAACAGGTTCTTTCTCTGACGCCATAGTACTAACTGGAGTGAGAAAAAGTGAATGTATTTAAGTATATTACTTGATAATTTACAGGTTTTGGTACAGCCATTCAACAAAAATAAAAGTAAATCCCTAATATATGCCTTTAAATCATAAAGGTATAGGAGAGTACTCAGTAAAAGTGTGTACATATGAAATATTATTTCAAATGGGAATTGCATTCATATTTGTCTTTTTGTGTATTTTGGAGATAATACTGAAATTTATATGCACTGAAAGCACTCATTTAGCTGATGCAATCAGGAATCCTCTGAAACCACTGTATTTCCCCTCTTATCATTTCGTCCAAAAGTCTTACACTTGGACTTTTGACAGCTGAAGTATGGTACTAAGCTGCATTAGATTCTGGGTTTTTCCCCAATATGCCTGAAAATGAGAATGCAGAGACACCTTTAAAGGTGCTAATATTAGGGACTGGGGGATTCTCTTACCTTAGCCACTTGAGTTACTGCATTAGCACCTATAGCAGCATTTGCAATATCTTCCAGTTTACTTCTTGAAATGGCAGAAATAAAGTTTAAATAATAAGACTCATAAAGCTGGTTTCGAAGATCCTAAAAGAAAGGAATTTTTTCCTGATTAAGTACTAATACATTCCTGATTAATTCAAAGAAGAAATCATACTTTTACTATGTGATGTTACAGTTTTCCACAGTAAAACTAAACCTTCAGAAGTGTTTAGCTGTTGATACAGCTCTGCACACGGTGTTTTGATTACATATCCAGATATAAACAACCTAACACAGAACTGCAAAAAAACCCGGAAATGACATTTAAGCTAAAAGGCAGCAATTACTATTCCACACCTTACTGCTGACCAAAAATACTCTTTGCTCTTTTCCTTACTTTGGCAAATATGTCAACCTTCCATTCATCTCCTTCTCAGGAATGCGAAAAACTGAGGTAAGCCTAATCCAGCTGTGGTAGGGTGACTTTTGCTGCTCGTATCCCCAATCGTCTGCTCTGTTTGTGCTGTATATTCAGTTCTGTACCTTTAAAACTTGTTCTGGGAGCGAAGGGGGAGAAAGCAGCAGCGCGCAGTTTGTTTTGAGAAACGGCCTGACTCCCCCACGTCTCTCTCTCCGGCGTTCGTCTGAGCCACGGACAGCGGTGGGACAGAGATCTCCTGTGCTTTTAGTTAGTTTAGCTAGCTAGGGCAGAGAAGACTCCCTGGACCTTTTTTTTTCCTTCCTTCTTTTTCCTTGGGACTGTTTAAATCTGCTCTGGATTGAAAACCCCAGAGGAGCAGCGAGGGCTGGCACCTGCGGCCTGCCAGGCCTGGCCCTGCGGAGGGAGTGGAGCTGGTGAGAGACTGAGTGAGCTGAGCTGCACCCACGGCAAGGACTGTCTCTGTTTGCCATCTCTCTGCAGAGCGGCCAGAGGTTTTATTGTTTCATATTATTGATTCTTTGCATTTGTGGTCATTTTGTTTGTTAAATAAATAGTTTTTTCCACTTTTCTCTAAGGAAGTTCTTTTCCTGGACCGGCTGGGGGGGAGGGGCCGTTTGGGCTTGCTCTTCAGAGGAACCCCTTCGGAGGTTCCATCTCAATTTTTCCCTAAACCAGGACACCAGCCTTCCCACTCAAAGCAGTATCAAATGGTGCAGGTGGCTCACGATTGTGTCCAGTCAGGTTTTGAACCCCTCCAAGGATGGAGACTCCACAAACTCTCCAGGCAAACTGTTCCAGTGTTCAGTCACCCCCATTAAAACAGCTTTTTCTAATGTTAAATGGAATATTTGTACCCACTGCCTCTTGTCTTTTCACTCCCCAAACCCTCTCTGAAACACATGAGACATGTTTACCCTTCTACTAGCTGGGAAATTGAAGTTTTGCACAATAATATTTCTGACAAATATGTGCTAGTTACAGTCACTGGTGAGTGCAGGATTACTTCACACACCTTGTTATGTGGGCTCTTTTGAAACATTACGCATGCAAGTTACCTGGCACATTCTGTCAATATTTTCTTCTGTTGGCATTACAAAGTAAACAGCTGGAACATCTGGAATAGCATCGCGATCTGAATGCAAAAGCCTGACAGGAAGAAAAAAGCCATCTCCAATGAGTTTTTTTTCTCTGATATGTATAAAATTATAAATATTAAAGAAAATTTTTATTTGTATAGACAAATGTAATTTCCTAAAATTTCCTTCTATATTTAGCTAGAGTTTAGCTAAATAGCTTTTCTTGCTTTCTTAGCAAGAAAAGAAATCACATTTGCGTATTTTTTGGCTGAATATATTAATAGATGTGTTCAAAGTTGGTTCAAAGCTTGAGAAAAGGCTTTACAAATGTTCAAAAACAGATTATCCATTCAGAGGAAGCTAAAATGCTGCATCCACCAAATTCACATGTGAACTGTTGACATAGTAAAAAATCACTGTATTTCATTCAATTAAACTTGCCTTTCCTTCTTGAAGACAAGGTGCTTAGATGTTTTCCTCACATTTCTGCTGACGTGTCAGCAGGTTAAACTTTATTTTCATTTCTAGCCTTCACTTAGCAAAATTTAATAAAATTGTAAAAAAATAAATGTATGTTCAAAGTTTCTTCATGACTATTACCACAGCTAAGGAATGACAATGGACTAGGTAAATGTAATCTGGGGAAAAAGAAATGAGAAATCTCTTAAAACAATACCTAAAGATTTCATATGTTTGACAGAAGACAAGTAAAATCTACGTGTAAAAAGATAAGCAAAGAACATACACAGTCCCATGTGCCAATATAATTTTAACATATATGATTGCAAAAGGATTTGTAGAGACAAATTCCAAAATAATACCTACTGGATAATTCTTACTTTTGAGCAAGGGCCTCCTGTTTTGAGCAAGAAATCCTACTAAACAGTGTCTTGAGCTCTCTCTCCACTGCCTGATTCTGCATAATGACATCTGATTTAGGAACAAGTCAGTGTTTAATCTTTATTTTAGCCGTTATTCATTCAGTGATTTTTCAGATTTGTTCATTATTTTGGGGAATATTAAATAATGTTCTTTCTAGAAAAGAATTCTCAATTTTTTTAGAAGTACTTACAGATGCAAAGTGATCCCCATATCTCTCAGCTCTTTCACTGACAGCAAAGGTGAGATGATATCTTGGCCAAATCTGTCATAAATGAGAACCTGAAACAGATACACATCATTTTATAAAGTACAGTAAAAAGTGGATACTGTAGAGTACGGTGGATACAGGAATTCAGGTTTAGGGAACTATTACCATAACTTCAAAAGTGCTTCAACATCTAAACATCTACCAAAGTCCAAGTCATGGACTTCCATCAGTGCTTACTAATAAATAAAATATAAAAGAAAAACCAAAGAGAAACTCAGTAGTAAAGGGGAAAAAGGAATCATCACTTCCATCTCCTGGAAAGTGTCTTGTCAAACAAGAGTTTGCTGTTCAAATTTGTTATTGTATGCACATTTTCCTGACTGCATTTGGGAGAAAATAACAGGACAATCAGAAGAGAAAATAGGAATTAGTGAAAAAAAACAACAGATGAAGAGACAGAATATATATTAGTAGCAAAAACTAAATATAAAAAATATATATAGTAGCAAAAACTCCTCATGACCTACAATTTACATTTTAAAGGCAACAAAGCTAGCCTGAGCTCAGCTTCTTCAAGCTATCAATAGTTCTTCCATTTGTATGGGCTTCTTTCTAACTCTAGTATTTTTTCAGCAGTTCTGATACTCAATTCTGTGTATTTATAATACAGAAAAAAATATTTTGTACAAGTTAATAAAATAAGTAAGATGAACTTGATTTAGTTAAAATCTGCAGATCTGAACTTCTCTGAACACTATAAAATTCCTCTGTTTCAGATCCAAAAGTTCTTACCTTCCATACTGGTTCTCCTGTGCTGTTTTTAACAGGAGGAACATTGAAGTTCAGCATACGTTTCAAAGCCACTGGAAAATAAAGCCAAAGAATGCTTTACTCTCTTCACACTTCAACAACAATGACTAAAGACTTTAGAGCGATTTTATACATT
The DNA here is from genome assembly GCA_016584745.2 of Phylloscopus trochilus trochilus. Taxonomy (NCBI): domain Eukaryota; kingdom Metazoa; phylum Chordata; class Aves; order Passeriformes; family Phylloscopidae; genus Phylloscopus; species Phylloscopus trochilus. The sequence continues at coordinate 39,089,145 of WQNJ02000001.1, read as the reverse complement.
TCATTTTGAAGGAAAACCATCACAAAATATAAAAGCAACAAGCCACATTTTCATTATTTTTATGCAGCTTTGACTGACAAGTGGTTCACATTTGCTAGAATTTATGGGCTCCAGAGGACACAGCAAAAGGCAAAGAAGCAAGTTCTAAAACATTAACTCTCTTTAGCTATACAGGCTATATTCTAACACGGTTTGCCTTAAAAATAATTCCAGTATCTTCTTGAAGGTGCATTCTGTCCAGTGGGAACTAGTTTGCTCTATTCACTGATCTGCTTTTCCTACCCCAGAGGAACAACACTGTACACACCAAACAAAAAATACCTTTATGCCTGACTAAAATCAATACACAGTTTGAAAGATTTTGAGAACTCCTATGAAGAAATTGCTGGTTTAAGGGGTACAAAAAAAAATACCCTTAGTTTGCCTCAGGAAAACTCTTTGAAAGAGGAATGAACTTTAATTTAACTTTCCATTCCACATACAAACCAAAGTAGATTGCTTCACCTACCTCTAATTTATAAATCTATTATGTAATGAATCCTTCCTCATCTATCTGATTAAACAACACAGTATATGCTGCTCTCCCATCTCTGACTAGCAGCAAAAGACTATTTGTGCTATAGTGCCTATTCTCTTAAAACTTGTAACAAAATCATCACTGAGTTTTGCAGAGGAAAAACTTGCAGAAATTAGAGTGATGGACACACTCATGCAGTGTTCTAGCTGTTACCAGCCTCTAGGTAATTATGTCTGATTAATTACAAACCCTCTGAGCCTGACCATCTGGGCAGTTTTTTTTAATGTAGCTAGCTGTTCATTCACCTAGTCCATGACATCCTTACTTGGATATAATGCCATGGTGTCAAAAGCCTTGCTCAAGTCAAGACAAATTAAATACTCTACTGTCCTGTTGCCTACAAACCCAGTCATTTTATCACTGAAAGCAATTAGGCCAGTCAGGCATGATTTACCACACATAAATTCATGCGTGCCTTTTCCCTCATGTGATGAGTATTTTCCAATAGGATTCACTCAATGATTGACTCTAAAGTGACACTGAAGCCTGGAAGCATTTGTAGGTGAAGACTGAGGCAAAGGCAGCACTGGTTCACCTCAGCCCTATCTGTATCTACCACCATTAAATGATCCGCTCCATTTAGCAAAGATTCAACATCTTACATTTTTGCTACTACTGTTGCAACAGAAGCACTTTCTCCAGATACATGCTGCACTTCTCAACCTCAGTAGAACTTTGGCTCTCCTAATATCATCTATATATGGACAGGCAGTGTTTCTGATGTCCTGCTTCCTCCTGTGTACTGCCCTTTCAAATGACATTAGCAGTGAAACACGAATGTGGGAAAATCCAAGCTAGCACTGAGCGCTGAGTCTTGATAGACTCCAGCCTTCCACTTACTTCATACTTATTTCTTTTCTTTTTTAAACACCATGAAGCAGCCCTGAAACTTGATTACAGGCTGCTCCTGGATTCTTTGGCCCCTCACTGCTGGTGGCATCTTCAGCCATATGAGCAATTTTATATAAAGCTGTATGGTTATGTACTTTGGTACTACTGGAGCTGAAGCAGCTGCACTGCTGAGTTTATAATCTAATGTAAAACTTGGCAAAAGCTCTCTGCTAAGAAAGAGTAATCAGACTAGCAACATGCTGTGACAATCATGTCAACATTCAGCAAGTGTCTGAATATTGTGTTCATACTGCCATTTCATTTACATTGATGCTGAATGTTCTCTGGGGCAAGGATCAGGTTTTTATTGTGCTTGCACAATGATATGCTTTTGTTATGAAACCAATCCTGATTATGAACCAGGATAAAGGTCACAACAGATAGTTCACATACATGGTAATACCATAACTAAATAATAAGAAACCTTTTTTCTCAGTATATTTTAGTTGTTGAATATAAAAGCTCTTTGTAAAAGATCTTAACAAAGACAACATGGATTCAGTTGTAAATGCTGACTGAAATAATCAGGTAACAATTGTTGGTGACATGCACAGTGGGACTGAGTGCACCTGCAGCAAGTTTCCCAATGACATCAAGCTGTGTATGGTCACAAAATCACAGAATCATTTAGGTTGGAAAAGACCTCCAGGATCAGTGACTCCAACCTTTGATCACCATCTTGTCAATCAGACCACAGCACCAAGCACCATGTCCAGCTGAACACCTCCAAGGATGGTGACTACAACCTCCATGGGCAGTTCATTCCAATATTTAACCCTTTCCATGAAGAAATTCCTCCTCACTAAGCTGGAGAGAAGGGAAGCCATCCAGAGGCACCTTGACAGGCTTGAGAGTTGGGCCTGTGTAAACCTCAGGAAGTTCAGCAAAGCCAAGTGCAGTTGGCAGCTGCAGTTCCTGCAGCTAGGTCAGGGCAATCCCAAGCACAAACACAGACTGGACAGAGAATGGATTTACAGCAACCTTGAGGAGGACTTGGGGGTGTTGGTGCATGAGAAGCTTGACGTTACCTGGCAATGTGCACTTGCACCCCAGAAAGCCAACTGAACTCTGGGCTGCACCCAAAGCAGCACAGCCAGCAGGGTGAGGGAGAGGATTCTGCCCCTCTGTTTTCCTCTAGTGAGATCCTACCTGGAGTCCTGTGACCACATCCAGGCCCAATATAAGAAGAATGAACCTGCTGGACTAAGTCCAGAGGAGGACCACCAAGATGATCAGAGGGCTGGAGTACCTCTCCTGTGAGGAAAGGCTGAGAGAGTTGGGTTTGTTCAGCCTAGAGAAGAGAAGGCTCCAGGAAGACCTTATAGTGCCTTCCAGTACCTACATGGAGTTACAAGAATCCTGGAGAGGAACTCTTCATAAAAGCATGTAGTGATAGGACAAGGAGAATGGCCTTAAATGGAGACAGTAGGTTTAGATTAGATATAAGGTAAAAATTCTTCCCTGTGATGCTCTGAAGCTGGTTGTACAGAGAGACTGTGGATAACCCATACCTGGAAGTGTTCAAGGACAGGCTGGATGGGGCTTTAAACAACCTGATCTAGTGAAAGGTGTTCCTGCCCATAGCAGGCAGGGAATGAGAATGAGACAATCTTCAGGGTCCCTTTCAACCCAAAACACTATGAACACAAATTGAATTGAAAAGAATAAAGCTGTACAGAAGATGAGCTCAAAGAAAATAGGCTTTATTAGAAAGGTAACAAAGAGAAGATAAGCAAAGGATTTCAGAGGAACATCACACAGCACTATCAATGGTAGATGGCAGAGGAATGAGATTACAAAAAAGTACACTGGTACCAAAAAATGAAGCATACTAGTAAAATATTTAAGGTCCATAGAGGTTGTGACTGAGATTTTTAGGCAGATGATTCAAAAATTTCATGCTAACTAAAAGCATCCAGAATCCTCTATACCACCAAAGGTACTGCAGTTGTCAAAGAGAAAGTGTCATGGTCACAACTTAACTGACTACAACTTTGGCAAGCGAGGGAAGTAAAGGACTGTGGAGCTGGCATTTCCAGTGCTTTAGGAAGATGTTCAAAGCTTTACGATGCAGCATCAAGGCAGAGAAGAATCAATTAAAGACTCTCAGCAATATCTAAAAAGGGACTGAATAATAAACTCTTTACTCACAGAAATCCTCATGCACAATTTAGTTGTTATTATCGTATTCTCAATTTTTAAGGGTCAGTACACGCTCGGATGCCCCTGCATTGTCTTAACACGAACACGACAACAGCAGCTTTATTTTTACACAATTAAACGCTGCTTCCCGTCGATCCTTCCCACGGGCAGAAAGAAACCGAAACGGAGGGTGCGCTCCCACGGCCGCCAGAGAAGGCACCGCTCACGGCCCGGGCCCGGCCAAGTCCCGCCCCGGGAGCGCCTTCCACACCTCGGCGGCACCCACGGCCACGTCCCCGGGGCCCAAGCGGGGCCGGCGTCCCTCTGCGAGAACTGCGGCCAGAGGCTCCGAAGCCCCGCCGCCCCCGGCCCGCCGCCGCAGAGGCGAGGAGAGGGCGGTAGAGGGGCCGCCACCCCGTTGCCGGGAGACCCAAGCCGGGTGAGAGGGCGCGAATCTCCGGCAGAGGCGCGGCGGCGCCCGCAGCCCGCCCCGCGGGGACAGAGGCAGGCGGGGCGGCGGCAGCGTGCGGCCGGCCCCGCTGCCCCGGCCGAGCGCCGGGAGGGGCCGGTGCCGCCCGCACGGCGGGACCGCGGCGGGCGCTCACCTGTCTGCTTCTCCCGGATCCCGGCCGCCATCTTCCCGCGCCGCCGGCACGGCCGCGCTGCCCCGCCCCGACGCCGCCTGCGCAGCCGCCGAGACACGTGGCGGGCCCTGGGCCGGGGGCGGGCCCTGGGCCGGGCAGCGGCGAGCGAGGAGCGCCCGCTGACGATTGACAACACAGGCCCGCGCCTCGGCCCGGCTGAGAACGGGGCGGGGGACGGCCTTCTGCACCGCTTCTCTATTGAGTGGGTGGTAGGTCATGCTCTCGGACTGAAGTTTCAAGAAGAAATAACTGAAACAGCTTTGATACGACCACCTCATGACTAAATGAAAGGACTGATTTTAATAAGCAGGGATCTAGCTACAAATGAAGTCAAGTACTTGTAGTGAGTTGTCACAATGGACTATAGTTACAAGTTTGCTTTCCTTTGCCTCAGCTCGCACATACCCAGAGGCCCCCTGCCCTCAATGCCCTTACAGCAATGCTCCAGGGGGAAGAGTGCCCCAGCCCCAGCTGGATACACCGGCACCGGGATAAACATGCCCTACACACCTTGATATAATCTACAGGTACACAAATGAAACTACAGAAAAGAGTGCTAACACTTCTAGGGCTAAAATCCATAAATCAACAAAATAAAAACACAGAAGCTACATATTTAACCTTTTATTGCACTTTGGACATATATACACAGTATTCCCCACAAGTACTGATTATTTCAACACTGATGTTACACCTGTAATATAAAACGTTGCTTGAATATGCATCAGTTCAGGCACTGATCCTGCAGTTCAGAGCTAAAAAAATTTACAAAATTACATTTTGTTGCATAGCATTTGAAATACCGTAACTTTAAAAAGAACATTGTTCATGTAATACAAAAATCAGAAGGTTAGATTGCAGATTTTTACAAACATTAACATTTTGAAAACGACTTTCTGTATTCATATGGTTTGACACTTCAAAAGTTTTTGCACTTTAATTTTTCTTTTGCCCAACTAGACATTTCCTTAGGTAAGAAACGAAAGTTTGAGCTTTACACATGTTTTACCATATAAAACAGATTCAAGATAAATTTGAAAAGCATAGTTCGTAGGCTTAAAATTCTTTGTATTTAAAATCAGATTTTTTGATACTATCTTCAAAATGCATATGCAGAATGTGAGTGTGAATTATTAACTAATACTCTCAAAATCCTCATGTTTTCAAATTCCAGGACTTAATATCTTAATGAAAATAATCAAAGCTGCAGCACACAATGGTTTAGACTTTTACTGTGAACAATTTTTTTTTCTCCTTTGGACTATATTTCACTCTTAAATAATTTAAAAAGGCTAACAGCTTTTTTTTGGTAAGCATCCTCTGAATGGGTAAAGAAGCAAATCACAGCAATTTCTTATTCCTTGGTTTTTCAAACATAGAGGTAAAATACTTGATGGTGTTTTTTCTATTAAATGTGCATTCTTAAGGAGACCATACTAAACCCACTAATACCAATATATTACTGTTTAGTAGAAAATTATCCCTCTAGAAAATAAATAGCTTATTTGATGTGCTAATTCCAGATGGAAATTAAGGGTTTTATGCAGAAACTGTGGGATGAAGTTCTTTGGCCAAACACAAAAAGGACTACAATAGTTCTTCTGTGGTGCTGACAAATCTTATAAAAGATGCAGCTTCTATCAGAATATATTTAATACACAATTGATGCATACACAATTATTCTCCCTGTGTTACAGAAATACTGAAAGTAAGCAGCCCCCCTAATTTCCAGGTGTGCCTCAGGTTATGTTTATGTAAAATGAAAACTACCCCATAATATTGCACTTCAGTGATCTGCTGCAACAATAAAAAACCTCCAGTCCTTATGGCTATATAAATTGCTCTTAAAATAAATTTCAAGACAAGGAAGACTATTCTCTGCTTGGAACTTAGCTTATTCAATGGAATTCTAATGAACAATTCATATAAATTTATGACTGGTCTATATAAATAAATGGTGAAAATGAGGCAATTCCTTTCCATAGCAGCATTCAGGACTACAACTTGAATATATGAAGTATTATATTGGAGTGTCTAGATACAGCTGATCAAACCAACAGAAAAGACGACTTGTCCTGAATGGGTATGCATCAATATTAGAAAATGGGAACAAATTCTGTGCAAAAAAACCCCCCTTTCAAGCAATATTACATACGATGTGATCTGAGTTTAAAAGTAATAAGCAATAAAAGGTGTGAACTCTGTTTTTGTAATTTCAGGTATGTTTTGAAGCCTTATATTCACATTATTTTACTATTTCTTTCTGCATTGAAGGTTGTAAAATGCAGTTTATTTAGTTCCAGGTTCTGAACAATTTCTCTTGCTGCTGCAGGTACCAAAAGTCCTTGTCCTTTAAAATTACTCACACTCTGCTTGCTACTTTTATAAAATTTGTACTTCTCACATGGAAGAATAGCATTACAGAACACATTTATCTTTAACTAGGCAAGAAAAACAAATACTGCACTCATTTTTTAAGTATAGTATTATATCTGCAGGAAACTCATTATATTTGAAAAATACAAACATACAGTATGATTCTTTATTACGTAAACATATTTATGCCAAACCAGTCTCCCTATAATGGTAATAGACCATTGTGAAGGGTAAGAACACAAAGAATTTAATGGCAGAAGAGAGTCAAAAATTATGCAAAGATCAGAAACACAATATTATTGGAGAAAATAAGACACTGAGAAAATGCTTAGTATATAAACAAGTTAAATTACATTCTCCAAGAGATCATATGTTTATTTTAAAAGAGACTTGAATATGCTTTTGGCCAACAAGCAAAAACCACTGCTAATCCTGTCTTAATTTCTAATATTCTTAAATTTATAAAGACAAGACGATGAGATTAGATTGTTGCAGGCATTAGTAATGAGGAATGTCTGTTTTAAGACTTGAAATTATTTCCTTAGACTTTCTATTATATTTTCAGAAGCACCTATCCTTTTATAATTACTGTGAATATACTTCCTGGCCAAGGAATTAAAATGTAAAGCAATCCTGCTTATATTTTCAATTCAAACCAAGCTATATTAATAAAAAATGGTATGATTACTTTCCAGTATTTCAAAGAATGTGCATACATATAGACACACATACAGATACCCATGTATCTACATTACATCTACAGAACAACTTATGTTCAGGATACGTGGTCAAAACTAACAGAGGGAAATAGTCTAATTTCAAAACAGAGAGCAGTTACATTTAAAAAGAATGTATTTAAATGTCCTTTTAAGGTCATAGTTTTTAAGGTCATTAGTAACAATAAAATGTTGCTTTATGGGAATTTCACTACGGATCTTTTACAGTTTAATGGCCCAACCATTTACACAAATTACTGCAGCACTAAAATATATTTTATGTAGTGCTCAGAATGCACCTACAACTGAATGGAAGAGTTTAGAATAAAAGCTATAATAGTGTTAGGCCAAACAAGCTTGATGGTAGACTGCCTTTAGTTTAACGCGCTTTAGTGCATGGTCGTATGAAAATACTTTATATAGAAGTCAAGTTTACATGTTCTAATGAGCAACAAACTTTTCTTCTTTCACACTCAATAACATTAAGTCTAACTCCTCTATTTCAATTTGAAAGACCAGTGATTGTTGCATGTTCAAGATTTCCTTCTGGTTTTTCACTATTTTGGCTCTATGATTAAAAATTAACGTATGACAGTAAAACGCAGAAATGTGCAAATGTCAAAGATTTTGTTTTAAACAGAGACAAAGTTCAACCGGATTTTGTTCTTACGCTGTACTATTTTACCTGTGTTTTCTCCAGAATTTGAATGCACTAGCCACAGTGACCATAAAAACTACAAGCATTTTAACTTTCCTAAGTTTCTATGAACCATCAGAATGTAAACGAATCAATACAAAACAATTATTGAAAAAATATACATGGAATTGAAGAATTGCATCACAGTTTTACACAAGACAACACTCTCCAGCAATCATCTTCAAAATGTACCTGGTTTGTTTTTGATAAATAAGTTACCTCAGTATTTGATACAATCTACACACTTACCTGTTACAGACTGTGGTAACATTTCATACCTGTCTACAGCAAAAGCTGACATTTAAACTACTTCTGCAAGCGATGGAGGATTCTTAAAGTCAATTTCAAAAGGAAAATTATTCAGGAGATAAAGTTTTTTTTTAATTTGAAAATTGTTTTCGATCTCATAACATTACAACTTCTAGCATAATTTTGGGGGAAAAGATTGGAAAATACTAAAAGGATGTCATCCAAAAATACAGTAGTGAACTGAAAGCAGATATTCCAGCAGAAAACTCAAGTTTCCAGCATTCAGTTTCATAGCAAAAATACTTACTCCCTTTCAACTCTTAGTGTGTTTCTGATGGTGAGCTCCATTATATTTTTGAACTGCTGATATGTCTTTGTTACAGGAAGCTCTAAGCAATTAAGAAGTCTGTTTCCAACAGGATACCTTATATGCAAAAATTTAACAGTAGGTTCAGGATCAAAACCAATGGATGGTACATAACAGGAGCCTGTTGCAAAGAGCAGAATATCCTCCAATGTAACTACAGACTCACCACCTAAAAAAAAAAAGAGGATTTTATCATCGATTGTCTTTTACACATAAACCATTACCCTGCATATTAAGTGCTAAGAGGAAAAACACCCACATGAAATCAAATCAATATGCTGGATAAATATGCCGTTATATGGCTACCTAAGAAAAAGTTCAGCAAGAAAAACTCACTTCAGTTAGTACTGAAAAATCTTAAGTGAATATAAAAATCTCTTCTGCAAGAAAAAGATAGAAAACAGTGGTCTTTAAGACTTCAGACAATCTTTCTAATAAAGGAATTTTCTGTATCACGCTTGTGTGTTGGATTTTTATTTTTCAATTCATAGGAATCCTAGAGTCAATCTTTCATATATTTACCCATCTAAAATTCTTGGCAACAGTTTCACAAATTCTAATTAGTATGAAAGAGGGGCAAGAAAGAACAATTAGGAACTGATAGTGACTACAAAACCTTGTTTTATTTACACCACTGAACTCTAAAATTCAGATTCTGTATGTATACCAGCAACTAAATAACCTGGATGGTTAAGGGGAAGGGAAGGATTTTTTAATTAAAAAAAAAATTAAAAATTACTTACTTTCCACATCTTGCAAATAGCCCAGCCAAAAATCAGCACCTTCAACTTTATTTACATCTGATGAGGAATGGATTGTAAAGAGATCACAAACAGTTTCCGCTGAAAGTCTTTCGGGTTTGTGGCACAATATGCTAGAGAACACATCTGGGCGCATTTGCATTTTCTCTAGAACACCAAGAGTTTTCAAACCCTGCCTAAAACTAGGAAGGGGAGAGGGAAAAAAAAAAAGAAAAAAGCAAGAGTGACTGTGCATCAGAACTCTACATTTTATAAAGCTGCAAGATGGGATATAATAAATCTTCCCCATCTCCAGTCTCTAATCTTGTTAAGAAGGCTACATAGTACTCCTATTTTATTTTGGGAAATGTGTTTAACTCTCCTTTTAACAATTTAAATGTTTCTGCAGAAATACCAGTGATATGTAGAAATTAACCTTATTTCCTGGTACTTGACTGCATGTACAAGGTATAGTTTGAACTTCAGTATGAAAACACAGCAATTCTCTTTCTTACAAATAGCTCTTTGGAAAACAGCTTTAAATTCTGTCCATAGACAATATGAGTTATCTTAAAAGCTAGCCTTTTGCTTGGCTTTCTGCATGTAGTCACATGCTATTATTCCTGCCTGTGGCAAATGCAGACAGCAGCAACCTGGGCTGTACCAGGAGCTCAAGGGAGGTATTTACTTTGCAGCAATAAGGCCACACTTGAAGTGCTGTGTCCAGTGCCAGGCTCCCCAGTACAAGAGCTATGGACATCAGGGAGAGAGCCTGCAAAGGGTGACTAGGATGATTGAGGGACTAGAGCACAACCCTGTGAGGAGAGGCTGAGAGAGCAGGGACTCTTCAGCCTAGAGGAGGTTCAGGTAGAATATCAACACATGGAAGTATCTGAAGGGAATGTGCAAGGAGGTCAGAGACAGGCTCTTTTCAGTGGTGCAGAACATTTAACAGCTAAAATAACCAACTCTGTAGTAACTCTCAGTCCTTTAGTGACAAGTAATCTCTTGTTCTGCTCACTTATGCCCATTTTAGCCCATCTCCAAATGCACAAAACCCCACTACCTCATAAGCAAATGCACTAATTATTATGTTTTATTTTTAACTCACAAATTTTAAAATATTATGTAGATTGTTAAAACATGCCAGAGGGCTTTGACTGAAGGACTAATTCCTCTGACCTTCACTAAAAAAAATCCTCACAGTAAGAATCAATTTCACAGCTCTTGGAGATTGAGTTGATCAAATTTGTCAAAGATAACACTGCATGTGGAGTTTAAATCAGGCTATGCTTGTTGGAAAAATTAGCATCCAATAATTTTTTACTGAGCAGATGAAGTATGTGAATTGGAAGTAAGGCCAGAGGCCAATCAAAGAACAGTCAAGAGCTGCAAGTTTTCCAGCTAATGAGGTTATCACTACCTCACAGAAACATCAATGCAATGCTTATGTTCTAAGCAGGCCAACTTACACTTGCTGACAGTATTGCACTCCTAATGGCACACACAAACTCCCTGATTAGAACTCTAGAAAACTCATTTGAATTCTAAACATATGTTAAACATTTCTAAAATGTAAAGATTCTAAATCAATTAGATTGATCAATTCTGAATTAGAACTGAACATAACCTAGAGAAATTTTATAGTGCAAACATCTTTGTGATGCTGTAGTTAAAAAATTGTGAATCTGCCTTCTTCATAAGGTAGAAAAGGGAATGTGACCAAGGAGAAGTCAGAGCAGATACGCAGAGAAATAATTTCAGTCTTTTGGTTTAGCTACCTAGTTAACAGCTGCTACTTAATTGACTAAAAATTACAGTACATGTCAGTGGTTTAAATGGAGAATAAGAAAGAACTTGTGAAAGTTAGTTTTAGCAACATAATATTTAGAGTTGCAGTGAGGAGAAGAACCAGTAAGTTCAAAAACTCAAGCAAAACAAACCTTTCTAAGGGTAAAGTAATTCTCTTGATTACATGATAGATCAATATGTCATTCACCAGCATGTTCTTATCACACAAAGCTGTTACAGGTCTTAAACATCCAGCAGCAGCGAGGAATTCGCTGCAGTCCTGTAGTGTAGACTGTAGGCTGGACAGATTATTTGCATATTTTATCTGCACAAAAAGATAAGTTAGGCACTTGTTTACTACATGTGTGTATACATATACATGACAAATAAGCTTTTTAATTTCAACAGAATTTATATTCTATATTACCTCCAAATACAGTCTTAAGCAAGAAATAAAATGAACATTATTGCTTATTACCGTTTTTATTGTTTGTGCTACATCAACATCAGCAACATCTTCCAAAACTGGCTTCACATTCTCTGGGCCATAGACAAGGCAATTGAACAGTGTTTTGGAAAAGAAACCAGGAGGTGGACCACCATGAACCAGAGAAACTGCAATCATTTTACCAGCTTCAAAATAAAGATTTTCTTTTACAGCTGCAAAGAGAAAAATGTTTATTTAAATGCATAAAAATTATTTCTGATCCTCATTTTTTAATAGAAAATGTCATAGTGCTGTTTTTTTTAATGAATTGCTATTTTCTGATAGTTCAAACTATAAGACTGTATTTTTACATAGGACTACATTCTTTTACACCAACTCTTCATTCAGCCACTATCAAGGTTTGGGATGTTTCATTCTGAAGCATAAGAACTCAAAGAAGCTAACTTGGGGTCTTTGGGAAGCATGCTATGGGAAATAACATCTTAGAAATTTAAGGAAAGGAAAAGAATTTGCAGAGAAAGTGAATCAGAAGAAAGAAATTCACTTAAAGAGAAAAAATACACTAATTAAAAATTTCCAAGTCTAGTTATATGCTGCTTTTCCATAGTTGTTATCAACTTTTCCAACTAACCCGAATTTTAATTACAAATCCACACACCATCCCCTTTGGAACTGAAAAAAAAAAAATCAACCCCAATTTCTATCCTTCATACTTTATACTTGTGAACTGACACTCATACTGGCTGAAGATTAAAAAAATATTTTAAGCTATATACTTCTCAATATGTTTTTGAACAAAGCAACTAATTACCTTGAAAATCAAGGGCCAAGTTCTTTCCAAAAGAGCCTTCAAACAATGATGAATTCTGAAGGTGAAGCATTAATAATTGGAAGAAATGGTGTTTTGATGCAGCAGAAGTATTTGTCTTTGATCTATTTTTGCAGTTGGAGAAATTTACTTCAATCGTGTTTGTAGGACTGAAGATGCGCTGTCTAAATCCTTTTAAAGCACTTCCCCAAATGTTTTCTGCATTGATGTTAAGTCTTGTTGTTTTTGTTTTAACTTGTGCCTTTAACTCCCTCAGTATATTACAAACTTCTCTTCTTTTCTTTCTTAAATGCCTACAAGAAGATGGCATGTATTTTCAGATGAAATCTATGATTCATAATTAGCAAGTTACACAAAAATCATTTTAATAGTCTCTTAGGAAGAACACCTCTTTAAACACGGTGGCACATTCAAGTATTGCCTGAATTACATCAGTAAAACATTCAGTATAGATTTCAAAAATTTTAACATTGTAGTGCCAAGTTTTAAAATACCCCTAAGAACTAAAGGAAAAAGGAGGTAGAAATAATTACCCTGGCAAAAAACCAAATGGTGGTTTTCTTAATTCAGTGATTCCAACACAGTGCCAAACAATTCTCGCACAATGAGCTGACATGTAAACAATGTGAAAAAAGTGAGAAATTGAAGTTTATCATTTTACACTAAAGATGGTTTTCATCCAAATGAGAACAATTTTTGTCACTATAATAAAAAAATATATTTGAGTAAGAGGAAAGTTCTCATTTAAATAAGCAAGATGTTTTCTTTGTTTTCTAGCTTTCAACCAAAACTATCTCAAATATCGTAAAAAAAACTTATTCCCTCATCAGAATTTTAGCACATCAGGTAGAATCCATAAATTAACTATTCACATGAGGATAATGAATTTTATGTCCTTAAACTGAATATTTTATATTAAAACATGTTGTTTCAGCACTGACTTTAGTACAATCATGAACTATTCATATGGTACAAATACAAAAACAATAAAAAAATTAGGACCTACCTAATTAGAAGAAAGCAATTAGAATTATTTTTATTCCCTATTTTCTAAACAACGTTTAGCCACGCATTGGTATGGACAAATATGCGTTTCTGGGTTTTGATCCCCTAAAAATTCTGAGGAGGTTTAATTTTTTTTCTCCTCACACTCCTCTAGCATTTATAAATAGCAGAAGCCTTTCTCAAGCTAAGACTTCAGGCTTTAAGTGGATATTCATCTTATTTTTGCAGTGACTATATACATATATACACACAGTATACTCACACAGAGAAATATATATAGATACTGTATATACACAAACACACACACAGACACCCCCTGCCCTGCATGTTCTGTAGGAAATACAGTATAAAGCCATGTGCTAGATTACTCTTCAAAATAAGAAAAAGAGAAGAAATACTTGTGCCTCAGGGACAGGGACCAGTTCCTGCTTGACATCACTGGAGATAAGGACATTGACACTCTGTTGGATGCTGGAAGTTCTAGGTGTGAGCAAGGTGACAAGTTCTGGCACATTATCTTTGGTGATCTATTAGCCGAAAAAACAGTATTTTAAGAAGAGATATAACTGAGGAATGCATGAACACTTCCTATTTCAAGGTAGCAGTATAGCTTCTCCCTAAATCAGTACTGAATCTCACTTGTATCCTCATTCCCACAAAGTCCACCAGTGCCTGAATTACAATTTTAAAAATAAGAATTCTGTATTTTATTACCTTGTGGTCTTGGGATCTAAAAAGTGGTTTTAGTTGCCACCAAATCCAAATAACTACAGCAAATTTACAGAGTTCGTGGCTTACTCAGAAAACTTCAATCACTAAACTTTATTCCAATTTCATTTGATTTGCAATTTAATGTAAGTTTTTCCTACAGAATAAGCCATCATTTCCTCACGTTTAAGTATTATTTTATTCAATAATCAGTTTCTGTGAGAAAAACAGAAAATTACACACTGGAGTAGAAAATTGCGTGGAGATCCAGATGACTGCCGAGGGGACTTTGGAGGTGGCTCTTCCAGCAAACAACTTGTTCCATTTGTCTTTTCAGAGGTAGCCAAAGCACGCTTTTTCCGTTTGCTATACTGCCCTGCATGATTACATTGTATTAATTAAACTAATTTGTTAGTTGCAAAGTACGCTTACATAACTTACAATTATCACTTAAGAACTCACTGTCACACCCATAATTTTACCTGATTTGGCAAAGATACTTCTGCATTCCATGCACTCCCAGTTTTGCTCCCATGACTTCAGAGAAGAACAGGCCAAGTGAGTACCACGAGAACCACAGTACTGGCAACGCTTTATTTCCCATTTACTAAAACGAAAAACTTAGGTATTTAGAAGTAGACAGAAGAATGAGGCTAGATAAAACAAAGACTGTTCAACAGTAAGTGCAATCCAGATGCTAAACCACCAAAGCATAATTTTATCAACCTGGCAGAACTGATTCTAATCAAGGAGACTTTTTTCACGCAACACGTACTCATTATCTGGCTGCAACAAGAACAAAAAAAAGCTACTCATGTTCCAGCACCTTGCATTGAATGAGGCTATTAGTACTCCAATGCCCTGAAGTCAACAGATTGCAGGGCACTATTTTCTTCTCATCCTGCTAGTCAGCAAAATCCCATGTTTTATGGGTATCCACCAGTCAGCTTTTCCAAATGGTAATTCTTTTAAAGGAGAGCTCTCTAGGGAAACATTCAAACTACTGACCTAAGTCTACGACTTTAACAATAACTCCTTGTAAATGCTGTAAGTATTTTAACACTTATTAAATTGCTGAATTAATCTCTGAATGATACATACATAACATTCATTTAGGCACATGCTAGGTTGATGCACAAATTCTACTTCAGCCTGTATAAAATGAGGACAAGGACAAGGTAATTGATAATCCCTTAAATTTGGTTTTCATGGCTTTTATAACAGGATCAAGTTAGAGAAATTTAGTATTGAAATATGATTATATTGAGTAAAACAAACACACTATCTGTACAGTGTGTTGGCTTGACATTAAAACCTGATGGTAAAAAACATCAAAACATTTAAGAAAATATAATAATATTAATGACAACAATGAAAAACACATGAAAAAACCTATTCCGTCCTAAGTTACACTTTTCTGCTAAAGTATCATACCTATCAGGTTCATTATAGTCTCTTCCTTTCTTGCAGAGACATCTTTTAACATCACAGTGTTGATAACAATGCAGTAAGTCTTGATATGCATTTTCTTCAAGTTCCCAAGATGCATCCCTGCAAACAAGGCAGAAGACTGGATATCAGAAGTCTATTTCTGATTGTTTCAATGGGTTACTCGGTATTTCAAAAAAGATAAATGCAATAAACATTCCTATGTTTATATGAATGTATTTCAATCATGTCATGCTCCAGGTAACAGACAGGGAGGTTCTAGGTAACTGAGAAGGGGAAGGAAAGTCTAGTAACTAAAATAATAATATAAAACACACAGACTTTCTTGCATAAAGTTACTTCGATTTCAAGCACTTATTATTTTTCACATGACCTCAGTACACATTTGCTCTGTCTGTCCCTTTTTTCTCTCACAGAAAATAAGGATTTTTTTTAGACAGCCTACTCAAGTTATCGCACAAAACTGGTTTCATGAATGGTAACTCGGAATGTTCCAGGCCAGTGTGGCAAAGTTCATCAGTTATTTTGACTCCTCTTCCTCTCCAGAATCTTAAGCTTTTGTCTCAAGAGGGAATTAATGGTGCTCTCTGAGGAGATGAATAGTTATTAAGGAAGAATACTTCTAACAAAGAAACATCATTCTGATCTCTGTCATATTTTCTCATCTCATCAGGTGATAGAAACAGGAAAAACAGCTTGGAATTTTGGAAGCCGTTACTATACTAACATAACCTTTGCAATCCCTTGGCAGAAGATAGAAGCTGTACGGCTGAGTAATCAGTCAATTACAATTCTGTCTTGACAGAAATACAGATAATTAAACTTGGGCAAAGAAAATACAATTCTTAGCAATCGCTATGTTAAGGAAAAATAACTGTATTTAAGAAGTGCTTTTATCTTCTAATTAGGTTTAGAGTTTGAATCATGGCATTCAAAATGACTTCTCAGAGCTTCCTGTTTCATGCTTGAGATAACTAATTTCACCTTTGCCAAATTTTATGCATATCTAAAAGAAAACAGGCTACTCTTTACCAAACTGAACAATTCTGCAACTGAAGGTAGAACTTATGCTTCACATATTAATAGCTGAAGTTCTGTAGAATAAATGTTTTTAACAGTCTATCAGAGTAATCATTAACAAAATTACTTACCTTTCTGGAATGTGTATGCCCATTCTCAGCATTTCTTTTTGAAATTTGTCCTTGTTATTACATACTGTGCACCTAAAGAAAAATATCCCAGCACTCAAAGCTTGATACTGCGCCAAAAAAAAAAAAGTAACCAGACCAATTAGTGAATTACTACCGTCCATAATTCCATAAGATGCCACTAAATGATATCTTAATATTGAGATGCATTACATTCATGGATACTGTCCTGACATGGGTGTTAAAGCTGATATCAATCATGACGTGACTTGACATTAAAGCAAATAGCAAGGATTTTCTCTTCCTTTAAAGGGAAGAGGTCATGCTAGAGTAAGGTTCATAAACCAGAGCACCATCCGTTTCAGTCAACTTCTCCAGATCCAGCATAAGTTTATAAAAGGAATGTTGTAACTTTTTCTACTCTGGGATCTAGCCAAAAGAACTGATGATGGATAAATTACATTTTAGCACTCAGATTCTGCACATAATGACTTGCAGGAAAGCAACTACGTAGGTTGAACTTCAGTTCCTAAAAGCAGTAAAGGCATAAAGTATATATCGTACGTGCAGAAACACAGAGGGGCCACATGGGAAGAAAAATTATTAGCACTAAAACCTCAAAATCCTTTTGTGTCCATAACACAATTTTAGCACAAGTCTTCAAACCTAGTATACTTCATACCTACTACCTACACTTAACAGTAAGCAATTATTCCATTATTTTAAACAGAAATGTGATCTCCATGGATGCAAAAATGAAAGGAACAACTTGTATTACCTGCAAGCATTCTCGATGAAACCAAGCATTTTTACAGCAAGGACTTTTCAATACAGTGTACACTGGAAGATGTTCAACCAAATCCAGGCATATTGTGCACTGTGAAGCTCCTCTAGGTTCTTTATCCACGAACTCTTGGACTGGTCTATGTTCCCAACAGTAAGATCTAAAAAAACAGTGATTTAATGTTCCCTTAACAAAATAACATTTTAAGAACCTTCCTCATAAAATTTGAAGACAGCAAAATTAATTCATTGATCCATTTTTCATGAACAAGTGCTATGCAACAAGCAAAAAACACAGACATACTGGTTTTGGCTAGGCTAGAGGGAAATTTCTTAATAGTTTGTATGGCGATGTTTTAGATTTGTGAGGAACTCTGTGTAGATAACACAGTGATGTTTTAGCTATTGCTGAGCAGACGTTGAACAGAGTCCAGACCTTTTCTGTTTCTTACCCCTCCCCAGCAGAGAGCAGACTAGGGATGCAGGAGGAACTGGGAGGTGAGACAGCTGGGATGGCTAAGCCCAACTGACCTAAGGGATATTGCATAACATGACATCTAAGAAACGCAGCTCTAGAAGAAATCTTTCTGAAAATGCTTTATTTTTACATCCACTTGAAGTAATGCAAGTTGTTTTTGATTAAGTGCCTGCCAGACTTCATCCACTCTACAAGCTCAACTCACAGCAAGAAGGATAATGCTCTCAAGAGTATTTTGACTACAGCCAAGATGACAGACAGATGACAGTAAAGAAAACAACATTTTTTAGACATTTGATATGAAGCCCATTTCCCCTGCAGTCCATCTCTAATAAACTTGGAAACAACAAAATGGCAGACCCTGCGTTTTGACTGCTGAGCGATACAGGTAGCCAAAGCTCTGCCATTTCAACAAAGGCACAGGAGACAGGCAAACAAAAAACCCCAAATCGACCATTATGCAGTTTATTTCAGAGTTCAGAATTTACTGCTCAACTACTTGTATAAGCATAAACTCATGTATTCAAAAGTGTTGAGAACTGAGTTTATAAATATTAGGTATGCAATATAACTGTTTGACTTTCATGTCTTCCACAAATCTAGTATCTGGTTGCTAGATAATGTGATACCATTTGCAACTACCAGCCTATCCAACAACAAGCCATGAAAGAAATCCAAGTCACCTCCTGTATAAATATAATAAATTGAAAATGGAAACACAGCAAAGCCCCAAAACTCACCTGAAGTCTTCCATAAACTGGAAAATGCATTCCCTTTGTAACCCACAAGGAAAATGGTAACTTCTTTTGCATTTAGGAGCTACGCATCCAATTGAAGCTCCCTTTTTCTTACAGATATTACATTTCTAGAAATAAGTTGTTTCGGAAACAGAATATTAACATTTTAAATACAAGTAAAATTACCGGAATTAAATCAATAAAAATGTTACAAAAAGTGTAAGAATGAATAGTAGATAATAGACTAAAACTGTGACAAGACTAATGTGGCTTAGCTCTGTTACAAAGAGTAAACATATGCATTTATTTCAAGACTTTATGCATTGGTTTATATGCATATTGTCTTGTGACGTAGATAAAATACCAGTTATTTTACCAGTACCTATAATTTATATAGGTATAATAGGCATACACATATATATATTTATATATAGGCATCTGTTAACTGTTAGCTTCAAGCTCAGCACAATATCATGAGGTAATATGAAAGTTTAATTCACTCTTATTTATCTGCAACTTACCCAATGAATAAAAATAATAGCAAACTGTAGAGGCCCAGGGAAGATGACTTCAGTTGTGGGATGGATTGTAATGGAGCATCCAGGCCACACTGTGATCTCAGAAACATTCACTACACTTCAGCCTGAACAAATTGCACTGGACTAATGGACTCTGATGAGGCTCATCAGAAACATTGTTCCCAGGAACTAACAGGTATCAAATGAGCTCCTGTTTTATCACCAACAGCCTTGGAAACTTATTTTTCCTGCCTGAATAACAACCCAAGTGGAATAGTACTTTTGTTACTGAAACTTCAGAGAAAGTTACCAACTCAAATTGCAGCCAGGATAGAAAATTACTGTAACTATAGCCCACTCTCTTGTGATTCCATAAACAGTGGTCCAAAGTGAGACCCTTGGAGGTCTCAATTCCCAGAAGACAAGGGAGTGTCTCAAACATGATAACCTCATGGCTCTGGAGCCAACCAGAGACTGCTGGCAGCAAGACACAAGAACAGCTGGTGATAACCAAGGACTACTGGTATTCACAGACCATGAGAAAGAACAAGATTTGACTGGAGCAGAGGGCCAGGCAGAAATTCACTTTGCTGTGAGAAAGAACCACAACACAGCACAGCGCAGTGCAACCACAGGCACATGTGGCAGGAAGTGGGCATGGACTATAGGGTAGGATTTAGACCCCCAAAGCCCTCCAATCCATTTCCAGAAAGGCCTGAAAGAACAGACTGCTCACGAAAATTAATTTACATGGAAGGCAAGAAATCTACCTTTGAAGTGGAGAAACCTATCCCCAAAAAGGTACCCCCACAAAGTCCAGGCCAGTTTCCATGCCAAGAGTGTAATTCATTAATAAAACTTTCTGATCTCTAGTGGACCTTCTGACTTTTGTCACCGCTTTTGCCCAATGAGCATTCATGAACTTTAGGTGCTTCCTTCCCTTTAAGGGTGGATCATTACAATTTCTGCAGGTTTTTTTCCTTGTGGCTTCTACAGATCTAATATACTTGTTACTTAAATGTAAAATTCAGGTGCTTGAATGGGCCCAGCACACTGTCCACTTGAGAGAGAAAACAAACCCCATGGGCAGTACTAAGAGCTCTTAAAAGTTACCTTTTCCCCCTTGTAAATACCAAAGACATCATTCTTACCAGTTTTGCAGCTCTATTTACTTCTTTTCTAATATCTGTGATTAAAAATCCATCTACACCTTCATCTTCTTCACCTCTCTGCCAAATGCCACTTGACATCAACTACAAAACCAAATTCAGTATTTTAAAACATCATCTAACTGAAAGATTTAAAATTACATACACTGTGCTTGTCAAGCAAGAGAGATGTTTAGTCTAAAAAAAAGCTCACATGACAATTAATGGCATATTAATGATTAAAAACCTGATATAAAACACATTTTTGTCTGATGTGACAATAACCAGTAAAATGAAAATAAATATTTCGTAACATCAACATCTCGTATAATACTGTAGGGCCCAAGCTAGTGTATTTTGGCTTTCTTTTTGAAGTATACAGACTATTCAGGTAATTGTCAAACAATTACTTTCAGCACATAAATCTTCAGAGGAAGTAAAATTAAATTAGCTTAGTCAATATGAATGACAATTGTGCTGTGGAGATAATGAAGCACAGTAGGAAGTAACTGTACTGAAGTGACACCTAAGAGGAAAAGTAATTTGCTTTAAAGGAGATATAAATAAACACAGAATCAAGTAACTAGGCAAATCAGAAGAATCTGATGATAATTTAAAGCTAGGCAGCTACATTACAATCTTCAAATAACTGAAGAGTTTCACAACTTGATGCCATCTACATTCTTTACAATTTCATTTTGTAATTCAACATAGCACCATTTAAACTAGTTTTATCAATATTTTACTCAAATAAATGTAAGATTATACACCCAAACCAATTAAACATATTTTTCCAACTGTGAGACATTTGGCAAAGAATAATTAAACTGTCACTAATGTGCTACTTTGTAGAACTCTTTTCTTGTATAACATACACTATATTTAAGTAAAATCACAGGGCTTTGCTTATTAAAAAAAAAAAAAAGTAGAGACAAAAAAAATAGAAAAGATACTGTGATGAGCTTTCTGCAGTTAAAATACCTTCTAAGTCCTAAGGTTCAGTACTGCATGCATGCCTTTTCCTAGCTGTTCATCAGGATAGGATTTTTTCTTATACATGGCCTTATATAGGAGGCAAAATTACCACTAACGCAGTATAATGGCCTCTATTTCCTTACAATTGCTTAAAATTTACTTAAAAACATATATTTCTATCTTTATGTAACTTGAGAAAACCTCCACACTCTTTAGTTTTTAAAGGATTCAGTATTCGAATTATTAAACCATCTACAATCAACACTCTTCAAAGAGCTTTTTGATAAAACATAACCCCTTTTGATACTCAACACAAATTTTTAAAATTGGGGAGAACAATTCAAATTGTATTTATCACCAAACAAAAGATTTTTTTTTTTTGTAAAGTAGTGTCGCAGTCAATGTATGTGAGGTAGTCGACATGGACACTGCACTTGCACTCGAGGTGCTTCTTTAGAATCATCAGAAGGCTTCAAGTATCAGTATCTTGATATTCAAAAAGTCTCCCATACCTTTTCTCTGTTTCTTCTCAGAGCAGCTCCACACAGCTCTGGCTCTGTCTGTCCTTCTGTTCTGGCTCTGTCCTTCCTGACGCTGGCATGGCCGCCTAACGCTGTCTGTCCTATGTACAGCATCTTACCTTTTCTGGCCCTTGCACAACCTCCTGTCCCTAGGTCTCCACAGCACAGCCAGCAGACTCCAACTGATTCAGCTAGTTAACTCACTCTTTTATCATGCCCATGGCTGTGAGGGCAAGGCTGTTTCTACTCTAGCTGTAAGGTATCAGGAGGGAGACTGCCTTCAGCAGCATCTCCTTTTGTCTCCCCATAAAGTAGTAGTATTATTCTAATGACCTGCAAAAATTTAGAGTTTGAGAGGTAGTTTAAGTATACCTTTAAGAATATGAAACTTGGAGAATGTCAAGGGTGATAACAAAAGCTGCAGGTTATATCCACAGCTTTGTTTAAATTATAAACTTCTACTAAATAGTGAAAATGTACTAATATGATCAACAGGGTACATATAACTTAACTGAAAATTAGGACTTAAGTGTTACAATGTTCTGTGTAATGTCAGAGAATACTCACAGCCTGTAAGAACTATTGAGAAACGAGAACAAAACCTTTCCAGTACTTTTTCCACACTAGGTAGAATTTTCACATTTCAAATTTTGCAACTACACTTTTCTTATAGGAGGGAATATGTAGGTGCAAACTGTTCTCTTTGTCTTAACATGTACCCTCATTGCTATTTGCTATGATAGGTTGGGAGAATTAATGAATTCCTTTAAATGGACCATGAACAGAATTTAGCTTTGAATAAAGGCTTGTTGGGATTTACTTATTTCATCTGCTGTACCTGACAAGCACAAGCCTATGAATTAAAGCTCACATTTCAAGCTTTACAGCAAGAAAATTGTTGCAATTATTGGAGAGGTTATTAGTATTAAATACTTGTTGCACTTTTTTTTTAATAAATCAGAAAACTCCAAGATCAATACCATACACTTACCAAACAGTAATAATGAACAGTGAGACCGTATTCCACATAGGTCCTTTTTTCTCCGTACTTTTCAGGGCAGTCATCTGTCCGTCCACAGAGAACACAGACTAAAATACAGAATCATGTTTATAACCACAGTGAGTGTACTGGAATTACTATGGATCAGCTGCAGAGCAGTAGCTTTCACCTCTTTTAATCACATGCATCTACAAGTAGATTACTGGATAAAGGACAGTAGATATCCCTTTCCTTAATATTGAATTTTATACTAATACAGAAGAACATATTTTTTTCGTCCTCTAGTTTCTAGAAAGAAAATACTTCACCAGCCTGCTGATTCAGGAGTGGTCTATCAGCCAAGCTAAATTCACAAGCAGATTGTGCTCCCAAATGAAATTTTCCTCCCAAAACACAAAAAGAGAATTATCAAATGGCCAATGATGTCCAGGTGCATGTGAAATGTCATCCAGTTGTTTTTAGTACTATATATAAAGTCATCACCATACTAGAACCTAATCAGCCATTTCTTTGTCTACCTATATGATAACCTTGGTGATAAGCATGTGAATGGTGAAAAGCCATCTGCTACCACAGCTTTTAAAAACATTTAACAATTTGAAGCAACACTGCATTCAACTAAAACCTTGAGAATTTCCCACTCAGTAAAGTTTCTACCCCACTGTCATAGTTCCATGGACTTTTAACAGCTTCCCTTTAACTCCCAGTAGATGTATAAAACACATTTACAATATTCTAAGATTAGGAACAATAACAGTAGTAACAAGAATAGGGTTACTGCTTCAGCCCAAGAAAGTCCTGAACAGTACATCTCAAACACAGCTCTGTGTGATTTGGCTGCTAAATTCACAAGGTTACTTTCTTAACACCTGCAGAAAATACTATTTTAAAATAGTCTAATTACAGCAAACAAACCCAAGGAACTTTGTAAGTTATTTCTTTTTTATCTTCTGAGACAAGTGGTGGTTCCAACACACTTTCACAGAATGGTTAGGGTTGGAAGTGACCTCTGGAGATCATCTGGTTCAACCCCCTGCAAGGCAGGGCCACCTAGAGCAGGTGACACAGGACCTTGTGTGGGTGGGTTTTGGATGTCTCCAGAGAGGGCGAGTCTACGACCTCTCTGGGCAGCCTGTTTCCAGTGCCACCCTCAAAGTAAAGAAGTCCTTCCTCATATTGAGGGGGAAGCTCTTATAGTTTATGACCATTGCTCCTCATCCTGTCACTGGGCAACACTGAAGAGTCTGGCATCATCCTCTTGGCACCTGCCTCTGAGATATTTATGTATGAATGAGATTCCCTCTCAGTCTTCTCCAGACTAAACAGGTCTAGCTCCCAAAGTCTCTCCTCATGGGAGAGATGCTCCAGACCCCAAATCATCTCTGTGGCCTCTGCTGAACTCTCTCAGGAGCTACCTGTCTTTTTTGTAGTGAAGAGCCTCAAACTTGACACAGTTATTTGATTACTGGAAACTCACCTGCTCTTTGAGCCCAAAAAAACCAAGTTATAACTAGCATTATATATGCAGATCAAGTATTTCTGAAATTATTTGATAAAAGCTTTACTCACATGTGCTTTGAACTTCAAAATTATCCATTTTACTCATCCTGAGTTCTTCTGGCTATCTGTTATGCAAAAGAAACAAGGTATTTAATACATCCAGTGCATTAATGAACATTACATACCTCTTACGTTTTATTTACAACTGCAAAAAAGCGCATAAACTCAATAAACTAAAAGTAGGATTATGATAAAAGAATATAATAATTCAACTATTATTGTGAGAGATAGGAGTTCTGAAAGGATGCAATTGTCCAGAAAAAAAATCGTAGACCAATGAGAGATATAGTAACTTTTACCTATTTCCTCAAACTAACAAACCATATATTTTATTTTCAGAAAAAAAACCAATGTCCACTGCAACAGCTAGTTATCTACAAACCTAATAGTACAGAAGAGTTCTTGCTTATTTTAAGCAACAGAAAAAAATGATCCAAGGATAACCCAGGAAACAGCTCTGACTTCTGCTCAAAGATTGTACTGATACAAAGAACTTGGAAACGAAAAATAACCGTGTAAAGATGTGACTATGAATATAGTTTCAATTGTTTGGAGAAAATGCAGGATCCTGGCCTAAAGAGAGAAATCCTAATCCACAAAAAAGTCAAAGAAAAAAAAAATCCCCAAAACTAAAAAGGTGAGGAATCCAAAACTGGGACATACATACAAGGGAATTTACACCATGTAGGACAATGTATTTTACATTCTGAAGTGGAAAGTTATTTATTTAGAAACACTGACCTAACTTGCATTTCTTTCAAACATCAGGTGAGCTGCCCTTTACTGTGTGCCACACCATGCATCCTATCCTAGCCCACCTTGGAAAAAAAAAAACCCCAAACACAAACCAAATAATCCCTAGTTACTTCACCACAGCAACAAGATGATTATTCTTTCTCAGAACCCTTCTAGGAACACATCTGTACATCTCTGATTTGCCTTCCCTTAGGAAGCTGAAGAAAGCAATACCTAAGTTCTGCAGGCCAAGAATCACGAGTGATGGCCTGCATCTCCAGGCTAGATCTCAGGTAGGCAGACAACTCCCTCTCAAGCGAACAGGGAAGCAGCCAGTAACAAATGCGAGGTTCAAACCAGAAGCCTGACAGACTGTGAGCGATCTGTGGCCAGGCATTTACAGTTGTGATGACTACCAGATATCAGCTTCAGGAACAAACTTTGGGCTAATTCAAACTATTGCAAATAAAGCCCTGTAGCAATTTTACTGGAGATTTAAGGAAGAGGCATATTGAAAAAGAAAAAGAAACAGAGGCAGAAGTGCAATTGCCCTACGCCCCTGAGGACTGGAGTAGTTGCACAAAGGACCTTGGCCAGAAAACAGTCTAAAAGGAAAACAAACCAAAAAGCACCACCACTTAATTAGATGAAAAGGCTTCTAAAGACACACCACACTGACAGATTAATACTATTTTTCCAGAAACACACTTCCCTTTTTCTAAATTAAAACGGAATAACTATACTTAATCAGGTACAGACGGAGCAAAAGACAAGCACAAAGCTCACACACATTCCCTTTCTTCAGGATTTCCCCAGGATGGTCACTGTCAGTTTCATCGTTCTCAAGCTCTTACGGTAATGCAACAAAAAAACTACCTACACACAGCCACACAAGCTGATATATATTTTTTTTTTTTGTAAAAAGCCCTACAGGTGGACAAAGCACATACGTGGCTGAAAACAAGAAAATCACCTTCCAACCTTTCCGTGGCTACAGCAAAATAGAAAGAAAAAAGAAATCCCTACACCACCTCCACCCCAAATTCCCTCTACTTTTCTCAAATTCTTTCAGGTAAGTGAACCCAAAGTTCGAATTTATAAGTTAAAAGATACAGGGACCAACCATTGAGGCCCTCTGCATAAGTCCTCTGGGGCTTTTCACAGGAACAAAGCAATTCCGCATCAGTCTGTTTGCAAGACAGGAACGACCACATTACCGCCCAGTGTCTAAAAAACCGGTGTAAATAAAACGTATCTACTCCGCCTAAAAAGGCTTGAAAAGTCCTCAGAGTGGGTGTTTAGATTTTGCTACATTCTGTACTTTTTTACTGCTCCATAACGTAGGGCGTTTCAAGACTCTTTTAACTAGAGGTTGAAAAACAACCAAACAAACAACAAAGCCAGCCCCAAGAAGCAAGGTATAAGGCACACGTTTTCCCCAGCACAGGAACAAAGGAACGCTCCCGAAGCCATCCATGCACCCTCTGTGTGTCCTGAATTTCCACACGGTGGGACCCCCAGGTCACCCTGCGGTCACTCCCCGGCGCCGTGCCCCGAGAAAGCCCCGTCCCTCGGCACCCAGCCCCGGGCGGGTGCGGGAGCGCTCCCGGCACGTCCCGAGGAGCCCAGGATAGGGCTGCAGGCGGCCGCGCTCCCCCTGCCCGGCACAAGGGCCACGGCACGTCCTGTGTACGACGCCCGCCCGCTCCTCTCCCGCTAGCGTGGAGGCAAGAGGGGGCATGTTTGGTTAGTTACTCCTGGAGCCCCTGCCGCTTCGAGCGGCGGGAGCCAAGCAGCAGCGGCTCCCCAAAGCACGGGCTGGGAGGCTGCCGCACGTCGCTTCCCGCACGGCGAAGGAAGGGGCTCCCGCCTCTGTGGCCCAGCGGCTCCCGCAGCCCCCGAAGCGCCCCGCCAGGCCCCGTCCCGGGCGGCACCCGCCTCCCCCCGCCGCGGAGCCCCGAGGGCGGCACTCACCGCTCGGAGCGGGCCGGGCCGGGCCGGGCCGCACCGCGCGCCAACCGATGCCGATTCAAACCCCAACATCCGCCCCCTGCCGGAAGCGCGGCTCGCCCCGCCCAGCGCCCCTGCGGCCCCGCCACGCCGGGCGCCCGCCCCACAAGCTTCTTCTGCAGGGTTTACCTACGGGAACAAGGAATTGCGGTGTCTGTGAAAAATCCGGTTTTGGTGTTGGTTTATTTAACTTTTTTTTTTTTTCTGCAGCTTGTTCTCAAGGGGCCTAAGCTGTCACATAGCTGACCCTTTTCCCCCCCATAGCTGCAATGAAATGGAGTTTTCTCAGTGAATCTCTGTACTTGATGTTTGTGCTGATGTTTTTCCATCGGAATGCCACTGGTGGTCCAGTGTGTCACAAGGGAGCTCATTCCAGCGGCTTTGGGATTTGGCGAGTGCTGGAATGCTGCGGTGCCGAGGTCCCTGCGGTGGGAATGCCGAGCGGGTGTCAGCTCCAGCCCGCCCACTGCACCCTGCCCAGAGCGGCTCTCTGCGCTCAGCGCCGCCCGAGCTCTGCAATGCCTGCTCCAGACCTCTATTCCCCTGCTAACTTGGCTGTTGAGACTGGAGTCTCTGCAGATCCCAAAGCTAGATCCCGGATCACTTGCCCTGGCTAGAAGATCTCTAGGGGCACGCAGGGACAGAACAGAGAGTTTATTTGGAATCTGGAGTTGGTTAGGCTGGTGTGGTGACCTGCAGCTTGTTTTCATACAACCGGCCCCATTGTCCCACTGCCTCTGTTTTCCTATGCTTGTTCATCTATAATGTACTTTTATCACACCCGTTCCCCTAAACATCCCATAACACATTTTGTGCAATCATATAAATACCCTAAAATATCCCATGATGACGTTGTTCTTTCCTGACAAATATGTGATCATTTTTCCCCCTCATCAATTAGAAAGTTCCAGTTAATGTTTCCTTCAATGGCCTATCAAAGGCCTGGTCTTTGTCACAGCCTCTGTTACCTCCCGGGTTTGTGTATCCAAGGCTTACATCCTTCTGTGGGTTGCCCAAGTGTTGCGTGTTAAGCAGCTGTTAATCCTTTTACAGTCTGTACTTCTGAAAAGAAAAGAAGGATGTCTCTGGATACAGAAACAGGGTGAAAGGTAGAGAAAGACAATTCTAAGTAATTATTTTCTTCCTAAAAACAAACAAAAAAACCCCAAAAAACAAACCAAACCAAACCAAATCAAAACAAAACAAAAAAAACCCCAAACAAATTATGCTGATACTCCTTAGTGTACCTCAGTATGGTGAGTGTCCCATTTTACAGAAAAACCGATGACCTACCTGCTCTATCCAGAACAACTTCCATTCTCCTACATGGATTGAAATGCATGTTTTCAAGAAGTGTAAAGTATCATTCTTGTCCATACCTTGTCTGGTTTGCTGACTATTATAATATATAAAAGGAATTGTCACACTGCCAATGGAAATGATAAGCCTTAATGTTGTCTTTTGAGAGTCTGATCCCAGTCTGCCACATTCTGGATATATCTGTCTTAAGTAACAGTCTACCGAATAAAGGATGTTATTATTATACTACCTCCATCTTTTGTAATATATAGCACTATTTCTGGTATATATTATAGAATATATTTGCTGCATACAGTTATGTATGCTGTATGATTCCAAATACAGAATATTTCATTTTCGGTCTCAAGCTGTGCCAAGGGAAATATAGGCTGGATATTGGGAAGAATTTTTTTTCAGAAAGGGTAATAAAGTATTGGAATCATCTGCCTGGGGAGGTGGTGGATTCACCATCTCTGGATGTGTTTAAGAAAAGACTAGATGTGGCACTTGGTGCCATGGTTTAGTTGAGGTTAGGATTGGGTTGGACTTGATGATTCTGGAGGTCTCTTCCAACCTAATGATTCTGTGATTTTGGTTCAGCTGTTAGTTCTGTTAGAGTTATGAAAATTATAATAATAATAATTATTATTGTCATTGTTATTTTGTAATTTTTTTTCAGTCAGAAAAAAAAAACCTGAACATTTTTGGTTTTCATTCAGTCTTTATCAGTCATTCAAGTAGTCCTACCCATAAGGGAGAAAGAGCTCTGAAGGAAGAATTAACATTTGAATGTATCTGTGTGTTCTCCTGGGTTTTATGGACTTTTTTTTAATTTAATGAGACATCCTCAAACACTTTTCTCTATTTATGTAAAATTCTGACAAGCAGTGCATCCTCTAAACATCTGAAGGATGTCTAAAACTCCAAACCACATATGGAGATGCTCAGTAGTCATGTCATAGCTTATAAAGTTTTTAGGATGTAACCATGATGGCAGCATGTTATACTCAATTTACATGGTTATATAATAAAATTAACATAATAACTAAGAAAGTCCTTATTCTTTATTTGTTTTTAAAAGCAAGATGTAAATTTTATATGTATTTTTTAAATCATGGACTGTCTGATTCTTTTGTTCTCACACAACCCTTTAAAAAGCACTAGTTTACTATTTACCACAAAACACAAGTGTTTTGTTTTCCTAGTTTTCACCTATTATATTTTCTGTTTCTTCTTTGAATGTTTGATGTGAAATCACTTCTGACTGTTCTTGGTGTCTTAAACATACAACCTTTTGGCAGCAGGAATTTCCTCACAGAACAAGTTTCAGGTCTCCTGGTCCCGGCTTGCTCTGATAACAGGCAGGTGTCTGAACAGCAGTGGTCGGGGTGATATTTCTCCTGCTGTGAGACAGTGGGGCTTCACCCTGCAGAGATCATCTGCTGTCTGCATTGCTGTGCTCATGCTGGGTCAGGAACTTGATGGGCCTGTATAAATGCAACAACATTGTTCCACTCCTCGGCTTTTCAGATAGGACATAGGCAAAGTTGCTTACAATTTTTCCTTCACAAGCTAGAAGTATAAATAGGTCTCTCTTGTGTATCTGGACACTTGTGAGAACGGGGGTTGGGGGAAAGAACTACATTTATTGAGTGAAATTGATTGCACACACTGAATCAGTTACCCTTCCTGATGCTGACAAAGCACTTTAAAATTATCTTTCTACATGTGATGACCAGCTATAATCTGTATATCTGTTTGTTTTTTTTTTTACTTGATAGTTTGTTGAGATTTTTAGGTTCAGTAAAAAAAAATAGATATAAATAGTTCTTCCTTTTTCATCCTGTGTCAGAAAAACTTCCATTTCTCCCAATCCAGATGATCAAGCTCTTGACTGTAGATGTGAATGTGCTGTTTTACTTCAATTGTTCATGTTGTGTTTTATGCTTGAAAGCTGTATTTAAATATCAGCTAATACTTGCCTTGCAGAAGGCATTTTGTAGAGTAGATTATGGGTGATGCTGATGAAATACTTTTGATTCAGAGACTTATAAAATATTCCAAAAGAAAATTGTATCTGTTTTTGCACAGTAAGTAGCTGTAGGGAAGACAGTTAGTTGGGAAAATGTTTTGAAATTCTACTGCCGCTTAGTTCTCTGAATGTTGATGCCTTCCAGTATTTCTTAAACCTTTAAAATAAGTTAATGTTTCTTGAGATGTTTGAGCATACAAATGTTTAACATAATCTGTCAGATAAGTAGCCTTACGTATGAAATTCCTAATCCACCTCAGGCAAGAACCTTACTTATAAAGGTAAAGTATAATATAAAACTTTTTTTTTGAGCATTTAAAGAAATATTTATTTTAAAGCTGGGCAGGGGTTGTTCCTTTAAGGGCCGGTATTTTCTGTTTAATTTACTGTGGAAAACTTTTAAGTTTTAAAAATAAGCAGAAGTGAGGAAACTTAGCTGAAACCTGCTGAACCAAAGTTTTTCAGTTGGATAGGCTGTAGCCAGCTTATTCCTCCAGTAATAACTAAACAAGAGCCGAGCGAAACAGTTCACCTTAAGCAATCCAGGAAGACTCAGATGAGGGAGCTGTCAGTGGACACAGAAATCAATCAGAAGTGCATATGAGATGGTAACTGTCTGTTCTCCCCTTAGCATGTAACTTCTGCCTAAATCTTATGGACAGCCTTACAGAAGAGATGATTAGTGCTAGTTTTCCTTTCTTAATAGTCTAGGGCTTATGCTGCTCTTCAGTGAAAATGTCCAAAAGAGACACAGATTTTGGAAAGCATGGAAGCATTTGGAAACATACCTCTGAATGGTCATTGAGGTCTGACCATCATTCAGAGTTGACCCTAGATTCCTTTCACCTAATGTCCAGTCAATCATATTTTCTTTTCCTTTCATAATGATGCCCTGGATATCATTCATAAATTTTTACAGATACAAGGACAAATCTGAAAAAGGAATCTGCCCTTACAAAAATGAATTGTTGGATTTTTTAAAATACATCTCTTTTTAAAAGACCATTGTGTTTAATTGTGACAATCAAGATGCTAATTTTGCCTTCTCAGGCAATAGTGAATAGTCCTTTAGTTCACGGCTCTAAACATTTTGTTTTCATCAGATCCAGACAAAACAGAAATACAGGTCTACTCCCACATGAAACCACTGGTGTACCCTGAGGGTGTAATTGTCCTGTGCAACACAAATACCTTTGAATTACATATGAATGAAGATCCCAGCTCCAAGATGCAGAGTTTTCAACTTTGTTGATTTGTAACAATTATTCTCTTTTAAAAAGATTTTATGCTAATGTAGGAATTTCACCACAAAAGCTTAGTACTAGAGTCTGACAAAAGCAGAAGAAAAATGGTGATGGCCTCAGTGATTGTTCTGCTGATGTATTTTACTTAAGTATGTATGGGGTTAGATGGCCAGGTTTTGGGGGCTGGGGGTGGATACAGGGTTGGCTTCTGTGAGAAGCTGCCAGAAATTTCCCCACGTCGGGCAGAGCCAATGTCAGTCGGCTCCAGGACGGACCTGCTGCTGGCCAAAGCTGAGTCCATCTGCGATGGCAGTAATCCCTCTGTGATAACATATGTAAGAAGAAAAAAAAATTATTGTACAGATGTAACACAGCTCTGTGTCCAGAGACGAGCAGAAAAAATGAGAAAATGGCAGAGGAACAACTCTGCAGACACTGAGGTCAGTGGAGAAAGTGGAACAGGAGGTGCTCCAGCTGCCAGAGCTGAAATTCCCCTGTAGCCCATGGTGAAGGCTGCGATGAGTCAGGCTGTGAAAACAGTTCCATGGGGGACTGCAGGAATGCAGAGATGCTCTGCAGCCCATGGAGGAGACCCACACTGGAGCAGGTGGATGCCCAAGAGAAGACTCTGAATCCTTTGGTAGCCCTCCCTTCATCAGGCTGGCAGGGACCTGCAGACCTGTGGAGGAAGTATTGACAATTTTAGGAGCTCTCCAAACACAGAGTCTGGTTTAGAAAGGAGGCATTGTTTATTCTGTGCAGGGTATGAGGTGGAGATTTCCTTATTTTACCAAACAAAGCCATTAATGTTTATTGGCTATAAATTACATAGTTCTCTTACTAATTAATATTCTATCTTCTTTTGGTTGCAATGATGCTCTTGCTTCTCATGCTAATCAGTCCGCACGCTCAGTCCTCTTGTCAGCGGGTTTCCTGGGTTGGTGGTCTGTGAGTCGGTGGCTCCAGATTTCCCCCTGCCGGAATTACCTTTTACTCAGTTGGAGCTGATTCAGCACAGTTGCTGAGTTGGTTTTATTAGTTTCTTCCTTATCTTGGATGTTCTGCCAAATGTCCTTATGGCCCATAAATTATGAATTCTTTGTGGTTTACCCTTGTTTCCAAGTTTTGTTTAACCTCCTTTTAGGTCTGAGATCATTAGAGCATGTCAAGCCCTAAACCTTAACAAGGCATAACAATTAGTTAACAATTAGTAATTTGCCTTTTGAACACCTGGACATCACTCAGAGCTTGCTTGTTGGCTGCTATCTGTTTCACAGATTAAATCTTTGTTGTTGATTAGGCTTGAAAGTATATAAAGATCAAACATCAAAGAACATCCTTTCTCAAGAAAATTTTTACATATTCCACCTTTTGCAAGAGTAAGGCAGGACCCTGTTTCATAACCCTTTCTCATTCCCTGTAACTCTCTAGGCAAATTGTGAACTTTTTTTGTGACTCTTGAGATGTCAGCATCAAGAGGAGCCCACGCTGGAACAAGTTTCCTGTTAGGACTTGTGACCCTGTGGGGGATCCATGCTGCAGCAGGCTGTTCTTGGAAGGACTGCACCCCGTGGGAGGAACCCCACGCTGGAGCAGTTAGTGAAGAACTCTAGCCTGTGGGAAGGACTCACACTGGAAAAGTTTGTGGAGAGCTGTTTCCTGTGGGAGGAACCCCATGCTGGATCAGGGGAAGGACTCCTCTCCCAGAGCAGTGGCAGGAGCTGACCGAAACTCCTATTCCCTCTCTCCCTGGGCCATGGCAGGGAGTGTGAGGTGGGGAGGAGATAGAACCCTGAGGAAGGAGGGAGGGCAGGGGGAACAATGTTTTTGTTTTATTCTCATTATGTTTCTCTGCTTCTGTTTGGTAATAAATTCAATTAATATTCCCAAGTCGAGTCTATTTGGCCTGTGATGGTGTTTTTGCCCTAAACTTATCTCAACTCATAAACATTTTATTATATTTTTTTCCCTCCCCTGTCCTGTTGAAAAGAGGAGTGAGAGAGCAGGTTTAGTGGGTACCTGACATGTAGCCAGGGGTGACCCACAAGTAAAAAGCAGGAAGGTATCAGGGAGGTCGCGATACCTACATTTTGTTTGCCACAATTAAGAGTTTGGGGGGGAAAGACCTATGCACTGCTCTGATGAACTTCATGCATAAATGTAAGGAAAATACCAGATGAAGTAAAAACAACGAAGGAAGCATCATTTGCTGGTGGCAAATTAGTCTGAGTCCTGCTTTTTTTGTATTTGTTACCAAAGATTTCTTTTGTATTTACAAATAAAGAAAATTTGATTATAAACTTCTCTGTTACTTCTTCTCAAGTGCTGAGATGAGGTTAAATTCTCAGCTCTGAAATGGCTAGACAACCTGAAATCTTGATGGTTTTAATGATGATGATGTATTTTGCACCTGATTTAGCCTGTGGTGTACTTACATAAGCATTCTGTGTTTATTTTACTATCCTCTACCAATTCTTCCTCTTGAGGAAGACCTGCATTGGAGAACAGAAATAGTTTAGATTGAGATATTGTCTCATAAGTGTTAGCTCATTGCAGAAATTTACACCTGAAATTCACTACCACTATCCGTGATTATCCAGACTTCTCACGTGCAAATTGTCCAGAATCTGAAAATTGGTTAGACAAAAGATTGAAATTAGCAGGTAATTACTTAATTCCTGGAATACATTCTTTTATTGAATGACTATCAAGGGAAAACAGCCTTTATTCTTTTTAAAAGTACAAACAGTTAAAAATGAAGAATTTTATTATGAAATGGATAGTTTTTAAACTGGAGGTGTGGAGAATTATTCCTATTAAAAATCTGTTGGGGCATTTTTCTGTTCTCTAAGGTATGATTGTAATAGGAGAAGAAGGTTCTAATATGCAGCTATACTCTCTCTATGGTATAATTTGAAAGGGAAATAGAGAAGTGCCAGTACCTGTGACTGGTATTTTTAATACATTAATTATGTTACTTACACCTCTGTTTGCTGCATCACTTACAATGAAAAATACAGTTACTGTATTTGTTTCAAGTACTGCCTTTATTTTGTTGATCTACATCTTATTTATGAATACCAAAATATTAATCAGATGCTGTAGAGGATGTAATATATCCTAACTGTCAGATCTCTTACTAGGCTACAATTAACTCTTATTAAGATCTGAAGTCACCCTGTATCTAAATTACTTGAAAATTTAAAAAGAAGAAATTTTCCTCTAATTTTTTGTTTTGGTAATCATATCTGAGAGAAAACTATTCTGTGAAATTCTAGCATTTTAAAACTGACTAGCTGTGGAGTCACTCTCAATTGCCTAGGGAATTTAGAGATGCTCTGTTCATCCATAGGTGTTGATAAGGACAAAGTAGAATACTTTGTCCTGGAAGCAGTGTACTGAACACTGAACATAATGGCTTGGAGAACAAGTGTTAGTAGCTAAGAATTTCTTCAATCCAGTGATTTTTCACTAGTACTCTTGTTAAAGAGAAGATAGGTTTGAGGGTTGAGTGGAAAGGGGTTTAGCTGTAGAAATTCGGTGAATCAACTGTGGTTGACTAAAACTAGCAGAAGGAAGGAAGCTTCTTTATTGACACGTACTGTTTATACTGCTTTTAGAAGAGCACTGTGTTAACCAAGTTTAAGTCCTCAAAATAATCTTTGGATAATTTCACCAGTGAATGCTTTCAACACTCAAATTTTAGCTCTGAAAGCCCATTTCACTATAGTGTTAATCCTTTGCTCAGCATCATAGCTCTTTTGGCTGTGCAGACTGTGACTGACAAGGTAAATCAGCTCAAGCTAGAGTTGAACTC
Organism: Phylloscopus trochilus trochilus; assembly: GCA_016584745.2. NCBI lineage: Eukaryota > Metazoa > Chordata > Aves > Passeriformes > Phylloscopidae > Phylloscopus > Phylloscopus trochilus. The sequence goes on along the minus strand of WQNJ02000001.1, from coordinate 39,053,511 downwards.
CAGTCATCCTGCTTATGGAATGATGTTTATTCCTATCAGTAGTTGATATTTTCCTCATAGCTGTGGACCAGTTCAAAATTTATTGATAGCTTTCCAAATTATTAATGGAGAAGAGTTTTACGTATTTCAGTTTACGTAGACTAGAACAGTGACATTTTTGTTGCCTTGTTGTGGAAACTCTGGAGATGAACACTGTGTCTCCTTTCTGAGGTCCACTATATTGCTTGAATTTACAAGTGTTGTTGTAAAAGCAGGAGTAAAAATTCACATTTTTGATGTCCACATTCCCCCAAAACCCCAAAATTTCACAATATTTAACCCACATTTTTCTATGGTTCTTTAGATTCTGATCACTGTGGGCTTAATTTTTCTTTCAATGACCCTGAATAAACATGTGGCTTTCCACATCTCAGACTTCTCTAGCAGACTTACATTTTAGTATTTACATTACTTCATCTGGGTTAAATGCTTTTGAAAATTTTTTGAAAAATTACAGTTTGAAAAATGTTTTTGAAAAACTGCAGTTATTGCCCTGGAGATTTGACTTGCATGGTTTTTTTTGTTTGTTTGTTTGTTTGTTTGTGGTTTTGTGTGTGGGTGGCTGGTGGTTTGGTTTTTTGTTTTGTTTTGTTTTGTTTGTTTTTTGGTTTTTTTGTTTTTTTTTTTTTTTAATTTTATGGAGTAAGGTAGATCATCAGTGAGTTGCAGTGTAAATTTCTTCATGCCATGCCGTCACTTTTATTAAATTGTACATTGTGGGGTCTGAGTAAGCAGAGCATGTTCTGAGGTCTCACTCTTTTTATTGTTTCAGCAGCCTGCAGACATGGTTACTTGTAGTGGCTGAGGTGGTGGCTGCAGTGATATGCCTCCCTCCTCTAAGTTATGAAAAATTAAAATTTAATTTAATTTAATTTAATTTCATTTCATTTCATTTCATTCAGAGTACCAGTCAACAGTAGTCTACTGGTAATCTGAGGCAAAGATATCCGAGGAGAAAAATTGCCTCTGTCATCCCAGTTCTCTGAAGGACAGCCTTGTGGCTGGGGAAGCTGAGGCTCTTGTCCGTATTCTGCCACTGGCCAAAATTGTCTCATTTCCCTCCATCTCAGCTTCCTAAGCTATAGTGTATGCAAAATGATGTGACTTCCTTTGCAGAATATTTTGAGCACTGTTCTTGCAAGACATGTAGGCTGATTTTCATGATTGTTGTTTTCTGTTGTTGTTTCTTGACTTGTAACAAATTAAAATGAAAGTTTGGAGTTGATTTCCCTACTGAAGCTGTTGCAAGTGAAAAATTGCAGAAAATTACCACTAGATGGAGTCAATGATTTTCTAAATTAATCTTCATAGCTCAGTATAATAGTTGCAAAATTATTATGATCACTGAGTTAAGTGGAATATGATAATTTAAGTAGCTCACCTGTATCCTGTGATAATTGCATTATCTGTTCTTTGAACTTTACAATTCTATGATTTTTCACTTCATGTAAAAAGATTTTTTACAATTTTATGCTGAATAATAATATCTTAATAGAATTCTTTTTCAGACTTAAAATATCGTGTATGTTTGAGTAAGCAGAGCATACTCAAATCCTCCTTACAATGCTTACAATCATATCCTCCTTACAATGCTCACTTTCCCTATTCATGTCTCTAAGTTGTTCTTATTATTCTCCTCAATCCTCTAGGGGTTTCATCCTTTTTGTTAATTAGAAATTGATAAGTAGAGTGAATTGCCAGATATAATTTTTAGTTCATGTTTAACTAAAAAGACTGTTATGCATTGCTCTGAAAAGCAGCTTGGATGTCATCAACAAACGTGAAATGCCAGTTGTTAAGAGTAAGCTGTGCTAAATTTACAAGCACAAAGATTATTCTGTTCGGACCTGCAAACTTCACCTTAGACCAGGATTATTGCAGTATTTTTTTCATGTTGCATTACTTAGTACAGTCTAGCTTCCTTATTTGAAGATAGCTAGCCAGTCAAAAATGTTATTCACTTTTATTCTGCAAAATAAAACTTGTTTTCACTAAAGAGTTGTCCACATGTTCCAGCTTTCTTCCAATGGGACATTACTAGTGTGTTATCTGTGAAATTGTGCAGGATACACAACCATTCTCAACGTCATTTTCTGATGATTCTGTCCTGCAGTCAGACTCATTGCGGTTGTCTTTTGTACAAAATGAAAAAAGGATGTAAGATTTCCCTTCAACATTGAACTTCTAATAACAGGCCGATTTTTAGTAATTTGTTGAAGAAACAACTTAAGTTCTTGCAAAATAAATACATGGCAGTACTTAATAGGAACTCTTTCACCTTTTAGTGAATATGATCACTAGTTCAGAACTCTTTTACCAGCACTGAATCTTATCTAATACAGCTCTTACCTTATTTTGTTTCTTCTGATAATAGCAAGGAAAAAGTAATAAGAATAAAAATTTCACATTACAATTAATGTTTCTGTTACTAGACAAATTAGTTAATGCCTTCAGTGTATTACTTTTACCCAGCTTCCAACAATATTAATTTATACTAATAAAAGAAAAATTAATGATACCTAGAATAGAAGATGAAAATTTTGGATAAGTATAATACATAGCAAAACCCCCACACAAACAGAAAGGTATGTATTACCTAAATACTATAGGAAAAACAATGAGAAAAGCATGATTTTAAAATCTATTGCTGGCTGTAAAAAATATCAAAATTGTAAGTATTTAAAGAAAGCAGATAATTTACATATTTTTTTTAAATTATCCTCATCATCAAGTGATACTGAAAAGAAATTAAGAGATTTATCTGAATCCCTTACTTTCTTGCTTTTCAGCATCTTGAGTTTAGTGAAAAACAGGACTGATACGGAAGAAAAGAAACCCAGACTTTTTTGATTCCAAACCTGTGCTTTGTTATATTTCTAAAACCTGACATAAATAGTCATATTCAGACCTATCTATAGGTAGCTTTTTGTATTCATGTTGCTGAAAGCAGGACTGAGAATTTATTTAAATTCTGCTATTATTTTTCACAGAACTATAGAATATCCTGAGTGGAAACAGACCTACAAGGATGATCAAGTCCAGCTTCTGGCCCTGCACAGGAGAGCCCTGCACAGCCCCAAGACCATATTCCTGAGACCACTGTTCAAACCCTTCTTGAGCTCTGTCAGGCTGGTGCTGTGACCAGTTCCCTGGGGAGCCTGTTCCAGTGCCCAACCACCTTCTGGGTGAAGAGCACACAACTTCAGGCCATTCCCTCAGGTCCTGTTACTGATCATCACAGAGAAGAGATCAGTGCCTGCCCTCCTCTTCCCCTCACAGGGAGCTGTAACTGCAGTGAGGTCTCTCCTCAGTGTCCTCCAGGCTGCACAGACCAAGTGACCTCAGCTGCTCCCCGTAAGGCTTCCCCTCCAGGCCCTTCACCATCTTCACTGCCCTCCTTTGGACACTTTCTAACAGCTTTGCATCCTTCTTATTTTGCAGCACCTAAAACTACTCCCAGAACTCAAGGTGAGGCTGCCCCACCTCAGAGCAGAGCAGGACAATCCCCTCCCTTGCCCAGCTGGCCATGCTGTGCCTGATGCACCCCAGGACACATTTGGCCCTCTTGGCTGCCAGGGCACTGCTGGCTCAGGTTCATTTTTGGTTTAATATTGTCAAAACCACAGTTATTTTGCAGACTAAATTAATGATCTTTTAATCAACTATTGCTGCAGGGCTATAGGCTTAAAAATTCAAAGTACAGTTTCTTTCATACAATGTAGCAAGGAGTTTAATAGTTTGTGGTATCTTTTCACATCTAAATAAGTAAATAGGTTTATAAAACTGTTGAATAAAGGTCACACACTAACAAAGTAAATAGAACACACCATATAAGCTTAATTTTATAAAGTTTACAAAGATTATTTTTAAACCATATGTAGGCTCAGAGTCAGCTATATTGTGCATCTGATGATATAGTCATCTCTCGGAAAAATCATTATCCAATCAATTACAGAATAATACTGTATGGATTTGACGTGTTTGTTTTACGCAGTCATAGCTGTTATCAAGAACTTTAATGGCTTACTAACCCCCACTTGTGAATAAAGCTTTTTCTTTTGTAAAGCTGGAAGGATGTGGCAGAATAGAAGCAATAAGGGTTTTTACACCTCCTCTTGTCAGTCTGAATGATTCACTAGTCATGGTAGGCTCTATACTCTATATCAATACAATTAAATAATCAGTACCTGTAACTTAAATCACTTCTCACACCCACCCATATAAAAATATGACAATAAAGCTATTCCCACTATAGCTTTTTCTCTTTTCATTGAAAGTACATGCATATAGTTTAGCAACTAGTGCTACAAGACATAAAAGGATACCTAAAACTTCTTCTCTGTAGCTAATAAACTAAACAGAAGAAAAGATACATTTCTTTAGAAGTGCAGTATGTAATTTTTACAGGGAAATGACACTGAGAGATGGTAAAGTATCTTTTGTTTATTTAATTGTAGGCCCTGTAAATGTCATTAGGATTCTAGACAAGTGGTATTTTGGTCTTGAGAATCAGCTGTGTGATGCACTAGTTATAAAATGAACAGATAAAACATTTTTTTAAAAAAGTGAAGTGTTGGTTTAAAACTTAAAACTTAAACTAGGAAGAAGGTGCTTATTTTTTCTAGGAGCTGCCTGGCTAAATCTTCTAACAGCCTGGATTGAGTCTTGACAGCTCAAAAGCTCTGCTGAATCCATATAAAACCTGTGGTCCCTACATTAAATTTCCTTTAGAAATACTGGGAACAGTGAAAGTTTTTTATCTAAAATGAAGTTGTTACCAATGTGGTTGCTATAAAGTAAAAAATAACTATGATTAATAAGAATTAGTGTCTTTGAACTTGTAACTTTCTCAATCTACTCTCACCTATATTTAGGTACCATGAGAAGTCCAGTTCACTGTCTTTTTAATTTTAACAATGCCTTAAAGAAATAGTGAGAAAATAATAACGTTAATCTCCATGGGTTTATGTTCTACAAAGATTCATGCTCTAATGGTGGCTCTAGTTGGCCAACCTTGGGCTGTCTACAGGGAAAAGATAACTCTTACCTTCTGTTGTGTTTGAGTAATGACTAAATGACTCAAGTAATTTAGTACCTAAATAATGCAGTTGAGCCTCTTTTGCACCATCAGCACTGGTTTATGAAATAAAGCATTTCAGGGAAACTCTGAGGTATGAAATTTAGATGTTCAATCTAGACAGATAGTACAACTCAGGATTAGTATTTTGACATTGCACGTGGCATTCATACATAAAATGTGATATATATATTATACATTGCATTATACATTGCTTTTTGGTGACTTATATTGTCATTTTAATGGAAGAAGGATAGTGAAAACTTTGAAGGGATGCAACTGGCCATAAGTGAGCAGAGGGTAGAAAAGGAAGAATTTCAAGATCTCTTTTTGTAGTAACTTTTCCTTTTGTCTTGTAAACTCTGATATATCCCCGTCACTCCAGAACTTTTTTGGTATGAGAAAATATTGAAAGTCTCCAGGGAAAATATTAAATTTTGGCTTTTCAGACATTCTGTCCCTTTGCCAGGTTTAGACTGAGCATAAATTAAATAGTTTAGACTGACTAATTAAAGGGCAGATGAGTTTCTGTCTCATTTTGCTCAAGTTTCTTGAACAGGGAAAGTATTATATGAAGAAGATACAGAGCAGAGCAACAAATTTTGAGGAATACATCTTGACAGACTAATTTTATTGGCTTGCAGTGAAATAGACTGCAGACTTCATGTACTGAAATCTGAAAATAAACATAACTTGGCATTTATCCATGAAACTTAAATAGAGTTACCTTTATTTTTTAGTATAATGCAATGCCATCTTAGAATGCACAATATGTCTTCACTATGATAGAGTCATAGGAAGAGGGGTGGAAATACTGGAGGTTTTTGGGACAGACAGCATTCTTAGTATTGATACATCATATGATGTACTCGGTTGCAGGAAGCTTTTATTTTTGGATGGACATGTAGAGCAAAAGGAGAATTTTGTGCTGATTTTAAAACTAGCACTTTTAATACAGAGTTCACAGCTAATCTTAAGTGAATAGGGCAGAGTTAACATATCTGATAGATTACTGCTGGAGGATGTCTGCAGAGTAGCCAGATAGGGTAGCATGGGTTACACCAAGACTGCAAAGAGCCCCTACTGCCCTGCTCCCTCACATTTTCTGAAGCACAGTTGTGTTATGTGTCTTCTAGCAAAATACAGGAATCAACCAGCCTGTATCCATGATGCTTCCTGAGACTCTTCTAGGGACCAAGCCATTCACATGTATGTTGTAGGTCATCAACATGCCCTCAGTCCATCCTAAGCCCTTGAGGTCCTGTGAAATACCATGCCAATGCAGGTATGCTAAAGTGGCCTTTGTTCCTCTTTAAATAGATGTATGGTATTGTTCTGTGGTAGAGTTCAGTGCATGGTAGAAAGGATCAGAGAAGAGGAGAATGCTAAGAATTTTTGTTCATGTCTATCCCAAAATATATCTGGTGGTATTTCAGAGATGTCTCAGCTGAGTTTATCAGCTGAGCCTCCAGACTGACCTGGAGATTCACAGGTGCTTTATGTCATCTGCTGTGACTGACCATACAAATTGGGATAAAAGGTCTTGTGGTAAGCAGACTCATACCAAAGTGAGGGATGGCCTGGGGTGCCACAGAGAAAGCTGATGTCTGACTTTTTCTTTTCTCCTTTTCTCCTTTTTTGTTTGTTTGTTTGTTTGTTTGTTTGTGTGTGTGTGTGTAGAAAACTGCTTTCCCCAAAATTGTTACTGATAGTAGGTTGCCCTTTACACCCCCTGAGAGAAGTGAGGAAAAAGGAATCTGCCCAGTTTGTCAGCTATTATTACCTTGCAAAATGGCCTAACAGATAAAATTGTACTTGAAATATGTTCAAATAACCATGAATAATAAAGTCTGTGTGGTTGGGTTGGCTATAGGTATGAGAGTTTGTTAAAACAGGTTATGTGGAAATGCTGGCAAAATGTGCTGGAGGAAGCTGGGGCAGGGGCAGAGGCTGTGGGAGGTATGGTGGCAGCTATATGGTGAGCCATTCAGGCCATGCATAGGCCTGCAGGCCTGAGCATATATTGTTCTTTGGTTTGTGACAATACTGAGCTCCCCTCGGCAGGTGTGTTACAGCACAGCTGGTCCAAAGCACCAGTGCTAAAAACATGGAAGATAATGGACTGTAACTGGTGAACTTTTTGAGTGCTGGATAAATGGCAGCGAGTATCTGTTTTCTTTACACAGGTAGATGTCTGTAACATCCAATTTCCCACAGTGGCTTGAATTGAGTTTTGGTCTTGGGACAGTTTTTCGAACATTTGTCGTGATTTTTCTAGCATTAGCATAAGCAGCATTTACATCAGAATGTGACTCATATCAATAATTAGATCCTTACTCACACAGCTTAGTGAATACTCTGCTTATAATATTTAAGTCAACTATTTCCTTTCTGAGACAGAAAAAGTACTTTGAAGAGTTCTGCCATGTGAATTCTGATTCTGTTTTGCAGGTATTTGAAGTAATTCCTCCACTTCATTTATATATCAGGTATTTTTCCCAATGATTGTCAAACTTGATGAATGTCCTTATATGTTTGAGACATATTTTGTATGTATCTCTTTGTCTTTTTATTTAACTGAACTGTTTACTCAACACTTAATATAAATAGAAGGATACACACAAAGTTTTAGCTGAAGTGCTGATTGATGAGTTTTCCAAGAGAAAGACATCAATGCCATTAATATGTTTTTAAGATGCACAACACTGGTGATATTTATGAACACATGGTAGGTGTGCATAAGTCAGTATGTTTGTGGCATTTTATTGAAGAATCGGAGGTAGGTTGTCATGGTGATTAAAAGCTTCAAAATGCTATTTATTGATATTAGTTTGCTGGGCATAAGGGCATATTCATTCTACTACTCCAAAACTTTCATTCTAGAAAGAGCTACATTTCTACCTGTATTGCAAGGGCTATTCTAGCAGGATAAATAAATAAAGATCCAATGAACACACTAGACTTAAAGAAAATATACTGTTTTCTATTTTTGATCAGCATAACAGTTTTTGTTTTGGAGACGTTAAGAAGGTTGTCTTTTAACTGTTTAGTGTTTCAGGCTATTTATAAGGTAGCAGAAAATTGACAATTTCACCAAACCTCTCTACGGCCCATAAAGAAAAAGAAAAGTTCTGGTAACTGGTAAATGAAAGTATTTTCTTCAGATGGAAACGTTATAGAAATTAAAAGCATCAAATGTGTTTTGCTGGTATTTGCCTTTACAATAGTATATACTCTGTATGAAAAGCTAGAAAATTTCTGGTACTTTTTCCTTAAGTAATTAGAAAAAAACACTTATAGACCAGTTAACCTTGTTAAAAGCAATGTTGTTTTCTACATGAGGTCATTGATGTGCTGCCATTAGTATGGCTGGTTTTTAAACAATTAAATCAATGAAAATGCTGCAACAAATGCTGCATAATATACAACATCACACACACTCTGAATGAGTAATACAGTTTTCATAACAGACTTGAAGTGATGATTATTAACTAGAATTATATATATTTATATTTAAACTGACACTACAGAATTCTTTTGAGTCTTGACAGATCTGTGGAATATTTAAATGGAGTAATTGTAGTTACCAGACCTCCTGGGATTAACCTACTGGAAAGAAAGTGACATTTTGCAAAGAGAAAAATGAATTTATAATGTGGAAAAAAAGCTAAAAATGAGGTTATGGTGTGCCTGTTTATAACCATTCAGGAGGAAAATATGTTTATATGGAGTCACTAATACACTGTAGTGATATACTTCACTTACACTTAATTACAGAGGGACTTTGCATATATCTTATTGGGTTCTATGTTTCCTGAAATAGAATAAGTCATGCTGAAAAGAAATTTATCAGATATTTTATTTTTTATGCATTTGTGTTTAGGAGTTGATTCTCTGCTATTAGTGTTTTCACCATGAATAACTTTACTAAATTCAACATACTTCATGGTAATAAAGAAAAACTCATCCAAAAGTGAAAAATACCAACCTCTCTGTCTCTGGCACAAACTACTTTGGAGTAATCACACCCTTTCACTTACAACTGTCAGATTTTCAATTAGAGTAGTTTTTTTCAGTGGTAAACACTGCCTGTTGAGCTTTCCTGAACTGAATAGGATCACCACATAATTTAGGCTGGAAGAGAATTTTTGAGGTCATCTGACTCCACTCAAAGCAGGATCAACTTAACTAGGTTACTCAGTACCTCACCTGATTGAGTTTTGAGTGGTGGAGATGCTACAGCTTCTCTGGGAAACCTGTTCCACGGTTTATCTATGATGAAAGCATTTTTCCTATGATCTAGCTGAAATTTTCCATGTTGCAGTGCACGCTACCAAAGCTGTGATTGTGCCCCTAGAAGGAGCTTGGCTCTGTTCTTCTAGACCCTCCTAGTGAGCAGTTGAAGACAGCAGGAGGGTCATTACGATCTCCCCTTTGCTTATTCTTCATAGGACTGGACGAACCCACCTATTTCAACCCCTTTTGTACACTGTGTGGCCTGGTGGCTGGCTTGTACACACCATCAGTGCTCGTGGAGATGGCTGGTTGCTAAGAGCAGAACTAGAAAAATTCAGGATTAAGTGGAAGGAAATGGTTTCAGAAGAAGGAAGTGAACAAGACATTAACGATTCCGTTAGGAACTTGTGGAACCCTTAGTATCAAGGGTACATCCAATGCAACAAATACTGCCATCCATGAGCTGGGCAAGGAAAAGTAAGCCATAAGAACCTATGAAACTGAAATTCAAGAGAAACATTTGAATTCATGGGTACTGAAGTGACTTTAACTGATATTCTATCTAGGTACTCTGATATTGCCTACAGTGCAAATAACAGTGGGGCATGGTGGGTGACAACTATGCCTTCCTACATTATAGAATTTTCATTTAATAATGATTTTTACATTATATATAATAAGAACAATATTTTAAAAAAACAATTATACATATTTATCGTATTTTCTCACCATCCTTCTATCAGTCAGGACACCAGGAGTAATTTTCTTCTCCTAAATGCTCCAGACTAATAAACTGATAATGCATGACCAAGATGAGGTGAAACACACAACCTTCCTTCTCTGTGACATGCCATTTAGCAGCTAAAACCTGAAGTTCTTACCATTGCTTTTCCTGTAACTATGGTTATTAGTTAATTTCAACTGCTATTACTAGAAAAAAAAAATGCTGCCACTAGTCTCTTCTTATCAGCAAAAGTGTCTTCTTTTTTTCCCCGCAGTAGAATCATTCAGCCTTTGCTGAAATCCAGCTACACTGAAAGCCAATGTCCAGAAATAGTACCTGCTGCTATGCTCTTTAGTCTCTTTCTCCACTTGAACAGGCAGTAGAAGAGGATTTAGAAAAATACATCTACACTAATAATTGCTGTAATGAACCATGCAACTTGTTAAATAAATACAAGTATTTCTTTGCAAGATATTTGACCAAGCATTTCTTGAAGGTAACAACATGTAGTTCCAATTACTGAATGACTACCCCTTCCTGGAGAAGTAACCATGGTAAAAGAAGAGTAAATAAAGGGAAAGAAAACCCCACAAGAATGCAAAGTTTCCTTTGAAAGATTTTACCCTGTTCTTACACTATCTTGTGTCTTCATCAGAGTAGTGTCACCATCTTGTAGCTGTGCATTAAGCTAAGTGTATAATGAATAGTTCATTCCCTTTCTTAGCTTCTCCTCAGGGGGAGAATTAAATGTGCAGTCTTACATCCTGTTTTGGTGCAGTTTTATTTTTTAATTTTTTAGAAGATTTTTGCAGAAGGTGCCTGAATTGCAGAAAGTTGTCAGAATGAAGGACTCAGGGGACAGAAAATTATAGAGCAGAACATTATTATGTATCCTAGTAACTATTCTTTTAATCCTGTCTCAGCCTATACAACCACAGAGGTGCAGAAGGAGGAATAAAGGCCTATTACCCTTATTTCTCAAATCTGCATGTCATTCTGCAAAGCAAGGCAAGCATTGAAAGGCTGAACTTCTGTGAGTGAGCTCTGCTGGACAGAGGCATCTTCTCGTTGTGTGGAGGAAGGTAGGTAGTGTCATTTCACCCACCAGCTGTTCTAGTGGTTTTTCTTTTTAGGAGCTACACACAGCAGGGAAAAACCATTTTGGAAAGGGGTCTGGACATAAGTCTTTGCTATACAAGGGATACGTACTACCTACCAAACAAGAGGTGACAGGTGTGTTTCTGAGTTCCTCTTGTTTGAGGCCAGTTTTCACAGATACTTATTCTTCATTTGAAATGAGAAGCTGGACAGATATGGGAGTCAAAGGGTTGAAGGCTGGCTGTATAAGAGTTCTGCAAAATGTCTGCATTCCTAGCACCTATGTAGTAGAGAATTTTAAAAAGATTTAGTCTTTCTGTATTTTTTTCTTTTGGATTGTCACTGTGAAGGAAAGGGAACATTGTAGCAAAACTAAGTAGAATCTTTAAATAAAACTTTAAAAATGTCTCCCTTTTCCCACCTTATTCTTTCTTGTTTTGCTGAATATTGGGTGAATAAAAAAACAAGCAAGAGAGGGAAATATTTCCCTAATATGAAAGAGAGAATTACAAAATGAGCATTCAACTTGAAGAGAATGTCAGGGAACAACAGTACCTTATACTGCACTCTGAAAAATTGTAAAAAGTACAAAGGTTCATAACATATTGTAAAGAAAATTCTTTAGAACTTGCTCTGTTATCTTGGAGGTAACAGACACACCATATGCTGTGTCTGGCAGTTGCTATGGCAACTACTTTTAAAATTTAAGCATGGGGAAGCTATTGCCTAAAATCTCCACAACTTGGGGCCAAATCTTGCTTGATGCTGAGCACCAAGGGAGAGTAAAAAAGATAAAAAGGAAATACTAAAATACCTTTCTTGTTGGCTACTGAAATTTCATCTTGAAATCAATACTAAAGGAGATTTCAATTCATGGACTCCAGAGCACATTGAAAAAGAGAAGAATTGAATGATTGTAATATCTTAAATTTAATGCCATACAAACTGTTTGCAATTAAAATTAGGAAAAGCCTATTTGTTCATTGAGGCATTTGACATAAACATTATGATATTTGTATGAAAGTAATCTCTCACTGTTTTATGTATTTGAGAATTCTTGCTTAGAAGTCAAAGATTAGTAAATCTTTGAAGGAAATAGATAGGAAGGTAGTAGATCTTCATAAAACGCTAGTGCTTATTAAAACTTAGCAAATCCAGATTTATTTCCATGGAAAAATAGTTTTAAACTTTGAATAATGCTTGGACTATCACACCAGCAGCCTGCATAATGCACTTCTAATGTGAAAGAGGCTTAAAATATTGAATAAGTATTCTTCTAAGGAAAAAGCAGCACAAATAAAATCAAGAAGACACTTGCTCTTCACCCAAAAAGGTCTATTAGACCACGGTAAAATGAATGCTGTTATAAGCAAGATCAGCACTTCAGTAACTGGATTTTTGTGATCAAACTGCATCACAAATTCTACCTTGCCCAGATGCATTCTAGAAGGCCTCCCCAGGGATTTGCATAGGTGGGACATAATTCAGCCAGAAATCATACTAGTGTACTCTGGCTCTTCACAAAACTACCTATAAAAATTGAACTTGTGGCTTGGAGTCATTCAGTGATGGTCCGGCCCAATGTCACTGAAGTTGGTATTCTCTCTATAGATGTCCCCAGACTGTGTTCGAAGCACTGCCCATTCTGCTTACCTTATATTAATACTTACTGGATTAATCATTAGCAAGAATATCTGGTGTTTTCAGCACACATCAATGTAACACTGGCTTTCTAAAAGTAATATTTTAAAATTTTATTAAAAATTCTTAGATTGTATGAGATCACAAAATCACAGATTATGCTGGGTTAGAAGGGCCCCACAAGGATCATCAAATCCATCTCTAATCCCTGCACAGGACAGCCCCAAGAGTCACACGCTGTGCCTGAGAGCATTGGTCTAACACATCGTGAACTCTGCCAGGCTGGTGCTGCAACCACTTTCCTGGGGATCCTGTTCCAACCACCATCTGGGTTAAGAACCTTTTTCAAATATCCAGCCTAGGACTCCCCAGAGTCTTCTCCAGGCTGAACAGACCAAGTGACCTCAGCTGCTCCTCCTAAGGCTTCCCCTCCAGGCCCTTCACCATCTTCACTGACCTCCTTTTGACACTGTCTAACAGCTTAATGCCTTTTTTATATTGTGGCACTCAAAACTGCCCTAAGGATTCAAACTGAGGCCACCCCAGTGCAGAGCAGAGCAGAGCAGAGCAGAGCAGAGCAGAGCGGGTGTTCTCCCTTGCCCAGCTGGTGATGCTGTGCCTGATGCCCCTCAGGACAGGGTTGGCCCTCCTGGCTGCCAGGGAACTGCTGGCTCATAATGAACTGGCCACTGACCAGGACTGCCAGGTCCCTTTCCATGGCACTCTCTCCAGCATCTCATTCCCTACTCTGCTTTTATATCCAGGCTTACCCTGTCCCAGATGTAGAATCCAGCACTTTCCCTTTTTGAACTTCATAAGGTTGGTGATTGCCCAGCCCTGTCATTTGTCAAGGTCTCTCTGCACAGCCTCCCTGCCTTCAAGGGAGTTCAACAGCTCTTCCCAGTTTTGTATTAGTGTCAAACTTGCTCTGTATCCCTTCCAGTCCTGCATCCAAGTAATTTATGAAGATATTGAAGAGCACAGGGCTGAGGATGGAGCCCTATGGTGCCCAGTCTGATATCATCCTCTTCACTATAACCCTTTGTGCCTGACCCGTGAGCCAGTTGCTCACCCATCCCATGATGTGTTTATCCAGCTCTGTGCTGGATATTTTGTCCAGAATAATCCTGACAGTATTGAAAGCTTTTCTGAAATCCAAAAGGATTACTTCAACTGGCTTCCTCTGATGAACTGGATGGGTTACCTTGTCATAAAAGGAAATCATGTTTGATGAACAGGACCTTCTTCTAATGAAGCTGTACTGGCTGTGACCAGTGACTGTCTTGTCTTTCAGGTGTTCTTCAATGGCTACAGAATATTTTTTCCGTAGCTTTACCAGGCACTGAAGTGAGACTGAAGTGAGGCCTGTAGTTTCTGGGCTCCTCCTTTTTGCCCTTCTTGAAAACTGGGGTAATATTTGCCAGCTTCCAGTCAGCTGGGACCTCTCCAGTATCACTCAAAAATCATTGAGAGAGGGTTTTTTTCAAGATCCAACATCTTGCAACATTGCAGGATCCTTGCAAGAAAGTGTTATTCATCTCAAGTAAATTCATCTTTTCTCATGCTGTTATTTTTCACTGGGTTGAGTCTCTAAGTCCTTCCTCCCTCCAAAATAATGAATTTTGTGAGCTGTGGCTGTCATAAGCTGCTATGAAATTATCAGTGCTATTATTGACAAGAGAAAGAATTAAAACTTAAATAGTGGTTTAGGCACTAGTCTACGCAGGGGTCTTAAAATTAATTATTTACGTTGTAAAGAAGAAGTGTTTTAAATGCACTCTGTTCAGCTACAAGGATCATTACTCTATCTTCCTTGCTTTGTCTGCTGCTCATTAATCAATGTCCATTAATTTAACCTCTTGAAGCATTTTTTGATGGACAGCAGCAGTGGAAAAGGTTGGTGACCAGCTCCGTCTCCTCTGTTCCCTGTCCACTCACATTTGGGCCTGAAAGTCATTGCCATATCTGTGAGAAAGACAGGACTTGCTGGCTGGTTGTTCCAGTTCCTGGCCTCTGGCCCTATCCCATGGACATGGACATATCTGTCTTTCTAGAAATATCTAATATTTACTTGGCAGACCATTTCTGAAGGGGGTGGGCATAATTTTGCCAGAGATTTGACAATTCTTCAGGTCACGTAAAGATATTTGCTTGCAAAAACTGACTTGCTGCTGAATAGACACTAAGACACTGATGTTCACAGTATAGCTGATAGCTGGTGGAAATGAAATAATCTGTATTGACACATTTGGAAGTTTCACATCTTTTTCCACTTAACATGCTAACGTGATAATTGCTAGACTGATGATTTTTCCAGTGACACGTCTCCTTTTGTCAATATTTAGACCTGTGTATAGAAAACTTATCTATCACACCTGGCTAATTTTCACTTAATTTAAAAATAAATGAAACATATTTAGTTTGCAGGGTTAGCAGAACAAAATGAGTTTTTATAAACATTTATCTTGAAACATTATTTGAAGGATAGGAAAAGATAATAGCAAATGCATATAAAATCTGGCTCAAATGAAAGTATATTCCAGGAAATTCTTTTAATACTTAAATAAAACTAATTCAACATTTATGTTGAGGCTTCATTCTGCTTGCCGTTTTCTGCAAGTGAAACCTAAACATAATGCCAAATAAAAATAGCAGCAAATACCCAATAAAATCACTTCAATATCTATGCAGGAGACAGGTGAATTTGTAGCCAAAGGGATTCTATTTCCATTGTACATTTGTTCACAGAGTTTAAATATTGAATCCAAAAAATTAATTCATCTAGGCTTCTATCACAGCATTTCTTTGCTGTGTGTGCCATGACTTCTGCTATTAGTGATTAGGTAAGAATTTGTCAGTGAAGGAACATAAGCTGTAGTATTTTGACTATCCTGACATAACTGTAAACATTACTAGCTTTAGTTTCTTTTACCTTTGGTGCTTTCTGCTGCACTGATCCAGCAGTGTGACCATACTGTTCTGCAAGAATAGCTATGATGACCATGGAATGAATCACTTCACCATTACTTTCAAAGGTTGAATCACGACTTTTCTTCTACAATGTAATTATCATTCTTACTGCAGTTCTGTTTTAACACCCATGTCTGGTAACTGTGTTCGACCTGTCGGGGTGGAAAGTTTTTTCCCTTATCTTTGATTGCAGCTGTTCTGTGTGAAGATATATATTTACTTACTGGGAGCTCTTACTCCTTAACACTTCTTGAATAGTTTACTTTATTGTGCTAAACACTGATACTCCAGTCACTTGTATGAGAATTCAGTCACGGTCAGTTTTTGCTTAGTCTGAATGGTTATGAATTCTTACATGTAATACAGATGTTTCATAAGGTTTTCAGTATTACAGATATTCTACATATCCTAATTTTGGATTTCATTAAGCTAGTTAAGCATTTTTCTTTCACACATTTTTCTTCAGATAATGAAAACCCACTTTGGGTTTTGTGTTCAGAGACTTCTGACTCACTATCCGAAGGATGGACGGTATTCTAGAAACGTGCCACTGTGAATTTGCAACAGGCGCTGACATATAAATGAGGCACAATTCATACCTTTTTCCTCTAGATCATTGCATTTCCTGAACTGTTTTTGATATTAATTTGCTTACAATATCACAAATATGTGATCTGAAAAATAACTTTTGTGCATTTTAATGAAATCCAATCAAGATCTTTTTCTGCACAACTGCAGTCATCACAACAGCTTTGTCTTGTAGTTACATGCTTATTAATACATTCCTGCTGTTCGTTGCATTATGTGGTGCAACCTGTGCTGAAATGTGGAAGCTGACTGCTTTTATTGTGTGTCACTCAGTGCTTCTTCGCTGAAAATCTCTGGAATTGTTTCCCTTGTGTCTTAGAAACAAACCTCATATTTGCTATTTCACTATATCCATATTCTGCTTTAATGTTCATTTAGTATTTTTTAGTTAAAAGACATTATTTCACGTTATCTCTCAATAGATGGTTTTAGTTTATCTTTCAAATAGTTGCAGTTGCTCATGAAATTTCTCAAATAGCTTGTCTTTGATCAGACATCAGGGATTCCTTATGCAGCTTTCACTGCGTTTTAAGCTTCATATATTTCACCATTATTGTGTAGGCCTTTAAAATCAGAAATGTGGGTAAGAGGAAAGAAAGTGTGCTTTTGCAATCAATACTCTTGTTAGAAATATTCTGTATTATTCTGTCTTGTAAGCCTTGCAAAGGACTCTCATTCTGCAGAAAGATTATATCGCAGCTTTCCATAACCTGCAGACACAGCTGAGTATCTGATTTCCTGAGTGATAGTGCTTTTTTTCCCCCACAAAAATCTGGAAACATTGCCTTCATTTCTTTTACTTCTTAAGTTCCTATCCAGTTCCTATTCCTATCTAAGAGATTTAGAGAACTTATTTTTTTCCAGAATAAAAAGAAAATTCCCCCAATCCCAGGTAAGCATTCAGAACACTTTCAGAATGCCAGTTACTTGAAAAGTCAGTATTATAATAGGTTTGTACCCTTTCATGTGGCAGCACCCATAAACTTCTGGAACAATAAAATTGGAGTGCTGCCAGTGGATCCAATATTGTGATCTTCCAGCTTTTTTCACAGTCTTGTCATACATGGTGCATTTCTGTATGTTTCAGCTGCTGAAATTATTTGGATAGAGAGGGAATCTGACAATTTTTTAAAATAAAAAGACAAATTCATAGACTTTGTGTTTCTAAAAAAAAATTAAAGTATTACATAGATTTTCACAAGGTTTTAAAAATAAAAATTAAATAAAATTCTAAAATGTGTTATTAAATGCATAATTTTAAGTATTTAAAATTTTGATCCCAAGCAAAGGACAGGAGGTGTTTTATAATGCTTGAATACTTCTGTCTGATAATGTTCTGAACCAGGGCACAATTTTGCCAAATCCATGCCATTTTTGGAACTACCAGTTTTCTATGTAAGTTTGTTCATTTGTGGATATATTTGCACAGAAGAGGAACATTAGGACTCTGGTATGGAAAGACAGAGAAACACACTGAGACACAGACTAATTTTGCCTTAAGATGAGACAATGTTATAATCACCCTCCACAGCTTTGGGAAACAGGAGTCTTGGTTTTGCATTTAAATCTGTTTGGCACTATGTACTATGTCTCCCAGCCACTTGGTTATTTGTAGAATATTCTGTATTCAGGGGGTTTGAAATACTTTAAAACAAATTGAGCTGAATGGGCATCTTAAACCATTTCCTGATTGGTGTGTCTTCTAGCCTCTAATGTGCCTTTCTAGGTCTTAGTTATTTCCTTTTCATAAAAAATAATTGCTCTTAAAAATGTCTGCTTGGATTTCTTTTGTAAAGAGAGCCAAACTGAGGAGCTCTAGGCAGATTAACTGGACTGCTTCGTTTAGTAGGCTCTCTGAGCGTTGAAGAATGCTTCAGAAGTATGGAATAAAGCTCTTTTTCTTCCTATTTTTGCATGGGCTAACAACTTCCCAGTCTTTTAATTTGCTGTCCTGTTGCATTGGAGTTCATTATCTTTGTGTTTCAGTTTAGTAATTCTGTCTGAGTTCCTATCCTTTCTCTCTTCTGAGTCCCTGCTGAAAATGGCAATACAAGTAACACAGCAGAAGCTTGTATACGGACAGAAGATGTAATGAGAATAACACTTCTTGTGGGAATTAAATGCTGCATCACAGGGTTTCATTTGTAAATATCTGCAATGAAAAAGTATGTTTAAAAGTGCATTCAGATTTACTGTTTGGAATCTCTTCTCTTTTGTGCATTGCCTGCACTGTTCATATTACAAAACAAGGGATGCAGTTCAGGCTAGATTGAGGTTAGATATGTAAATTTGGAGAAAACAAAGCCAAAAAATTCTTTTAAGGCATAGTAAAGACAAAAATGACTTTAAATGTAAAACAGAAGCACAAAACATTTGTGCAAATACTGGCTGATAATAGCTTCATAAATGAGAAGTTCAAAGAACAAAGACTGCAAGTGACTTATTCAGTGTTGTTTGGCCAGATGGTGGCAAGATGCAGGTCTTCAAATGACAGTTCCCATGTGCTGACTTTTCAAGGAGATCATCACATTGGCTGTGAACACACAGATTGTTTTCTGAGTGGAAAACTTGACCTGTCTTGTACCAGTCCAGAAGTCTTTTACAACGTAATACACAGTGGGGTGAATGGATATGGATAGTTCACACATGGAACTACCATTCAGTGAAAAGGCTAGCTGTTTTCATAACTGAGAAAAAAAAAAAAAGAAAGAAAAAGGATTGTGTGGAAAAAATTAGACTGGCTCTTGTATGAGATTTATTCCCTTTGGCCTAGAAAAGATCTTCCATCAACTCCTTTGCTTTTTAAAGAAGAAAATTGGGAAAAGCTTAAAATGTCAATGTAGGTATTTTTGCTTTTAATAAGAAAGAATGCACAGAAAGGTAATCTTGATGTTCAAAGAGATCTTGTCAGTTCTGTTGATGTCAGTATCAAAAGAAGTTGATAATTATCTGAAGAAAACACATTTCTCTTAGTTACTTTCTTTTTCATGAAAATTTCTCAGGTTAATCACAGCAGCAGATCTGCAAGGGTATGTACTCTGCATCTTCACTTCTGCAGCACATTGTCTACCAAGATTCATACAGGCAATTATAGCATCATACCTTCTCTGGAATGATTAAACCTATGTTAGATAGACTGCAAAGGGAAAAACCTAGTAGTTATCTTAAACCTATATTTCTTGTAAAGTATAATTATACCAAAGGCATGGGTTAGCTTTTTGCTGTCTACAGGTCATGTTTGGCCATGTTGCATTTCATTTAAGGAGGACTATTGCAGATGCTGAAGGTGAACATATAGCTCATGGAGAATTGTGAGTGCATTTCACTTCTGCATGATCAGTGTTTATTTAAGACAAGCCTCTGCATTATTATTAAATGAGTTCTTCAGCTGGAATGGGCTCTATTCTGTGGAGCATTTGTCCTGATTTAATCTGTACACCACTTCTCCAAAAATGTTAACTTGTGAAGCCACTGGAGGACTTCTCAATGACAGTTTAATTTCTAACTGAATTGCCATCAAGATCAGTTCTGAAAATCATCACAACGATAAAAGAAATCAAAAGGCCTTACTGCAAATTAGGCAGAGATATTTTTTCTTTTTTTATAAGGAACAAAAGAAGTTCTAATACATTATTTCTTTTTGGATTCTCTTTAAAATTTCCTTCATAATGCAGTAGCATAACCCTGTCTATGATTCCCTTTGGTTGGGATCATACAGTGTGATTTAGACAACGACATCTTCAAATCTGCTCTACAGGATTTATCTGCAGAATAGTGCACAGCAACATTTATTCATTTATTACGTTTCATTTCACAGACTTTTTTAAGGTCTTATAGCTTAAAAAGCCATGTGTTTTGCCCATTATGTTTTCTTCAAAGCTGTATCCACTAAAAGAGAAAGGAGCTTGGAAATGCTAGAAATTCAAAATTTCTCACATACTAATTTGCTCTCCTTTGGATTTTTCATAAAGACAAATCAGGCAGAACATTTCTGTGCCTTAGTTTCCTCAGCTGGAGAAGGAGGGAGGAAAAAAGAAGCTGTGATAACTCCCACATATGTTGGGAGGATACATGCATTTGATAGGCTTGAATGGAAAGCTTTACATGACAATATTTGCAATAACCAATGCTTTTATTTTGTCTGGCCTCTCATGAAAAGAAACACAGGGTTAATTCTGGAAGCTAATTCTTGGATCTGTGCTGTTTTATAAATCTAACCTTGGTATTATTCCATAATATATTCAAAAAAACACAATTTTTTTTCTCTCTTTCCTCTCCATTCCCCCCCCCCCCCAATAGTACTGCACCATAATTACAATTGCCATAGAGGCAGGAGCAGAGGAATTAAATTCCCCATAGGTGTCGCATGTAATTGTTCCTAGAGAATCAGAAGATTAAACATGGCAACAATGCACAGCACAAGATAGCCTAAACCTAGTTTTCCTGCAGAACTGCAAATAGTAGCAAATCAAAAGACTGTTCTCCTCAATTACCACTGTATGAGGCATCAAGCTAAAAGCAGGCTCACTCTGTAATGTTTTCTATAGAATTACAGTATGTGCATACAATGCAAGCCCTTATGCACCACCTAATAGACAATATTATACACACAATTATTTCTAACTTCCATTTTACAGGGAGAAATCACTGGTGAGCCTAGGACATTGGCCTCTCAGCTTCCCCAGCAAGCAATATGTTGACTAAACTAGGGGAACAGTTTTACTTTCTGAAGCCAGCAGAGACTATTTATACTTAAACACGTTTCTTCACAACTTACAGCCTGTTGTATTAGGTGAGAGCTTGTGAGCTGGATGGGCTGCAATCTCTGTGAGGTTTGCAAGCTGGAGCTTGTGGAGTACTTCACGAAGTTTACACATTTTTCTCTCTCTGTGTATTCTGAAATCAGCTACCCTGCTGATCAGAAGTCCATTTGGGACTTGAACTCAAGACAGCAAGAGTCAAAGAGCTGAAACAATCAAAACAGTGTGGGGTTTTGGGGAAGAAATTGTCATTCTTGTACACTGATCTAGCATGTAGCAGTCTAATCAATATTTTCTGTTGTTGTTCTGAGCCAAAATAAGTATTGGTACAAGCTGGAATATGTGTCATTGTCCTCTTTTGCCAGGATTTTATATAGTTTCATGTCGTCATTTCTTTAATCAGATTTCAACTGCTGTAAGGCAGCAAGGTATTCCAGTAATAAATTTCTTCCTATTGTAGTTTAACAGCTCATTGAAATTTCCATTCAGTTGGAGAAACCATTTTGCTCTCTGACATGTTTTTACTGATTATCAGGGTCACTGTGCACTGAATTTTAATTGGCACCAAGCTATATATTTTTAGTGAGAAAAATGGGAAGCACTTTTCATTTAATTCTTGGAATTCAAGCGCTGTCTTTGAGGATCAAATGATTCATAAGATTTACTGATTTACACATCAGAAACAGACTATAAATCAACCTTCACCTGTGGCATAAACAAAAGAAACAAAATTGTTATAGCCCTTATTTAAACAATACCTACTTATACAATTATTCATGTTGTAACAGCAAATATTGTTTTGCTTACTGTACAAGGTCACCAGCTGACAAGTGGATTTTAACTTTCAGCAAATTCACCTACTTCTATGTAGGAAATGAAATAACTCAATAGTACTAAGTGCTATCTGAAAAGTTGCATTTTAAAAGAGTTTCTTCTAGAAATATTAGTACATCAAATGAAAGTTATCCTTTTTATATTAATAAAATGAACTGTTGGAGATACAAAATATCAATACATTTTCCAAAGGATGGAAAATGAACAAAGCCCATGGAAGCAGATTTGCACTGGTTTTAGTATGAATAACCAGAGATGTACAGTTTTGTCATAACAAGTGAATCAGAAAGAAATACATTTTAGGAAAGCATCAAACAGTTGTTAATTATGGCATAGTGGACAATTTCATCCACCTAGGAAGCCCAAGTGCTGTCTTTCCAGCTCCTAATTCTGAAATTCATTACTTCTTCTTCAAGAGAGAAAATATTATGTATTCTCTCAAATCATCTCAGTCCAGCCAGCTGGGGGGGTAAAAAATGAACACTCTAAAGTAGCTTGTAAGTGTACATATTTACCATCAGTAAATTAAGAGGTATTGTCCATAATCCATACTTTCATTTCGAAGGCAATAAAAAGATAAAGAGAATCATTAAAGAAAAGAGAATCATTAAGGAATACTGTAGCTGATGTGACATCACATTTTTGTATAAATTAGATAGATAACTTTGAGACCATTTTAATAGTGCTGATTACACAAAATAAAAATTTTCATTGTAGATATTAGGAAAGAAGTTGCTTCTGTTTTATTTGTTTCAAACACTGCAGAATGAAGCAGCCTAAAGATGAAATTTAATTTTTTTTCTGATTTAGAGGATGTGATAAGCCACTGTTAAGCTCCAAATAAAGGAAAGAGATAAAATGAAAAATATACTAATGAAGATGTTGCAAAGAAACTCTCTCAATGAATCTCTCAATGCCTGAGTCTATTTCCCTTCAAACATGGCCTGATTTGTAGTTGTTTGTACAGTTATTAATAGTTTAATTTTATTAGTTCACTGCAGAAAAACCTGATTTACATCTTGTGCAATTAAATGATGAGTCAACCTCAATCACATACTAATCTCAATTTCTTGAATGCAGCATTGAAGGTGACCTCAATATGTTTCTGACATTGAACTTACAAAAAGCGTTCTGGCAAACAAAATTTTGTATTGCATGTAGAGAAAAGTACACTCCAAAAGACACCACATCTTTCAAAACTGGTGGTGCTGGCTGAATTCTGATTCCATTCAGACCATAGTTAATGAACTTCAGGTTTTACACTGTTGTAAATTTTAGAAACGTAGCTGGTAGCCATCTGGTGAAAAAGGTAATCTTGCACATACAGAAAGAATATTTTAGGATGGGAAATAGTCTAACTTGTGTGCTGAATAGCTATGTGGGAATTTGCTGCAGTAATTACCCTCCTATCATTAGTGACAAGTAATTGCTATAGCAACCCTGCTGCCACCTGTCTCACACACTCTCTTTCAAACACACACACACACATACACACACACACACTCACTTGCTCTCTCACTACATATTCATAGTTTTGAAACAAAAGCAGAAAAGCCAGTAGCTTAATGTCATTTATTGAATCACTGTTTTTTTTTATCATCAAAATATAACCTCTTTCTCCCCTGCCAACTCCTCATAAATATTTATTAAAAATAAAACATTTGTGTTGTAGAAAATAGTGCTGTTCAACCAAAGTATCTCTATTCAACACTAATTCTCTGAGGGAGAGAAAAGAGAATTCTCACAGCTTGATTCCTTTTTTTTTTTATTTATTTTATTGCATACATTGGGCCAGAGACTGAATTTGTAGATATAGATGTGAATTCCAACAAAGGCAGCCATCTAATATATGTAACTGCTTTGGTATTCACAACTAGGGCAGCTGAAATTTGTTTTCTTTGATTTAGACACATCCCAAAACAACATGCGACTCTGTCAGCACCAGGTATTTCTTTATTGCAGGCTAACACTTCCAATTTGCACACAATATTTTTAGCTTGTTGGCAGTGGGTGGAGACTGAAGAACAGCCTGGGTATCAAGGTTTCACTGTGGCATCATCTAACCTTGGTTCTAGTTTTCTATTTTCCTGCTGCTTTTGACAATATTAGTGGGATTTGACTTTGAAATTCTAGAATAATCTACAAGACTACCAGTTCCTTTGTATTTGAAAGTACCAGAAGTTCAAAATTCCCTTTGATTAGGCAGTGAAAGAAGAGAATGGTTGCTGAGCATTTTCTTTATCGGCTTATGAAATGCCGGCTTTAAACCCACAGTTTCATTAAGTGATGATCCTGCTACATCAGCGCAGGACAGAAATCTGGCTAACAGGTTTGTCACCACTAGATGTCAGCAAAATACCAATAAACAGGGCTTAGACGTGCAAATTTAAAACCACTAGGTCTCTCTAACCCTATCACTCGGTATGTTCTAATGTGAAGATGAAATAAAACAGCGTTTGATACATGAAAGAACAGTGAGGAAATTCAGGAACAGCATGTCTCAACATCCAACATTTGTTCCCAACATGCTTATTCCAACTCTTTTGATCAAGAGACCATTCACATTTAATTCTTAATATATGTATTTTTTCCAAAACAAGACAGATTTTCTCACGCTGCTCACTCCATCTAAAAATAGTTCTGTGCCACAGCTTTTCATGTTGCTGAGGAAGAGAAGGGAGATATCTAAAGAAGTGCAGAGGTATTAAATTTTTTTCAGATAAGCAAATTGTATAGAATATTATTTCAGATAAAAGCTTGCATACAAAAAGTAAATCTTGTAATATTTTTATAGAAGCGAAACCCATCCTTTTCATTTTTTTGGATTAAAAAGAAAATCTCTTAAAATTTTTTTGAATCAGCTGGGTGGTAGTTTTAATTTTAAAATCCCCTTCAGACTTTTACTAAGGATGTTAAAAGCTATGTGCCTTCTTAACATCTCCCTGCAACTGCCAGCATTCTGAATGTTTTATTTATTTGGTTTAAAAACTAGCAGAAAGCAACCTGCTTCTGATCAGCTCACTGTTTACTGTGAAATTGTTGTCCAGTCATGTGAAGCATGGGTAGACTTCAGCTTTCAAGAAGGAAATCCATGTACTGTCCGTTATACAATTTGTCTCATTTGTTTCTGATTAAATTATTCATTCTTTTTCTGACGTTCTATCTCAAGACAATATGGCCTGTCAAAATACAGGGTTTGTAAGCAGAAAGTAGTACTCATTTCCCAGACATATGTAGTCCTTCTGTTCTAAATCTTTAAACAGTATACATTAATCTGAGAGATTTGTTGGTAAATTGTCCTGTATTTTGTCACCTGTTTGACTTGAATTGTTCCACATATTTGAAGATTAAAGAACCATGTATTTTGTTAATGGGAATTTTCTGCCTCATAACAACTGGGAATAATTAAAAGACAAACAATAACCAAAAAACAAAACTCTGAAAACATATAAAACAGGAAATGCTGTCTCAAAAACATAATAGAAAGAGCTGTCTAACAGTATATGATGAGGAAGAAACAGGGGATTTTTAATGTACACCAGAAATAAATCAGTAATAAGTATAAATGCTTTACAGGAGTGGTGCTCTCTGCAAAAACACCAGGGGTGCAATCAGCAAGTGCCCAACACCATGACGTAACTCTGCTCCACTGTATATGGAAACTATTTCATGTTTTACAGAAAATACTGGTCTTATGGATTCAGGTACCTGTCTTGAGTACTTCAGAAAAAAAGAATTCCAGCAATTTCCCTGAAGCTTACTCTTAGAAATGAACAATTCACTCCATTACTTCTGTGCTCAGTTCAGAAAACAAATAAATAAACTTTGCTTTCAGCAGTAAAGAGGCATAGTACAATATACCTTCTGAACATCAGTACACTACTAAAGACAAAAACCTGTGATGGTGAATATCAAAATTCAGTAACTACTTAAGACTCCAATTTAATAGCACCTGAGCTTCTTATTTCATCTCTTCCTACCAATTTAGCAACTCTTACCAGAGGAGGAGGCAGAGCTTCCTGGGGGCAATTCTAGGAGATTATAGATTGGTTGATGCTTGCAAGAAAACCCACAACGATGCATTCATATTTGCTGATGGAAATAGGGACAGCTCTTGAGTCCATGGGCAGCAAGACTGCTTATTTCTCTAATGTAAGGGAAATAACAGAAGAAAATATCCAGTTCACACCTGACTGTGAGTTCTGCAGACCTAAGGATCATTCTAATAAAGTCAAAGCCCATTAGCAGTGTGTAAACAACATCTTAGACACTGACTGTTCATGTTGAATATATTTTTACATGTTTTCAGTTCTCATTCAAGGCAGAAATGTCAACACTTTTGCCAGACAGTAAAGGGCAGACATTAAAGGGTGCTACAATCTTGAGGCTGCCATCTGTTATTCTTGAGTGCCAGTCCTGATGGAAAGGAGAGGTGATACTTAAGAAGGATGACAACGGAGAAGCAGTGGGAGGGATTCAAGGGGAGGAGGCTTTGTCAGGAATTTCTGTTGCTCTTTCGTATTGACTTTTCACTAAAATCCTGCATATACATGATTTTTTTTTTTTTTTTTTTTTTTTTTTTTTTTTTTTTTTTTTTTTGTTCTGAAGATGAAAACTGCTGTCCTCTCAAAATCTGCTTGGTATCTTATGAAATCTCAGTGCCTTATGCATGTGATTCAAATACAAATAAAGGTTTGATGGCATTTATAACATCTTCTACAGAAGGCATATTGATGGGGATACATGAGTCACAAACAAATTGCACATATGAAAGCAAACTGTATTGGAACACATTGCACTTCCATCCAGAGGCTGTTTTAGGAAGATAAATACTATGGCTTACTTATTATGGAGGAAAACTGCATTTCAAATGGTAGTGGAATATATTGTCTGACACAAACAGATAAAGAAACTTATTTTCCTTTTCCTCTGCTGCCCAAATAGTGAGAAACACCATCGTTTTGGTAGGATGGCAAAGGATTGAGGATCAAAGAGGATGTAGATTGTGTTTTTTCCTTCCCACTAGACTTATGCTCAAAACGAATTTCCAAGTCATTCCTAGGTAACTAGGGATGAGGAAGTCAGAATCTACTTTATATTTTCTCTCAAAGATCAATGGTTTTATTTCCCTTTCTGACCATCTGCTTCTATCCTTAAAACATCAAATCTACGTTTACATCCAGAGACTTTTGGTGAGATTCTCGATTTCTGGCTGTGATGACAGATATTTGGAATAATTTTTCCTGAAAATCAGTAGTTATCTGTCAGATAGATATAATAAGTATTCATTCAGCTAATGTAGGTGGATGATTACCAAAAGACTAACTACATTCTAGAAACTTGGTGTGTACTTTGAGCCTCTATTGTCCTTCTTGATACAGTATTCAGAATTAATTGTGTGTCAGTAGGCTGAGACACTCAGCAATACAAGTATATTTACACTGGTGTAGCTGGAAGCAAATATGAAAAGCGTCAGACCAAGATGTTACTCAGATCAAAATTATGAGACTGTCTGGTGCTGCAAAATCAACCATTAAACATCGAGGTTTCCATTCGGAAGCATCACTCAGAATGTGAGCTAAAATATCTCCCAAGATAGGTCATGTGGAAAATGATGCCAAACTAGCTGGTAAGTCAGTAGCAATCTGCAGATTCTTTCTATCTTCTTGCAGACTGATCATATTTTTAAAGTGAAAAACTGGGGTGTTGTGTTCAGGGGTTCTCAGGGAAACATTCTGGCACAGGGAAAAGGGAAGTTGGCCAGGAATTCAGGGAAAAAAAAAAAAGAAAAAGAAAAAAAAAGGGGGCACTCTTCATCTTACTTTCAGTGCTAGAATAGAAAACTGGGACACCTTGTAGTAAGGAGAGGTTGGATGTGTCACCTCTTCTCTGTCTTCACTCTCAAATTCATTCATTCACATCTAGCTCAAGCCTTGTCCTCTTACGTCAACGTACACACCATCAATTTCGTATGTGATTTATTTTACATGTTTTCTACTCTGAGTTTTGACAGCATAATTGGACCATTTTTGCTCATGATTAAGGCCTCCAGGAAAAATTAAGCTCTGTCTTTAGAAACGTTATCCCATTTCATGTTATGATTTCCCCTCCTCCTGTTTGATCATTTTACACTCAGGACTAACACTTCAACACTGAAACTTCCATATGACACTTTGAGGCTTAGGGCATTACTCTTCTTTCCTTTTCTATATTCTCCTTCAAAACCAAAGCTTTTTGTTTGGTGGAAAACTCACTTTCCTTTACAATAAAGCCCAAACCACCATAGCCCTAAACCTCATGTGTGTGTTCCTCATTCTGCACTACCACTTACTGACCGAAGAGTCTGAGCATACAGTTTGAAAGACAATGATGAATTTTGCATGCAGGAAGGTTGCCTGTGTTAGCTATGAACAGACTTTTCTACCACTTCATTCTCCCCAAGAGAGCAGTCTGCTGAACGACTACAGTATCTTTTACAGTTTTTAATCAGAACCAATAATTATCAGTGTTATATGAAGAACATACAGTTTATTACCATATCTCAATATATTGTTAGTAAAAGATAGTAAGCAGTCACAAAACAATTCAGAAAGCCTAGCTAGAGCAATGATGGTAGAGGAATGCCTAACAGTTAACCAGTTGGAATAACTTGGAAAATATGTTAGATTTTAAAAAGAAAGTAGTTGGCAACCCATCACAATAAGAATACTACTTATTTATAAATGGTCATAATTTTAAGTGCTCAAAGTTCAATTTTCAGGTAGAACAGATGTTATTCAACAAAACTGCTCAAAACATTGTTTCTCAGACCACGAACACCAGCTTTTCTAGTATGGCAGAACAACCACGTGAAACAGAAACTTTGCAACATGGAAAACTCTAATGCTTTGGGATTCAATGGAGATAAAATCCATTAAATTTAAGCATGCATTACACCTTTACAGCCCTGACACCTGAGTAGAAAATGCAGACTATACCATTTAAATCTGTACAGTTAACAGAAATCTGCAAATACAGAATTAAATTCAGGGTAAAGTCGTTGTGTCTTTAATTCTATAAGGTTTCAATCTGCTTCTGGTTATCAGGCTTAGAAGGTACTGTGTTTAATTTGCATTTGTTTTAATAAAGTAGTTGTCCTAGAAGTAGGTTAGACGTTGATGAAAACTGATGCATATTCATCCCCAATATATTTTAATGGTATAGCCATTGAATAGGGAGGACTTTAAACAGTTTAAGATGGGTTAAAAAAAAAAAAAAAAGGTGGGAGAAAATATAAGCTAACTTGAATACAAGTAGATTGGTATGGTGAGGTTGTGGAGTCTTCATCTGTGGAGATAATCTTAACACCTGGTTGGACATGGTCCTGAACAACCTGCTTTAGTTCACCCTGCATGAATAAGGTGCGGGGGTAATGGCCTGTCAGCCTGAACCATTCTATGATTTTGTGATCCTCCCAGGCTTATTTCTTTCATTATCATAGAAACAGCCAAATTTCTCCACTAAAACTCTGTTGCTGCAAAAGTAGGATATACAGAATATATCCTGTTTATAAATATGATCTTGTTATCACCAGGAAATAAACTGTCAGTTAATTTAATTAATTAAAAAAATAAAAACACATCTCAGATGAAAGCTAGCTTGGAAGTAGCCCAGAGGTCAGAAACTGAAATCTTTGATGTATGCTTGATTATCTCAGTCTTCAACATATGTCCTTGCATGATGCTGTCTGTAAGTTTCTGAAAATGGTGAAGACACTCCACATTTCCAGTGGGTGTAGGAACAGTGAAAACAAGCAAGAAAGTGAACTTCCTGGATAATGAAATAGAAATAGCATCTCTATACCCATCTGAAACTTCATTTAACCAGCTAAGGTTTACAGTCAGTCTAACATTACAGTGCTAAATTCATTCAGAGGCTCAATTGGCTTACTGCAAGTGAAAACAGTATTGCAAGCATTGATGGAATTTCTGAACTTGACACCAGGCACAGATATTTTGGTGGGTTATAGGTCATTTGAATCTGAACATTCAAGTCTGCCTATGTAAGCTACATCAAAACAACAACATTTTTTTTTTTTAAATCATAAGATGGTTTAAACTTCTAAAATAATTCCGCCAGTATTGAGGAATTTTTGCAAGAAATTAAAGAGTTGAAAGAGGTTAAAATGATCAAGTTTTCACTAATACTTTGCTAATTGAATGCATTTGGGCCTGAATTTTCAGAGCATTTTAAAAAACAAGCATAGGTCCAATTCATTTCAATCACAGCTGCGATCACTTGGCACTTGCATGGATCTGCCAAGGATGACTCAAATAGGTACCTAGAAAATGTGGCCATTTTTAGCAGCCATTAGCAGCCATATGAAAATTTTAATTTAAGTGTCTCAATTACCATCGCATTAGAACTTTGTGGTAGATTCAGCTCCTACTGTCACAATTCAAATCCATTATCCTTCATCTGCCATTTCCAGATACACCCTGGTCCTACAGACTTTCCTAGTTACATGATGGATGAATCAGCTTTCTTTTGATCTTTATTCTCCATTGCAGTTTTCCCTGGATATGTTTCCAGAACAGAGTGTAGTCCATTCAATTAGGCAAAATGTGAAAATCTTCTTCAAAGAACAAATAAATAGGGATCTACCACCTAAAACATACATGTAAGGCCTGAGTTAACATTGCTGAATCAATCTTAATTCTTGGGTTTACTAAGTTTTGAATGTAGAAAATCAATATTCTTGCACTTCAATACATATAGTCTCTGAGGTTTTTTTCTTTTTTTTTTTTGCCAGAAAATAAATCGCAAAAATTAGATGCAAAGAAACCATGTTGCATCTTGCGTGTAATCAACAGCACAGAACTTTAAGAGCCTATCTGGAAAAATAGCTGGCAAATAATAGGCTGTTGGCTTTAAGCTTATGTGACAGACATATTCAGCATGCTTCACAGGTATTTTTCTCACAACCTGTGGTCTTAGCACAGGCTAAGTGTTTTAGAATTTATGCATTAGAATGGATGTTTGGAGCTGACATGCCTAAACCACTTGTGGACTATTTAAACTGGAATACATTGGACTGTATGGGCGTGTTGGCTGCTGGGTAGAGGTGAAGCATGTCTAGTGCATAGTGTCATGCACTACTGAGCATGCTTACTGTACAAGAAATGATGTTGCTCAATTCTAAAAGCTTCTTACTAAGATCTAGTACGATTGATTTCTTACTACAAGATGAACTGTAGTATCTAAAAGTTCAAAACTTGGCTGTATTTGGCTGGACAAAACCATGGTTTTGCTTCAAAGCAGACATAGGCTGACAATTCCTTATGAAAGGTTTTTATAGTATGAGGGAATATTTGAAAAATACTCAGCAGCCAAGACCTGACATGAGACTTTCAGTCCAGAATTTGAAATTTTAGGAAATTTAAATGCAAGTCAAATATGAAACACTAAAATAGTAAAGTGTTAGACAACCTTAAGTCTAAATATTATCTAAAATTAGTGTATTTTATGTGTAGGAGCATGTGTTAAAATGATAACATAAAACTGTTACTTTTTTGTTAGCCTACTGCTTATCTGCTTTCAAATAAGCTAAAAAGCACATTATGGCTTCAATGATCCTATATTCTTTTCTCCCCCATACCTTGAAACGGATAATTCAGGTTTTACAAGGCCTCCTCAGAACAGAAATGGTTGTTTGCTTTCCTTTCCTGTGGTGGCAAGTATGTGACTAAATAATGTCAAGGATGTATAAACTTGCATAAGTAATTTCAATGAGGGTTTAATGGGAAAATAATACAGATAAATCTCAATGTTTCAGATAGAACAGATACATATTCTCCAACCGAAAAAGACAATCTTTCGTGTTACTAACCACATTATTGTGATTTTTTCAAATGATGAGTAAACCAAAGACTGGGAGGAAGTTTGGTATGGTTGTCTTTCATGATATTACTAATATTTTATAACGTATGGCTGTAATGAATAACCTTTCATGTATATTTACAAAGTAATGGCATAATTGTTCATGCTTGCATGATAATTAAATGTGTTGATGTTTACAATTAGATGTAATAACATAAAGATGGTCTGAACATTTGCCAATGTATCTTCTATCTGGGTCTTTTAAAAAATAATATACAGTAGCAACTAATTAGGTGACTAATCTTTATGACAATTTATGAATGGTCTGCATGATACACACATAAGGAGACACACATACACACATTCACACTCTTATCTACCTTCACAGAAGGAGGTGGATAAAGTCAGTACATTTTTTGTATAATGCCTTACTTCAGTCTAAGGCACATTATCCTTACAGAACACTTGACTGGGTTTGAATTGGAATAAAATATATGTAATAGTGAAGTATTTTATAATAAAGTTTATGCTATCTGATATAAAAAAATTCTTAGTGCTCTGATTTGTATGTATATTTTAAACTAGTAGTATGAATCAATCAGCTCCTGTAGAGGAATGACAAAAGGAGTCTTTTAGATGTCTGAAATGAATTTGCATAAGAATAGATGGGTTTTGTATTTTTATAAAGGTGTTTTTCTTGTTCACTAAAACCGAAAACTTTGAATGAAATTTTTTTTCTTGCATTGATTTTACAAAGGACAAAAACCTATAAAGTATTAGCAATTCAGAAACATGCACAACACAATCTATAACCATTGCAATTAATCACAATTTCCTTATAGAAAACTGATGAATCATGGGCTAATAAAATGTCTCTAAATAAGTACTAAAATATTTTTATTTTCAAATGTTCTTTGGGAAACTTTGGCTTAACTTTTAAGTTTTCAAGGGTTGTAGATTAATGTGGCCCCATTTTTGAAGAAACAAACATTTTATTAAAACTAACCTGTAGGAAACTTAAACACAGCAGGAGATTAATAACCTTTATCCATTGCAGCTTTACAGAACCCAAAAAAAGGGGATAGTGCATAAGTTCTGCTTAACACATCTGATATGTTACAGTTGTAAAACTGTAACCATGAGCAGCTAATCTAATTTAAAAAAATAATCAGAATTGATTATTAAGCTTCATGGGAGCTGTGAACAAAGGTTAGTGATTGAAAAATATAGGGACTTCCATTCAAACACTCAAATTAAGTGTTCAGGCCCTATTTAGGAGCCTTTTCAATATATTTTATACCCTGGGGAACCTAGATCCAACCAAGAGCCATGGCCTGTGGTTGTTCTGCCTACATTTGCAACAGCTTGAGGTATGCCATCTCACATGGTTTAGGGAAATTGCTGCCAGCATAAGACAAATAATTCCCTCCCTCTGGTCCTCAAGAATAGCTGGAAAGTGTAATCTCTCATTATCAAACCTTCTGCTTTATTCTGTCCTGCTGTAGCTCTGTGTCATTGGCCTTGTTCACAGTCATCTCATCTTTGTCACAGATACATTTTTTTAATGTGACAGAACTGCATTTAGTAACCATGAGCTTGAAAGATATGTATTTGTAAAACAAAAAAAAAATAGAGAATAAATTTGAAAATTTCCATCAGTTTAATGCAAAAATGTATACATTTTTGCCCACGTAGGTTCACACATTTCAGTTGAACACATAAAGCCTTTATTATGATGTAATCCTGTATCTTCTTCATTTAAATAATAAAGATGTCATCCTACTTGAAGATTCCTTGTATTCAGTGTTTATTCTCTCCATTCCAATAATTCCTTCAAATTTATATATTTCAATAAATTGAAATTTAAACTGTAAAATAAACCCTTGAATTTTAAATTTGTCAGAACCATTACTTCATTGCTTCCTTATATGTAGGTAAGTCCACTCAGTGTAAACAGATTTCACTAAGGATAAAATAGTGCTCATCAGAGACCAGACCAAAGGTACAACCTTACCATTCATACATTCAATTTTGATTTTTACAGCCAAGAACTTTCAGATATAATTACTTTGACTTATTCAAATTATTTCACCTAACTCTAATCAGCAACAGGGGTGCTCTATCTCATAACATCTGAGCAATCTGGAAACATTAGGCTTTATGGCTCTCCGTACTGAATGAGAATATTGCTATTGCTCAAATTGGCAAGTAAAGCTAAAAGCAACTGAAAGCCTCATGGTCTTTTGGTGACTGCAAAAGCTCTCAAGCAGATCTCACCCCCTTCTGGTCTGTGGGAATATATTATATGAGTGTAATCAGTAGAAACAGGATCTTGATTTCTGAGTAGTAGGGAAAATGGCAGAGGACATGCTCCAACATCTTAAAAGAGCCTTGTTAGAAAGGACAGAAACTGTTACTGGAAAATCTGAGTTTGATATTTTATAGCAAATCAGAGGCAGAATCAAGACTGGTGTAAACATTTTTGAAGAGCGATTCTATATCTAAGCCCTGAAAATTCTATGTAAGACAATTTACATATTTTTTTCCTAGCAACTTTTGTCTACAGAACAAAATATTGGATATTAGTTTGTATTGTAGATATAATGCATAATGATAAGGAAAAACAGGAGGAAAAAAGTATGCCTCAATTTATATACCCAAAAATATACAGTGAGGGTTGCCCCAAAGGGCCACTACAAGAAATTGTCTCACTTGTAAAAACTCAGTGCTCTTCTCTTTGAAGTGTGATACAGTTTTTTTCTTTTCAAAGAAGATACCATATTGAGAAAAAACAGCAAAGGCTTTACTAACAAAGTGTATCACATCCCTTGAACACAGAGCTGGTTCCCAACCATATTCTGGAACCTCATTTTAGTAAGCTCATCACAGCTTACTTCCAATGAATTCCTCTCAACAAGTGCCTGTAATAATAATTGGCAAAAAGCTTCCCTCTTCTCTGACTGATTTCCAATATAATCTAGGTATAGGCCATCTGTCTATCTATCTATCTATCTATCTATCTATCTATCTATCTATCTATCTCTTTCCTCAAAAGAGCAAAAAGCACCAGTGCAGCTAGAAACAGTTTAAGATAAATAGGGAGAAAAGAATGGCTGGACAAGATTGTCTCTCACAATCCAATCATTGCACATTAACTTACTTCTACGATGCATATCTATTCTCTCTATGGGTCAATGGCCACCTAGCCTTCCACATTTTAGTTTTTGGAATAAAATTCAATTTACCAGATGATGGTTTTATATCTTCCAAGTTAATTTCCTGGACTTATTCCACTCCTCACTTGTTTTACAAAGAGAAGAGATTAAAGCATGAAAATGTTTGTACGATTGTTGCATTTATTTTGGGAATTCTTGAGAATATCACCTATGCACTTTCCTGGGAATTCAGTGATCCATCTCTTTCAAAATTCCAAGCTCTCACATTTATTCTTTTCTTAAATTGCACACACATATACAAACGTCATAAAAACCTGCCACCTATGCAGGCTACACAATCAGCACACTGTGCCCAGTGTTGCAGATGCCACCCATGATCAAACCTTCCCTATTATGTCCGTAATTTCAAAGTTGCTATTGCAGAAAGTTAGATATTTTACATCAGAAGTCATTTGACCAACACATTCACTTTCCTCAGTAACTCTGCAGAAATGTTTTGTGATATTTCATTAGTAATAAGACTTGTTCAGCATAGAAAAAAAATGACAAATTCTGATTAATAAAGACAACCATACAAGTTATTTTAATATTGGGGTTTGAGATTATGCATGATTAAGCAAAGTGTACTGATCCCTATAGCCTTTGAACACCATATATCCCTGGGTGAAGATACTTAAATTCAGAAATGAAGCCTAAGTTGTTAATGTCTGTTATTTCAGAGTAAGATGAACCTGGTTTCCATCCTGAAAAGAGGGCGTGTCACTGTTACGTATTTGAACAGCTCAGTAGATGCTCTGTACAGCCCTCCAGACCACAAATCTGGCGTGGTGTGTCGCTATGACACTTGTAATATCTTTATATTCAATATTTTGCAGTGATTCCCACTACATTCCTCAGGCAGCTAAGTTTCTCTGAGGAAATTTTAATTTCTATCATGAGCTAAATTTTGCATTGTGGAAATGAGGTTTGTGAACAACCAAAGCTGTAGACAAGCGATTATGTGGACATTTGCAAATTCAGCTTTTATATCAATTTCTTTTTACCTGAAGATGTCTGATTTTATTGCTTTTACCACTTTTTTGGACTAACATTTTTTGAATGTGTCTTTCAATGCGGGTGTTAGAAAGGAGAAGCTGGAGCACCCAAATACCATCCAATCCACCTACTTACACTGACATTGTTTTAAATTTATACTCTAGTGAAATTTATTCTAAAGAGATGACTTTCTTAAAAGGCTCACTTTGACTAACAATGAAAAAATAATTCTAAATTAAAAAAAATACCCATCTTTATTTCAGTATTTGTTGTGAACCATATTTAAGAAGGAACTGGGGTCAGTATTCAAATTTCTTTTTGTGCTGTTTCGATGTTATTATCTAAGTGGTTATTATAAGCATCTTATCATAAATCATTAAGAATTCTGCAGTATTTCCTTTTGAAGAAGGGTAAAAGGTACATAATGCCTAGGAGAAAATGAAAGGCAACTGTTTTTTCAGTGTTTCAAGTGATTAGAATGGCATAAGCTAGGCCTTAGCCTGCCTGATGTTGGGTAAAGTTGGGATGTGAAATAAAAGGAAATTGGCATATAAAACCCATCAAGAAAGAATTCTGACAGGAAGATCAGCCTGTTTTGTTAGAGTCAGTGGTGGAAGCAGAAAAGAAAGAGAGACTGGTACAAAAACGCTGACAGTATTTTTCAGAGGTTAAAAATAGCAGGAAGTTATCTGACTCTTAAACACATTGGAGATACTTGTCATGTGAGAAAAACAGGTGGGAGTACAAAGAAGTTCTTTACCCCTTGTGGAAAAACAGTGTTACTAAGCACGCTGGTTATTGTTTCAAAGCCTAGGAGTGGAGGACTTTTTTCCCAAATCACCTAGTCCAGCTATTGTAACTTCATTTTTGGATAGGGAACACTGGTTTGTGCGTTCAGACAATGTTTCTCTTACTAAGATTCTAATTGCATGATATAGAAATTTGAGGAGACGGCAACTTTTCTTTGTTTTATGCTGAACCAGATTATATTGTGATAACTGAACCAGTAAGTGATGGTTATTGGCTTCAGTGACTATTACAATGTAAATGTTATCCTCTTATCCAGTTTTACTGCTACTTTTTAAATCAAACAAGGCAAACCTGTTCCAGTTGGGTCCTGGTTTCCTAACTTACCATTTCCTTTTTATGCAACTCGTCAGTAATGACACTGTCCCAGGAAAATGATGAATGGGTATTTTGACTTGGCTCTTAAAAGTGCTCTTTTTCATATTTCATAGTGAGCTGAACATAGCAACTCTAAAGAAATTGGTCTGAAACAGAAATTTTACTAACTAATTTACTAACTCATATACTGAGGGGAAAGTAATATTCCTACAGCTTTATTGTCACCACATCATTTAATTAAGAGCATGTTTAAAAAGCTCATACCTGCTCCATCTTTCTTTTTGCTCCCAGTTATGACATATGGGCTAAATTTACATCAGAGTACACATGTACATTCTCCAGTCTTTGCTAAACTTTTTTTCTTAGGCAAGTGACTTTTTAAACTTTTATTGTAGTGTTTCAAAGCAGTTATTCTTTCAAATACTGTTTTCCTCTCTTGCATACTTGAACGTCAGAAAGCTGCACCCACTATGACATGACCTAAATATTCATTTAAAGTGAAATATTTTCAAAGCAGTGACCTTCCACAGCAGGCTACAAAATTGATAGTAAAAGCCATTCTATTGATGCTTCTCTTTTCCTTTGTTCCTTTTTCCTAAGGAAAGTAGATTGGAAATACAGCAATTATTCTGCCTGGATATTGAAAGGGATTTCTGAGCAACCTTGCACAATTGAGCTGGCACATGTAAAAACTGTTTCTGACTCACTGAGCTGGCATATACTGCTAAATCAGCATTGGCAGGACTCCAGGCAGCCTGTCACCAACACTGGATATTGCAGTAAGTACCAGTTCTGAGTATTGTATCCAAATCGGTTTTATTGAATTGTTTCATTCAGTGCTGCAATGTCTGGCTTAAGAAACGAAAGCCTTGGACTAAAAATAAAAAGACCACAGTGGAACTAAACATGTGCCAGCTGAGCTATGGTAACTGAGTATGCTATTAATAAAAAAAAACTTTACTTAAATTCCTTTTAATGCCCATATATTCTTACTCACAGGGACTTTAAAATATTTTACAAAAGTATCAATTAGTTTACAAATTATCTTTCTGGAAGAGTTCAGAAAATAAAAACATAGACCAAAACATAAAAAGACTGATTATTAAGTGAAAAACCCATGATTTTTTCAACTTTTTTTTTTTTTTTCTGGAGGGAATACTTAAGATACTGTGCTCCTTTGCATGTAAGCAGACCATAAGTCTATGGTGGATATTGCTGAAAGCCTTATGAGGGCAATATAAATTAACTCTCTTATTATATTTGCATGCAAGCAAGTTTACACATTTTAAATGTGCATA
The DNA here is from genome assembly GCA_016584745.2 of Phylloscopus trochilus trochilus. Classification (NCBI taxonomy): domain Eukaryota; kingdom Metazoa; phylum Chordata; class Aves; order Passeriformes; family Phylloscopidae; genus Phylloscopus; species Phylloscopus trochilus. Next base: position 39,015,052 of record WQNJ02000001.1, on the reverse strand, counting down.
GGCTATATTCAAACAGTGTATTTTAACACACAAAAGTAATAGAATGTAAATGAATGCAACTATTTCAGATGAATGAGCATTACTTTGCTCAAAAAATACAGTTAAATTCATTTATATCTCTTGATACTACAAAGCTTCTTAGAAAACAAGAGTATATGAAAATCTACATTGAAATCAACTTCAGTGCCGTAACAGTCCAGAGATAGCCAAACAGGCCTCAAGGTTTCTGACAGAAAAATGGCAAGTTTCTCCAACTCTCTAGCTGTAATCAGCTGGTTTTCTCTATGGCACCTTCATGAGCACCTTCAGCTCATGAAGATCTGAATGCTGAAATCTCTTAAATCTGTTGCTCTTCTGTTGCTGACCAGCCCAAAGAAATTTAGTTAGAAGGGCAGCAGAATTTCAATCCGGAATGTAAGGAACCAGTTTGGGTTATCACTTTAACTAAAATGATTTCTGTCCTTAATGGCTGTGTGATGTATTGCATAGTGTCATTAATTCTAAAAGGTTTGCTAAAAGTTCTATGGTTAGATAATCATCAAAACGGAAATATTTGAATTGATTTGAGCAGATATATATAGCAGACTAAATATCTTTGTAAGCCACTCTGTCAGGGATTATTCAGTGATTTTGCTTTGGAAATCTTTGTAATTCCTATGACCTATACAGTTGAAAAAACTACCAATTCACAGTTCTAGTTTTCCAAAAGCAGAACAAAGAGAAGAAATAACATACTTTTCACAAGGGATTTGGTATTATCTGAAACCCTATAATAAAAATCTCACTCTGTTTCTTCAATTAGTTGATTGATTTCAGTAGGCGTGTTTGCAATCCAATCAATTTTAAAACAGCTGTAAAAATAGATTTCATTTTTTGAAGGATATCCTACTCATGGATCAACAGGAAAGTTAGCAAACATAAAAGAGAATGTGTTAAATTACAAATCTTCTGGTAGTACCATGTAACTTACCCCAGGACTGTGATTTGTCAGTGATATTTGGGGTAACTGCTTTTTTTGAAACCACCAGTATAGCTGAGAAATAATATATATAAAAATCTTGCTTTATCTAGCAGCAGAGAGAGGTTTCTTTGCAAAAATATCTTGTGAAACACCATAATAACTGGTTAACACTCGTCCGTAAGTTTTCAAAGGGTGTTTACATAAATAAAATATAGTAATTTTAGACATACAGAATGTTACAGTTGAGATCAGATATGGTAGCCTTGCTAGTACTTTGATCTATGTGCGTTCTTGGGAATAAAGGATGTTTTTGTAGCAACTAGTTCTCAGAATACGAGAGACAACTGAATGGCAACAGCAGTCGTTCATGGTGCCATATTAAGAATGTTGTTTCTGACAACAATAAATTACATTTCTCTCCTTTAAAGCATGATGATTATGAAAGGCTTAAGAGCGGGGGAGGCCCAACATGAAACACCCAAAGAGAAACACTTTGCAGCACATTTCCACTTTCAATAACAAAATCTTAGTATTTATCTCTGTGTTATAATGAACACAGAAAAAGGAGTATCTAAACAGAAAAAAAATTGCCAACAGGAAAATTCAGCAAATTTCTTGATTTCATGTTTCCAAAGGCAGAGAGATCAGAAACAGAGGATGCAACAAGATTTCTACTTTGCAAGCAAATTCCCTGGGATGGTTCTCTCCTGCTTCCTTAGTCTAAATATGCGCTAAGAGGTAACCTCTAAATCCTCAGGCAAGTATAAGAAACGTTTGCTTCTATTTGTGATAATAGGTAACAGTTTTAGGAACCATTTATTGCAACTGATGACGGTCTTATCCCAAATATTGCAACATATGAGGGGAATTGTTTGTCTATCTGCCACAGGGTTAATTACTGTTACTGTTACTGTTACTACACAAACCCATACTGAAGGTTCAGCAACTTCTTGTCTGTGCTGCTCTGAGAATGATGTGTTCTGAGGATACTTTGTCTGCTGAATCCTTTCTAATGTAGCCTACTTGTAGAATGTATTATGTTATGCTCCTCTGCATACTCAGATGAGCACAGAGAAATGATGGCTGTTGAGGGATGTTTGTTCCAGGCTCATCACAAAAGCCATCACGCACTCAAAGGTCCCTTTCCAGTTGACCAGAGGAGCACAGGGGCACAAAACCAGGTGAGAAATGCAAATTAAGGATGAAAAGGAAGAAGTATCCTATCAAACCTGTGTGTGTTGTGTGCATGTCTGCCTGTTTGTCTGAGGGAGAGATCACAGGAGGAGCTGACTGTTGGAGAGAGTGGGGGCCTTTAACCTGATCCAGAGAACAACCAGAAAGACTGTGGGATCTGTTGGACTCCAGAGGTGAGACCTGATGTTTGTCTAACTCATAGGGGTCTTTGAACAGTGTCATTACTCATGGAGATTCTGCTAAACTATTCCACTGTCCCTCTTCTGACCACCCCCCTCATCATAGACAATGAACATCTCACTTAAAAGGTCACTTTATGTCTTTCCAGTACAAAAGCTGATGAAAAAAAGTATTGTGCATCAGTATAATTTCAAATCCCAGGCTAATGAAGAAAAAAATATTACCTGATATATGCACAAGCATGCCTCTGTCTTGCAAATGGAAACCAGATGCAATTCTGGTGAAAATAAACATATAATAAATAAGAGACATATGTTATCAATTAAATCCTATATATAACCTACAGTTGGCTTACAAATCAGAGAAGGATTTTTTCCTTCACAATTGTTTCTGCAGAGTTAGAGCAGACTGAAGATACAGGGAACTGTCAGTAGAATGGCTATTGCTTTGACAGACACTGAAGGCCTTCTCGTGTGAGGGTGATGATGGAAAAGCTAAACCTGTAGCCAATTACAGTACTACCTTTACATTCAAGGCTATCTGCAAACAAGTGGCTTTTTCTTTATGCACTCTCTACACTCAGTCACTGTTAGAATGAGGGTAATTAAAGGGATTAAAAATAACTTTACAACTATATATTAATTTCCAATACTTTTGTGGGTCATTTTCAAAGTGTTTTATACAGACAGTCTGAGATTTTGTTCAGGTTTTGAAATTAGAGACTTGCCTAGCAGCAAGAGAGTATCAGTGCTTTCTTGGCGATACTGATATAAGAGCACTCATGTTGTTTTAAAACTCTGCCTGTGAGTATAGCATATAGTTTATATTTAGAAGGAAAATCCTACAGGGATTCCATAAATCTGCAAGATGGTCAGACTTCCATGCTCTTAACAGTCCACTGCACAGCAGCATTTCTGTGTATGACTCAGGAATAAAAAATGCTAGGTCAGCTTCACATTACCAAGCAAGACATTTACTGTAAATGTGGCTTGTTTTCTCAATTATGAATGAAGTTTTAATTTTTGATACTGCTTATTGATCTATCTTCATTTGTTCTTTGTTATGCTAGTGACTTTTACATAGTAACAACGGAAAATTATCCTGCTTTTCTTGTAATGAAAAAATTATTCACCTGTGACACTCAGACTGAGGCAGCTTTTGAGGTGAGCTTTTGTATGATTTAATGATAAAGCACCAGTGGTTGCAACATTAAAACCAATATGTATTGTTGTCTAAGAATCATGAAGTAAGAGTAGAAAAGAATTAGTCATTCCAGATGTGGAGAAAGGCATAACTATGTTGCTAACACATCTTTGGAGTCAAGTAGCATCTTGTGTGTTCTTTCATGGTTAAAGGTTTACACTGTTGCATTTTGTTAAAAAATGAAATATTTTTGTTAAGTGTTCAAATGGAGCATACATTAATGTTTGTTAATTACATCTTTCTCAAGATGGACCTACTTGTGCTTGGCAGAAAAGTTGCAGTAAAACCTTTTAACAAGCAATATAGATAGAAGGAGAACCCACATACTAGAAGGTGTTTCCAGGTTATGTACAACCAATATTAAAAAACCAAACAGCTGTGATCCTCTGGGTCTCTCCATACAGGCACATATGTACATGCACAGACATAGAGAGGAAAATCTTGATGATTTTGGTTGAAAGGCATCTTGAACATTTGAGTAATCTTTGTTATAATTATTTATCCTATGCAGCAACACCAACCTGCTAACCACAAAGGAATTCAGGTGCATGAATAATAAGCATGCGTAAAAAATCTGCTGTTGCCATCTAGAAAGTGCAGAACTTGCACTATTTTGAAATAGCACAGCAGCATTCTGTTCTCTTACTGTGTTCTTGAACATATTCTGTGGCTTTAGAAATCAAGAAAAGGACTATCCCGTCCTTAGATAAGTTCCAACTTCCTTTTTGCAGTCTTCAAGTATTAAATGAAATTGTTTTCAAAGTATTTGATTCATTAATAGATGCATACATACTTCTTTTATTTATACTGCGTATGTCTGTTATTTCTGCTTTCAGTTAGAAAGAACATTTTAAAAAACTGCATCAGAAAAATCTATAAGCTTGGATTTCATAGTCATTACTTTCAAAATTTTTTTTTCCAATTTAAATTTATTTACTGACTGACTAAGCTTCATGGAAAATGCAAACTGGGCTTCTTCAGTATGACAAAAATCTCAATGTGTCTTTCATGTTCCCGTATCACATTTAGAGAGTTTGTATTCATCTAACTGATGAATACAACTGATTTACAAAATCCACAAATGACACAGAGCAATACGAGCATAAAAACTATTTACTGTATTTCTTAGAAATTTACAGGATCTGATAACTAGATTGCAACTTTTAAAATTGTGTTTCATGACACTAGCTGTAGTATCTGTATCTGAGTTTTGGTTTTAGCTTTTTATTCTGATAGGTATACAAAAAATGGAAAAGCCATTCATGAAAATGCAGGTTAATTTTAGGTAAAGAGGAAATTCACAAATTACAAAAAAAATAAGGGCTGCAGAGATAAATTAAGCACCATTTTCAGCAAAATGGTTATCTTCTTTTCATATAGGCAATTTCCCCTGTCTTAAAACATTCTTAGATACTGGATTCTAAGTGATGAGAAACAAAAAAATCATACACTTAGTAGAGTGTGCTTGAGGTTTGTGCCAAAGCTTGCTCTAATTTAAAAGTCTCAGCTTATTTCTATGTGCGTGGAGCAAGCTGGGACATAAACAGTCTGAATGAGGATGTTCATTTTGAACATTCTGAGCTGCAGTTCTGTGACTCTACACTACGCTTCTATAGAAAGAATTGAGACACTGTTCATGCTATGTCAATGTTACTTGCTCTGATTTACATGTATGGTGACATATAGAGAACGCACTTTCACTGCTACTACTCTCTCTAGAAATGTTGTATTATTGGCACTTGGAGGTTTGATCTTATATATTTAATTTCAAATAAATATGTTTAAATGAGAGTAAAAATGTATGAGAAGACTAGAATGTCCAAGTAGTTAGAGTTTTACCTGAGTCTCGTTAAAAGCACTACTTACCAACTTCTCCATTCACGGCCCTGTAAAATTTTAATGGCACTAATGGCATAAAAGAAATGTGTATCACAAAGGAAACCCTGTGTTCCACAGAAGCTGAACACTAAACCTAAATGAGGTTATCCCCTTCAGATGGTTTCCTTATTCCAGCAGCAGTCAAATTCATGTTGGACTCTGAGAGAGAAGGAGCAGCAGCAGGATGCTGTTCTGCAGACCAAGGGCAGCAGGGCAATGGCCTGGCAGACAAGTCCCACAGTACCTGAACAAGGAGGGCAGAGCAGGTCTGGGGACAGTCAGCTGAGCTGGACAGCATGGAAGTTCAGAAACACTAAGGCAGGTGTAAGGTCAAGTCAGACAGTGCTGGCCAGTGAGTCAAGTTCAGAGCAGTGAGCTACATGGCTGGGCCCCTGCATGGATGCAGTGCATCCCAGAAAGGGAAAAAGGGCAATTGCCCAGATTAAATGCAGCTCCTGAGTACAAGGGAATGGCCACTGCTAAGGCTTCCCACAGCTCCTCCTGAAACAGCTCTCTGAATCCAGGCTGCACAGCTGCACTGCTGTCAATGCTGGCCCTGAGTCCAAGCAGCCAAAACCCCATGAAGAGGATCTGGCATCAACTTCCTCCAGCTCATCCTTTCTCATTCCCTGATTGCAGCCAGGAAGTGGGAAACCACAGACCTCGCAGATTTGGGCACTGTTCAGAGAGTGACTTGCTGCCCCATTGAAGTGAGTGTTCACACTGTGTCATTTCTCTTAGTGATCTCACATACTATCAAACAGGATGCAACAATTTATATGGTCCGTGCATGTGCATCACATAGCGTGAAAATATATTTTAAAGTCTTTATTATCTCTCTGTGAATATCTAGCTATTGTGCTGGTTTTGGCTGACACAGAGTTTTCTTCATGATGGCTAGTATGGGGCAGCGCTTTGGACTTGTGCCGAACTCTGTGAAAATAATATAGAGAGGTATTTGTTATTGCTGTGCAGGGTTTACACAGAGCCACTTCTCTGCTTTTTGTAATGCCAGGCTGGACAGGAAGCTGAGGGTGCCTGGAAAGTTGGGAGGAGATACAACAGGGGTGATCCGAGCTGATCAAATGAATATTCCAGACCATGTGACGTTATGCTCAGTATTTAAGGTTAAAGGAAGAAGGGGGTGACATTTGGAGTGATGGTCACCATTACACATGAAGGGGCTCTGCTCTCCCAGATATGGCTGAACACCTGACTGCCCATGGGAGTTGGGGAATTAATTCCTTGTTCTGCTTTTACTTTCTGAGTGTGCAGCGTTTGTTTCCCTGTTAACTGGTCTTTAAGTCAACGTATGAGTTAGGGTTAGGGTTAGGGGTCTAGGAGGTTAGGGTTAGGGTCTTAAGGTTAGGGTTAGGGTTCCAGATTAGAGTTAGGGTTCTATATTAGAGTTAGGGTTAGGGTTAGGGTTAGGGTTAGGGTTAGGGTTCGGGTATGGGTTAGGGGTTGGGGTTAGGGTTAGGGTTAGGGTTAGGGTTCGGGTTCGGATTCGGGTTAGGGATTAGGTTTAGGGTTTTGGTGAGGGCGAGGGTGAGAGTTAGGGTTAGTGTTCCGGATTGGGAGTGGGGTTAGGATTCCAGATTAGTGTTAGGGTTAGGGTTAGAGCTAAAGTTCTAGATTAGGGTTCTAGATTAGGGTTAGGGTTCTGGATTAGGGTTAGGGTTCAATTGCGCAATATGGAAATTACGCGCCATGAAGTACTCAAGTTGCGCAATATGCAAATTAGGCAAAGCTCAGCATTCAAATTTCACTGTATGCAAATTATGCTCCATGCTTTATGCAAATTGTGTAATATGTAAATTGCGTAGCATGCAAGTTACGTGCCACGTAGTATGCAAATTGCGCAATATCCAAGTTATGTGCCACGTAGTATTCAAATTGCGCAGTATGGAAATTACGCGCCACGTAATATGGAAATGGCGCAATATGCAAGTTATGCGTGGTGTATTATGCAAATTGAGCACTATGCAAGTTTCGCATTGCTCTATATGCAAATTACCCTACACGTAGTATGCAATCTACGCACAACGTAGTATGCAAATTGCGTGATGCTCAACTCGTGCACCACATAGTATGCTGACTGCGCAACATGCAAATTACGTGCAGGGTAGTATTCAGATTGCCCAATATGCAAGTTGCATAGTATGCAAATTACGCGCTGTGCGGTATGCAAATTGCTCAATATGCGCATTACTTGCTGCATACTATTCAAATTGGGTAGCATGGAAATTATGCGCCACGTAGTATGCAAATTGCACTGTATGCAAATTACATACTGTGTAGTATGGAAATTGCGCAATATGCAAAATGCTTGCCGCGTAGTATGGAAATTAAACTCTGCGTCGTATGCAAATTGCATAATATTCAAATTGCACAATATGCAAATTACTCACCGCGTGGGTTAGGGTTAGGGTAAGGGTTTGAGTTAGGATTAGGGTTAGGGTTAGGGTTAGGGTTCGGGTTAGGGTTAGGGTTAGGGTTAGGGTTAGGATTAGGGTTAGGGTTCGGGTTAGGGTTTAGGGTTAGGGTTAGGATTAGGGTTAGGGTTCGGGTTATCGTTTGGGTTAGGGTTCAATTGCGCAACATGGAAATGACGCACCATGTAGTATTCAAGTTGCGCAGTATGCAAATTACGCAAAGGTCTGCATTCAAATTTCACTGTATGCAAATTATGCTCCATGCTTTATGCAAATTGTGTAATATGTAAATTGCGTAGCATGCAAGTTACGCGCCGTGTAGTTTGCAAATTGCGCAATATCCAAGTTGCCTGTCATGTAGTATTCAAATTGCGCAGTATGGAAATTACGCGCCACGTAATATGGAAATTGCGCAATATGCAAGTTATGCGTGGTGTATTATGCAAATTGAGCACTATGCAAGTTTCGCATTGCTCTATATGCAAATTACCCTACACGTAGTATGCAATCTACGCACAACGTAGTATGCAAATTGCGTGGTGCTCAAATCGTGCACCACATAGTATGCTGACTGCGCAGCATGCAAGTTACGTGCAGGGTAGTATTCAGATTGCCCAATATGCAAGTTGCATAGTATGCAAATTACGCGCTGTGCGGTATGCAAATTGCTCAATATGCACATTACTTGCTGCATACTATTCAAATTGGGTAGCATGGAAATTATGCGCCACGTAGTATGCAAATTGCACCATATGCAAATTACATGCTGTGTAGTATGGAAATTGCGCAATATGCAAAATGCTTGCCGCGTAGTATGGAAATTAAACTCTGCGTCGTATGCAAATTGCGTAATATTCAAATTGCACAATATGCAAATTACTCACCGCGTGGGTTAGTGTTATGGTTAGATTTAGGGTTGGGGTTCGGGTTAGATTTAGGGTTCCAGATTAGAGTTAGGGTTAGGGTTTTATTAGGGTTAGTGTTCCGGATTGGAGTTAGCGTTACGGTTTGGTTTAGCGTTAGTGTTAGGGTTAATGTTCTATATTAGCGTTCCAAAGTAGGGGTAAGGTTCTCGATTAGAGTTCTAGATCAGATCTCTAGAGGAGAGACAGGGTTCTGGATTAGGACCCAGGCTCTATATTAGGATTCTAGATTAGGGTTAGGGTTTCAGGTTAGGGTTAGAGATTAGTATGGAAATTATGCAAAGCACTGCATTCATTATTTGCAATATGCAAATTATGCTCTGCCCCATATGCAAATTTTGCAGTATGCAAATTGTGCGTCGTTTAGTATGCAAATTGTGTAATATGTAAACTGCTTACTGTATAGTATTCAAATTGCGTAGTATGTAAATTGTGCGCTGTGTGGTATGCGAATTGTGTAGTCTGTGAATTGCGCAATATAAAAATTATGTGTGGCTTAGTATGCAAACAGTGCAATATGCAAACTGCGCGCTGCGAGGCATAGAAATTACATGCCACATAGTATGGAAATGGCGCAAAGTGCAAATTATGTGCTGCATAGTAATCAAATTGCGAAATATGCAAATTGCATAGTTTACAGATTACGTGGCGCGGGATCTGCAAATAGCGTAGTATTCAAATTGTGCAATATGCAAATTGCGTAGTATGCAGATTTTGCAGTGCGTGGTATGCAAACTGCGCAATATGCAAATTGCACACTGCGAGGTATGCAATTTACTCCCCGCATTGTATGGAAATTACACGCAGTATAGTATGCAAATTGCGCAATATACAAATTGCAGGCCAAGTAGTATTCAAATAGCGCAGTATGGAAATTACGCGCCACGAGGTATGCAAATTGTGCAATATGCACATTACACCCTGCGTAGTATGGTAATGGTGCAATATGCAAATTCCATGCCGCGTAGTACAGAAATTATGTGCTGCGTAGTATGCAAATTGCGCAATATGCAAACTGCGTGCTGTATAGTATTCAAATTGCGTAGTATGCAAATTGTGCGCTGCGTGGTATGGAAATTAGGCGCTGTGTGGTATGCAAGTTGTGCTATATGCAGATCACGCAATATGCAAATTACGTGTGGTGTAGTATGCAAATTGAGCAATATGCAAATTGCGAGCTGTGAAGTATGCAAATTGCACAGTATGCAAGTTGCGCGTTGCGCTGTATGCAAATCAGGCGACACGTAGTATGCAAATTGCGCAATATTCAAATTACGTGCCGCATAGTATGCAAACTGTGCAATATGCAAATTGCATGCCGGGTAGTATTCAAATTGCGCAATAAGCAAATTACTCACCGTGTGTGTTATGGTTATGGTTAGGGTTAAGGTTAGGTTTAAGGGTCAGGGTTAGGGTTCCAGATTGGAGTTAGGGTTAGGTTTAGCGTTAGGGTCAGGTTTAAAATTCTAGATTAGGGTTCTAGATCAGGGTTTCAAATTAGGGACAGGGTTCCAGATCAGGGTTGAAAAATCAGGGGCAGGGTTCCAGATTAGGGTTATGGTTCTAGATCAGGGATCTAGATTAGGGTTAGGGTTCCGGATTAGGGTTAGAGTTAAAGATTAGGATTAGGGCTAAATTGAGCAATATGGAAATTATGCACTGCGTAGTAGTCAACTTGCGCAATATACAAAATACGCAAAGCGCAATATTCAAATTTCGCAATATGCAAATTACACTCTGCGCAGTATGCAAATTGCGCAGAATTCAAATAGCGTGCTGCGTAGTGTGCAAATTGCATGTAATGCAAACTGCTCTCTGTGTTGTATGCAAATTATGTGCCACACAGTATGCAAATTGCACGATATTCAAATTATGCACTGCATAGTATGGAAATCGCGCAATGTGCAAATTGCGCATTATGCAAATTACTCGCCGCATGGGTTAGGGTTAGGGTTAGGGTTACGGTTCCGGATTGGAGTTAGGGTTAGGGTTAGTGCTTTCTAGGTTTTGACCTTTTGATTTTTTTCCCCAGTCCCACTGGTGGGGGAGTGAGTGAACAGGTGCCTGGGGCTTTGCTCTTGGCAGGGTTAAACCATGACACTATTGAACTAGCTTTTTCTAGACCAAAGGTTCAACTTAATTTCAAGCTGTGCGATGGCATTAGCTGCATACAAACCCTGTGTTCACTTTTGGCAGTCTATTTCCCTTCTAAAGTGCACATAAATTAAAAGTATATATATATATATATATATATATGTATAATACCCACCTTTTTCTTTAGTGCTCAAAATTTTTAAGAATAGCGGTGTAGTCTGTGCAACCTAAGAGCTCTTATTTTCAATGCGGTGTGCACATTGGTAAAATGTTATGATGAATTTGTATATAGCCTATTCTTTAAAATCTACACTGTCTACACTACAAAATTTGAGAGGTCCTATATTAATATTTCAATCATTATAAAGTTACTACAGCCAGTCTCTTAATTTCTGTATGAGATACTGAAACTCCGGAGTAATTATATATTTATAATATGTGCTCTAATATAAGAAATTTCACTCCTCTCTGCAGCCTATTAATAGCCTTTAGATTCTACAAATCAGTATAACACTAAGTGTACTAGGGTCAAATTCACCTAAAAAAAGGCAGATATAAGTATCACATAAATCTTGGCAATTTGAAGTGAACCCATAGCTCAGGGCATTAGCACTGGATTAGAGTTACTATGCAATATAAATGTTTATACTGCTTTGCAGTGTAATGCAGACAAGAGAACACAATCAAAGCTTTCACAGACATAAACAGACATCACACACTGTAATTATATTTGTCTGGAAGATAATAATAATCATAGATGGCAGGTATTATGAGGAAGTTCTTTTTTCCTGGTTAACCCATTCAGTATACTCGTCTTACTCCAAAAGCAATTGCCACAAATGGAATATTATGTGTGTGTGTATATACACATATTTTTATATATTGATATTTATATATTGAAAGTTTTGGGTGGAGAGGCCATTGTCTATTTGTCCCCATTTCCAACCTCCCTGCAAAAGAAAAGATTGTGAAAAGAATCCCAAGGCACGCAGTAGCCAGTGTGTGCTTATGTCCTTGCCAACCCAGACTGCTTCCATCATGCTGATGAATATGGGGCAGAGCACCTGAACCCCTGCAAGAGGAATATCTCTAGCAGAGGACATGGTACAGGGAAGAGTTTGTTTCCCCTTCCAGTTTATATTGAAGATTAATCATATCTCCAAACTTAAGGTCAGATGTTGGCTATTTTGCTTGAACAGCAAATTAGTCAGGAGACTGATTAAAGCCTCTGCTGTGAATGAATTGTTAAAAGGCAAATCAGTCCCTTTTAAAGGCCATTTTCTGCCCTGAGTCATTCACATAGGACTGACATTGAATTCAAGGAGAATTCAACACACTCCTCCAAGGGCAGAACTCATCCCCCAGTTTAAAGGCTGTGAACTATGGAAATCCTTAAAAACAGCTTATATGCAGAAGAAATTGTACTTCCCTCAACACCTACAGTCTTAAACATTAGAGTCTATGAATCTTACATGCTACATTTCAATTGAAAGCACAGAAGAAAGAAATTTACATTTTAAGTTTAACTGAAGTATAAATACAGAGCATTAAAAGAAACTGATTTAAAAATGAATTCTTAACAATAGTCATGTGCTAATACAAAAAATCTTTTGAGTATTGCGAAAGGCATTTGCATCTCTCACTGATAAAATATGCATGAAGTTTCAACAGGAAAGGTGTGTGTTATCAAAGTTATCAGGTTGAACAAGAGGTATACACAATATTATTTTATTTTGGATGTACAAGACCGTTTACTTGTGTCTTGGTTTGGAAAGACAGGTATCTGCCAGGGAAAACTGGAGCTTCCCTTAGAATGGAGAATGTAAACTCCTCACCCCCACCAATTTATAATTTTGCAATTAAGGGCTTTCAGGCAAAGATTTGGGAATAGGAATAACAGCTCTTTACTAGGAATACTAACAATACAAATGTAGTAGAAAACAAAACCACCCAACCAAACCAGCAAACAACAATTTTGGAAAACCCTGACAGAGTCAGAGCTTCAACCTGACACCCTTCAACTGTTGGTCAGGGTGTTGGAAGCAGTCCAAAAGTGAGTTCTCCTGGAGTGTCAGATGTAGTTCTGGTGGAGTAGAGATGGTCCTGTAGAACAAGGGTCCAGTGGTGGTGAGAAGGAGTCCAGTCTTCCTCCAGGAATCGGGTGAAACTAGATACTTTCTGTTCCTACGTCTCAGTTTTATCCAGGTAGGAATGGTTGGCTCCCCTCACTGGGTGGAGCATCTCACAAGAGGATGATGGAATGTGGATGTTCTACTTTGGTGATGTGTGCTTTTAGGGGTGTCTTAATGGTCCATTAGCAGAAAATGTAGTAGTCCTTCCCTGGGGGGAGGACGGGGGTGAAAGAGATAAGAAACACTGCCCCACCTGGTTTTAACAGCTGGCCCATTATCAGAAGGCATCCGCCCCTCTCCCCCCAGAGTTACAAGAGAGAAAGAAAAACATCTCCCCAACTGCTTTTAACAAATGAAATAGAATACACATCCCTGGCTCCACAACCCAAGACAACTTATCATCCTAAAAAGGAAAACAAAACATTTATTTTCCTGAGCGTAACAGCCAGGGTTCAGTTCGTATTTTTAAGACAAGAAAGACTGTTTACTCCATGTACATGAAGCAGAGAACATAATTATAATTGCAAGTATTGTGGCTTCATACTTTAAAAAGTGGGTAATAAATCTTCAAAACTGTTTCATCACTCAGTGATATAACACAGTGCTATTATTAAGGAACATAAATTTTATATATTTTCCGATTGATCTGTTACTTTTCATGTCCTTAGTTCACACTGAGGCAAAACAAGAACACAAGAACTTGTCTATACACGTCTGTAGACATGCTCTTTTCAACAGATTATTTCTAGGGGTTTCAGGGGATTCCACATATCAAGAAACATATGTATCAGAAACAAATGGAAAATAGCAGAAGTATCTCTTAAGGTTAGGAAGTAGAGGTTAAGATTTCTCTTCGTTAGTCTTCCTCTTAGAACCAAGTCCGATTGTATGCCAGCATGAAAGACTTCTTAGAGATCACTCCCGTTAAAATCCCTTTCAGAGCAAGTAAGTTGTCATCTGAGCCAAGCTGTATTTCTTTCTTGCACTGCTGGCCTCCCCAGCAGTCCTTACATTGAGGGCAGGTAGCTGCTATTATCTGTGTTCAACTCATGGGGAACAAATTAACCCTATCCTCATCAGGCATTTACAAATTATCACAGAATGGAAAGAAAGTGTGTACCTCAGCTATCGCTCCATTGTGAGTTCTGAGATCACCACCCGAAGCGAATATCCCATGATTTTCTGAAAACTCAGTATTACATAACTCATTACCCCTTAGTACAAATATCTGGATGAGTCATATTCACATAATTGAAATTTATCTGAATTCCAAACATGTGATCCTGTATTTCAAACCTACTGCAAGGGTAAAGATCAGCTGAGCAGAAACCCTGAATCTGAAATTTTCACACATCTAACTTTGATTTGAGTTGTTATTCTAAGCAGTCTTTCTGCTGTCACTCCCTTGTCTGTACTCTCCACTCTAGTGGCTGAATGTCAGCCCTCTACCTGCTTGTGTTTTGTACAAAAGTAAAGTGATGGTTCTGGTTTCCTTCTACAGTTATGGTACAGAAAACTATAAAAAACACACTGCTAGGAAAAATAATAGAATTTAAATTCTAATCTGTTTCTATTACAGCTCTATCATTTCTGCTCATGGAATTGAACGTTTTACCACTGATGTAATGTTTAATTTACACCTACAACTTGCAGATCTTGCATGCACTAACATTTGCCAAACATCCATGTTGTTTATTTGCATAATCATAGTATTTTACAGCACATGAACTACTTAATTTTATTTTAATAGAAGTATTTAGCTGTACAGAAGAGTTTCTCATAACTATGCCTGAACATAAGATAATATTGAAAAATGATAAGCATATTTCAAAATAGCAAAGAAAAGTTCACTTTCAGTTAAAATACCAGCTGCTTAAATTAGTATTTGTCCTTCTGCTTAATTTTCTCTTACATTATGACAGTTTGTGATAAGTAAATACAAGCATTTTCTGTCAAACATAAAGCTTTGATCCTTAAAGAAATAAAAATAAATATACTGTCAGGTACAAGGATTATAAAAACAGAGCATAGTTTTCTGCTCTTGGGAAATACCTGCCTACTAAGAATACAGTATTCCACCTATAAAGTAAAAGTTGGAACAGACAATAAAAAAGTGCAGAGACCCTCAAAAATGTTTAGCAAAATGCAGCTGTAAATAAAACATGCCACACATTCATCAAGTCAGTAAATTCAAAATGAGCTTTTATAATTCAGCCTTATTTCACTGCAAAATAGACTGATAGAACGAATAGACTTTGAGAAAGCTAAAATAAATCTTACGAAGTTCAACAAGGACAAATGCAAATTCTTGCACCTGGGGAAACATAATCCAGGAGTGCAGCACAGGCTGGGATCTACTGGTCTGGGAAGCAGTTCAGTGAAAAATCTTCAGTGTTCTGGTGGACAACAAATTCAGTTTAAGTGAACAGTGAGTTGCTGTGTAAAAGAAAGCCAACAAGATGCTGGGTTGAATCAACAAGGACATCATCATCAGAGATAAAGAAGTAGTTATCCCCCTCTGCTCAGTGGTTTTCAGGCCACTGTTCACTTTTGCTCCCTGCTATACAAAAAAGATGTGGACTGGCTGGAGATGGTTAGGAGAAGGGCCACAAAGATGGGGAGCCTGTCATACGAGGAAAAGGCTGAGAGAATTAGGGTTGCTCAGCCTTGAGAAGAGGCTCAGGAAAGGCTTTATCACCATGTTTCAGTATTTAAGATGTGGCTAGAAAGAAGAGAGAGACTCCTTTTTTTTACAAGGAGTCATATGGAAAAGTCAAGGCAAGGTACTCCTGGGGAGATTTCAATTTGACACAAGTAAAATTTTTCAGTATGAGAAAATCAGTCATTGGAATAATCTCCCCAAGGAAGTGATGGATTCCCCGGCGCTGGAGAGTTTTAAAATTTGCCTGGGCAGGATGTTGGGTTATCTTATCTACACTGCAGTTTTGTCAAGAAAGGTTGGACCAGATGATCCTCAATGTTCCTTCCAACCTGGTATTCTATGATTCTACTAACAAGTTACAGATGTGTATGGAAAAGCTGCATAATATTTTTTCTTGGTAGTTCCAATGGCTACTGCTGAAATATCCTTTCAACTGAAAAAGCCTGGACAGTGACTGTGGAAGAAGCAACTGGATTTCAAAACAACAAATTATGAATTTTCTTAGAAAATTATAAAGGCCTCAACACTGAAAATTCTGGTTGGTATACAACACTTTGCAACTGATTTTTGAAAATGAATGTAGCATGTTTCATTTATTTTTCAAGGTACTAAAGGGGACATTCTCACAACATTCACTAATGTATTTCCTTGTTCATAATATTTTTGGCTATAATCCTAACTTGCATCTGTTTAAGCTAGATCATGGGTTTAGCCTTCCAAGTCCTGAAAAATGCAACATGACATGAATAGGAGAAACTCCAAATGGAATATAATATCAATGTTTATCCTAATCATATGGAATTTGATGAAAGCATCTTGATATTATTACATACATTATTTCATTGCTAATAAAAAAGTATTTCTGTTATTGTTTGTAAAAAATAAAAATGAATACAAGTGCAAAGGAAGGCAGTGTGAGTTCCATCTAAATTAATGAAAAATAGAACACAAGGTTATTATTGTATTTGTCTTGGATGTTGCTACATGACTGCTGATTAAGTTACATTGCTCAAAACAAGGCAAGACATCAAAACGTGTAAATGCTTGAATATATCCAATGACATTTAATAAAGCTTTCAAGGATGAAGCTAATTTTAGCACAGTACACAAAGCCAAGAAGACTGGAATAGCAAAAGAAGACTTGGCTAGACAACAATTGAGGGACTAAATGGGATCTGAAAATAATGCCCTATCTACATTTTCAGATGTGTTTTGATATCCCTCCTATCTTACCTCTTATTCAGATATTAGTCTTTCATGAAACAAGGTTTTTATTCTGTTCTTACTGATGCCTAGAGAGGCTGACCTAGAGCAGAGGGTAGACAGAGTTAAAGAATAAAACAGGCATTTATTAAAGGTCTTAAAGGATACACCTTGGGTTGCACAAGAGCCTGGCCAGTGCTACACCCAAGATGGACCCAAGATGGCCACCAAATGGATAACCAATCCACGAGGGTTTACACTTCTCTAAGTTTTTGGTCCCTTTGCATTTTGGAGTTAATTGTCCAATTACAGCTTCAGGTTATGAAGTCCCATCCTCCTTGTTTATGTTCTCTGTGAAGAACAGAGATAGTTTTTTTGCCTGCCAGATCTTAGCTTTCCTTCTCATCTATCCACCAACGTCTTTTAATCAGTACAAATTCTGAAGTCAGAGCTGACACTCAAGATTTGCCTGTAAACGATGAAGAGAGCATCGCAACTGAACTGTACAGCTATAGTATTTTTGAGGTAATCTCTGTGTTGAAATTTATCTTCACTAATGAATAAAGACAATAGCATGGCAGATGGGACAAATTCACTTCATAGTTTAATGAGAAAACGCATATATATACATAACCTGAAGTTATAAATACTGAAATGCATCTACATGAGTATTATTGAAATATGTCTAGGAGAAGCTGGTCAAATACTTCAAAAGACTCTTTATAAGCCTTTGTTTAATTTTTGAACAGCTATTCAAATTAATTGTGCTTATGCACCTCATTATGTGCTCTTTATGAGCACTCATGTTCCTATCAACATTCTGGAAGTTCTATTCTTGACAAAAGAATAAAAGAATGGTGAAAAGCCAGTGGTTTAATGTACATTCTTTTAAGTTATTTGTGTTAAAAATATACGTACTCAATAATAGTCTAGAAACAAGCTAGTTTTACAGTATTTTACAGCACATCTGAAAGTATAAACAATTAGCCTTAGCCTGAACTTTGCTAGTATAAATTGTTGTTCAAAACTTTTTAATGTCAAATAAACTTGAACACCTCAATATCCAGGCTTAAGATCTGTCTAGCCTGTGCTCAGTTGAGCAACATGAAAATAATAGCAAGAGTGACTATGCCACTATGGTGCTAACAGAGCCCTCAGGTTAATAAAGACTATTTTGACCTTATGGCACTAATTAACACTACCTCAGGGTTCCTTTAATTTAGGCCATTCTGCAATAGCCTGTGGTGGCAGTCAGGGATTATTGGATGAAAACAAACCGGTTTGTTGTGAACAGACGTTCAGGAGACCTTAATTCAATTCTTGATGACACCATAGAGTCTTTGGGTAATATTAGAAAGTATTAAACTTTCTGTACCTCCCGTAGCTATATGATGATCAGCAGTAGCATTTACATATTTTTTAAGAGTGCTATTTAGTTAACACATTTTTAGAAAATTTGTGCACAAACCCCTAGAAGTCCACTAGGAACTTTGTCAGTCTTTGGTTGTCTGTGGTGGAAAAGTTCCTAACTCACATCTGACTGCTTAGGCTTCAATACATTAAGCTTTTTTTGTTTCTACATGTCTTTTTAGCATGCAAAATATAAGAAGACACAACCACCTATAAAACCCAGGTTTGTTAAAAATCTCTGGAGTATATGCTTCCTTGAAATAATACATATACCTGAATATGTAATACAAAACATTCCGTGAATGGATTTGCACAGATGCATGGATTATTTTTGTGGAACGAGACATCTCCAAAGTCTAGCTTTTTGGATGTCTTGTAATCAATACACTGGTCAGGGAAAACTTCTGTATGAAAGAACTTCGATATAATGGGTTATGTGAAAATTCTGAAATGTATATTTTGAACAGTTTTGTCATTCAGATGTTTATTTAGCTACAAAACTGTCAGTTTTAGCATACTGAATTTTATTACTCTGTAGTGAACTAATTGCTTTACTTCAAGTAATACAAAAATGAATTACAAAATTTCAAATTTCATTGTTTTTCATTGAGTTTCAAAGCAAATCCTCACTGATATTTCATCATATCTTGTATGCATGAATTCCATAAAAACTGAATGAAAAATTAGCTTATTTTTTTCTATAGATCAAAAAGTTATCATTATTTAATTAGCACATACCCTATTAAATATTCTGAAGGTAATATAAATTAGTAATTTTCTAACTATCTATATTGTCTGAATATAGCACATCAGTAGCACATCATACTATGCAGAGAGAGAAAAAGTAATATCCAAGTTCTAAATAAACTAGAGGGTATACATTGTGTACCTAATACAAAGGAAACAGAAGAGGTGACGTTCTCAGGTATATCAAGTATTTCTGGGCAGACTGTAATATTGGCAGTAGTGACAGGTTTCACTCAAAATGCTTTAGACTTCCTTTGATTGTTTAGTTGACATAAGTCCAAAATTCTGTTACGGGTATCTACTGTGGAAATTTTCACTTTAACATAACATGGGGAATTCTGTTGTCTTTTTATCATGGTGAGAAATACATAACTCATTTGCTGGGGCTATTTCCACACAATGTCTCTCTTATGGTTAAGAAGTAGGAGAATGGATACCAAAGGAAAATCTTTTTAAGTCTTGAAATAGCGTTTTTGGAGTTTGATTTGCAGATTTTGAGCCTGTTATCAGTTTATGAATACTAACAAATAATTATGCAAAAAAATGACCTTGTTTATCATCCAAAGTCATGTTTGCTCGATTTCACAAAAAATAGTCTAATCTCCAGTACAAATAGGAAGGGTATATATGCGCATACCTTCATGTGCATGAAAGTTGCTTTCAGTTTTAAGTTTCTAATTTTATTCCCTGCAACAATTGAAATCATGGATATTGCTTTGTAGCAACCACCCCTTCTTTTGTCAATTACTAAAGCTCAGCAATATTATTTATGAACTCATGCAGATTTTACACTGGAATGACATATATTTTATGAAAATAGCTTAAACCTCAAACTGTCATATATTCCTAGGCAGAGCAACAAAATAAATGAAAAAGAATGATAATGCAGCTATGTGAATGATGCTTTATAATCAGCCATATATGCTCTATATCAAGAGTAATAACTACTTTATAATTTATATGTTGCCATAAGTGTACATAGGCATCAAAGTCAAGGCTTGTAGAATAATTAATGAACCAAACAATAAATATTTTCAAAATGCTCAGAAGACCTAAGCTAACTCAAGTCCCACCTGAGTAGGAAGGCAAGGTCAGAGCAACTAGGGAACGATGAGAAATCAAACATGCTATGAATGGGGCAGATATAGCCCAAGTGCACAGCTGTTCCATGTGCTCACAAAAAGCTAATGCATTAAATAGTTAATCTTTCATTAAGAGTGTGTAATCAGTTGGCATGATTTGCTCAACACACAAGAAAACTGGTGAGTGTTCCCTTGAGAGTATAATTCTAAGCTTCAGCACTATCAGTCCTTGAGGAAACCTCACCTCTCAGTTTTAAATACAAAATATGACAAGCAAAATTTTGTTCTTTCTCAACAGTATAAAGTAAAAGAAGAAGAAAAAAAGAGAGAAAAAAAGGATGATATCAAGACAAAATTTTCACCTTTGTTGGGACTAAGTGAGGATCAATACTGAGTTATGAAAAGACTTTGCAGATTAATCTCTAGATTAATACACTCCATCAGCAGCACCTGCCATTTCAAAGGAGCAAGAAGAGGGTAAGGGAACAAGATCAAGCAAGAATATTCTTCAGCTGTGATTCCTTCTTTGGAAAGATGCCTTTATTTGCTCACTAAAGGAGTAGAGTCGAGCTCCTGGTGTTGGTGTTGATGGTATAAGGAGGAACAAGGAGTGAGATGGGGGATGGGAATCCAGGAGGTCTCTTCCACTAGTTACAGCCACTGGGGTTTAATGCGATCTATAAACTCATCTGTCTGTTTACATACCAGCAAATGATACATCTCTCTGATCCACTTACATTTTCAAGCCTAATGTATACACAGGGCACTGACGTTGTGTATACAAGACACAGAGATAGCTGGGGGCTGTGTGCTATCCCTGCTTTCACAGCACACTGTCACTCTTATAAATAAAGCATTCGCTCGGGAAAAGAGTCTGAGAGCTGGAGAGCCACATTGCGTGCAAATCCAGCTCACTGCCTGAGCTTCCTCGAGGTTGAAGCTAATCCTAACTGACATGTTACAGTAAAAGTACTTTATAAAATCAATATTAAATTCACAGCCTTTGACATCCTGGGACATCAAAGATAAAGGGGAAATAAGCTGTGGAGTAAACAGTCCTGCAGCTATGCCAGTTGCTCAAGGAGAGAGGCGAAGGAAGACACAGGAGACCATGGGGTAAATTAGTACAGTGCTAGTCTTGTTTTTATACCAAGGTCTTGACATCAATGAAAACATTATAAAAACAGCACGCGAACTCTTACAAACAAAAAAAAAATATTAGGAAAGACTTACTCAGTTACAAATTCTTACAACCTTTTAAGGTTAAAGGGTTATAATGCTCCCTATGCAAGCCACATTTTTAGCTTTCTCTTTCAATAAATTATACCCAAGAGTGATAATAAAAAGCTAATAATAAAACAATGTACCACTGAACTAAAGAACTGGGCTAGAATTTGACTGCACAATCATAACATGATACGATCATTCCAGCTTTTTGTGATGTACAGCCATGTATTTTCTACAGTCATCCAGGCTGACATACAATCAGCTATCATAGTGTTTGTACTATATGTGTGAAATACAAATTGTATTGTGTCAAGAGGAGAACTTGAACAATGTGGAGCTACTTGCCTGCTTAATCCCAAATTCTGTTTTTCATATGTAGAATGACAGTCACAGTTTATACTTTAAATGGTAACACTGGCCTGGATCAAGGGTAAAAGGAATCTGCTCAAAAGTGGAAAATCTCCCTTCAACTCTTACTATCCTCCTCAAGCCATTCTCTATTGATGTATAAAAACAGCATGTACTCTTGATGCAAGGTTGTGTAAGTCAAGGTGGTGAGTTGACAAGTCCTTACAGGAGATTTACATGGCGTGAATTGAAAATATTCCTTGACATTTTGTGGTTCTTGTGTAGTGAAGTTTGTAGTTCTAATGGCTCTCAGTGGTATTTCCATCAGTCTTAAGAACAGGCATTTGATATACAAATACTTCTACTAAGAGCAGGCAATGAAAGAGTAAAAAAACTAAATCTTTTGTATAATGAAATCTGCTAAAACTGTAATTTAAAAACATTTGATTTTTCACAGGAAAACGCTAGTGAATTTTTACTCATAATAAACTGACACACTAACTTGCTATACCACATAATACTGCTACCAACCATTACCCTTGGGTTAGTATTTATGATGAGACAACTGTTATGGTTTAGGAGACAAAAAGAAAATTAGTATGTTTGCTAAAATTAAATATGGAAGAGAAGGCACAATAACAACGGTTTTTATTTAGTTTATGTGTCTTCAAGAAAGAAATTTCTTTCCTGATGCTTAGGAAAATGTAATTTCAACAGTATCCAACCCTAAAGTTAGCAATGACTAGATACTTATCCTGAATAGCCTGAGTGCAAATATTTTAGGGCAACAGACTAAACTTAAGGGGAAATGACTGAAGGAGTGATGCAGTGAAAGTGATAGACCAGATAGGACTGACAAAGGAAGAAGCCACCTCACCTCTCTACAGAACACACGCATTTTCAGATATGCAAATGAATATAAGATTTTGTAGCCCTTAGACTAATATCAACATTTATGAAATGGTAATTAGGGGGCGAGGTGTGATGTGGTGTGGGAATCCTATTAGAACCAAAATAAAAAACAAAGGGGAAAAAAAAAACAACCACCCAAACAAAACCCAATCCAAACCAAAAAACCCATAGCAAAGAAAATATCAGAAAAGTCAATTCTAACATCTTCTGTTAGCACACGTCTATGATGCACAACTGATTTTACTAGGATGAATAAAATCTTTGTCAGCAAATAGGATGGAACCATTTTAATAGCCATTACAAAGACCAAACCAACATTTAGCCTAAGGCTAGTGTCTTCATTTGGGAAATAAAGAAACCCTCACTGCCTCTTCTAAATATACTGCTGGGTTTCAGTGACCAACTATTGGTAATGGCATCTATAGCTGCCCTTTTGGAGCTTTCAGGTGCTTGGCAGCATGCCAATTTTGGAGTTTGGATAGCCAAAAGCTGGGTTAGACAATTACTTCATGCATTATTTTACCCTTGTAGAATAAAAAAGCAAATATGTTGATTGCCAGAAACCAATGTTTTTCAGCTTGCTTTATGTAAGGGCATAGAGGGTTTGGTTCAAAACAACTGATACTTCAGAAGGCACTGAATACATCTGCCCTGTGGAAGATCCATGAAGAGATATTTGAAGATGACACATAACTTGAAAAGTACTCCTCACATCAAAAGGAAACTCAAGAGAAAAAAGGAATTTTTGAGAACAGAAAGGAAAGTAGGTATTTATTAAACCAATTCAAGATTCAAGCACTAATTTGAGTTTTTGAGAAAGATTTCCTTCATGTTGCTTAATGTAACTACTCCCCACAAGAAAAAACATTCCTACTGTTTTATAAGGACTTACCTTTTTTTGTATTCTATGTGATGTTTTGTGTGTTGTTATAGAAATGACAAACTCAATTATTTTCATGTATAAAAATAATATAAAATGTATGAGACATTTGATTTACTTGAGGTGTCAGCATTGTTTATCTGTGTGCCGTAGCTCGTATGATAAATATTTTTATTATATTCCATATATATTTGCACACTGCACTTATAATCACATCTTAACAGCTCAAAGCAATGTACTAAGCAACAAGAATAACATCCATTACAGATTATTTGCATTTTCAGTCCCCCAAAAGAGGAAGCATAGACAGTCAGTGCCTCATTTTTGTAAGGCTGATTGGATTTATTTGGTGGGTTTTTGCTAGGATATTTTTTGGGTGTATCTTTTTGTCGGATATATTTGCTTTCTTTTACAAATTTCCATGGCCCTGTACACTTAGGTTAGAGATGGAAGTGTAAAAGTAATAGATCTTCTCTTTGGATGAATGTTTTCTACAGCTACTGCTTTTTTCCCCTTTGCAATCATTCCATGACAGATCAGTTCTTTAGGATATTTTGGCAGTTTTGATGAAGATACATAGATGCTCATTTAATAGACTGCAATGTGCCCAAGAGGCCGAAGGTTAAATATTTCCCTACAGTGAAGAATAATTTGTATATGGTAAGCTAAACAACTCTAAATAGCCCTGTTTTACAGTCCTTCTGAGGTAAATGCAATGTAGAAGTCTGTTCTTTTAGGTCCAGGGTCAGATTTGATCAATCCTACTCCCTACCTGTACTTTGAAGACTGTAAAACAATGATTCTGTGTCAAAGGAAACATTTTAATACAAAGTAAGTACTTAGGCCATCACTAACTGGAGTTACTACATTCATGCCTGATAACAGTTTAATTGGACAAAAGTTTGGCTAGAAAACATCTTTGATTATGTAGCAGAGATGAGTAGAATTATACTTCTGCTTGTTCCTTCAGGAAATAACACTTCAAATTAAATATCTTGCAAAATGTCCTGGAGGGTATAACAATATGCTCAACATAAAATAGATATGCAATAAATATTCAAAACATTACACAACATTACAAATTCATATAATCACAAAAGCTTAATTGAATGGTTCACAAATAATTTATTATGACCTCTCAAACTGTTTTTGTTAAGACTTAGGTAAAACTCTGAGATAGTAAATCCATAAAATAAAGACTTCAGCACAAAATGCTAAACATATTTAATCTTATATTTCATTACTCCTTTTGTAATGTTCAAATGTACTGGGCTCTGTCTCTTATTTTACAAACATGTTTTGAATTAATATCTTAAAGTCATCTCTTGACCAACAGGAAATTATCAAATTAAAAAATCCTGTAGTGTGCAGAAAAATTATATCTGCTTCTGCCTTGCATGCCCACTTCTTTGTCTATACTAGTAAAGACAGAGGAGACAAGAGATTCAAATAAAGGATTTTGTTTTATATTGCATATTGCAGTTTTTAGCTCACCAAACCATGGTTATTTCTGGTTCATTTCCAGGTAGTCATGCGTAAGAATCTCAGCTATAATGTCTATGAAAAGCAGTGGACTATTGTGCTAACATAATACTTTGTATACTGATAAGAACAGAGATGAAACCAAAGTGTAATTTTTCATTACTATGAACTGGTACACAGAAGTGGCCCAAATTTGGTGACACATTATGATAGCTGTCATTAAAAAGTCAAAATTTGCATATTATCATTACACATTCATTATTCAAAAATGTGTAAGATAGTGAGGCTATCCATAGGGCATCACAAGTGTACCCCACTATCACTGGGTTCTAATTAAATAATGGGAATTTGAACTGATATTTGTTGGTTGAGCTGTGTGTAGGAGGCTCATATTAATACTATACTCTTAAATAACAATTATCTACTTTTAATGATACAAAAGCTTGTTTCTCCTTGCAAGGGATGAAGTCAATACAAATAAGAAAATGTTTTCCTTTTTGACTGAAATAGCCTCTGTCTTTATCATGTTATTTTTTTTTAAATAGTGCTTTTTCAGATTGTGAAGGAAATATTATCGCTTCATCACTGATGACCGGTTAAGTCACAAGTCTCTACTCTGCAGATTGTTCATTGATGAAATATTAATGTGACCTCAAATATACTGGAAAATTTAAACTATTTGTGAATTGCTAACAGTGAATCTCATTCTAAATAACATAATTTCTATGGTATCTGTAGTTCTATAAACCAAAAATTAGCTAACAGTCAACTTTTTCGGTATAATCATAATCAAATATGTCTAACGCAGCTATGCCATAGCATCTTGCCTATTTCAGTCTGATATTCAATTAATAAAATAAATAAATCAAACATATATGCAGATGACTCACTCTGTGTTTAAAAACTGTTCACAGCTGCAGATCTCAAACTCATTGTTTAATCCATTTTCCTTTCCATGTTTCCTTTTTCACCAGGATTCCTTCTGCATAACCAAAAAGTATGAAGTGGAGAAGTCTAGAAAGGTGCTTTCACAATGTGTTTCATTGTCTGCATATTGTAGCTGTGAATGTTATTCACCCACATGGGTAGCAGGACCAAGAACATTTGCAGGAGCAAGTGCTATTCCTTCCAAAATATTAATGCATTAGAAACAGTACAAAGATGAAGGGGTTTTTAAACAAAAAACTTAAAAGCATTGTAGAAGTATTAAGTCTAGACTAAAAAGGTCAAAACTCCTTCTGTGCATGTAATACAGTTTTTTGCTTTTATTTGCTTTCATAAAAAACCCAAAAACACAACATAGAAAGCAGAACATAACTTTCATGTTATGTTTCAACATAACATGCCCTCCCATAACTATCTCAAAAGCAAAAGAGATAAACACTTTTAAGGAGGCAAAATCTAAGAAATCGAGGTATGGATTGCTGCTTCCAGAATCAGCAAATGCCAATCTTGGGTTGCAATCCAGTCTGATGGAGTAGATGAAAAGGACTACTGCTTTACCTCTGTCTAGTGAAGATGGTTTCCATGCAGTTTGTTAGAAAATGATGGTCACAAAGAAAACTAATTAGGCCTCATGTTTGCTTAACACCTCACCCCTCCACCCTCCAGTTTTTCTTAAATGTTTTGTTAAGTACTATAATGTAAACTGTTACGGAGAAAGATGTAACCCCCTCAAACTCTCCAAATTTGAATCACAGGGTCATGTTGAAACCTGTACTGATATTTCCTTTGCTTTCATTGTTATGTGAACAAACCTTGCTGGTTTTAGATGCTTTTAGAGCAGTCTGTATGATGTTCTCATATTCATCAATCCCTAATTGGACTAAAGTCTCATATGGGTATGTACACCTGCAGTAAGCCTGGTCTTTTATAGCAGACCCCCTCAGATATGAGTGTTTTACTTTGTTATTTTGATTTTGCTTGAAATAGATTGTTACACTTTTCAGTGGTAACTAAAGTTTTTGGTGTAATAAAAATGCTGAGAAAATAGTTTTAAGGAGTAGAATTAGTCCGGTCTTATCTGTGGGCTACCAGGAAACATTATGTAAAGCTTCTTGACTGAACTTGAGTCCCCAATCAGACTACCACTGTGCCAGTTTCACAAAGAAGCTTTCTCATTTAAGCCACTATCTTAAAGACAAAGGGAGATCAAAGCACTTCCTCAGAAGTAGTTTCCTACATAAGTATTTCAAGGTTTTTATAATGTTTCCAGAAAAAAATTCAGTACAGCTGACTTCTAGTAAAATATTTGTCTGGAAGCCATACTGAGTATCAGAGGTTGAGTTGAAGTGAAAAGTCTTGAACTAAATCAATACCAAATGCTTCTAAATCCCAACAAATTGTTACATAGCAGTCTTAATCAACAGAAAAATTGAGTCTTGGGAAGCTTGGGTCTTCTGTCTCTGCCATTTATCTGCTCGGTTTGATTCCAAGTCACTTTGCATCTCTTGGGAATTCTCACATTTGTGGCCTATCTTGTCTGTTTAAACGAAAAGATCTTTGGGAAGAGATCTTGCTAAATTTCAGTTCTGTGGTTAAGCCAGGAAGGTTTTATGTCCAACTGCGATTTCTAGTCTCTCTTGACACAAAAAAAAGTAAAAATGTAATGCTTGCCAGAATGAGGAAGTTGAATGTTAGCCTTAGATTTACTCCTTAAAGAAGAAATCTACTGCAAAGAGCAATTACTTTAATTAAAATTCAACCTTAATATTATTATTTTTCACACATAGACTTAAATCATCTATTAACTGGTGGAAATATTTTGTGAGGAGTTAAGCACATTATTGCCACAGAATCATTCAGGTTGAAAAAGAACTCTGCGATCACTGAGTCCAACCTTAGACCATGTCAACTAGACCATGGCACTAAGCGCTATGTCCAGTCCTTTCTTGAACACCTCCAGAGATGGTGGCTCTACCATCCTCCTTTGGCAGTCCATTCCAGTGTTTAACAACCCTTTCCATGATGAAATTCCTCCTGATGCCCAACCTAAATCTCCCTTGGCACAACTTGTGACTATGCCTTCTTGTCCTGTTGCCAGGTGCCTGGGAGAAGAGGCCGATCCTGACCTCTCAGGCAGTTGTAGAATGTGCTAAGGTCACCCCTCAGCCTCCTCTCCTCCAGGCTAAACAACCCCAACTCCCTCAGCTGCTCCTCCAACTACTTACCCTCTAAATTTTCATTTTATCATTTCATTCATAATATTCATATTACTTTAATTTCTAATATTCCTGTTACTCTCTTTTTTCTTATGGTAACTTACAGCAAACTCTTCAGCCATCAACTTTTAAAATACAGTAAATACAGAAAATATAGATACTATTAGAATAGTATCTAAATACTATTAGAAATAGTAAATATTAATGATTACTGCCATTCCAGGTAATTAACAGAAGAAAAACTTATTTATTTGGCTTAAAAGCATATCATTAACATAATAATTTAAAATCTGGACATTAGGAAAAGCAGTTCTGCATATAAAAAGGATGGAATCTTTGCTATTAGTAATATGTGATAGGATCTCTCTTCACATATGCAGGAGTAGATTATGTATGTAATTAAAAACAGGTGTTATTAAACAGCTGTATCTGTTGGAAACAGACCTACAGATTTAACCCTATCTACAGACTGATCCAATTTTGATTTAATGCCAATAATATTTTGATATAATAGTAGTTTGTAGTCTTCAGAAACAGAAAAAAAATGCTAAGGCATTTTAGGGTATTTTAACACATGACAGACATTCCTTTTTGAGAAGTGTTTGCTGCACTTTAATTTAGAATGTGTTGATATTATGGATAAAATCTTCTTTGTTCTTTAAAAAACAACATCCAAGTATTTCAGTTCACTAGGAAAGAAGGAGAGTCCATTGTAGTTCCTGGGGCGCATCAGAAAGAGCATTGCCAGCATATCCCCCCCATAAAGGGGGGTTATCCTGCCCTTGTACTCAGCCCTTGTGAGGCCTCACCTGGAGTGTTGTGTCCAGTTCTGGGCTCCTCAGCAAAAGAGAGACATGGATTTCCTGGAGCAGGTCCAGTGGAGGGCAACAAAGGTGACTGGAGGATCTCTGCTAAGTGGAAAGACTCAGGGAATTGGGCCTGTTTGGCCTCGAGAAGAGACACAGAAGGAATTCATCAGTGTCTGTGAGTATCTGAAGGGAAGTGCTAAGATGATGGATGTGGGCTCTTCTCAGTGCTGCCCAGCACTGGGACAAGAGGCAACTGGCAGAAGTTCCACCTGAATGTGAGGAAAAAGTTTACTGGGTGGGTGACCATGCACTGGAAAAGAGTTGCCCAGAGAGGTTATGGAATCTCCCTCCCTGGAGATATTCAAGAACTGTCTGGACACAAACCTGTGCCATGTGCTCTAGGATGACCCTGCTTGAGCAGGGAGGTTGGACCAGATGACCCACTGTGGTCCCTTCCAGCCTTACCCACTCTGTGATTCTGTACAGACTTTAGTGTTTAAGATCTTTCTAATCTTTATTAATCGTATAATTTATCTTTTTATTTACTTTCTAGGTTTTTCAATTATTTTTCAGATCTCAGGTATAGTACAGGTAGCATTGAATTCTAAGCAGCAGGCTTACCTATTGGGTAAATTCCCTGAAACTTCACATTATGACAAAATTTCTCCATAGCTCTGTGTTTCAGAATGATTACTCTGAAACAGTATTTTTCTTTGAGATAATTTTTTACATGAATGTAGTTTGTTTTGTGATATTTTATTTCATTTTAATTTAGAATTTCATCACTAGATGAAATTAGAATGATGATGAATAGAATACTAAAACTTCTTGTAAGAAAGAGACTATCTGTTATATGTAGCTGTTGTATTTTAGAGCTCCTCATTTAGGCAATGCCATTTGTTTAATAATATTCCTTTGCTACCCCTACAAAAATCTGCCCAAATATAAGTGTCATAAAAGACTCAAACTTGCCTGTTGTCTGTAATGTTAGTAGAACTAAATTTCTACTATTTTACAATTGATGTTCACTGAATATGCAGCACATGGGGAACATGATGTATAACGCTGCAATTGCTATTACTAATTGCTTAATGGAGGAATGGGGTTAAGCTCTGGTACAATACAGACATTATTTTATTTGTGCTTCAGCGAATTACCTAACCACATGGATGAGAAAGAGGTAGAGATAAAGGTCAGAAAAAATACTAAATAAGAAACCTGGGGAGCTGGTGGTAAAGAGGCTTAAAGCTGCTAAGGGAAGTGAAAGTGACTAAATAGGAAAACTGAGGTTAGAAAGGATAAAGATGTTTAAGAATTATGCTATTCAGACAGCAAAGAAAAACTGACAAGAAAAATGTAATAATGTACAGTATACAGAGCCCAGTCTCTCAAGGCTCTGTCTTGGAACTGGTGCTCTTTCAGATGTTTGACAAAAGAGACAGTGGAACCAAGTGCACCCTCAGCAACTTTGCCAATGACACAAAACTCAGTGGGGCAGTTGTGGATGCCCCATCAAGGCCAGGTAGGATGAGGCCCTGAGCAAACTGGTCGAGTGGGTGACATCCCTGCTCATTGCAAGGAAGTTGGAATTAGATAATCTTTAAGGTCCTTTCCAACACAAAAATTTCTATGATTCTATGACATAATATCCTTAAAACAGCATATTATAATGGCGAGAAACTGGAGAGCAGGGGAGGAATAAGGTCTGGAAGGTATGGGGAGAAATACAAAACAAATATTTTCAGAGTGTGCAATGAAATTCATTATTAGTCTGCATACTGTATAGTCTGTTGATAAGCTTGTCTTGTGTGCTGTCAGTTTTTCAGGAGTAGTTCAGTTACTTCGATGGCTTAAGTAGCCAACAAATTTTCAGGAAATCTAAAATAAGATTCATCTTGATCCTGGGAGTCTGATTTGCTTGAATAGCAAGAATTTACATTTGCAGTAGAAGAAGCTGGGCTATAAAAAAATATAAATCATAGTGTAAATAATTCTCTACAACAGATTATATATACTTTAATAAATACAAAAAGTTATTCTAAATATGAGAATTGAATATGAGTTTCTCTGATTTGGGACTTTTATTTTAAAAGATGCATTTCCCTTTTTTCTCTGCCTCTGTCAATTTCCCACCTGTAAAATGAGGAGTTGACCCCCAGGGTCAAAGGGACCAAATGAATATAAATTAACTGTTGCATGAGATAGCCAAACAGCACAGTAATGAATGCCACAGAAAAGACATTAATGAATTCTGTCTTCTAAGTAAAGTTTAAATAATGAAGACTAAAAAAGTCATAGGGCCACAGACTGAAAAATGAACAGAAAACAAAACTCTAAATAAATGCTCATTAAGAAAGTATTGTCCATCCTCTGCAGGGAATGTGACAAGAGTCCTGTGAAAAACAGTGTTTGTGATGCTTTAATTAAGCAAAATATTACCATGAGATGCAAGGGAAATGATGGTCAAGAATTAGGTTTCTGCAGGCACCTTTACACCAGCCATATTGGAAGTTTTGACTGTCTGAGTTTGAATGTCCGTGTATTTTGAAATATTTTTTATAGTTTAATATTACAGGGTATCAACTTACAAGACAATAGATGATGGATATTTGTCCTAAATAACATGGTTGCATTACAACTTACAATACATGTTTTGATAACTGTAAACATATTCTGCTGTTTGTATACTGTTATATTAAGTAAAATTGGCGAGCATCAGTACTAAAAGGTCTTTTTTTCCTAAAATATCTGCATTTTAGAGAGTTTTAGAGTGCCAAGAAGACTACTTACTCTGTGGTTGCTTCCAGCTCAATTTTCTGAATATCTATTGCAACTTATCTTTGTGTCCTTTTTTAAAGCTTTCAATGCATATGACATCTAACCTACTTTAGGGAACTTTCTGTGATATGGAACCCTTCAGGACTCACAAAATACTTCAAAGCTCTAATTCTAATATAATCACAAATCTCAAAGAAATGCCAGTAAAAGGATTCAGCTCAGTTCTTGCTTTGAAACAGAGTTGCAGACAGGGGCAAGAAGCAGCAGTGATCTGCACATATCATCTGTTCAGCATTCACATTGCTTGGCATTTAAAATGTGTACACTACTGCAGATGCACTGACCTGGAGGTTTGTGCATAGCACCAGGATGTGGAAAGAAAGAAAAATCCTCATATAGAATCAGTTATAAGGCAACTGGAATTTTATCTGCAATGCTAGCTGCGTGATTGTGTTAACGTAATGACGTTACGTAAAATACGTAAAATATGATAATTTAGCAGTATTTAAAAGTAATAATGAAGAAAATGACTCACCTAAATATTCCAGTGTTATTTCTATTACTGGTTCTATATAGAGGGAAGATATTTCAAAAAAATTCTGAATAGCAGATCTTTGATTTCAATAAATTCCAGGTGCTCCAGATGTTAATTATTGTTGAATTTGGACAAATAGCCTTGCTTAAGCTTGAATGCATTTTCTGAGAGTTTGTATTATTTATTCTTTCTAAAAAATATACCATGAAAATTTAATCAACTAATATTCTGGATAAATAATTTGAAATCCCAAAGATTGAATATTTGCCCTGATAATTTTGAGTGGAGAAAACTATCATGTTTTGCGAGGATGGATCATGTAATATGATTCGTAAGAGGAGTGATCACATTTGAAAGGATTGCAGATATACTTGAAAAAGAATAATCACTCTTATGTGGTAAGATACCTTTTTAAAAATAAAAGCATATTTACTCCATAATGTCCGCATTTAACTCAGAAAATAATACCCTAATGAATAAATGTATCAAAATTGGGCTCTATGGGATTTCTTGCAATCTCCTGTCAAGCATCTGTTACTAGCCATTACAGGAAACAGGATACTGAACCAGATGGACCATCAGTCTGTTTTGAGGGAATTGGTTTCTGATGCAAAACCAACACTTAAAGTAAGTACACCAGCACAAATTTGCTCAGAAGGCCCAGAAAAAAAAAAAAAATTAAATATATAAGTATATACTTATTACGAAAACAAGGCAGGAAGATAATTTTACAATCAGAAAATAAGAAAAAGAACTGTTAAAAAAAATCTTAAAATGAACAAAAAATGAAGAGTAGCATTTTTTCCCTTACTCTGCTGGTTGGCAGAGTAATTATACCTCTTCTACAAAAGGACCACCAAAAATTAATTCTTTTAATAAATGCCTTTTCCTCAGAAATAATGACCCAGATTAAAATGTAACTTTTGCTTTAGTAGTTTTGTAATGTTTCTAAGAAAATTTAGTGGAAGTGAGCTTTAATAATGTTAGCTATGGTCTCCACATAGATCTTAAAGTGGGATCATGCTTATTTGAGGCCCATGTTAACGAGCTTATTGCAAGACTGCTATCTTAAAACAAGATTTACTAAAAAAAGTAGAAAAGTGCATATTAATTTGAAGATGAATTGCAGAGTCTCATAAAAATTGAACTGTTAGCATCCTAACTGCATGGCTTCCCTTTGAGTTCATCTTTCCGTATTCAAGGCCAGCTTGCTGATAAAACACAATATGAGGAAACAGATGGAAGGAGCCTCTGTCAAAGGTCTCCCCAAAAGACTTTGAAAGAGTTTCAGCAGGGTTGTCTTCTGAGTTTCTCACTGTTGGTTCCTGCTTAGGTTGCCCTGGAGTGGGGCAGGTGTCATGCCTATGTCTATACCTCGAGAAGTACCCCATTAGGCCAAACCTTAACCCTGACCTGTGTCTGACCCAGGACAAGGTATTTGGACCTGATCACCCCTCCAGATTGACCTTGGACCTGCCTCATCATCAAGAACTTGATTAGTGATTTGGATCCTTAGTTGCTACTGATTACCCTTGCAAAAACTTCTCTGCTTACCTTGTTTTGGTGCTCTGAGACCTTGCCTGCCTATGCTCAGCTTCTGACTTCCCTGTCCTTGCAGGGCAGCCTCCTGTTGCTGTTCCCTGGTATGGAGCTGCTGACAATTTCCTGCAAGAGATATGTTAACAGAATCTGGAGAAAGGAGAACAATGCTAAATACAACGGAAGTCTGACCAAAATTTATCTGGAATGGACACGATCTCCTTGACAACTGGACACAGTAGAAGGTCTAATACACACATATATATAAGCAATAACTGTTTATTTACATATGGGGGAATATTTGCAGGCACACCAGAGCTTATTCCATCAACACTGCTCTAGCCAGATGTGAGCTGGTTGCTCGGAAAAGCCACAATAACCCCAGCTTTTTAACCCATTAAGCTCAGATGGAAAGCAAAGTGTATTATCTTCAGCACTGTACTATGCTAAGACATCCAGGACCGTAAGAGAGTAGAACAAGCTTTAGTCTGTCCACAAAACATATGTAAACATACTAAACTGTGGGTTTAAATCTGATGAAGTAGACAAAAGTACAGTTACAAATTCTACTCTTTTCTACTCTAGAGAGACTCTACTCTCTTCCCACAAAACTAGCCTTGTCCTGCTTGCATTCAGATCCGGCTACATGTTCTGTTTAGTCTGAACATTGGATCACAAGGGAGACAAGGAATATGCATGATGTGGTGGTGGGCAAGTAGAGCTGTATATTATTTTCACATCAGTCTTGTACCTACTGCCTACAACATTGTATTGACATAAGTGGTGAAAGGATTGATCCCAGTGAGACCCGACACTGAGATATCACTGAGATAAAATTATCAGCGAAACAAGGCTGTTTCCTCTAAGGGCAAACCATGCCTTACCAATCAGGTGGCCTATGATAGAGTGACTGCAGTGGTTGACCAAGAAAGACCAAAGTCATCTATCTAGACAGCTCACAGTCAGGTTGCCCAGAGAAATTGTGAATAGCCCATCCCTGAAGTATTCAAGTTCAGGTTAGACAGGTCGCTGAGCAACTGATCTACTGGGTGACATCTCCACCCATAGCAAATGGATTTGAACTAGGTGATCTTTAAGGTCCCTTCCAAACTGTTCTGTAATTCTATGATTTTATGTTACTGATCCAAATATGGAAGGTACAATACTTCTGAAAAGTAATAGTAGTGATTTTATACTTGCAAATTTTAGTAAAAGGAAGCTTAAATGGGATGTGAAAGCCCTCATGTAACTTTTCATTAGCAAGTTTCTGCTGATGAACACTGTTAATATCTGTTTGCATGACAGGTTCCCCATGCCTTATAACTAATTGACTTTCAAAATGGTGTTTAAAAGCCCTGGTAATCTAAAGAAGTTTTGTAGATGCTGGTCTATAAGCATCTGTGTCTGCAAACATCCTGTTTTCTTGTGACACTCATTCTGGCATCTTTAATGGATTCAGCTAAGGTATTATAAACCTTTGCCCATCTTCCATGGTTATAACCATGTTCATCAATGTGTCTAATTCACTTTACTAATTATTGGTATCAAGGTAATATTTACAGACAAATCTACAAATGGTATGTTTCCCTAGAAGTGTAAGTTATGATTAAGTTGATTTGTCTGAGATTTGCCATTTCCCCAGAAATTGTAACTCATGACATTTTTTTGCAATAGTGCAGCATTAATACAAAATAAGACTTCAGCTTTCAAGATTAAAGTTTCCATGGTAATATCAGTCCTGTGCATGTAACAAGTGTTCATAAAAGTAAGGTTTTATTCCATACTCATATTTAACACAATAAAAATTTTACATATATTTTACATTTATAATTAATACACAAAAGTGTTGTGTATTACAAAAGATTACACAAAGATGTAAAATGAAAAGAAATAATGTATGAGAATATATATGAACTGATGGAATTCCTTATGTGATGGGGTTAACACCAGCAGGTAACTAAACTCCAAATAAGCCACTTCCCTTCCTCAGACCCTTCCATTAAGGGACCCTTATGTATTGAAGTAACAGCTTACTAAGAGCAGGAAGCAATGAAATAGGACATGCACAATAGCAACAGCAGTATTAACAGCAAAAGTGTGCAAAAAGAAAAGGTGATTTACTCCCAAAAAGGTGTTCAACACCAGGAACAAAAAAGATGGTGAATCCTTCCTGTAGAAAGTCATGTCTGCATGACTTTCCCATTCAAAGGGAGTGTGGTGACTGTTCCTCCTATGCACCACCAACATGATCATAGGAACAAAGGCAAGAGGGTGGGGAAGCTTCCACAGTTAACATTTCCATCCCCACATCTGAAATAATAAAAAAAGTGACAAAAAAAAATCTCCCTGGAAGCTGGGTCATCTGAGTGGGGGTTGTGCCACTGCTCCACTGACCTCAGCTCCACATGGGTGTCTCCAGCGCCTCTTCTAACACTCTGCTGTGTTGGGTTGCTCCCACCAGTCCTGTCCCACAGCAGCTTCCCCACCCACTCTGTCAGCTCAGTACTACAGACAATTTGCATTTTTAATGCTGTCCCCTTCAGCACAATGGTTTGTAGCAGCATTCTGGAGGAAAAACAGAAGCTGGCACCAGCAGGGCAGCAGAGGAACCAAATACAGAGGAGTTGACGTTGACACCTTCCCAGAAGGAAGAAAAAATGGTCCCTCCCCAGAAAGGGCACCTGTCTTTTCCTGCCAAAATTACAGCCAGCCTGCCCCGCTGCAATGATGTGCATGGTAGAGAGTAACAATCTACACAGTGGATTGTCCACATCCACACAGTGCTAAACTCCATCCTGCTCTCTGTAACCAGGACATCTCAGAAAAGGGAATTGAAGAAACAATTCTCTGAATATTCTATTAGTACTTACTGGCTGATCAAAGTCTAGGCTAAAGTCTCCATCAGTATTCACACTATTCATTGTTTAGCTCTTGATTGCCAGGGTGGTGTTTGAGCAGAGAGTTCTATGGTATTTCACACTAAGCCTGTCTAGCCAATGGAGGTCTTTGATGTGCCTTATGTTATATATAACTCTCTTTCTCCATCATACAAATAAGAAAAAAAATCACTTTTCAATGATTTTGCATTAGTGTTTCCAGGCAGAAAAAGAAATTTCTATTTTGTCTTCACTGGATCTTTATTTCTTGTGTTTAATTTCAGGATGAAAAGAAATAAAAATTTTTGTACTAAGTTTTTGATAAGGTGTAGGTTTTTGCATAAAATGATCTCTGTGAATGGTAGAAATGATTACATCATCTTAGTGGAGCTTATTCCTGGATTCTAGATGCTAAGGGAAGTAGAAATCATAAACCAAATTTTTTTCAGGTCAGGAAGCAGCAGGAGTAGGCTGCTCTGCAAGGAAAGGTGAGCTGAGATTGGCAGCAGGTACAGGGCTGTGACTTCACTCAAAGGGCTGCAGTTACCCCTGTACCTGATACAAAACAGGAGAGCAAATCTGGTAATGATATCCAGAGTCAGTCAACAGTTGAGCAACTGCCAAACCCCATTATGATGAAGAGGGCTTGATGTCAAGCCAGAAATCCAAGTCTTGCATATGCAGGCTTAACTGCAGTACAGTGCTGTAAGGTCCAGGTGGGAGGTCCTCACTTAAATGTAGCTCTTAAGCAAAGTGGCAGGATGAGGCTTCTCACCACTTTTTCTTATATTGCACTTTTCCCAGCAGTTTGATCCAAAGCCATACAGCTGCATTGTATTAAAGCTGATGTTGAATACAGGCAATTAAACCTCTGAGCTGGGCACAGGGCAGGGGTAAGTGATTGCAGTTTTTTGGTGCACACAGGACTCTGACATTTGCCTTACCTTTTTGTCTCACCAGTACTCTGGTACATTGGTCACTGAATCTGGTAGCTTTCTTTCTCTGTTAGTCTCTTGACATTGTGTTAGCCACAGCCACTTGTATGATCTTAGGATGAGCAAGAAAGAAGAATCACTGCATGACTGGGGGCCTAATCCTGTCTGATCTTCTTTCTCTCTCTCAATCTTCATTAGACACTGCGAGTGAAAAATTTCTGCATGTTAAGAAAAGTTCAAAGGTAGAAAAGCAAACTAGAAATAAACATTTTCTAGGATATACATTAGTAAATTGGTGTAATAATAAATGGTGTGGAACATTGATTTTCAAATGTTTATATGTGCTCTTTAAGGCTATTCAGATCTATTTAGTGCTTAACAGTAAGTGTTTAATGTACTTTGTACTCTCCTGTATTCATATTTTTGACTTTATTCTGTGCCAGTCTAACATTTCAGATAGCCTTTCTATCTTGAAACTACTACTGAGGGCTTCAAGATACAGAGGTCTCAAATTAGGCATGTAATTACCATGGATATGGGCACAACTAGCTTTTTTTTTAGCTACTTATTAATTTTTTCTCTATATTTGCCTATTTCCCTCTAATTCCCCGATTTTCCCCTGTATTCTATTTCTAAAGCTACTTTATTATTTTTATGAAATTAGGGAGTTAACAGTGCTATTGACCAATATTGTTTTCTTTTCTTCATATAGAACTATTATTTTTCAGCTAAATATAGCCTTGTGAATTGGAATTCACTGCACATGAAGTAGAAAATCTTAAGTATACTAATGAAATTTCATATTTAAAGACCATCCTGTTAGTCTTTGGAGGAAAACCGAAATTATATATCAGAGAAAAGCAAGTTTTTATTTTTATAAATCCACTAAATCTTCCTGCTTTGCCTCCAAGTTTGTAATTGGTTACAATACACGGGAAAGTCTAAGAACTCAACACGAGTCAGACTAATGTCCAGCTAGTATCACAGCAACGGCCTCCTTGGAATTCAAAATTTGTCTCCTTCTTCGTCTACCTCCAGTTTTTATTGCTGACTGTGAAGTTGTATTGTAAGAAGTATATTCCTTTGGCCAATTTGGGTCAGCTGTCCCAGCCATTTCTCCTTCCATCTTCTTGCCCAGTCCCATCTATAGACAAGCAGAATGCTGCACTGTTCAGCAACAGCCAAAACATCAACATGTTATGAACACTGTTTTATCCACAAATCCAAAAAACAACACCAAAAGGACTACTGTGAAGAAAGGTAACTCTATCCCAACCAGACACAGTACAGACAGGAGTTAAAATAAAGCTTATTTAATTTTTTTAAAAGATCTCTTGCACAGAAAGGCCCATTTCAACATTAAGCTACAGAATGTATTCCAACCTTAAATATTCCTCAACTGCAACAATTCATACTAGAGTGGGGCAAGAAATTGTCAGTGATGAACAATGTAGTGAGATAGAACAAAATAGTTTGTGGAATGAGAGCCTTTAGAAAAGATTTGTTGAAATTGGTTTGGAGCAGTAGCTGTAACAATGTGGAAGGTAATAACTTTCCTATTTAAATTATATTTTGTCTTTAATGAGATATTCATTCATGGAATTTGATAAATTTTAAAAGCTGCTTTTTTTAGATAAGGCTTTATTTAACAAACCAAACAAGTTGTTTAAATATTGATGTTGTCATTATTACCACAAAACACTGAGTAATAATTCACACATAGAAAGTGATACTTGAATGTGTCAGTTTAATATCAAAACAACTACCATAAGAAGTATCTCAGTTTGATAGGTTAAAGAGAAACATGTAAAAAAAGTGTCACCATGGTCTGAATATGGGCCTTAGAGGAAGAAATTGCATCTCAGTTCAAGATACAAGCTCCTTCAATTATCTCAGGGAGATCACAACTTACTTTGTTTCCTCACACCTAACAGGATAACACTGCCTACTCATCTGTATGGATGTGCCCATATTTTATGAATAATGCTGATCCTGACAGTAACTCTCTCTGGGACTACTACTTGCAAAGCAATAAACAGAGCAGCAGCAGATACTACAGGAGCCAACCAAAAACTATGTTAAAGAGCTTTCTGAACAGCGGTAAAGGAAACTCATTAAGACACATTATCATGGCTACCTCCTTAGAAGATATGCATTTCTAAGTCAGGGTCAAGACAAAGTTCTAAAGCAAAAACTCTGAATCTGAAGTGACTAGAATGTTGAACAGATTCTAAAATTCAAGGTTATTAAAGCATGAATATTTCTACAGAACTGCTTATGTAACCTCCATCCTTCTTTTTTCCTGTTGCATGCTGTATAATAGCCAATCCCATCTCATTCTTCAGAGTTTGAGTGTAATTTTACTTATGTATATTGGAGTCCCCAAATCAGTCTGAGAACAGGTATTCTTATTACATTGCTCTCTTACCCCATCACTCACTGCTCTACTACATCTTGAAGCCCTGCCACCAGATAGTGCAAAAGAGAGAAAGGCAATGCACATCTTTTGGACTGCGTAACTGGCCTGAAAACAATTTGGGTGGGTCTATTCCTGTTGTAGAAGGCAATGAAGGTTGTGCCCTTGGAATATTGTCCAATAGCAAAAACAGTACTCAGTTTCTCTGTTCCCATGTAAAAAGCATTTCCATGAATAATGGAAATGAGTTATGAATAATATGGGTTAGATGGGAAAAACCATTTAGATAAATACCCATCAGTTATCTGCCATAATGGCAACCAGTTAAATAGGTACATTCCTCTTATCTAGTCTTTCCTTTCTTATTAGCATTTAGAGTGTGCCCATCACCCAACTAGCTCTGCTCTAAATATAGAATTGATACCTGCACAGAATGTACTCTATAATCTGCCTTGTGTCATTACTGATTTTAGCTCCTTAATTAGTGCTATTGCCTCCTAGGTTCTGCATGCACCAGATAAAATAGTATTAACTGAAAATTCACACTAGACTTTCTGTTAAAACCATTTGATCTTTAAATTCAATATTTTTAAAAATAATCCCTCCAGAGGAATAAATTGATTTATACATACTAGGTTGTTCTTTTTTTTGTTTCCTATTATATTTATAACATTTTCAAGCTCTTGGGAATCATAATGCCATCTGTATATATAATGACATGCTGCAAATCCTTCATTTGGGAGTATCACTAGGTAATTTAAGACCTAAACCCAATTTCTTTTCCTGTGTTTTGGTTGCAGAACTCTCTCTAACAAGGATCATTAAGTACCTAATAAGGTTTTGAGGCAGAATTTTGCATTTAATGAATTGTTTAATGACAGTAAAAACATATAGATTCAACCGAAATATCTTCATCTGTTGGTTTCATTATTTGGCTAGAAAAAGCAGTCAAGCTGGAAATAATTTGCTTTGACAAAATGAATTCTTTATATTGCTTATAATTCAATTAGCAGTTGAATTTTTTAAATACTTATTTTTATTATAAATTAGCATCATACTAGATTATTTCTGGCAATTATTGGCAGGATTACTGTGTTCCCAACAAACCCACTCTAAAGCAGAGATTAGCAAAAGGGGTTAACAGAGACCAAAAGTTATATTCTTTTCCATGCGTTTGGAAGACAGTTTTTTGGAAACAGCTCTGGTCTGTGAAATCTGGTCACTTCTCTGAAAGTATGTGGATCATGAAGCCTTCAGAATTTGTGAAAAATAATTGACTAACGGACTTCAGTTAGCTACCTCAGACCTCTCCATTTTCCTAGACAGCACAGTTTTCCTATCTTATGCATTTTACCAACATCTTAATGACTTGCTGACTCTTTTTGGTGACACTGATCTTGTAAACAAATCCAGTAGAACACTTAAGGGCCCAAAAACTTTCAAGCCCATCCTAATTTATTAGTAGATTTACCTCCATAATACATCTTTCTCCGTGGTAAAATTGCAGTAAGTATTTTTATCCTTTAAGCTCAATTAATCCTACATTGAGGTATGATAGGAGACAATGAAGAAGATACAGAAATAAAGCAAGCCTCATAATTCTGATTCTGCTTTGGATAATATCTCTAAGGGAAAAACTGAAATGGGAAGAGAATGGGAAGGGGAAGTGAAAGAGAGAAAAGGAAGGGTAAAGGAGAAGGGAGCAAAAAAAGGACAGGAAGAAAATAAAGAAGAGCAAGGATGAGAAGAGAAATGCCGAGTTCAAAAATTCTAGAAAATGTTCTTGTTTCTCTACCATCAATTAAAGTGACATCAGTGAAATTTGTTGCAATACTTACTATGATCAGTCACATTAGTGAAGCACTAAACCTTGCTTTGGAAAGAGTTTGGACCATACAAGAGTAACTACGGAAAAAAATGCACCTGTAAAGTAGCATGGATTGAGCCAACTATATTCACTTTATGCTAGCTAGGATGGGTAACAGTAGTAAATATCAGGTACACTAGGGAAAGCCCCTCAGCAGGATCTAGCTTCAGAAAATAAATCTAGAAATCTACAGTGCATTCTACAGTGCCCTCTTTCCTCTCTATTACCTGTGCTGATTAGCTGAAACAAGCAGCTATATAATAATTACTACTTTTTTGTGCATTCATGTGTGCAAAGGCTATGGCTCTCATACTGCAGTCCAATCCACAACATTTACTTCTACTACTACAGCAGAGATAAACTTTTTTTTGCTATTGAATAAGTTTTGCTCATCTTATGGGAGAGTAGTCTCCAGGAAAAATGAATTGTGACAGGCATTCAGACCACATAGCTATGAAATGTGAGAGAGAAAATTCATACAATCAACACTGCAAAGAGGCAGTGATCCAAATCACAGGATTTTGGATTAAGTACCTACATAGCTTGTTCTACAAGGGCAGGTTAGACTGTTTCCTCTGTTCTGTTCTCAGGTTAAATGCAAGAACATTCTTAGAACTGGAACT
Organism: Phylloscopus trochilus trochilus; assembly: GCA_016584745.2. Taxonomy (NCBI): domain Eukaryota; kingdom Metazoa; phylum Chordata; class Aves; order Passeriformes; family Phylloscopidae; genus Phylloscopus; species Phylloscopus trochilus. The sequence continues at coordinate 38,972,560 of WQNJ02000001.1, read as the reverse complement.
GAACAAGTGCTAGAAATAGAATGGTCTAATATTACTTTTCATTTTAGAACATTCCCAAAAGGACTGCATACTGACATGTTAAGTATAGGAAACTTTAGGAAATTATTCCACTGAGTCATCAGTACTGTACTGCTCACCATATGAGCTCCTCTTGTCTGTTAACCTACTTGCTAGATAGCTTTAAAAACCAAATTAGATAGTTCATTCCACTTGTATTACTGCGAGGTTTGATCTTGAACCCTGTTTTCCAAATGCTATGCCTGAACTTATCTTTGATTTCCTGACTTCTCTTCATTGTCTACACATATCTTGTAGCTGCACCTACTTTCTTAAATTTTTCAATCTCAACAGAATTGCATGTAGTCTACTGAAAAACCCACACCCAATAGTCCAATGGGCAGGGCATCTGACAGTCTCTGAGACATCAGGATTTAATTTTCCACAGTACCAAAGACTGCCTGTGTGCCAGACCTATATTTGATAGAGACCTTTGGGGTCCCACACCACTCTGTAGAATTCAGTGTTGCCAGTTCTAATTAATTGCATCTGAGTGACAAAATCTTCATTAGGAGAGAAGCTAATTTGGAAATTCTGTGAGCAACTTTTGATTTTTCCTCAGTTTTAGACAGACTTGTAAGAAATTTTTTTCTGAGTGTTTTCTTGCCATGCTTGCTTTTCTATGGGACTTTAATGATGGAGACATTGATGAGGATGTGAGAATTCTGTGAACTTAAATGTTAGGTTTAACTGCCTAAAGACTCCTTGTGACTAATACTTTACCTGCCTGTCCATTATGTACTTTGTCTGAAAAGTAATATTTTTCAAAATAATTTTGTTTTCTTTTTATGAAGGGTCCCATGAATTATAATTAAAGCAAAAATAGAAGGTAAAGTCATCATACATATATGACTGCTTCAATACAGAGACTCTTAAGTCCCCTTTCATGCCACTGGATCCCAAAACCTTGAGTATAGAAAGTATCTGTCCAGAATGAATGTCCATAGAAGCTAGGCTGAAGTCTATGTCATTATTTAATATACTGTTATTATTGTAACATATGGCAGCTAGAACAACATATTTGAAATGAAAATATGAAGGGGGGGGGGCCCTTATTTGAAAATATTAGTGCCTTTATGTTGTATCTCTAAAGCTGAGCAAATGTTATATTTAGATCTAAGAAGCAACAGAGTATGAATTATTGCACACTAATTCACAACTAATGTGTTGCTGCGAATGAAGCTAAAGGCTGAGTGCAATCAACTCAGTTCCATCAGTACAACATTAATTCACACACTAGATTCTACTGCACTTATAAAAATATTATTCCAAAAGGTCACAGAATCTAAAAATAAATGGTAATGTAACCAGGGTCAAGAATTATTATCAAGCACTAGTTTGATCTATATATTTTAAAAATAATCACATGTATCACAGAGAACTTGTGTACGCATTAGCCAAACCTAAGCACATTCCCGATTTCAGCAATAAAGTTGCCTGTAAAATCACTGAACATGGAGTTCATGGCTATATATGGAAAATAAAACAAAACATATCTGCTGCATCTGTTTGGACAAACTGATATAAATCAAATGGATAAAACACATTTTATTCAGATGTCCTATTTGTGAAGGACATATCTTGACATACTTCCAAGTGTTATGGACTACCCAACTTCCAAATGTCTAGGCCTAAGGAAAATCCTGGTTTTGTTTTGTATTCCATCTACAATTGTGGAATTTAAACACCTGGAGACTTTTTCAGGGAAGTGTTTTGTTGTATTTTATAGATTTATGAATTTATGTATTTTTGATTATGCTGTATTAATTAGGCTTCCCAAATAAATATTTTATTAGGATTAAGTGTGGTTTTAGGGAACCTAATGTAACTTTCTTCTAATGTTTAAATATAAAGTATGCATTGATGTATGGCATTGTCTAGTAAATTGTCTTAACATATTTTTAAATAGGTTTGAAGAAGGTTTTCGAGGTTTTTATTTAACCGTGTAATGGTTTCCATTATGGAACAGACCAGGAATAGGTTAAAAACAAGCTGTGAGGAACCTTTTACCAAAGGATAACTGGGGTTATGAATTTCCTGCGGCTGGAGAGGCTGTCTTGTCTTTCTTCTTTTATCGGGACTGACAAGAAACAGAGCCACAGAGAAAGGTTGTGTATGTGTTCCATTTGGAGGTCTGTCCTAAGAAATGGTAGCTCTAAAAAATAGCCTAGAGGGAGAGAAAAGTTTCGACTAAGCTTAGGGTCATCAGCTTAGTGCTGAAGAAAACAAAGATTTGAAAAAGTACAATTCAACAATTAAAAGGAGATTTCAGATCCTAGAATTCTAGAATTTAGCTTTGCCCAGGAAAGAAAATTAGTTACTCAAGAACTCATGTTAATATTTCTATATATTCCACTTCAATATATTTGCACTCCAATATATTTTCAATGCACGTGAACATGAATCTCAATACTAATCCAATTTTTAATATTTTATTCTAAGGCCACACATGCCTCACAATGATAGTTTCCTTTTCATTAATAAAACTATATCTGCTGAGAAGTGCTTGAAAACTTTTGTGTGTGCTGGAATTTCATTAAGGATATTTGGAGAATTATACCAATTTAAAATTGGTCAGATTTAATCTAAAGAGGAAGATTCTTAATTTTAAGCAGTTCTTAAAAGGAATTTTCATTTGTCAAAATAAATTTTATACACTGCATCCTCACCACCAAGATTCACACAATATAGAATGAAAGACACTTTATTATGGACAGTGGATTTACACTGAAATTAATCTACACAAAATTGGATTTATTTCATTACATTTCTTTAATAAGATTAAACAAATTAATGCCAAACATCAATAATTTAAGAAATTTATGTACTCTTTTAAGAGTGAGATGTGGTAGTAGGAAATAACATAATATTCTTGTGGTAACCTAGGTATTTTACTCATACTTGTGAAAGGTTTATCAAGAGTCATTGAGTGTGATAAAGAAACCAGCTGTCCTACCCAGTTAAAATGCATCTCGCAGGTAGAGACTAACTGTACCTATTCTCCCGTATCATCTCCTGTGTCACTGTATCATTAAAAATGTTTTGTGTACTATTAAATAGGTAGGAAATTCCTAGAGACAAAATATAGACAAAATATTATTGGCATTACAGTAAAGAAAGTGATCGTGTTCCTGACAAGAGGAAGATATGTCAGAAGATGGCAGAGCTGTGCCACGTGAGTCAAAGGGCTGAAATGTTGTCTAGGGCCCTTGGGAAGCTAATATCAGGTCTCTTCAGAGATGAAAAATAATAATTAAACACTGTTTATCAATTAATGCAAACTTATAGGAAGGTCCTACACTTAGATTAAGTGAGGAGATTGGGTTGCTTGAAAACAGCAAGAAAGGAGAATGAGAAGGACTATGGAATAATGAAAGAGGAAAGAAAAAAGCAAAAATAATTAAACAGACATGCACTTACACAGAGTTGGAGCACTCATATTTCTAATTAGAATTTCAGTGCAGGAGCCCAATTTAACCTTAGGGAGCCTTATAGTGATGCACGGCACTCAATCTAATACAGATATACCAGCTTGAATTTTCACATTACATTTAGCAGGATGCTATTATTTACACACATTATATATTTCAATTTTAGGGGCATTGTAGTGGCTGTCTGTAATATCTGCTTGTGAGAAGGGTTTTTTATTGAAAACCTGAAAACTGACAGCTAATTGCCTCTTTCTCATTCTTACATCATTATGAATGCATGTGTTTGGTTCCCTTATCACTTGAATTGACAAAGATCTCATATTTTTGAGCTATTATACAGTATTGTCATTATTTCAGAGGCAACCTTTTCTTCAATATATAACATATCCAGAGAAAGCACAAAACCACTTAAGCATTTAACAGGTGAAGAATGTGCCCCAGAGAAATGGCCGTAATGATACTGCAAAACCTGCATCCTCCATCAGTTTCCAACCTCTGATGAAGCCTGTAAACTAATAAAAACCCATTTTCTTTATTTTGAGTTGCAACTCTCACCTAAACAGATGTGTCTCAGGTTCAAAGGGCAGTCAGTAGATCAGGAAGCTAACTAGACAAACTAAAAATTTCTGGAAAATATTCTATTCCACAGAGTATTTTCTCAGAAATTGTAGCTAAAAACTTAATTTATTAACAGTTTTTAGCTCTGTCAAAGAGCTATTTCTCATTCCTAAAATCTTTTTTCTTCAAAATACTTGACAGGAGCTGAAACATTTTAAATATAGCTGAAAATGTAATTTAGACTGATGGCATCTTTGCTTCCTCTTGTATTGTCTAAACTATCATGTACATATCATTCCCTTTGAGCAAAATTCCTCTTAGTTACTTCACTACTTTTAGTCAAGTTTTGTGGATGGCAAGTAGGGTTGTGCTGGAAGGGTTAATTTTCCATTTCCCCACCAACAATGCTCAATGGGGCATATGTGCTGCTGGTCATGTGATGCAATTACAGCTGACAGCCTGTCCTGTCCCTTGAACAGCTGGGTCTGATCCTCAGATTAACGTATTTAAAACCGTAAAATCTTTGTAAGTTGTAATGATCAAGAATGACAACACTTTTTAGAGTATATCCCATATTCCTACTGACCAATACTCTTCATGGGAAATTACTGGCTTATGCTCAAACAAAACAGAGAAGTAGCTAATGAAATACTTCTTACCTGTGAATTTTATAAAAATATTTGGTTTGCAATTTCATGTGTCTTTATTCCTATTGATGAATTTTTAAAATTACCCTTCTTTAAGCCCCCAGAATGTTTACACGGTCCTTGCACACTAACATCTGCTAAGCTTTTTTTTTTTGTTCTAGAGGAATAATTCATGCCTCTTGAGTTTGCACACGTTTCCCATATGCCTAGAAAATCATATGTTATCACTCCTTTCTTGTCAAAGGTTTTAATTCTCCATACATTTATCAAGGAAGAAAAACTGCAAACGCACTTTATTTTCACAAGTTTTTCACCAACCACTTTACGTTTTGAATCCCTATACATTTACAAAATTGTTCCCATGGAAACCAGAAGGAAATTTTCTCTAGAATATTTTTGATGGATGAAATGCAAGTAAAAATGTATTTCGCAATTTTAGCGAAAACTTCCAGTGTTTCAGTTCTAGCTCAGATTTTTAAGAATATATTTTGAGTGTGCTGTTGGGGATTAATAGTACAGAGCTCTCCCAACCTCCATGAAAATATTCAGAGGCTAGCATACTTCTGTGTGCTCAACACAGCTCCCCCACCATACCTCCACATGACTTTTCTGCCAGTGGTGACAATAAAACTTCAGAAGCTCTGATTTGGATCACAGACCTTAAGTTTTTGAAACGAGAGTTGCCTTCTACATTACTAGCTTGGATAAGAGGAAAATTCATCACAATGTTTGCTTTACAGGAGAAACTCTAGTGACCTCATGTAGGCCCTTACTGATGAGAAAGAAATGGCATTAATGGCATCCTACCACTCTTGATTTTTTCAACTTTCAAGTTCCATGGACTCACGAAGTTACATACGACTAGCATGTAGGTGACGTGAGAGCAATAGATGTTTTACATAGATTTCAGTAATACTTTCAGCACTATCTCCCACAACATTCTCCTAGAGACACTGGTGAAGTATGGGCTGGATAAGCAGACAGTGAAGTGGATTAAAAACTGACCGAACAGGTTCAGAGACACGTTTTATGTGAGGCCAGTATCTAGTGGTGTACCCCATGGATCTATACTAGGCCTGATTCTTTTCAGCATCTTTGTCAATGAGCTGGATGATGGGGTAGATTCTACCCTCAGAAAGTGTGCTGATGATACAGAACTGGGAAGAGTGGCTGATACACCAGAGTTGTGCTGCTATTCAGAGGGATCTTCATGGGCTGCAGAAATGTGCTGACAGGAAGTCACTGACCTTGTGCAGCTCAACAAAGGGAAATGCAGTGAGGAACAAGGCCGCACACCAGTATAATGCTGGGGACCAACTAACTGCAAAAGAGCTTTGTGTAAAAGGACATCTAGGACCCAACGAACACAGCACTGAATGTGAGGCAGCAATGCACCCTTGAGGCAAAGATGGTTAATGGTATCATGGACTGCATGAGGACAACTGTTTCCACCAGATTGGGATGGGTAATCCTTCCCCTTTATTCAACGCTTTTGAAGCCTTCTCTGAAATATTGTATCAGTTTCTGGGCTACTCAATACAACAGGGACCTGGACCTACTAGAGAGAGATCAGTGCAGGGCCACTAAGATGGTTAGGGCACTGGAGCATAGCTTCTAAGAGGAGGGGTTGAGCAAAATAAGACTCTTGAGCCTGGAGAAGAGATGGCTTGGGGGGATCTTATCAATGTGTTTAAATGCCTGAAGGGAGGGTTCAAAGAAGAGAGATCCAGGCTCTCTTCAGTAGCGCCCGGTGACAGGAAATTGGGCACAAAGTGAAACCACAGGATATTCCATATGAACACAACCATACACTTACTTTTGTTTGTTTGTTTTTACTGTGAGGGTGACTGAACAATAGGATAGGTTGCCCTTGGACATTGTGGAATCTCCATTCCTGAAGATGGTAAAAAAAAAAAAAAAAAAAGGCATTTTGGACATGGTCCATCCTGCACTTCTTGATCAGGGCAGTTAGAGGAGATGACCTCTAGAGATTGCTTCCAAAATCAGCTGTCCTCTGATTCCATAACTGTGATCTGTCAACTGAATTGCTAAAACCTGCCTTTTGGCTTTTTGCGAGTGTACATACAACTTGGTCCAAAAGTAGCTTTAACAAAAACTTTCTATTAAGAACTCAACTATACCTAGCCTTTGCTCCTAAGATCACACTCTGCAAAATAGGTCAACCTAGAAAGGTACTGGTATGACATATGTGAACATGTAGTCAAGAGATGACGTTGATTTTATATGTATTTTACATTTGTAAAGTATAACTACGTTTTAGCTCTATGTAGGTTTTTTAAAGCTAAAAACCTCAAATAACTTCTGATAATAAAAAGGCAAGAGTAGGGGATCAGAATGAAGTGTAAGATAGGTAAAGGAGTACTCATTTATAGGAGAAAAAAGCAATGTCAGTAATATATTCTATCAAGAAGGCTTTTGAAAAGCTTCATCCTCTATAGTAACATTTCTTTTTTCCCAAAAAATCTACGATTTCTCAGGTTGCAATGAGTCATGTCATGTAATTGAATGTGTCACATCCAACTGCGATATGATGAGAAACAACATAACAAAAAGTGACAAGATTTAACATGACAAGTAAGAATGAAATGCTACAGTGGTAAACACCAGTTTTCAGCAATTTGGTATGTCATGCTTTTTAAAAAGGACACCTAACAGTATGGTTCTCATATAATAATCACAGCTCCTGACAAACAGAATTACTTAGTTTTCAATGATTCATGTTTTCAGACACCCCAATGGTGATTATATTTTGATATGCAGTTGAAAGATGGATTTTTGGCTCAATTAACACTGATATACCCAAGAAAATTAACCATCATTGTGAGTTTAAAACAAAGGTGTCTACTGTAATCAGCTGAAATGGGACCAACTTCTTTAACCAATAACTGCAATTTATATTATTGATGGGGAGAAGTGCTTAGAAAAACAATGTCACTGTTCATTTCACAGTAGCTTGTAATGGCATATGATTTCTTAGAGATATCAGGTGATAACCCTAAGAAATCAGGTGATAGCAGATGATATAAGCTATCATCTGCTAGGCAAATTTCCAGGTAGAGAAAAAATAAAAATAATTTCAAATTCATCAGTGCACAGAGATTGAAAATTGAAAATTTTAATTCAGACTGGAACCAAAAAGACAAGAACATTAAATCTGAGAGGCAGAAAGGGAAAAAAACAGATTGGGAAGAATCAACAAACATATAGGAAAGAAGAAGCTAAGTCTCACCATAGAATTTTTTATTTTGACAAGTTTCAAAATATTGGTTTAAAATTAGTATTTCTTATTTTTGCAGCATAAAAATATATAAAATATAGGTTATATTGTAAACAACATTACTGTTGATATGTCATATCATGAAACTGCAGTTGAAACAAAGAAGGAAGATTGTTAGTGCTCTGAATTAAACCTATTCTGGATCATAGTGTCCTTATTTTACTGAGACAGTTTCTTTTATGACATTTAAAGTGTAAAACGAAGACTTTGTTATTAGAAACACAGACCTAAGTAGTTTCCTCAAAATGGCTGGAAATATTTGCACTTATCTAGCTAATGATACAGAAATCTATGCAAACACTCTCTATCCCATACTTGTTCTACAATTTTTTTTTTCATTCTTAAGAGCTTGATATTCTAACAAAATAAACCATGATTTTCACTACAGAGTACTTTGTAGATTGTAAGAAGCAAATAGATCTTAAAATATGAGTAGGTTTAGTTCTCCACTGTTGCAAGATCCATTTTTCAACCTCTCTGGTGTTTAGCAAACTACCAAAACTCTTGTATTCTTTAAACCTTTTTGCTACCATTTCACTGCTAAAGACAAAGAAAGTGGAAAAATACCCAAGAATTACAACTGCAATTTAATTGCATCCTTGGTGCCTCTGAGGATGATGCATGTATCACCCTCAATGAACAATCATTTGTCCACATTTTTTTTATTATTATTTTGCAATTACAATCAATGATACAGAAGTCCTAAAAAAGTTTTTATTGCAGTGGAATAACTTAAATGCGTATAGCCACCGGTGAAATGTGCAAAAGCAAATTCACAAATAAAAAAGGAATTGATTCAAACTTCAGATGATAATACAGAAGTTTACATTCACTATCAGAAAGGAGATAATTAAGCCTTTGAACAACAAGAATTATCAAGACACAATTTTTACTTAGATCTCAACTATGATTTTTCCCTTAGATGATCACAAAATGCTGCAACTGTGCACCTAATCTACAACAGACCAACATTACACAAGCCATAGGGCTAGGAACCCAGCCAAAGTGCCTAACTGACAATCTCAGTAGACAAATGTGAGCAGGTGTCCCTTGGGAACCTAAACATTAGTAAATTGAGACAATAATTTCCATTGTGTGTGGCATTTAAAGTTCTGGCATTATACCCTTTGTCTGGACTAGAAGTTTTCCAGACTTAGACAGAAGTAAATATAAATGACTACTCCTTCCTTCTATTACACATTCAGGATTGCAGAAGCTCCCTTAGGCTTATTGAAGGTAAAACATGTCAGAATTATCAACAAGACCTCTCACATTTTGAGAAATGTCTGTGTTTTACAGCTAGGCAGTCCCACTTGCAGGCAGCACTATTAATGCTGTGATTACAATACACTGCAGTGTTACAGGCCAAAGGGTATTCAAGCTTTTTCCCCTTCAGTTTGATTGTATGTATCTAGGAGAGACACACGATAGAATTAAATCTAGCTCTGATCCACCAGTCTGTGAGCAATGTTTAGGTCTAAAAAAGATGTTCCATTTAGGTGACATAATTGTCAAGTACTGATAGCGCCTACCACAGATGGGGAACTGCTATGGCCATGGCTCCTATCAGCTGCAGCTTTCAGTGCTGCTTCCTCATACTCACTGCCAGGATTGCCTCTGCTGACACACCACAGTTGTGTTGTTACTGCTGCTTTTCAGACTCTGAGTTTGGAGCAAGAGCTCACATCGGAGCACTTTTCTGGTTCTCTTCTTGAGAAAAGGTCTAGCATGTGTTGTCAGTATCTGTTCATTTCTTAGAGGTTTTCCAAAGAATTATGGTTAAGTTCCTCTATCTATCCATAATTTCCTTGAGCTGCCAAAAAGTTTTTGGCACTCCCCCAGGAATATGCTTCCACAAGTTCTGCTAAGATTCTCAGAGCAGATTTGCCTACCTAGAGCAGAATATCAGAAGACGAGCTGGAGCTGTACAGCTAATGTGGAAACAGTGTACCACTGGCTCCTAAATATGAAAGTACACCAATGTTAAAGGCTCTGCAACACAAGTCCAAGACAGCTTAGTTTTTGATCATACCTTCCAGGGAATATTTTCCAACTTTTCCTAAAACAGTGCTGCCATACGGGAACGAATACAAAATTCAATGTATGTAGAAGAGCATGAAAATAGGAATGGGGTTCTCTGCCCCAGTAATTTGCTTGTGTGGGAAGAAGGACTTCTGGATTCTGACATCTATAGTTAGGCTCTTGTATTTTCTATGGACCAGTCATTAATTAAAATGTACGGTGGAACAGGGAGGTAGCAGACTATTTAAATTAATTTTAAAATGTGAATTGAAGTTTCAGCATCATTGTGCTCACCATGAAAAAAATTATTTCGATAGTCAGTAGCAAATAAACAACAGAGTTAAGTTAATGTATTTTAACTTTTGCTAAAAGCATCTCCAGATATTCTACTGTCTTGGAACTTGAAATTTGATGTAGACTACAGAAATATAAGGCAATGAAATGGCCAGTTCTTCGATGGATTTTTTGCTTGGAGCTTTAGCATACTCTTAATAGTTCTGAAAAAAAAAAACAAACAAGCACTTTCAAGGGACTTAGAAAGACACTTCATAGAAGGCTTAGTTTATCATTATCCTTTTCTGTTTTGCACTTTCCATGCAGATGGGAAGATAATGCAGAATGGAGGTGAGATCATTACATTAAATAATACTACAGTATTGCATGAAAACATTTTATTGCCTGTATTTGCTCAATTCAGACAGTAAAACAGTGATCAATAGAATTTCTAAGCTTGACCCAGCCATATGAGACTCAGAAAGAGTTCCTTAGGCAAGTCTGATCTAAATGAAAATTTTATGTAGACAAGGGTAGCATAATTAGTATGATGCATATGTACCTATAAAATAATTTAATACTTAGGATTGATGAATTAGAATTTGTAATCCTAAATTCTCAGCAATATCTATAAATGTAGTGGTTTAAAAAGAAGGTATGTTGATTTTTTTATGATGTGGAAATTAATTTGGAATTGAAATGCTGTAAAATATGAAAACTATGATCTCAGAATGATTACCAAAAGAACTTCCAATGACTTTTCAAAACACTTCCAAATGACTGAAGAAAATGAAAGTGAACCTTCTTGTTAACTGTGCACACTTTTGATCCCTTTACTTATCCTTCAGCAACAATTTGGAAATGAGTATACGAAGTGATGTTCATTACAGGTTAGAATATTCCTATTTCTATGTAGGCTGATTTTGAGACCCTTATTTATAAGTCCACTGGCACACCAAAAGGAAAAACAATTTTAATGACCAAATTCAATACTGATGTTTTAAAATGCCAATTATAATGCATAAGATATGGGCATAATTTCTAGTTGTTTGAGTAGTACTCTGAGTTCTTCTAGATCACTAATCCTACTGTTCTATATATTTAGATAGCATGTAGAAAATTATGAATCTGTGAGGATTTATTTATATTTTTTCATTTTATAACCTATACTGACAAGAATATTTTTAAATAAAAAATACACAAAATTCTTAATTGATTTTCTTTTGATAGCTCATTAAGTGATTTACACAATTGGGCTATTTTCAAACAAACATTTGAAGTGACTAGAGCTCTATGATGTATAATAAATTTTTTCCCCAAGATGTTTTCTTCTCATCTGTATTTCATGAGGTTTTTTTTTTTTGTTTGTTTGTTTTTTGTTTTTTTTTTGTTTTATACTGGCAATCTGAACACATTCAGACAGTTGTTGGGTAACTTGTGTCTGATTCATGGGCAGGGAGTAAACTAGAAAATTTCAAGTCATAATTCTGTCTTAAAACAGTTACAAAAATATATCTTTATTTTTTGTCCTTTTGTATATTATTGTACTATAAAAATGTATTTTGTATTAATCTTTATTATTTATATGTCAAGTGTGTAGGACCTGTTCCCATACACTTAAAAAGAAAGAATATAAATCTAATTTTGTTCAGTCCTTTAATTACGACAAAGCTTTCATATTTTGTGTCTCAACTGGGCTGCCTAAGCATTTTTATGATTATTTAAAACTTGAACTTTTCTTTTTGAGTCACGCACATAATTTTTAATCACTAACTGTAGCTCATGCAAAAAAAGTAACAGCTTGCTACTTGTATGAGTCAGAATCTAAACAGAGCTATTTAAAAATCATTTGGAAAATGTGTTATTAGCTAATTAGCATAATGTAGTTATGGAGAAGATATACAATCTAACATGTTTCACTGAATCAGTTCATAAACAAAAACTGCAATTAGCTACTATTTCCTTTGCATTATTATTTTCCTTGAGATCCTATCATATGGCCAAGCCAACCTAACAGTGTTGTCAAACAGATTTCAGATCTGAAATGCCATGCTGCAGTTAGTGCACACCTTTCGTTTTTCACGCATTACATTCCAACACTCCCTACTGAAACATTTACACCAAATCTATGTTTCATGTCTTAATAACTTTAGAATTATTTATATGCATAAGGAACCATGTCTTATTCTAGCTAACTGCTACTATTTCCACTTAAATTGCCTAAGTTTAAAATCTAAAACAGTAAAACTGAGCAATAAAGAACAATTTGTTTTTTCCAGACTCAATGTTGAGTTGAATTTGTGCTGAATTAAAAAAACACACTTAAACAGGAAAATCAACTTACTTTTTATGGCTATTTTAATTAGTTGTTAGAATCTTGCTCCAAAACTGATTAATTGCAACTGTTTGATCATTATATGGATTCCATGTGAAGTAATAAAAGATAACAGTTCATAACTCAGGCCTGACTGAACTGTGAAATTATCATTCATCTGTTAATTCTGACATATCTTACAAAGTGTGGCCACATTCTCCTTGAAGTCAGCAGAGATTGCAAGATATGTGTCTTCCTCTAGAATCCCTAAGCTACCCAGTAAAACAGTAAGGCCTGAGAGATTCCAGGGATCATTTCTTGACATTCATAGACTATCTCTACATACTAGTTACACTATGTTTCTTAGGCCTCTAGAGAAGAAGAATGACAGGCTTTTAGCCATCATCTAAAATTTCCCTGATCTACACAGACTTCTGAAATAGTCACATAAGAACCAGCACACAAACCAGGATAGGGGAGGAAAATGAAAGAAAAGATAGTTACATGATAAATGTAAAATAATTTTAGATTTTGAAAAGGAAGTTCATAACAGTGTAAAAAATTGATACCATCTGCATTCAGGGTGAATAGCATATTTATTTCCAAGAAAAAGGGCAAATTTATATTAAAAAAAAATCTCAAGGGCACACTGACTGATGTGTTAGTGATACTTGATATGCTACTGGTGAGGCCAATGTTTAACTGATTTTAGACTACAGAAGCATCAGGAACATCAAACAACGTTTTTCTGAAGCCTTGTAAAGCAAAAAGCAGTATTTTCAAAAAAAATGTAGCACAATTGTAAAGCTATTTTAGAGGAGAATACTACCTGTCACTGGGCATCTGTGGTTATTAAACTGTTCCCAACATGTCATCTTTTGCAACTCTGGCTTATGAAGACAGAAAATAATTAGGGTTTTTTTTTTTTTAATCAGAGTTCCCAAGTATTTCATCTTGCAAATATCTAGATTTCCTGGTCTTGTGCCTTGTGTTCAGTGACAGTGCTACAGATGGTCTGGGTAACCTCACAGACAATCTTCTAACTGAGATCTTATCCTGATTCTTCAGATTCCTTCCCAAGGCACATGCTAATTGTTTTTTATGACTGCCTTTCAGTATTTTCTGGTAGACAGACAACATCCTGCATTAAACTGACTGCAGTAAAAATGAAATTGAAGATTCATTTTCCTTGTTTTTTTAGGTTAAGTTTTAAGATGAAATAATGAAAACTTAGACACTAGTAGAAATGGACATTATAAACAAGAAGAAAAATGCTGAATGTACTTCCAATTAAAATAAACAAATGCATTTAATTAAAAATAATAAAAAAAACCCAACAAGGCAAACAGGCAAAGGAAAATACCAACAGCTGCTGAGAAGGATTCATAATTGTAAGCTGAACTGAGAGGAAAGGATTGAGGGAATATTAAGGTAAACTCCAAGACCAGCATTTAATGCCCATCATCATTGGGGATTTGCTTCCTTTTGTAGTGCTGAGATAAATTAACTTCATTGTGTAGAAGGAAGATCTGATTTGTCAGTGAATATTCTAATCTTGGCAGTACCTGACCTTCAAATTTGGTCTGCATGGTCATGCACTAGCTCAGACAGTTGCACAGGATTTTGGTTTGCTGACATGAAAGAGCAATTGGACACTTCCTTGGCAAAATCATGGATATTATTATGTTGCTCCAAACAGTACTCCCTCAAGGGGAGCTACGGGACTCTCACTGATAAAGCACTGGTACTGTCAAAACCATCCTTAAACTTACTGTCATCCAAAAGGCCATCTTCCTCCGAGACAAGAAAGACTGTATCTGAGGAGATGGATATGCAAATCACCTAATTAGTAACATACCAGTTATAATGAACTTCCCCAAACTATGCACAAGTAGTTCATAAAAATGTTACTATAGTTTTTCTGGGATATTTCAGAGTTTCAGCTTGGACATACCATCAGTTTTACATCTTTTATCACAGAAATTTTATCTCCAACAGGAATCACCTTCTAGGTTTAGTCTGCCAACCTAGCCACACAATGTGTTTTTTTCATAGTCTCTTTTTGAGGAACAGTTTTTAAACGATTTAATGAGTAAGCCTATGTTGTGCAGATGACTGGAAACACAGATTCCCTCAGCAATTTCCATCAAAACGCAAAGAATCACTGCTTTCTCACCCAGTTCCTGTATAGTTGCCACTTCATTTGGCATCATTGTAATAATTATCACAGTAATCAAAAAACTGGAATTTGTATGAAGACCACAAATCCATGCACCTAATCCTATAAAATTATCAGCAATCCAAATGCAGCTTTTCCAGACTAACTAGTTTCCAGGTAAAACTGTGTTTTGAAGATTCTCATGATACCATAACATTATAAATACATTCCCCAAGAGAGTGAGACATCTATCTTTAAAATACCACTTGAATATGATGGAAAAAATTATATGAAAGAAACACTGAATTTTGCTTAGTATCTAGGAGCTCTTGCTTATGTCCTGGAATATAATTAAAATTGGTAATTCTATTCTGAAATATGAACAGGTCATACTTTGTACCTCAAGCTGTCAAAATTAGGAAGCCAGTCTCCATCAATTTCCTTGTGGAGTCAATGGAGAGTTTGTCCCCATGAGAATTCCTAACAGTTCTCTTGAGACATAGTCTGAAAGAACTTCTCCTACATTTGCAGTGCACAGAACATATGGAAACTGTCCCACTAAAGCAGGAACTATAAGTAGTAATTCTGTCATCAGATAGAATAGCCCACTTGCCTGTTTCATGATAAGTAAATCCCTCAGCAGTATGTTATGGAGAAATCACTGGCAGTGATGATTTTTAATCATTGGCTTATTTCACTTTTATCTGCAACAATGTTGCACAGTTATAGTTCACTGAGAAAGTGTAGATGGAACACTACTGCTACTATTTCTATAACTGCTCTTCAGGGGCTCATTACTCCAGGTGCAAGGAAAACCAATCTCAAAGCCCAATTTTTGACCCATGCCAGACTGGTATTATCTGGACCCATGGCTGTGAGTCTGCTTCAGAAAAAATTAATTTCAATGTGATCCCTCCAGGCCTTTAGATCCTGTGTTCCACTGGACTTGAGAATCAGGACGTTTATGTAAAATTGAAGATGTATTTGAAGAGGTGTTGGGGTTTAGGATTCTTCCTTTTGTTTCTTTCTCTCAGGGAATTTTCTCCCATATGTGTTGCCAGGAGACAATAATGACTGGGTAATTAAGAGAGACAAAAAAAGTTGCCAAGCTCAGCGGAGGAGGGCACTTAGTTGCAATCCTCTTACCTGAGGCCTTCTCTGAGCGGGTGGAGATACTGCAGGAATTGGGTTGGGAAAAAAGGGGCTGGAGCAGCTGCTAAGCTCCTCGCTCACTCGGCATTTGGAGGCTGTGGTCACTGCAGGAATTCACCACCACTGCGGGGTTTTGTCTCCTGCTGCCTTCTACTGTGAGTGGAGCTCTGCTCCTAAGAGCAGCCATTGCACTGGGACCTTATTAACACCCTACCTCACCAAACAAAGGACTTTCCTCCATCTGCTACAGCTGCGGAGTTTCTGCTGCCTCTTGCTTGCTGCCTCAGGCGAGCCTGCCCTGCCATTCCAGCGGCTGCTCCGAGGTTGCTGCTGCGGCCCATTTCACCATTCAGCCTGCCCGCCATTACTGCCTGTGTCCCACAGAGCTGGCGCCACAGCGCCCCCTGCAGGCGCGGGGGAATCACCGCACCTGCCCTGCCACCAGCCAGGGTGGGAGCCAGCAGCGCCCCTGGCGGCCGTGACCGGGACTGCACCCACGGGGAAAGCGCCCGCGGCCGGGAAGGCTGGCACCGGGCTCCTGGTTCTGTTTGTTGTTAGTGCCAGGGTTGGTGTGCATTGTTTGCTTCATTATACACACTAGTAAAGAGCTGTTATTCCTTCTCCCATCTCTTTGCCTAAAAGCCCTTTAATTTCAAAGTTATAATAACTTGGAAGGAAGAGGGTCATATTTTCCATTCCAAGGGAGACTCCTGCTTTCCTTAGCAGATATCTATCTTTCAAACCAAGACAAGAGGAAATACTTTGTCACAACACAGGAAACCAACGTAAGAGGTCTTCATTCTTTGCAAATGTTTAAAAATAATTCAGACCTAAATTACTGTCTGGGTCAAGTAATTTTGCACAGAAGCTCTCTAGCTCCACATGGCTAATGCTTTTCAAATACAGCTGCTTTTGAATCTCAATTGACTATGACTGCATATTTTCCTTTTCCAAGTTAAAAATTTCTAATGCTTCATTTTACTTAGAGAAGGAAATAGAAAAGAGTTACAGCAATAAAAATAATTAATGGAAAATTTCAAATATCTATAACCCAGAAAAGATTAAGCCATTTTGAAATTAGGCAAGTATGAGACCTGACAAGATAATGGGGATAGATGATTCTCACCACCTACACAACAGGAGATGAGGATGGAGAGACAGAAATACTGAAATATATTTTGTAGCATGTTTGCTTTCCTTCTAAGTTTGTAAAATCATCACAGAAATAGCAGAGTACTTAACGGACGGGTAAGCAAGACTGAAGGATAACAATGATATGAAAAAATAATTAGGTTCAAACTGCCCTTTGTGGGTCAGAAATAGTTAGGCGACTTAATTAGGAGTTTGGTTCTTTAGCCTGTATTTATTTGTTGCATGTATATAGATTTCTCAGATTATGTTGAAGGACTGTAAAGAAGAAGCAAACAATAAAAAAATAAATTGGGAATTGTTTGGAAGATGTTTTTTTGGCGATGCTGTGCAGAGACTCACAGTCTTAGCTATTCAGGAAGAAAGTTACACTCTGGAAGAAGCGTTAATTAGCTTTTACTATTACTCACTTGAGATCATTGCACCTAACTCACTAAATACATACTACCTTGCCTACAATCTACAAAGCCTCTTTCTTGTGTCTAGTATGTTATTTTCTGTGAAATATTGGGAGTGTTTTTGTTTTTTTTTTCATTAACTACATGAGGGGTCCCAAATCTGTTATCCAGATTTTTCAGGAGGAAAAGCTGTGTTCCTCAGTCAACATTGCTAACAAACCTGCTCACACACACTAGCTCAGGCCTGATTGGGTTACTGGGAAAAGTCTATCTACTCTTTCCTAAATTATTCAAGAACATCTTAGTTTTGTTTCTGGCAGCTGCTTAGAGGGTGATCCCTTCATACTCCTGGCCTGCAGCATTAGCAAGTACAAGGGAAGAAAGAAGCTCAAAGGAGCATTTTTAAATTTTCGTGAAAGAGCACTAAATCCTGATGGAAGAGGCAATGAAGGACTTAGCTGCAGGATTTCTATCTCAAAATAGGGTAAAATAAGGTATTCTCAGATAATGTTGTTGTCTAGCAGTAAAATCTTAAAAACCACTATTCCATACACCTGAAACAAGAACTATTATTGCAGAAAATCCTCTAGACATGGAAAACTGGGGAAATATTTGCTTAAATTTAGATAGGACTTTGATGACAAGGACTATACACACTTCAGTAAAGTCTTTGATTACACATTTCTGTTTGGAAAATGAACCTTTTTTTTTCTTTTCTCAACAACACACATTTGTTTATTTTCCTCTTTGCTCGTTCACATCTAGAGGGTTTTTTTTCTAGGATTTTTTTCAAATGAAACTAGTATTTAGCAAAAGAAATTCCCAGTTTCCTAAGAATTTTTGTTTCTTGATGAAATCGGTTATACTGGATATTTTACGTGATAAATGGCAATGCTTTTGACAAGAAGATGTAATCAGGGTCAAACAATCATGTCTAAATTCATACATGCACATAAATATGTGCATTAATAATATTTACTTGCATACATAAACAAAGCATTTATAAAGCAATGTGCTTATTGAATTGCACATTGAATCTGAACTTGCAAGTGTAATGCAAGCAGTGGATCAAAGCTCTGCTTGAAAATACACAATGCAGGGTGAAAAAATAAGCACAACCTAAAAAAAAATTCCTGCTATTTTAATTATTATATAAGATATAAATTGGGATTTAGATTATGCTCTACACATTGACTCAAGATAGCCTGAAAATAAAGTTTTTAAGATTTAATTTTCTGTTGTTATTAATGAATATTACAACAGTAGCTGCCCCCTGTGGCTTGGTATAAAAAGCAGTGTATATACCTAGCACAACATTTGCAGACCTCCTCAGTTTTGTGTTTTTAATGTGATGAAAAATTGTACAAGTAACAAAGGAAAATGTCATGGTAACTAAAACATTTCCTATACATGTATTTTAGAGGGAAGCTAAATCAAAGGTCTTCAAAGAATTACTAGGGTTCTTTCTAGGAGGTTATTGACAAATATGTAGTTTGTCTTCTGAGTTTGTGCCTCTTTCACAGATTGGTGTATTTGTGATCCCACAGGCAGGAATAAGTGTCTGTAATTCATTTCTCCTTGTTAACTAGTGTGCTTTTGTGTGCAGGATGATTGACAGCAAACTCGGCTTAGTCCCAACGGATGAGCTTGTTAGCAAAACCCTAGCATCCTATCTCTAATAAAGCATATCAGCAGTACATTTTGTCCTATCTATTAGCCTCTCTGTTTCTTTTTTGTGAAAAGCTGAGTGTCCCTTTGAAGCAATGACAAATAAACCCCTGAACTGAAGTGCTAGGCTGCCTTATGGACAGCTGGATAGTAAATGTCACACCGTGTATAGAATGCCTATTATCAGAGTGAGCCATTTGTTCCATTCCTTTCAGTATCTTAATGTAATACAAAATTGCTAAATCAAGCCCCATGTCTGTGACAGAACATAATTAATGAGAAAGCAGGAGCCAATTCAACACTCTTTATTGGGACCTAATTGGCTCAGGCAACAGAGTTGTCACTCAACAAGAGACTTCCTTTAAAGCAATTTTGTTCTTGGTTGTATTACAGAGCCTATTAAATTGTCCCCTCCTTGATCACACAAAGAAGTATCTGCATGCAATAATTAGCTTTTCCAAGGGGATTTTTTTTTAACTCTTTCAATAATAGCACATTTTCAAGCACTGCTGGAGGAAACACAGCACAGGGATATGTGCAGCCTCTGGACTGAATAACTGTAATACATGCATTTGGGGAAAGCCTGTGAGGATTGCATCAAAGCTATGGTCAGGACATAATGGGGTGGCCTGATTTCAGAGAAGGTTGCAGGTCAAGCTGGGCGCCTGATATTGCACTCTGTGTAAGCTGCTCAGCTAAAGAAGCAAGTGAAAGTGTAGAGGTATGGATTGTTTAACTGAGTGCTTGCTTTCTGACAAAATAAATATTAAGCCACCATGAGGAATAAGAGGTCCTATTTCCCAGTGCCAGTATCTGCAGGTTCTAATACCATCATCTGCAGCCATTTATTTCGAGTAAGGATCAAAGCCTGGGAGTCTTTTTTCAGTAATTATCTGTCAGAATTTCCTGGTCTTTGTGTCTTAATCAGTAGACTATGGGAGAGTAAACTGGGAAGTCTGTTAGTATTAAGAGATAGCTTTTTTTTTTAATTTTTTTTTTTTACTCAAAGAACAAATGTTACACTTTGGAGTTAAGTAATACATAAATTGTACCTAAATAAAAAGGAATTCTAGAACCTGGTTCTGTAACCTCCAAAAAGCATAGATTTCTACAACTAGTCAAAAGACAACTTACTCAAACACAAAGTACATCACTGATTGAAGTTCAGTGATTTAACCACCATCAAAAATGTTCAGAAACGTTCACTATGTCTATAGCTAGAAAAATCTAACAAATTTTTTTGAGAAAATTTCAGCAGCAGCTACTAAGCCTCAAAAGAACTTACTTGAAAGCCAAACAAAATAGGAGGATCCTGAACCAGTTGAATATCTCTGTGTTTAGAAAGGCTTATTATAAGTTGAACTTCACATTTTCTGTTCAGTTTGAAGTTAAAGATAATATTGAAGGACGTGGTCCATGTTTTTTCTCAAAATTGTAACATAACATGTTGTATAACATGTTAATAGATATGTAAATTGCTGTATTAGTTGTTAGTCTTGGAGAGATCTAAGTGTAAGAAATCAGGCTATTTGGGGTTTAGCAATCAGTACATTTTAGTTCTTCCCTTTTATGCCTCCCAAAGACTAGAATGATGTGACTAATCACAAAAATATTAGGGTATTATCACTTCTTGTTTTCTTCAGGGTAAAAATTCCAGGAATTTCAAGGGAAATTACAAAAATAGAATTAAAAGAATGCAGGATGTTGGTTTTTTTTCCAAAGAAATGTGTGTTTAATGTTTAATGTTTTATCTGCAGTTCTATTAAGCAATTGTGATGAACACATTTTGATTTGCACATTTCATGTAGCTTTTTTAGTGGTAGGAGTTCATTGACATCTGCTCTACTATGCAAACTACAACATAGCCACCATTTTGAAGGCTCAGCTAGAAGAGAATACCTAAATATATTACAAAACCATTTTTTTTCATATTTAATAATGTGCAAGACAAGATCCTAAATGCCAATGTTAATCAACAATGTCCTTTCACAGGTGATTTATGAAGGCTCTGAAAGCATATATTCTGAGTACAGTTTTATTAGCTTATTCTAGTAACAAATAAAAATGATTACAAAGACTTACATAATCTAATTTTCTTTAATTAATCATATTCAATCAATATTATAAAAATAACATTGTATGTTGTGATTAATTCTACATGGTATAGAATACTGATGGGCACTGAAGAATTAAAAAAATTACAGCACGGACATCTACTGAGAAGAATTTGACAAGTCAAATTAGAATGTTAAAAAATAAACATTTAAATTGAAATATTTTACCAAACAAATATTACGTGGCAAAATAGTAATGGAAAAGATATTTTGGGAATATTTCAAAACAGCACTGATTAAAATATTTTATCTAATGAAACAGTTCTCTGATGTTTAATTTTCATTCAAAAAGTACTTGAGCTCCTAAGTGAATTGCCAAGCTTCTGTAGTTTTGGGCATCATAACTGTATAACATGAGTTGGATGCCATGCTGTTTGAATATAACACAAGACCAAAAGGCTGTTTCTCATTTCAGAAAACCTTGGGATTTAGATATTAGTAACAGTCTCCTGACAACACATAGGCTGAAGTTAGATATCTCCGCATGTCTGTGCTTGAAAGGTCATTGTCACTGGTGACATAAAAATGAGGTCAAGAGAGAAATATGACATCATTTGGTTGTCAGTGCAAACAGAACTAGAATGTGTCATTCCATGACTGGTGGTTATTAATCTTCAGCAACTGAAAAAAGACAATCCATATTAGTATTGTGTCTCTATTTAATGCATAAGGACAACATCTTGCATCTACATTAGCTGACAGTGGCTAAGAATAGACAAGAATTAGATGTGTGTTTTTGTGAATTATATAAACAAAGTTATTATGATGCATAAAAAACCATTGTTTAGGTCTGTAAGTTTTTCCTCTTTACATATGCGAGGACCTCACAACAGATGTCTCAGTAAGGACTGGTTTACATAGTGGCTTTGAACTGTTTCCTTGTTTTGATAAACAAAGCATTGTAGTAATTAGTAAATTAGGCAAAAAAAAAAAAAATCTGAGTCAGGACAGAAATCCTTCATTTTTTGTGTCTGGTAATATCCTGAAATACTCCACAATGTTACCCTAGGAAAATGATGACAAATTCCTTAGCATACAATTTTCCAGAATATTATGAAAATGTCATCTTTTTCATGTAAATGCTGTCTTCTTTCTTCATCTCTTGCAAAAATATAATAATACTTGTCCTAGTATCTTGGTCCCCAGTTGCATCATTTTACATAGGTCATTATATTTCAGAAACAAAAATATTGAACGCTCTAAGCAGTCTTGGATTTCCAGGCAGTAACTCTGAGGGAGTCTGCAACCTCTGAATCTGTCATGTAACCAGACTTTTCTTCAGCACAAAGTATGATTAAAAGTAATAACACATGTCATACCACTGTGGCAATGCCAACACAGAGGATGCGTTTCTACAGAACAGATGGTACTTGCAATGCTAAGAAGTCTATTCTCTTCATTTTACCTCATTGTTGCTTGGCTTCTGTGCCTTCTCACACACGTCACACATTTGAAAGTGTGCACAATGTCCTCTTTCTAAAGGGCATGAGCATATGAACTCATATAAACAAGATCAGAATGCAGATTAATTTATCTAGAGCATAATTCAATATACATTAAAAACAGTATTAATATTTTAGCAGTAGGACTATAGCTATTATTTTCACATCTAAGGAATTTTTAATTTTGAAAAACTGGGAAAGGTAGTACTCATTAAAAAAAACCAAACTAGCAGGAATCACTTCACCGACTATGTTACAGATACTAGTGTGAAATATAGCAGTTTCAAGAAGTGCTGAGTAAACTACATTACAATTTAAGACTGAACATTATGAAAAATAAGTTAAAAAACAAAAGAGGTGTGAGGCATGCAGAATTCTGTCAGACCTTCATCCAAAACTGATCCTATTGTGAAAAAATCATGGGACAAAATGATTGTTAGAGTTTTTAAAATACCATTCACAAATTGGCAAATCTAGTATTTCAGTGACTGTCAGTAAGATACCAAGGCAAGAATTTACACCTATAAGGAACCTAAAGAAAGAGCATTACATATTATATAATCAGTAAAATATCTTCAGGATCTTCAATTTCCTTTAGAGATATGTAAAACCTCCAAAGTCATGTTAATGCAGGTTGTGCAGATCACAAACTGAGGAAGAAAGGCTTCAATGTGTACAGAAGGAAGATACTGTTCTGGGTTATGACTCAGTATGTCTATGTCCTGCTCCAGCAGTTGTTCTGCTTGTTTGTTTCTCAGCACAAGAAGTGACATTCAGTTCATGAGTGTAATACTCTCAGATATTGTATGAAGAATCAGGAAGGGTTAGAACTACATCAGTGAGCAGGCAGGAATGATCTGCTGTGTATGCACCAAAGCTAGTCTATTAAGGAATGAGTCTGTACATGGTGTAATAATAAAATGTGGTTTCTTTCTTGATCAGCAAGGGTGTGAATAATGGCCCTGAAAGCCAGTTTATGCATACTTTTGGCAGCGTGAAAATTACACAAATGACCTAAAAATAGGGCAAAATTAAGTGCCATGATATATCTGTGTGTTACTGAAAAATACCGACAGCCTGCTTAATCCTCTTCTATGGCTGCCTGTGGGGTCCCCTGTACTAAGAGATACGTGATATTCAGCCTGAATAAGTCTTGGAAAAATGCTAGCATATGTAGCATTTATGTCTTAATGTCATCTGCAACATTCTCCATAATTTTTTCCGCAATCAGTCTTTTCTGCAATCAGTCTAGTCTAAAAAGATCTGTTGTAATAAATTGGTCAGTCTGTTACATCTGCTTATCTTGATGGCTAGACAGAGAATATTGTTAATATTCTTGTTAATTGTATGGTTATTGTTAATCGTATGGTATATGATGGGGTTTTCACAATGGCCAGTACAGCATAGTGACTCACAAGTTATACAAATATTTTCCTTCATATTTTACTTTCTGCTAAGTGACTTTGTTTTCTTTCTCTTTGATTCATATTCTGAGGAGGAAAACATCTTCTAAATCACTGGTCTTTATTGTATGATGTCTGAAATTTAGGTAGGACACAAAAAGTGAGCAAAAAATAAATTATCTTTCCCTTTGTTATCTACTCACTTAAGGGATCTTAACTTTTTTGAACTTTGCTTCTGTAGGCAAGACTTGTTAAGAGAATATGTAGCAATTTGTATGAAAAATGCATTTGAAAGAATAACTTCTCCTTGCTTAGTCTCAAGTCCTTGGACCATTCAACGTTCGAGCACCAGAAATCCTTGATGCTTACTAGGGTCTGTGTCAGTGTTGAACCTGTATGTTACAAGTTATGATCCCTGTAAACAGAAGGCCCTTTGTCATGTTCTCCCCATTGTCTTTCTTACTGTGCCATTTTAAGCAGACTTCTGGCATCCCTTGGAAAGTTCAGTGCATTATTGGTGATCCCTTTCTGGTAGACGCTTCCTGTCAGCCCAGGGAACAAAAAATGATTATGAGGAACACGAATAAAACTTCAAAAGCTGACATAGGCATTGACTATGGGTTAAAGTTCTTCACACAGCTCGTCAGTGGGGAAGAAAATGACGTAAGCATTGTACTTCTTTCAACCTTTGGGTACATTTTTCATTTTGGCTAGGAATTCTATGTGAAAAGTATTTTATCATCTAAACAGTTTTTAAAATAACTATAAAAACAGTTCGCCCTCAGACAACACATAAGGCTTTATTTGGGAAAGAGGATTAGTATGATAAAGCTGACAGTCACTCTTTATTCAGGAGAGATTCAGCAAGCTGTTACTACTTCTGTTTTGAGCAAGAAACATTAAAAAATTGTTATTTCACTGAAATACAAGGTTGCTTAGACACTGGAGAGTAAGGATTTTTTGTGGCCCTGAAAAGCGAATGTGAGCATATCTGTGTGCAAATCACCTAGGAAAAGACAAATAAAGTCAGAGAAAAAATCAAAATGTCATAGAGACAAAAAAGGAAAATGACCCTAAAGAAAGACTGGAAATGCCTCTGAGGAGAGGAATCCTGGGAAAATGCTGAGAAAAGTGAGAAGAAAATTTTCTCCAGCTATTTGATTCATGCTGTGTTCTTAGAAAGATTTGTGAATTCTTTGTAAATGAACATGGTCTATCAAATAATTTCTCTCCTCTAATGGAAATGGTTCAAAGCATTTCACTGGGTATGTGTTAATATCAAAGGGATGCAATTGCTATTAGATTCTGCATTGCTCTTCCAGAAAAGCCACATGGGAAACTATTTAGTGAAAACAGCTTGGGGGGTAGAGCCTCAGTTAATCCCACTTATGTAGATATTTAAAAAGGAATTTACATGATAAGACTCTGAAAATTTCAATGCTCACTATATGATACTTGTGCATGAAGATTTAATAAAGGGTGTGTAACTTTCGAGGTCAAACCCTCAAACAGTTGTGGATTGAGGAGCCATTGTGACAATAATTCATATGACACAAAGAAAAATGTTAGAAAATGGTATTTCCTATAATTTCTGACAAATGTTTAGGAATAACCCCTATGATTATATATTTTTAAAAGGTTTAAGCTGCCTTAGAATTTCCATTAAGTTTTATCACTTCTCTAGAGAAGAGGAAGAAATAAGTTGATTTGTAGAAAACAAACAAAAAAATTCAGTCCCAGCAATAATTTGATCTATATGGGAATGTGATCCCCAGACAGCCATCATGATATATACAGAAATGTATTTTATTATTCTGTATACATCACTGAGATTTATTGAAGTGACATATTTTTGTATTTATTTTTAAAAATGATTCTTTTTTATTAAAATTACTTCCATCTACTGCACTATTAAATATGGAACATAGACCACAATATAATGCCATATAGCTAGTCTGTTTTAGGTTATCAGATGTGGTTAGCAAGTAACATAGCACATGGAATTTATGAAATAGTGAAGTTGAACTGTATGTTTGTAACAGGATCCTTGAAACTACTAAGTTTTCATCCTGTCCTCTATGCTGATCATTGAAGAAAGAAAACTATCTTCAACACTTTGTAAAATCCAGGCTCTTTATTAAACACCGTTGTATATGTATGTAAATTAACTTGCTTTTGAATACAGAAAATTCTTATAAACAAGAGCCTTATGCTACAGAGGAAAACTGAAGAACCTTAGTCTAGGACTTGAAACTGCTGTAATAAGAGCACCAAGAATTCCAAATGCTGTTATGTTCATTAGGGAGGGATTGAAAGATGTTTATAGTTTAGATAAAATAAGATAATATAATTAGTAGACTAATGAATCTAATGTAGACGTGACACACATATTATCAATGTCAAATACATGAAGTCTTACAAATAATTAAGCAATTTTAGTAGTCCATTTTGCTAATGCAAGGCTAAAACATTTCCAAGTTTATTCAAGAAGCAGCCAAAACAATTAAATATTTTTTCAAATGTTATGTCCTTCACATTTTTTCTATCCTAGCATTTGTGATAACTGGAACTGAAACCTGCAGATTTCCTGGTATTTCAGAGTATTAGTACAAAGGAGAACATGACTGTGTGATGACTAAGAAAAATTGTCATTTGATCAGGTAAAACTTCGTATAAAGGGGAGAAACATCAAATTTTTGTGATTTTACTAGATAGCCTATTCTTATGTGTCTTAGCATAAATCAGGGTATTAAAATACTTACATAATTTTAATGTGCAGATACATTGACAGCAGGTATTTGAACAAAAATAATTCAGAAAATTAGCAAGGAATATGAAATATGTCCATATAAAATTGGTAATTAAGAAACCCACAAAGCCACTGACTTCAGTTTCTCATTAATTTCTTACTCATAGTTTCCCTCAAATAGTACTCCTCTTATTTTATGTTGGCCACTGCTTTTACGTGTCTTTATCTTCAAACTAAATTAAGTTTAGGATTTTACAAATCTCACTGACATGTACAATTATTACAAAGATGTACTCCCAAACACCATTTAGAGACCCTGATGGCAAACACGGTGATCCAAATTGCTATTATGGCATTACCAAACATTTGCCAAACTTCAAGGCAGATGGTTTCCCATCTTTCTTAGTATGAATTAGTATTAGTATTATTAACCTCAAAGATTTGTCATTTGCTATAGTGTCTTTTTATATATTTCTAGACTTTAAATTAGAATTTTCAAAGTATTAATTTTTTGTACTTTCTCATTTGAATGCAATGATACATTATACAGACTTTCTAAGCATTGCATTCACAGACATTTGAAAAAAGACACAAGCCCTTCTCAACAACTTATGTCCAAAACGGTGTATGGCTGAGTAACTTTCAAATGAACCCTAGAATAACACATTTGTCAATGGCAGCTCCTGAGATATTAGTTCAGTCTTCCTCATACCACTAATTTACACAGCCATTATGACTTGAGACATGCAAATTAGCAGCCAAAATAGAAGGGAGATTAATTGCTGAGACAGCAAGTAATATCCTCTTAAAATTAATTAGTATTTTGGCTTGACTTTATTTTTAGGTTCAAAAAAGTCCAGAAAAAATGTTTAATATATTTTTTCGAGTGGAAGTCAATACTTGACATAATCAGCCAAATTTTTAGAAAATTTTGATTTCCTCTGAAAATCAGATCTCCTTGTTGTAATGCACCTATATTGGGTCCTGATTTAATGGCAAATGAGCCATTTGAGACATAAGTGTTTTGCATCTTCCTTTTCCCTTCATGTTAGGATTGCTTTTTTCCTTATTGGGAATTTGTGTCTATTGTCCTATTGTTTCTACCTGTATCTATTGTACTACTTGTTGCATTTCTATATATTTCCTACAATGAGGCATAGTGGCATTTCAGAATTTTTCTAAAATAAAAATAAAGTACTAGATATCATCTTTCAATTTTTACATTGTCAGCTAAATAAGGCTTCAAAATTAAAAATGTGAAAAATCCAATATTATGCCCTAATTTATAAAAATATTATGTATATGGATACAAATATGGAGCAAGTTTCTTAAAAAAAACTACCAAGAAAATTTTTATGTGAACAGGTGAACCTTCAGTGAAGACCATCAGTTATCTGTTATAATGACATAATAAGGGAAGTACTTCCATTGTTATTTTCACAGTGCAAGACAGAGTGCACTGTGAAACCCTATCCTTTCTTCTGGAGAGCTTCCCATGGAAAAACAGACTCAAAAGTGCAATATCCATACTACCTGAACTTTGAGAAAAGTATTTAATGCATTTCTGCCAGTCTGTAATAGCGATATCACTTTCTAGAATTCCTGCTGGGCTGAGCTGTAGGACAGAAAATGTGATGTTTCTTATCTGGTCTAGTCACCAGTATAGTCTTACATACATAATCACCTTCATCTCAAGGTCTTTACTTCCAAAGATCTTTTCTATAGTTAAACTAATTTCTGAAGTTCCATGTTATTTCCTGAACCTATTTTGTCTTTGAATCAGTCAAGTGCCTTATTCACATCTAATTCAGACTTTTCCAAACTGTACATCAAAGGCTACAATTTATGTTTACTTTTTAGAGATAGTATGCAGGCTTTTAAGCAAATTGCCAGGTGGAAAAAATGAAAGCAAAATATATAATACACAGTTTTATCGCAAAGCTTTGTAACTTGAAAAAAGAAAAAGTGTAGATCTCGAACTGGAACAATTATTTTAGACTCTTGCTCTTAGAGTATTAACATCATGTTGTGTGATGAGGTCTTACCACAGAATCTTCAGTGGTTACTGCAATTCAGTTTAGGAAACAGTAGCACAACTGCCTAATCTAGTGTAAGACTTAGATCCTTATGTAATTTTCATTTCTCTGAGGACAACACTGCGTAAACAGGTGAAATTACATCAATAAAGTTTTCTGTGAAGTGCTTAGAAAATTAACAGAAAATTAGTGAGTGAAAGTCAATGAAGAATCATAAAGTACTCAGAATAAAACTAGTATTACAGTCTGTTAACTATTTTATTTCTAGATTTCTGTATTATGAAATATTTTTGAGTCACTTTGAGGTATAACAGATTATGCTAACCTTTGAATAAGGTTAGAGAATGCTATCTATGTATGTACATTCTTTCCATATACTAGGGAGTAAGTGGATGTAATAGAGTTTACTTTGTTTCTTCTTCCTGATTGGCCTGGAATGGATGACATTAACCATATTTTACTTATCAGATGACACTGCTTAAAAATCACGTCACTGATTGCGTGCCATCACCGAGGAGAACAAAAAATATCATTCGGATGAGTCAAAAAGTAAAAAGCATATGTAAAAATACTTCAATCAACCATCAACCATCATGCTTTAATAGCATCTTATTCTGTGTGTTATCTGAAAATGACTGAAGAAAAAAATCCCATGAAGTAAACTGGCCACCAATTGACAAAAACATTTTCACCTTCTGATTGTGAAGGTTAGTCAAAACTGCAAGAATAAATTGGCGTGTGGGATTTATGCATGTGATAAACCACTATTTTGTAACAGAAAAAATGATGCATTATACAGATTTTCTAAGCACAATTCTCCACAGCATTAAGCAGAGCTACTGGACCCTCCCAAAACTTGATGCTAAGTTTCATGGAAAAACTCTGAAATTAGTTGATATTTCTTCTTCTTTTTTTTCCTTTTTTTTTTTTCCTTTTTTTTTTTTTTTTCCTTTTTTTTTTCTTTCTTTTGTGCTCCTTTTACAGACCATGGAATTATTTGTTGAGGGGTTTCTTTAAATACATGATTAAGTCCTCTTTTGTGATCTTTTACTAGCATTATCAATGAATTCTGGAACAGTCCTATAACAAGAAATTTACTGGATCTGCATGATGAATAGTAATAATACACTACAGAAAATGTCAGACTTGACAGGCTTCCACTAAGTGGGCCAAAACATTACAATTACAGCAGCTTTCATAATCTGAGCTATTTCAGCAAGTAAGATTTAAAAAAAAATAGAGTCTAGCTGCTTCCTAAAGTTGTTCATACTACAATTTCACCTGAAAGGCACTGGTCTCTTCTCTTTGGAGACCAGTGATGGCTCAAGGGAACGTCATGAAGCTGCTTCATAGGAGGTTTATGTTGGATACCAGCATAAGACTCTTCCCCCAGAGGGTGGTTGGGCACTGGGACAGGGTCCCCAGGAAAGTGGTCACAGCACCAGCCTGGCAGAGTTCAGGAAGTGTTTGGACAATGCTCTCAGGCACAGGGTGTGACTCTTGGGGCTGTCCTGTGCAGGGCCAGGAGTTGGATTTGATGATCCTTTTGGGTTCCTCCAATTCAGAGTATTTTATGATTCAGTGACTCTATGAAATATGCTGCACTGAAATACACAAGTAAAAATTAAATTGGATGATTTACTAAAGTGCATTATAGGAGAGTCCTTTTCACTGTTCCCATTCCTGGGAATTTCAGATTCTGCGACCTGTCATATTTTGTAATATGGCACCTCAATTTAAAAAGAAAAAAAAAACAAAACCAAAACAAAAACCAAACCACCAAAACAAACAAACAACAAACAACAAACAACCCCCAAATCAAAAAAATTTGTCCTTTCTGAAAACTGATTAGTAGAAAACACTACTAAGTTGAAAAATTCTTTCAACAATAAAAACTAAAGATTGCTCAATTAAGTGAGCTGTATTTTCAAAGCATGCATTTTTCTTGAAAAAAATGTACTATGCAGATAGAGAAGAGAGTTAAAATCAAAATATGGTAAATTTCAAAGCGGCTGTTCTGGAGTAGAAGAAGAGAGATCTTTCTCTGCCAAGAAAAATGTGCAGTAATCTATGCATCAGCTTTCACAGACCTTCCATCTCTGTAAGAAAAGTTCTGCAGACACCAGTTCAAACTCTGACCTAAATTTTGAGGGAGCTGTACTGAAATCCACCATGGAGCAATCCATAGATATCTGTTTTGAAGAAAAATATATGGCCGTTGTGTACAGTACACAAATAGCTCTGTAATCTGAGCTATTGAAAAATTAGTTATATTGCACAAGAAAAACAGAATCCATGCTCACAGTTTGAGAGCATGTCAGTCACAGCTTGTCTTGAATTTCAATGCTGTTTGGACAAAGCCTTAAGTACTTTTCTGAAGACAATACAAAAAAAAAAAAATTCTATACTTTATAACATAAATTTTCTTTAAAATTCAAGCTGTCACTCAGCGACCCTAATCTTGAATTTAGCAATGTAAGTGCCTTATAGAGAAGTGTCAGCTAAAACGAAATAAATGGTCCAGTATAATAGAGCTATTTCAAACTCCAATGCTCTGATAAAATGTAATCTTTCTGATAACCAGTCATCTATATTACATCTACTATCAAGAGCTAGAATTAACATCTTGCCAGGAATATTAAGGCAAGTCTTCACTGATACAAATGGAATAAGCAGATCATACATGCTTGATAATATTTACCAACATTTAACCATGAATTTGATTTATCTCTGTTTGTTTTCCTATCTGGCATATTTTTTGTGTATATGTAGGCATTCAAAATACATTGTGGAAAACCTTCTTGGCACAACTCATACTTGAAAGGAACCTCATCATAAAGCTACTTTACAATCAACTAAACAAGGTTTAGAAATCAGCAAGAACCTTTATCTTCCCCTTATTGGGCTACAGGATTATAAAATCTTAAACTTGGTCATAAGGTAGGAAAAAGTGTTTCTGAAAATTAAAGGTGCTGTAATGCTGACATGACATATTCATCACAAATCAAGATTATATTTATTACTGAGTATTATGGATTATACAGGTATTGTCATCCAAAGTTCGTGCAGAGAAATAGAGTTAGAAAATTCGAACAAGACATTTGAGAATTTTTGAGATTATTTAGTCAGGAAATGTCTCCTTCCATAGAAATCATGCAGACTCATAATCTTAGAATAATCCAGGTTGGAAGGTATCTCTGGAGGTCTTGTATTCCAGTCTTTTAGGCAAAGCAGGGTCAACTTTGAAGTCAGAGCCAAATTCTAAGGTAACTTTCCACCCCAATTTTTTAATATATGCAAGTATGGATATGCCATAACTTCTCCTCCAAGATTGCATCCCATAGTTCTGATGTGGCAGCTATTAGCCATTTGCATGAAAAATAGCATTTAGTGATCTTACAAATGTTTACCTCCTCAGCTCAGTGAGTAGAAAGAAAACAGCTCTCTGCGGACATAAAATTATTTTTCTTACAAGTTACACTTTTGGAATCTCCCCTGATACAGGAAATATACCTTTAACAGTTACTGAAAACTCAAAATAGAAATGATGATTAAAAATGGGCTATAGCTGCTGCAGATTTTAAGCTGTGTCATATCAGAAATTGCTGTCCTTTGGTAAATTTCTGTAAAAGGGATTGGAAATTAGATTAGTGACTCTTTGAAATGCACAGAATTTAGTCCAAATTATGTCTTTTTTATTATTTTTTTATTATTCTATATTCTCTAGGCTGTAGATGACTTACTCTGTGAAAATCAACCTCATATCAACATCAGATAGGCTCTTTGTCCCTTTACTGTTCTCACTGTAAAATGAACTATAGGAGCTTATCCCCCTGGGTAAAACTGGTTTAACAAATGTGCTAGCGTAATAAGAAGTTCTTGTCACCTGTTAACAAAATTGAAAATGATTCAATACAAACACTTTGGAAAAGTCCACAGAAATGAAAGTTGTTATTTCTTGTTTTCTTCAAATTTGATATAAATGTAACTGTGGAAGACTCCTCACCTTCTTACTGAAAATTAACAACAGTAAATTCATGCCTAAACAGATACTGCAATTTTCCTCTTCAGCCTCATATGACATTTCAAATGGCTCTTTTAGATCATGTCTGTGTTCCAGTAATAATAATATATTATATATATAATTTAAAATGAAATCTGTAATAAAATACATTTAAATATCTGCCTTTGCGCTTTGCTTGCACTGTTCTACTGCATCTCTTTACAACCACTCTTTGCAAGCACTTTACAGAAAACATTTAAAATCACATTGTACAAGTACTGTCAATCATGTAAATTATCTTTGGTTTCAATTTGAAAAATATTGGTGGTGGACTCTGAGTCATTTTCTGTATCATCAGTAGAGATAAAATTAAAGGGAATGAAGCAGAGTCATGAACAAAATTTATCAAGAGCTATAAAGAAATAGGAACTACTCTTAGACATATACTGCAGTATTAGGATGCAAAATATCCTACTATAATGCAGGTAGTTGAGTCACATGAAACTGTAAGCTTTTAACTATAATCAAACTTAGAGTCATGTGGATATATATTAAATGAATGTGTGGTTACTATTAAAGTCCAAAGGAGTAAAAGACCCCATTATATTTATGATTATAATTTTTAAAATGAAAAATTCCAAAAAAGCAATTCCAAACTAATCTATTCTCTAATAGAGAATAGATTATTTTGATATATATATATTATTTTTAGATAATTAGATCTAATAGAAAAGAAGGAAAACAAAGGTTGTTACTAGCAAAAATTTCCAACAGAAAGCTTGAGCAAAACTTCCCTCTCTACATTACTTTCAGAAATATGCAAACAAAATCCAAAGCAGGTTTGATGCATGAAAAAAATGATAAACTTCCAACATCTGTGTAGATTTGTTCTAGATTGGTCACAGTCTCTACAGATGAAGAAAAATTAGAACGATCATCAAACAGCAACTGGAAACCCAACAGTGTTCTAATTTTTATTTTCAACATATGCTTGTAAAGTGCCAGTAAATTTTAGAGGAAAAGACAATACTTAGTTCTTTATCCTGTATAAAAGCCAAATTGGTTTAATAAACCTTCATTGCTTCAAGAACAGGATTTAAAAATAAAGAAAATATATTCACACACTACCCAAGAATAAACTTAAAAACTGCTATCCTAGATTTTTTGTGATGATATCAGCAATCCTGTCTATATTTTCCCCTGCAATTGGCAGGCTAAAAACCCAAACCTTTTTGCATTCGTTTAAAGATATTGTAGCATTTGAAAATCGACAGACTACAACTCATCTTGAATTTTGGTGATTACGAACCAAGGCAATACACTGTATTGGCTAAGCTGACAGAAGAAGGGATAGAATCACTGAAATTTAACTTCTTCAGATTCTATGAACCATTGCTAGACAGTCGATGAGTACAGTGCCTGTGTGACACTATACTAAAGACTAAGGCTGGCTGTATTTTACATAAGCTAAGAAATGGAAAGGAAGTATTAAAAGGAATCTGGCTGCCAAAATGATTCCATCTAGTACCTCTGAGAAAGGCACAACTCAAAAAAGAGTGTAGTAGGAGAGAAGTCATCTTCAGAGAGAAAAGGGCAAGCAATATTATGAACAAAAGTAGTGGAGTAAGTTAAATGTGAAATCCAAATCAATAACAGTAGAGTTTCAGTGCTCAAACATCTATGGAAAGGTATGGCTACATTAAAAGGAGTAGGATGTTAAATGGTTTGGGCTGAGAGGCCAAGTACCAAATGCTTGGCTTACTGGAGTGCTGCCAAGAAAATGCATTTCTTAGAACAATTACCAGGCTTGTCCTAGAACAGTGAGTTTATCAAAGGATCAAGTATATCGTCATAACTGAGATTTTAAAAAGATGCATAGGCAGCAATTCCAAAATGGGTAAGATTACCGAAGAAATAATGGTAGCTGTTCTTTCTTCTAAAGAGTATCGGGACTAAGAAATGCAAGTGGGC
Source organism: Phylloscopus trochilus trochilus (assembly GCA_016584745.2). NCBI lineage: Eukaryota > Metazoa > Chordata > Aves > Passeriformes > Phylloscopidae > Phylloscopus > Phylloscopus trochilus. Next base: position 38,937,717 of record WQNJ02000001.1, on the reverse strand, counting down.
CTCAACAATGATGTCAGTTCAGGAATGAATCCAATGCATTAAATCAAGGAATGCAATTGGGCTTCAGAAATATCTTTGCTTTTAATTTCACACTGTAGTATAACTATTAAGATATTTTCATTGTCTCTCATCTATACTACACTAAAAAATTTCTGGTGAAGTCAAGCCTTTAATTTAACTTTCATGACTCCATGATTAACATGCTTGTAATGATCTTATTCTTGTGCTAATAAAAGTAGGGAAGCAGATAATACTGGGAAGAATGAAGGTCATGGTCTTGGCATTCTTCCACAAAAGGGGAACAAGAGACGATGTAGGTACCAAGATCATACTTTGAAGCTATACTCAAATTGTTTTTAAGGTGAAAATGATCTCTTACTAATTTCCAAAAGTTCTTATCACAAACCCACTACTCAGCTGGCATGAGTTCTTGCTGACAAACCCGGGACTAAAAGGGATAGCACAACTATCCTAGAAAAACTAGTATTGAGAAGTATTGGCAGAATTGAGGAAGCCTGCCTACAACTGCCTCGAGACAGTACTTCTCTTCATTTTAATATCATAATTCTAGTGTGATTATCTAACCTAAAGAAAATCCCGTATAACTTTGTAGTAGCACAACCCAAATGAGTAAAACTGAAAATATGCCAACTGCTATTAATAACTGACAGACTTGGATAGTAACTGCTGTTAATAGTTTCTCAGATTGTTTTGGGAAGAAGACAGCATGTCACCAAGCTTCTAGGTAAGGCTAGTTTACAAGACAAGTTAACAGAAGGCTTGTTCTGTAGAAGCAATACACAACACTGTCATTACAAAAGCTTCGTGTTTGGCAGAACAATCATTCTCCCCTTTGATCCTGGGATCTGTAAGACCCTGCAATTTTCAGATAGCAATGGCACAAGATCAAGGTCAACAGTATTTTTTTAAGATAGCATTTTTTAACAAAAGGATAGAAGCACAGAAACAGCCAAGCAGCAGTTGCACATGTGGCATTCATGTTTTGTAATAATTTCAGTTTGAATCCTGCCAATATCACTTCATCTCAAGCCACTTGCTGGGACGCTGAGCACATCCATCCTCTCCTGTAGGCGTTATTTCTACCCAACAAAGAGACTGTGCTTGGCTCCAGACACTGTTAGTCTTCAGTTTCATGGGCACAAAAACAATTCAAAATGTACTATGAATAGTGAATAGGAAAAAACAAACCCTTAGCTGTCAGTAGCAGGCACAGCATCATGGAGGGTCTCTCCATTAGTAGATAGCTGTCTTGTAATAATAATCCTTGGCAAAAAGAGGACTTGGAGAATGTTCAAGGAAGGAAATTTTCTAGAAAGATTTCATGATTTTCCAGAGATTAGTCCAAGATTTTTTGACTGATCTCCAATCATTTTTAGTATGCTTACATCTTACAAAAATTCATAGACTTTCTACCAGCAGCTTTGGTGGTACAATAGTTACCGTCATAAACATTTATAAAACATCAGATAGTATTTCTGAATAGGAAAGCACACTGCTTCTTTTCATAAAAAGCCCCCTGTGTATGCATAAAGAAATACAGATTTTAAAGAAGTCTACAATAAAAATGCAGTTACTTAAATAAGAGTGGGAAAATATTTTGGAAGATATCTTAACACTTTTTTCTTCACATTTGTGTAGCACAGATTTCATCCCTAATACTGCTGTGACTGATATCGCTGTAATACAATTGCGGAGGTTGCAGAACATTGTGTGTCATGGAAGATGTTTCATGTACACAGATCACTAAAATGTACAATCTTCCACTGTGTGCATCAGATATCCCCTTTTTTCTGAGGTCATGTGTTATTTAAGATGGTTTTTAGCCTAAAGAGAGCAGTCTGCATGTTCCGTGTACCTAGGGAAAGGTATGATACCCTTCTGGAAGCACCCCCAGAACAGGTAGGAAGAGGAGCAGGCTCTGCAGCACCCTGAGTGCTCTGTGACAATTCTTGATGGCCCTGAGGAGATTTTCTGACTCCTCAACCCAAACCTCCTCCCGTAGGCCCAGGGGCTCCATTCAAATCCAGGTCTGTGCTCTCACTCCTCGTGGCTGGGCACTTCCTGGCCCCGGTTATCCTTGCCAGCCCTCACCCTGACCTGTGCATTGCCATCCTGGCTTGGCCTTGCACCTGCCTGGTCAGCAGACATGGCCCAGCCTCTGGCTGCCACTCTGCCACTGCAGATTTGGGCCCTGCCACCCGTGACTGTGTGCGGCCACGCTTCCCACGGGTGTTGTGGTGGGACCTCCAATACACCTCTGAAACCATAGAAAACAATCAAAAATCTGTTTAAAAAGTGCAGTTTCAGCAGTTTGGGGATTCTTTGATTTTTAAGAAGCACCACACAGCAGCTGCACCTTCCAATAAGTATACTTCCAATAAGTATAATGAACTAGAGCAGCAGGTTGTACTTCCCAGAGACAAAATATTCCTTTGTCTGATGTGAAGCTTAACATAAATCCTGATGATTTATCTCTCTCCAAAAAACAGCATGAAGGGGGCAACGTTAATCAGTTTTTAACAGAAGCTTGTCTTCAGCTTTATTACATGTATTTCACTGTATTCCTGGGAAACACACACAGAAGAACACCTGAAAAGAAGCCAGGTAGTGGCATGTGGTAGGCTATGTCTCCAGAATATACAATGTGTGTCAGCTTAGGGGCAGGCTGTGGACCAAGGCACTAAAAAATAAAAAAAACACTTCAAGACTTATCATTGCACCTTTGCTTGTGCTCAACATTTGGTAAATTGAGAGGACAACCAGAACATCCCACGAACTACTGCAACAGATGTCCTAAGTATGCCACTCCCAGTACAATCTGGATACAAAGGACTGATATAGCTTTCAGCACTGTAGAAAAGAAAAGGTTATACATTTGTTTAAATTTCTCAGGTCTACAAATAATATATTGTCAGCATACATTTCATCAATATGCATATCCTTCTACAGAAGAAATCCTTCCAGGGACATTTTGACAATATGTATCTTGCTGAAGGATTACTCAGTCAAAAACCTGATATTACTTTTCTGCTCAGTGATACAATGCAGTATGCTCAATGCAATAAATAATGGGCCATTATCTCTTGTTTTCTAAAAGATGTCTTGAACTGCAGATAGAAACTTACATCTCATTATAGCCTTTGCTATTCTAATGTAAAAATCCAAAACACTGCTGCCTCTGCTGGAAGGTGGATTTTTCATTTTAGGTTTTTACACTTTGTAAAGCACTCTTAAAAGCCAACCCTTTCATTTATTTATTTATTTATTTATTTATTTAAAGGAGCTGTACTGACATGGCTGACAGATTATACCTAACCTTCTACCAATGAAATTGTGCTTATCTCATATCCAAATACCATGCACTTGTATCCCAGTTACACTGAATTTATTTCTAGATTTTAGCTTTTTTCCCATGCCTCTGATTACCCAAACTGTTGAGTAGTTAACAGTGAACTGAGCTGTTCCAGCAATAATGGTGCATTATACTTCTAGTCTGAGATAAAACTTGTGAACAAGAGGATCTTTAAGTGAAGGGGTTAATGAGGAATGTATGTCAAATCCAAAATCACTCAGCCAATAATTCTGTGACATTGGTTTGGGTATTTATTCCATTGTGTTTAGTCAATTCCTTCGGCATGCAAGCCAGGAAATCAAAACGACATGTCTACATAGTGTCTTAGAGTGCAGCCCATGAAGATTTGGCTTTTTACAGCATATAGGAAGTGAGCTTTCTTCTCCTGCAGGTGTCATCATTGAGGACCCTTCTTACTCTCTTTTTGTTAGAAATTAGAAGGTGTAGTTATCAGATGCTGATTAAATTAAAAACCCCTTAATAGATTAGTTCTCCTTTTAAATTGGCATAAGCCATTGCTCTGGCTTAAGCTAGCATACTGATGCATAAATTATAAGCAAGAAGACATACATAGCCAATCCTATCTGTAAGTACTGAATTTGATTCCTCTGTTAAGAATATCTGAGTCACTCAAGTAGATGTATTTGATGGGCATGTGATCTAATTGTGTTGCTGCTAAACCTCAAACAGTTGCTATTAGAAGCAAATTAGCAAGAGACCTTTGGATAATTCTACCACTCAAATCAAAGCCTCAGCCAATTAGCCATCTTAATAAATAACAGTTCCCTAAAATGAGACCGGAAAAAGAGACTAAATAAATATGCAAAAACCCTATAAGGTGAAAAATTTAACAATTTTCCAAAGGTCAGGAAGGAAGCCAGGATCTAAATTAGATTACAGGTTTGATTTTTCCACTCTTTTACCTTTATTCAGGCATTTTAAAACCAAAATAAAATATTTTCATTGTGATCACAGGCCATATCTTTGTAAAGAATTGAGTTCAACTGCTTGTCATGAGAGTCAGGAGGGTAGTTTATAGCAAACAGTTTCATCAGAAATAATCATCAGGTAACTGAAGGCTTCTGGCTTTTTGTGGCCCTTTAGCTGTCTTGACTGTCATGAAATGAGAATTGGTGCTCTAGACAGGAACAGTTTCCTTCTCCACAGCATTAGTGCTTCTCTATGCAGAGAATGCACATTATCACATCCATGCATATACAGTAGGTATCTCTGTCCTTTGCTTTGGTTTTGCCTATGTTGTCCCAGCAATTTTCATCATGTAATTTGCTTTGGGTCTTGAAGTCAGCCCAACCAACAGGTTGTTAATGGAGGAAACTAACTGTATATTTCATTGCTCTACAGTGTGTCCAAGCAAGATTCATGTCATAGCCTAAGCATGATTATGGGCAGATCTTCTGGGAGGTATGATGCTGCATATAAATATTCTTATGCTATTTTTAGGGAAAGATATGTAGAATAACTTGAAAAAATAACTTGAAATAACATACCTGTGAAAAAAAAATAAATTAGAGGTGAGGAAAAATATACCTTGCAATTGTGCAAGTGATAGAATTGATGATTCTGTATGGTACAGGTTTTCATGATTTGGAATAAAATCCATATGAAGTTCCCTCATATGCAGGGAAGAAACGACACTTAGCCCAGTGTTGCTGCTGAATAATGCATTTCATACTTGCATTTAAAAAATCTACATTTAAAATACTGACTTGGCTGACAAAAAATGCCCAGCACAGAGTGACTCCATTTCAGCAAAAGAGAGCTTTGTAAGTACAGACTAAACAGGGGGATCATGTCATAAATCATTACACGTATGGTTACTGGCACTGGCAGTTTGTAGGAATTAACTCACCTGATAACCTAATTCTACTTCTGTTACAGGCAACGGTAAACTCCTTCTGTCTAACACAGAAACAGAACTGAACTTGTAATATGCTGAGGAATTGATAGCTCTATACTCTACAAATTATTTTGCTGCACCCCATTTCTTCTTAGCTGAACATACTTTAACACTGTGATTAAAAAAGTTGAAATAAATAGAAATATTTTTAACAAAATAGTCCCAAACTCAGTGGTCTTTTCATCTGAATATATATTTGTGTACTCTCATTTATCACACATAAATGCTCAGTTTTTAGTTACAACAGTTTTTGGCATACATAGAATATTATTCAAAATGTATATTTCATTCATATTACAACATAAGCAAGATATATATAAAATAATTAAATTAATTTAAAGTTCCAATTTCATATACTTTTATTACAGCTGGTTTAAATCTATAAAGAGCTACCTATTAAAAAATCTTGAGTAGATTCTATAAAAAGAAGTTAAATTTATGATGTTTAGTATTACACATTATACAGTTCCTTTATTTTTTTGCTCACTTGATCATGCTGTGAAAAATTCATGAATATTTAACTATTAAATGAAATGCAAAATTTTCATTACCATTTTATTGAAAAGTTGACATCTTAAAATACCATACATACCATTAGTATTCTAGTGCATTGTCACCTTATTGAAAAATGCTGCTAAAAAACAATACCACCATTCAGAGAAAAAAAAATTGTCCGCCCAAGGCTATTAACTATAGTTCTACACATACATTAGTGACAAATAAGTGAAGCAGCCAATGCTCACAAAAGATGTCACTAAAATGCTAGGAAACAACTGTAACCATAGAAACCATCTCACACTGCAATCTGAACATCTTTTGTCAGTGTTTGACTAGAAATGAGATGCTTAAAATCATTAGGCTATCAAAAAATCTGAAGTCTCTTCATTGAAATTTACATATTTAAATATTTTGAAACCTGCAAAAACTTAAACATGATACTTTCATAAAATATTGTTTCAGCTCTTAGTCCTGAACTATCACTTTTGATATAATAACAAGGATTATAGAGAAAATTGCTCCCTCCCCCAAAGTCTCCCCCACCAGACCCTATCTTTACTGCATATACTGTAGAAGAAGACAACCTAGGCTTTTAAGAAACCCCAAAACCCACCATGAAAAACTGAGATGAGAAGTAAAGACAATTCACCCAACTCTCCTTAATCAAAAATATTCATAGGCAAGGCATTCACTATCTCTGCCTACTGCTTTGATATCTTTTAAAATATCTTCATAGACACCACCCCCCTACTAACAGGATCAGAGATATTGTATAACCTTCATGACTTCATGCACAAGATTTTCTACGGTCAACAAAATATTTGAACGAGAATTTTTTTCATCTGACTTTCAAAAGTTTGAGAACTTTGGAAGATTTATTATCTCTCCATTAATAATGGCTTATTATTAACTAATGAAAATGATCTATGCAAACTGTCCTACAGAATAATAAAAACAGCCTGTACTTCTGACCTATAGAACAGTAGTACAGCCCAGCCTTTCTGTACAGTGACTGATCCTGTTATGTTGGGCTGGGGAAGATTAGGAAGGCAGCCTTAGTTCATTTTGCAGTCGAAATTGGTGTTGCAGTAAATCTGTGATAGTCTGAAAATCCACTGTGGAGAAACAAAACAGGAGCATGAATGGTGATTAGTCCCTTAATACAACAAATTTCAGTGGTACAAAGGAGAGCTAAAAATGGACATGCTATTGTTTGCAAGGAAGTCTTGAAGATTTAAGAGAAAAAAATACAATGGTATATGTTCATTAATTTACCATTTATGAACTATGAAATTTTGGAGATTACAGAGTAAAAATATTTAATGGAAAAGCAAAGGACTGAAATAACTTGTACAGTTTCCTTTCATTATCTTTTGAATAAGTCCTTGACTTTCAATAGGTCCCAGGTGCGTATGGGCAGTACGACTTAACCAAGTCTCTGTTATGTAATGTGTTGCTCAGTTTCTGTGTTTTTCATGGCTTTAGGCAAAATTCAATGACCTTATTAAAAGGTTTTGAGCTGGTCCTTTAAAGCACTGTTGGCCAATGTATTGTGATTTAACTCTTGTAAAGGAATGTGGAGAATTTCGAATTCCACCTCTTCCCACCACCCCCATCCTTTGGTGGCGGAAAAGGTCGGATTTCAAGGTCATCAATCTCATGCTTTTGCAAGTACTGCAAGACACGTTAGAACTGGCAAGAATGTCTTTCTTCTGGTTGGCAAACAAAGGTAGTACAATTTACAAACTAGGAATCTGCTATTTTTATCAGCAAATTTGATTGCAAGTGAAAAAAGGCAAAAGAGGAAGAAATGAGGAAATACATTTATACAATTCTTTGCAAAGTGTTTTTAATTTGTGTGTTTTACCAGTAAGCTTCACAGAATTAAACAGATAAGAACTGATGCATCTTAAATGCCATCTAACTCATTCTGTAATTAGTAATTGATTGACTGAACATATACTTCAGGAGGTTATGTATACATAGATGTTATGCTGCAGAAGTTGAAAGAAATAACAGTAACAGAAAATGCAAGAAATTTTCTAGAGGGAATATCATATATGTAAGTACTAAGGTAAAAAAAGAAATTTTAATGGGTTTTCTGAAAAGGAAAGGCTCGTATTTTAATGATGATGAAGTAATCCTTTTGGGATGAAGTACTGTATGCAACTAACCAATCAATTTCATCTAAAGTTATGAGTTTTAATTTCTGAACCCAAACTTGTCCTACATCATATTCACATGCATATTTAAAATGTATTTTAATACTACTCTGTTTCTTGTAGTTCATTGTCTTCTCATGACCCAAAAATGTTCCAAGATTAATGCTTGCAGAAGACAAAGAAAGAGGAAATATTATGAACTAGTATCACAACTGTTCTTACAGTTTTAGTAGTCTTTACTGGTTCTGGTATTCTGATGGTGAAGTAGCAAGTGCCTTGATTTTACCAAATCACATTTAAAATTGCTTCTTTGAATGGCTGATTCATTTGTCAAACATGTTTTTCTACTTCATATGTTTTACTTACAGAAAGATAATATAAGTAGGAACTATTTGACTTATCCTCATTAGTAAGTCTTGGTTTAGTTTTGTCAATATATAAGGTTAAAGCACACACCATAAGAAAATAACATATATCACCATATAAATACATAGATAATATAAATATATATTATTAAGAAAGTCATCACTTTCTGCAATGCTGACAAAAAAATTGACAACTTATCATCTTCAAAACCCTTAGCATTACAGGAGTATCAACACATCCACAATTGGAAGTTAGATAGTTCTACATCCAGTGCTTGTGACATCTGTATTAATTCTGTTTTTAAATGACTCAAAAGTTTTTCTGTCTTGAAAAAAGTTGACACAAAATTATTGAAGAGCAGCTCTGTTTCAGCAGAAGAAGAGGGTCTTTGTCTGATTCACAGACATGCTGTTACTTACAGACATATCTGATAGAAATCCCAAGAAAAATAAAATCATATTTAAACAATCTCTATTAGGACTTTCCTGCAGCTAACTGAAAGGTATGTATTCATTATAGTGATTTGTTTTACTGAGGAGAACAATTTTAAAAACTGAAACTGTGAGGTGTGAAATAAATTAATTGTGCTTCTTGCTTTTTTGACCTACTTTGTCACCTATACTATTTTTCATCAAACTGAATTTCATAGTCAGTCAATCACTCAAGAAGGAGGTGTTAGTTGTGGGCTTTTTTTTTTCTTAAATATCCATGTATCAACAAGCATTTTTCCATAGTATAAAGTTGTAAATAATCTTCAGTGTCGCTAGGCCCCTACAAATCCCTTTTCCAACTGAAAAGTGCAACAGTATGCCATCCTCTCACAGTTCTGAATTATCACACATTTTTGATCTAGTAATGTAGCAGATACACCTTTGCTGATGTGACAAGTGCAGAGGTTTCCTATTTGTTTTCAGGTACGATCTAATAGCTTATTTGCTAAGTTACTCAATAATTATTACTCAATTACAAGGTACTCAACCATTGACTTTGGTTAGATGACTGTTTTTTTTTTTCTGGCAGAAATTAAAATCTGCTGAGTTCACATGAAGTGGCTCAATGTTGTGGGTTGACCTTGGCTGTATGCCAGATGCTCACCAAGCTTCTCCATTATTTTGTTTTCTCAGTTGGACAGGGGAGATAAAGGTGGAAGACAACTCATAGATTGAGATAAATAGTTTACTAAAGTAAAAGCTAAAGGCTGCATTTTCACAAAGAGAAAAAAAAATTTCTCTACTTTCCATTGACAAACACTGTTTGGCCACCTCCCAGGAAACAGGGCTTCAGGCTGTGTAGTGGTTGCTCTGGAACTGTAAATAACAAATGCTCTCTGCTTCCCCCTTTTCTTAGCTTTTATATCTGAGCTGGTGTCATGTGGTTTGGAATATTCCTTTGGTTAACTTGGTCACCTGGCCTGGTTGTATCCTCTCCAAGGATCTCTCCCGCCCTCAGCCTACTGGTAAGGGGCAGAATTTTAGAGAGGCAGCATTGATTCTGTGCCAGGGATTCTCACCACTACTTAAAACACTGTTCTATTATTGACACTTTTCTTGCTACCAATGCAAAGTACAGCACTGTAAGGGCTGCTGTGGGGAAAATCAGCTGGAATCTAGGACATGTCCAGGTTCACTTACGTTCAATTAAGACCATCTCCTATTGCTGTTGTCAGAGACAGAATACTGTTCCAGATGGCCAAATTTACTAGTCCAGCCCCAGCAGGGTATGTGTTGGTTATGTCTTGATGAATTGGAGGCCTCCTGTCATAAGGCTCATTTCAAAGTCCATTTATTTATTTATTTATTTATTTATTCATTTATTTATTTATTCATTCAGTCACTCAAGTTTGGCTAAAACAGATTGAACATTAGCAAGAATGTCATGGCCTTATTGGATTCAGTTATGCATTTGTAATGCATTATTTACTTCATTTATACTTTGAATATTCAGTAATCTAAATGATAATTCAGTTTTTTCAGCAACTGATCAATGACATTGTCTCATAATAGTAAATTCCGTACACCCACTACTGTCAAATATGTGGATTTCTATTCATATAAATATTTCAATATTTCCATATTTCAAGATTCTCCAACAAAATGTAACAATATTTTTTTCAATAAAATGGATGCTAGCACACATAATATTTTAATATAAAGAGGTATTATTTGTAGGTCAGTTACTTAATTTTTTCTTTATTCATGGCTTTCATTTGAAAAAATAAATTAGATCATAAATTTGTACTATCTCAATGTGTTTGTGTTTATATTTGCAATAAATGGGTATTTCACATACTTCTGTATTAACATGAAATGAAACACTTTACATAAAGAATAATGCTACCTTGATAGATTATGTATACAGTAACAGTCCAAATCTGTGCATACTCATAATTGTTTGATGTTTTGGACTTCAAACTTCATGTACTCTTGTATAATTAAATTACAACATTATCATATGGCTGACAACTACATTCACCTGAAACAGTGTTTTCCAACCCTTTTGGGTGGGCCTGTCTTGACATTCACAATCATCAGGCACACTTGTAGACACAGTTGTTAGTAAACCCAAAGAACACATACATCCCTCATCTGCTGTGATAGGAAACTTACAGGATTGCTGTCTGATGGACAGTGAAGGTTGCTGCAATTTCTCTGCATGTCTATCTTTTTAATTGCTGCTAATCTTCTGCTCTATTCTACCACACTCACACTTCAATTTTTTTCTTTGTTTAGGATAGAATGTCATTATCCAGACACCAAACATTTCAGACATGTACCATTATTTCCAAAGTAAGGAGAGAAGACTTTAGGTAAAATCTCAATCCAATCAAGATTAGTATGAAAGTGCCCCACTTTCCTTTATCAGATATAACTGTTCGTATCAATCAGTTGAATCTATATTTCTTGCATCTTAAACAGACCTCTGATATTAGAATCAATGGCTGTATTTCCACTTCATACCTTGGTTTCATAAATGCTTCGGCCAAAAAAATTGTTACAGGATGTAACAATAATGTCTCTAGCAAGACAAATCTTGTCTTTGGAAAATGAACCCCAAACCTGAGCTTTAATAACACATGGCGAATGAATGCAGCTAAAGATGCATATCAAGTCATGCACATAGCTAGACATTAGTCTGTGTAGAAATAACCTATATTGCAAGTAAACAGACTCCACACAATTCATGAAAGAAGAAAATTCCCATTTTTACCAAGCAGTTCTTGAAACATACTCATCAACCACAACTTGCAGAAAGGCGACTGTAGGTGATGAAGTAGGGAGCTTGGCGGTACTGAATATCCATATTTCTACACTGAATATCCATTAGCCTTCTTATATTTAATATTTTTTATTGTTGACACCCAACAGTTGAGTTAAGCAAACACCAAAATCATACTCTTATCCATTATTTACAAAATCAGTCTAGTTTTTAGGGTGAAGGAAAATACAAGATTTAAATTTTTTCAGGTTTTCATATGCCACCATTAGTGCAGTATTTTCACTCACAATTAAAAAAAAGAGCTATGTCTAATGACTTCATATAACCACAGGCATGTCCTGACTATCTTAATAGGGGTGATTTCTGATTAGAAACCCAAAGCATTTATATATATCCATTATTTATACCTTCACAGTCCATCAAGTAAATTTACACCCAGAATTTGTGTTCCTTGACTACATGTACTGGTGCAAATGTTAAATAGGTTAAAATATTTATATAATACTTCATTATTAACAGTCTTTTTTCAAGACAATTACATCAGCAAATTTTGTTATTCATGCTTGCATAGAAACAGAACTTTCACAGTGGATCACCAGACAGCCTGCCAGGTTATCTTTGGTGGCTAATATGGTGGAATCAAACTAGAAAATAATGAAATGGTATTCCAGGGCTCAGCAATATAATTCTCATTGCACATAGAAATTAATATAGAATTCATGTTCATATAGAATTCATATTCCTTACATATAGAAAATGTTCAAAATTTCATTGTTAATGACATAAGATTGCATTTTGATATAGACATTCAGTACAGCACTGGGTAGACAATGATATTTCATAGAATTTATAAATAATAATCTTATATCAGTTTCAGATGTTGTTTATTGTCAAGCTCACCCTAATGGATTCAAAGCTTGACTACAAATATAAGGAAAAATACTGAAACACAAGAGTATCATCTGAGATTTTCACTGAAAGTTATTTTCACTGATTTTTTGATTACATACAATGAGCTAAACAAATTTGATCTCGAAGGAATTTGATATTTCAGTGGCAAATTGCAATCTCTTCCTAACATCATAAAGAGCAACCTGTTTCACATTAGATATCAATATGCTTTCACTTCTGTAGTAAATCAGGAGCAGGCCTATGTATAATCTCTAATGTAAGTGTGCTGGTTTTGGCTAGAGTAGTGTTAATTTTCTTCACAGTGGCTAGTGTGGGCTAGGTTTTGGATTTGTGCTGGACAAAGAGCTGATAATATAAAGATGTTTTTATTATTGCTGAATTTACACAGAGCCAAGGCCTTTTCTGCTTCCCCACCATGTTGGCAGGGAGCTTGGGGGTACATGGTAGGAGACACAGCCAGGACAGGTGACCCCAGCTGACCAAAGGGATTTTCCAGACCATGTGACACCATGCTCAGTATATAAGGGGAGAAGTTGGAGGAGGAGGGGGAGAATATTTGGAGTGACTGTGTTTGTCTTCCCAAGTCACCTCTGCTCTCCCAGAGATGGCTGAACACCTACCTGCCCATGGGAAGCACTGAATTAAGTCCCTGTTTTGCTTTGCTTGTGTGTGCAGCTTTTGCTTCCCCTGTTAAATTGTCTTTATCTCAGCCCATGAGTTTTCTAGGTTTAACACTTTCGATTTTCTCCCCAGTGCCCCTGGTGAGGGAGTGAGTGAGCAGCTGCCTGGGGCTTGGTTCTGGGCAGGGTTAAACCACCAACTCAGGACTTGAGTCTGGCACTCTCATGTGATCATGCATTTTGTTTGTTGTGCTTTGGGCCTGGATCAGCTGGCATTCTGCTTGCCAGGAGCTACTGTGGTGTGTGATCTGGGCAGTGAATGTTTGGGGAAGATTTTAGCCAGTGGCCTAAATAGCAAACTGTCTTTGGTGTGGCATGATATGAGTAGGTAAAAAAGGCCGTGTCCCAAACCAAACCAAACCAAACCAAACCAAACCAAACCAAACCAAACTGACTGATCAATCTATTTGCAAAGGTTTAAGTGTTACAGTGACTGGGCACCTCAAGATTTGAGTGATCTTTTGTGGTTCTGGGTGATCAGAAGAATATTTGAAATTTAGATTATTTCAGGTTGATGAAGTAATGACTGGAGAGGAAGAAATGAGTGGGAGACGAAGCAATGTTCTTAAAGGTAGGAACTGCTGTTTAAATATATTTGGGGAATCTCATCCTAAATGTTTTTGCTATAAGCATAATCTGAAGGACCCCATGGCTGAATGCCAGGAAGTTCTTGGAATGGTATTTTCAGGAACAGTGAGGCATAATGACAAATAGACCACTGCAAATGTAGTTTCAGCATCTGATAGAGACCTTCAAATTACCACCACAAGTATACTTGAATTCATAATTTTTTAATGAGTGCTCTGGATCCAGCCCTCCTTCTACCAGTTTAAAAAGCAGTTTCTCAAAGTGAAATCGAATTCCATCATTAGGGGACAGATTGTTCTAACAAGCTGGATTAGAGCAGCATCAGCATGAATTTCAAAAACTTGCATGGAGCTATAAATATAACGTGCAATATTTTTGCAATATCTAATGTGTTTTGGTCTAATGTTCAACATGCCCCATTGTTAAAACCAGCTGTGTTCTTTCACTTTTCATTCCTATAAAGCTATGATAAAGGCTGTCAAAGCAAACCCTGCAGCACCAGCCTTTCTTGATAAAAGTTCTGTGTATGCAGTACACAGTAATCTCAAGATGGAACTTTGTTTCAAACCAGAACAAAATCTTCAGCTAATTATAAGTGAACTATATTAAGCACAAAAGGCAATTTCAATTTATACTGAACAAAGTTGCATTTTGCTCTTTCAAAATGCATTTGTCGAGGTTTCTGGAATTAATTGAAAATTCATTTTGCTTAATTTTCTAAGGTTATTTCTTTTATTGCTTTAAAGTAGACTGTGTAATACTGTAACATCTAAATCCCCCCAAAGAAGATTAGTGGGGCTTTTTCTTTGTGTTAATTTGTATTTAAAGCTTTAGAATAAGAAATGAATCATTCTTTTCATTCCTTACATCACATTAGTGCAGCAATCACTAAACTAACGGTCTTATTATGAACACATTCAAAGCACTTGGAGGAAAATTGCCAACAGAAGTTATACACAAAAATAGGTCTGCTGTTTAAACAGAAGAGGATTAAAAATAAAATTGTAGTTTATAGGTGACTGGTTTAAGTAAAAAAAAAATTTGCACTTCTATTTGTTTTGACTTTCCTCTATATGGTAGAAAGAAAACCTGCGTTTTTTGGTTTTTTTTTTTTTTAATTCTCTTAGCTATTTTTTGGGCAGGATTTCATGGAAATGCCATAGAATTGGATCTTCTCCTTTTCCTGAAAGATTTATGACCAGGTAATTCTTACATCCCTTTTTAATACAGGATTTGGCTGGACCCAGGCAAAGACATAAGGGTTAAAATGTCCTACATTTATTACCTTGGCTCTAGATTGTCAAAGAACCTTTGAGTAGCTATTTTTTTTTTGTCTCAGAGATGTCAACAGTAAAATCTATGAGCCACAATTAAATTCACATTTTTGGTAGGATTGATCATGTTAACAAGAAGGACATTGTTAACTCCTCACAGAAACTGTAGGGTGGTATGTGGCTTTCTCCTTGAATGCAGAACTAATTTGCTGTCACCCAGCATTGCATGAAGTGGCACCAACCCAGGATGTGAGCAGGGTTTTCTATCAGCCTCTTGAGACTAGGACTGGTTTGTTTGCTGTGGGTAGGAGCTGCTCTAATCCAACAACAAGCTTTCTGAAGCCCAGGTATAGGAGGCAATGTTGATGAGCAAGTCAAAGTTCTAGACATTTCCTCTTGCCTTTCAGATCAAAGGAAAATTTGGGAAGAAACATTTTGAAACCAAGTTAGGAAAAAATCAAAAACACTGTAGGAGCAAAGGAAATTTATTTTAAATGCATCACATCATCATCATCATTGCAGTTTCATCTGCCTACTCTGGGGTTTGCAATGCTTCTAAAAAAATAGGCTTACTTTCAGTGAGGAACTGCTGAACAGAATTCAGAGGCTGGCAGAAGTGACTCAGAGACAGCTCAAGTCTTCTCAGCAGTGGTAACTGATTTTAGTTCCCTAATGCTAAAGATAAAACTATCTCTGAGGCTGTAAGATAGGATAAGAGGCATAGAGAGTAGTGATTTGTCTTTCTACTATTAAAGGACTACAAGAGATGTTTAGTTTTGATGATTACTTCATATTCAGGGACTAATGAGCAGCCACACTGACATCATCTGAATGTGGCTGGTAGGAAGCAGAGATCAGTAGTCTGGTTTGGTACTTTGGGCAAGTGTGAACCAGAATGTGGAAGTTGTTATTTGAGCCAATGTGGTGTCCCAGGCAAATCTGAAATACCTAAACCTAGCTCTGCTTTGGCATTTTCAGTACATTGTCAAAAGGAAAGCTATCAATTGTGTGAGAAAAGAGAGGAGAGGAATTCTTACTGCTCAGGCAGAATCAGGTAGAACCCAGGGCATACAGGGACCAGCTGTTCCCCCACAAATGATTATCAGTCTCTCTCTTGCTTAGTGGTTATTAGGCTTTTTAAAGCCTATTTTTAGATTCATATGGTGCATATAGCTAGAAGACAGATAAAAATATGTAATTGTTATCAAGGTACATTAAGAGAAAACTCTAGGTCTGAGATACATGGAACTCAGACCCAGAATGCACATGAGATGTATGAACCTGTGGTTAACCTTATCACAGTACTGCAGACTTGCTAATAGGTGGCTGTCTGTGTGCCTGGTGAATTGTGTAGGAATCAATGTTCTAGCAGAACAGCACTTTCATTTCATTATAAAGCCATAAGGTGTTAAGACCCCTAACACATCCTTCCTGTTAAGAAGATTAAGACCACAGGAAGGTTCTTGCTGTGTTCAGAAGCTACCAACCCAAGATGCATGATTCTTCTCCATTAGTTTGATGGTTAAAAATGGCCAGACCAATGTAGCTTGATTTTTGTCTCCCTAGTAGTTTACTATTTGGCAAATGTTGCAAGTGTTGCACACCAGTTTTATGTTATTAATTCTATTTGGTCATGAGCAAAGTCTGGTCAGGTTTATCTTATGAAACGTTGTATTTAGTCCTCTTCCTTCAGTTTCAATGTGTAAAGGCACAGGTTTATGGGTCAATGCTTTCTGATCAGGTTGTCATTTGCCATTTTTATTTCAATATTTCAATGGCATGGCACAATGCTGAAAGAGATTGAGTCTGGCAAGCTGGTAGTCACAAGTAATTCATGACCTTGACAGATGCCTATTTGTAGGCAAGCCTGAGACCAGCAAGTATGGTATTTTTCAGCTGTATTTCTGGCTATCAGAGGTATATCATGAAAAGGAGGATTTTTAATCTTCTTCCAGAATAAGGAAAAAAGTAAAATCAGGGATTAGTTTGAGTGAATCCTATCTTTGATAGAATAAGATACAATCTTAGAGCCATGACCTTGGAAGCAGAATTAGATAGCAAAATGTTAATTGGGATTTTAAAGGTTCTTCTACAATCTTGTACCTGGCAAGGGTACCTTCTAGGGCATTTTGTGATAGATGGTTTTGGCATCTTTACTGTATCAGAATGATGAAGGTGATGAGGACGAGTCTGAGCAGTAGTACTACTTCCTGTATTAATATAAATGATTTTTATTTTGGCATTTAGGTTTAAGCAAGCAGAAAAAAACCAGAAAGTACTCTCAGATACACCAGAAAGGGATTTTTTTTTTATTTCTATAAGCATTTCCAAGTAGATCAGTGTGTCCATAGGTTCCCAAGGCAATAGCAAGCATGGACATTGTTGAGAAGGAAGATTTCCTAAAAGCCAGATTCAATTTTCTATGTGACAACAACCAGAGAATCTTGTTGGTCCTTCAGTCAACTACAGTTTTTGTGGTTCTCATCTTGCACATTCTTTTCTTGTATGGCATGACAGCACAGCAGGGATTTTGTCCCACTTAGAGGATGATGGATTCAGTGAATTCTCACACAGGCAGTGAAGATGCACTTAGGGAGGTAGAGTTAATGAAGGAGAACCAGCATTTGTGTCAAAGATGTTGAAGGTATGTAAGTCTGGTCTTTAGGTGTTCCAGACTGTGTACAGGTAGATGTCTCCACTCTTAGTGACAGCATGCCATGTTACACACCTCTAGGGGATGGCTGCATTCATCTTGTTGAACAGGTTCACCTAAGCTTTGGTTGGGTAGAACAGGAATTTTGGATGTACCAGGATAATAAAGGAAAAAAAAAATTAGTTGAAACCGTCAAGCTGAGGGAGGAAACGTACCGTTAGATTGTTAAAGACCCTTGCTATTTAATTCAACTATGCTGGCATTTACTATAAATGTCTAAAAACCAGCTGAAATATATTCTTGTTGCATTCTTCACATTCTCTGATGCTGAAAGAGGAGTTCATACTTTGGTTCTATTGAGAGAATGTCATAGTCTCTTTCTTATCGGTACAATAATATATTTAAAACAATACCCATGCTGATATCAATTTAACTACTCACATGCTCTATTTCATGATGGTATGAAGGCAGTTTAGGTTACAGTTTGCAACAGAAAGAATTGGTCTTTAAAACCCAGCTCTGTAACCCCCATGGTTCTACAAGTAATATAATATATTAAAAACTCCAACTGACCTTATATTCATCACCTGGTCCCTCCTCGTCTCCCCCCACTCCCCCCCCCCCCCTCCCCCCTCCCCTCCCATTTCCCCCCAGGATTAATTTAAAAACCAAAACATGCATGATAAACATTTCAGGCTTTCTTAATGGAAAGAAATTTTTAGGCCCTAAATTCTTTGCTTTTCATTTTTGGCGAATTCCTCCATAGCACATGGGTAGTAGACATGGCATTGTACAATTGTGTTTTGAAGGCACTCTATGGAGTTTGTCCTCATTTAAAAGATGGTGAAGGGAATGTAGAATTGCATTTTAATTTTATTTGTGGTTGATTTCTTAGGGAGTAGGACACCTCAATGTGTTTAATGCAGAATGGTATGTGTTCCCTCAATCTTTATAGAAAAGATAATCTTCTGCACCTATCTGGTAACAATTATCTGTATATATGATAACAAATATCATATATTTGTTAACTGTATGCTGCTTTGTGATTGACTTATGTCTTTTAAGTATTTTTTTTGTTTGTTTAATTTTTAGAAAAAATTCCATTAAGGAGGATATTCCTATCTTATTATTTTCAAAGGAAAAATAGATATAGTTTAATGAAGAACATAATTTAAGACTTGTGAAAGCTGTGGATGCCATTTCACATTCCTTGGGTACTGAGAAGAAAGGTTGTCTCCCTGCAATTGCACAGAAAAGGACAAAGAGTCGGAATACCATAACAAAACCCTAATAAAAATGAGAGAGGACACACACACACACACACACACACACACACACACACACACTCTTACACACATGAAATTATTGTGATGCTCTTAACAGTGAAATTGTTATTGCTACAAATTTATCATTGTTCCAAAGTGCACATTAAGATCAACAATATTGCTTCTCAATATAGTACCGGTGAATTTTTTTGTCTCCCAAATCAAAAAGAATATTGAATTGCATGTGGCCATAGATGCTATTAATAATGATCTGGAAAAGCTTCAGAATGGATCCTTCTTTGGATGCTGCATTTTAAAAATATTGGGGGATAGATTTAATTACAGGTTGAGATCCACAGCTCATTGGAATATGCTTAATTTTAAGCACATGGATAATTTCACTCATCATAATGGGATAATTCAAATATTTATTAAATCTATTTTGCTGAAATGGCAAAATTAATAAATTGAACTATACGTGTGAGATAAAAGCACCTTTTTTCTTTTTCTACTTTAGCTCTACCTCTAGTATCAAGTTGTTCCAAACTCAAAATATTGTTCATGGTTTCTTAAGGTTCCTAAGTCCACTGAAAATAGGATAATATATTCCAAGTTTTTTACCTATTTTTTAAATTATATGAATTTTTTCTTCCTAAGGAAATTCTTTCTATGAGGTTGAAAATATATTCCTTTCTCCCAGGAAACATGCATCATCTTTATCTCTGAAGGCACTAGTATTGCCATCTTCTTTCACTTATATATTCCTTCACTTGAGAGAAAATACACATTTCATTTTCCTCTCCAGCTGTTTCACTTCTGTTCCTGTCTTCTTTGAATATATAAGGAAAATATCATAACTGTAGCTTCCCATTACATGTAATCTAATTTGAGTCTGATGACACATTTTATTAAGACTTCTAGATGATTGCTTAGATCTTAAAAGACATTTATATTTTTATTTAATCTGTAGAAGTCATAAATGCTAATCATCAATTCGTATACCTAATCTTTAGCCTTGCTATGTAAATAATGTGTCCTTTAGATAAATCTTGCTACAAATATTCTATTATATCTTTCCAAAAGGTTAAAAAAGGAATGGTATGCAATGCAATAAAGCAAATAAATTTTATCTAAAATATATTTAAAACACTTGGGTCAATTGTACCACTTCTAAATATGGAAGGTACAAATTCACTAAGGGAGTCATAGTAAGACAAAAAAGTAGTAGTAAAATTATGATTCATGATTCAGTAAGATATGGCTTAAAAGTGGAGATGCAATTGTCCACCCAGGTGAGAAAGCTGACTCACTTCATGGAACTAATGTGCACATACAAATCTTTGACAAGAGAAGAAGCATACAGAACCAATCTGGTCCATGAAGAGCAAATAAAAAACAAGGAAAAAAAAATCTGCCAGTCATACCACTTTGACAATAGACTTCTCCTTTTAGCCTTTCATTGTTCCAGTTTAGATGATCTGCTGCATTTCCAGGTCTATATTGAATGGCTAGTACATATATGCCTAAAGGACTTACTCTTTTCATGGTGAGTCAAATATGTAACGAAGAGATCAAATCTACAGCATGTGCACAGTAAGTTCCGCTATGGTTGTGCTGAATTTTTCACAGCAAGTGAAAAAATTGTGCAGCAAGTTCACATATGTGCACCTATCAATCTCCAGAGTTCGGGTTTGGAGAACAGACTCATAGTTTGGGCAGTCTGGTACCACAGCTCTGAGTATGAACGTGGTGTCATCATGCAGTCTCAGCACAGGTATGCCCTGTCTCCTCAGACTGTTCTCTGGGACACCAGTGAATTCTTGCCCAGGAGAGTGGAGGTTCCCTCTGTCCTTTCCTTACTTCAGTGTGACAACTTTAATACTTGGCACATCAAGAATCCTGCCTTAGGTTTAAAGCCTCCATGAGTGATGCCAAAACACAGAAGCAGCACCACAACTTCCTTGTAACTTGAGACCACATACACCCTGATGCAGCTCCTCCCAAGCACTACATTCAGAGTAAGAAAACCTGGAGAGATGTTGTGTCACCATAGAGCAGGAAAACTCTATGTGGCACTCAGCATACCTCCCAGTTTCATCCCAGAAATCTCAGACAGTTTTCTACTAAGCAGGTGGAGCTCTTTCTCCAAATACAGTGTATGGCACCTTACTAGTGAGAAACAAGAAAATTAAGAAGTTTTTACCTCTTGAAAGCTGTAACATCTGGAAGTTGAAGACACAAATTATTTTCTTGGCTAATCTTTCTCATAAGCTGACACTTTCATGGTATTTAGTCTAGAAAAATATATTAATTCAAACAGCCCTAATGCATAAGGCCACAATGCGGCTAGCTGAGTGCCAAAATCCATGGAAAGGTGGCTAAGGCTAATCAGCCAAATGAAAAAAGAAACTATGTAGGGTAATCATAAGAAAAGTTCCCTGTCAACATGATACACTCTTCAAAGGAGTGGTTTCCTGAGGGAAATGATGGAAATGCCATCACAGGAGAATTTTTAAACTGAAGTTGACAAAAAAAATGTGCTTCAGGAAAAATCCTGTATGTATCCAATGCCAAAGAAATGTGCTGAGTATATTTCTATTTCTTAGATTTCTCTGATTCCACATACGTTTATGCTATGTAATAGAAAAAAACCACATTGCTTTAAAAATACAAGCTGACTGTGCAAACCCAAACAAAATTATTTTCAGTATTCTCAGATAATCTTTCCGTATCATCCCTATTAGCAAAAACGGAGAAGTGAATCTCTTCAAAATAATGGCAGATATTTTCTTGTGGTTTTTGTCTTAATGATATAGAGTTAATATACTTGCTTGACTCTTAAATTAATCTGATTTTCTATCCTTTTTCAAAAAAATAAGAGTCCTGGTTTTCTTACTTAAACTTACTTTTTCTAAATTTCAAAAATCCTTTAATTCCACAAGATACATTATAACATGATTCCAATACTTTGAAATCTATTATAATCAATAACACGGTGAAAAGTTCCTTTTCTCAGAAAAAATCAGAGCCAAATAAAAAGCAGACCAAAGATAACACAGCACATGTGTCCCAGCAGACAAGGGCAAATTTTCTGTCTCAGACTGTGTTGGAAGACCTCATCACAGAAAAGCTGAACCAAAATTATTCAGCAGTGATTATCTTGCTTCTCTCCATCTTGCTGATGTTTTCCATATATTTTCCTTTTCATTTGTTATTTAAAAATATCTGTACTCTAAAGGAAATAAAATCTCAATGTCATTAGATTGTCAAATTCATGGGAGATTTCTGAGACTCTGCTTAATTCTCCGCAATTCATTGCTATTCTGTGAAGCGGAATAACACTTCAAGATCTTTGGTGGTGAAGGTAATTTGAGTTTTAAGAAAATTCCTATGGTTTCCTGTAGTGGATGCTGAAAAAGATCAATGTAATCCTAGACTATTTTTTAGGCATGTTATAAATCTCTTCTCAATCAGTTCTGCTGCAGTGTCAGAATATCTGTCACAGAAAAATATCTGCTGCAGAACAGTTCATAAAAATGAAAACCTTTTCATTTCACAATGCAGTATTACAGAAACAAAATGGCAATTTCTTCATACTTAACAGACACTGTTTTACAAGTATGCTGAATAACAAACAAATCTCCAGAGAGCCAAGTACAACATTCAGGAATACATTTGAGAAGAGGCCAAGATATGTATTTTTAGAAAATTGCTACGTAGGTAACTAGCTACAATGGTTTTTACAGACAGGATGATGCCTGACACTAACAGGCTTAATTTTGTTAAGCAGAGGAAAGGCTTATTTGTTCACGTTCCTATCAGCCTGCTCTGCATTACAGTACTTTGTGTGTTTCAAGGAGATTTTCTCCAGGGAATTGCCTTATTCTGAAAAGAGTGGAAAGAGGGTGGAAGGAAAATGGAGCAAAATAAAGGCTCTTCCTCACATGAATAATTTGCCTAGTGTGAGCTGGAATTGTGTTAATCCTGTAAGTTTTAAAATCCTGTATATTTTACATCTTCTTCTGGGAGGTAGCGAAGTATGAAACCCAAATCCAGAATCATACTTTATGAACAAAGCATCAAATGCCAGCAACCTACTTTGGGCTGCTGGTTAAAAACACAAATTACTTCAACCTGAATTAATTTAGATCTCCATTTTGTTGTTGCTAGAGTTAGACCTGAACATTGCTCATATCAAGTCAAGGTGACGTATGTAAATAACTTTTCGAAACAATGACTTGTGGCTGAAATCGAGCGGCGGGAAGCGCAGCCCCCACTAGATGTCACTGCAGGCCGGGGGACGGAGCGGCACCGGGGCCGAGCGCAGCTGCTGCTGCTGCCGCACTGATGGCTCCGGCCGCTCTCTGAACGCGCTCCCTGGAACTGTCACGTCTCGGAGCATCAGCCGAGCACGGCAGTAGTATAGGCAACCCCATACCTTTTATTTAGAGCTGGGAAAAGAATAGTTTCCAAATTATTCACAAAAATAATTTTATTTTTTCACGAAATTATTTTTATTTGGGATATTGGGAGGCGTGTGGGTGACCAGCGGTAGAAGAAATATGAGGTTTTTCTCTAAGAAAAAAAAAAATCTCGTTTTTTAGGATTAGTTTACAAATTAATAAAGAAATTAATAAATGAAGGATGATATATATGGATGATATATATTGAAAAATGCTTAACTTTTTTGGTGTTCAAGCTTCCAAACTGGACATTCAAATGGCACAGTTTATCTCAGTGGTCTGCAAATATAATCCAAATAATTTTGCAGACATGTTGTTCGTGAATATATATATTATTTATTTTATCTTCTCTAATGTTGTCTCAAAAGTTATTTAAATTATTATTTGGATAGCATTCTGCACTTTTGTTACAAAACCCAACATTTTTTGGATAGTGTTTTCATAAAAGCAGTCAAATTTAGATTGTGTTGAGAGTTATTTCAGTTTTCTTCTTTCACCAAACTATGGTACATTCGTGGAATGTATCTATGTGCAGGAAAAGGCTGCTCTAGGGGCAAGGAAACAGAGAGGAACCAAAGAGAAGACAGCAATGACTCATGGCACAGAGAGAAAAGCTGAAGATTTTCTTCCTTCTGAACACATTGGGAACACCTAAACTTATGCATTCATGTGTGCTAAAACATGTCTGGACTAAATGTAACCAGCACGTGTAACAAGAAAATGTAAGGGGCAAATGTACCCATGAGGGCAGAGTGGGATATGAAAATACCAGCAGCACGACAGTAAAATGTGTGTATATAAAGGAAGGATACCCTGGAATAAAGGAAAGAGAAAGCTATTCAGAATTATTGTAGGGATACCTGAAAAAAAGTAACTCAGACACCTATATCTTGGAAGATTAATAGAATCCTAGAAGCATTTAGGTTTGAAAAGACCCTTAGAGGTCATTGAGTCCAACCATTAACTTAGTGTACTAAGGTACACTTAGCCATGCCCCTAAGCACCACATCTACACATCTTCTAAATATTTTTATGTATAGTGATTCCACTCCTTCCTTGGACAGCCCATTCCAATGCTTGACAACCCTTTAGGTGAAGATACACTTCCTAATATCCAATCTAAATTTCCTCTGGTGCAACTTGAGATCATTTTCTCTTGTCCTATGGCTTGTTAGTTGGGATACCAAGACTCACCTCAGTACCACCTCCTTTCAGGTAGTTGTAGAGAACAGTAAGGTCCCACCTGAGCCTTCTTTTCTCCAGGCTAGACAACCCCAATTTCTTTAAGTGCTCCTCATAAGGCTGTGTACCTCAGCTTTTCATAGCTGGAATATCATATATGGTTTGAGTTCTTTGAATAAAAGCAGCACTTAATGGACAGATTTCTGTGTCAGAGCTTTACAGAAATTGTAGCAAGTAGTTTGCCATGCAAAATAATATGAAAAAATATTGGTTTAAATTACTACTGTGTCAACATGGTCATGTGTTTGGGGTTACATCATAGTAATATGAAGTGTGCAATTCTTTAATATGACTTTTTCTAGATATTTATTTTAATGGAAATGCAAAATCAAATTTAAATGTTATCAAGTTGAGCTTATTTTGGAGACAAGTAGCAGACATTTGGTGATGTGCCACACCACATGTCATTCAATGGTAATTGCCATCACCTTGACCCCTCACTCATTATGTAATTTTTTACTAAAGCCTGTTTAGAGATAATGTCAGCCTAAACTAAAATGTTCGTCTATAAGAATCCAGTACTATGTGTCCTGTGTAAGTCTAAGCAAATCCTAATTAGGGGTGTTACTAAGAAATATTAATTACCAAATATTTGATCCATAACAACTGTACATGGTATCCATTACAATTAATAGGAGCTGCACATGCATACTGAAGAGAAATAAAATAACAAGTATTTAAATAATTTAACTTGGGTCCTTGAAGGAATCCTCTAATTATGGAGAAGAATATTAAATAGGAAGAACACAGAATCATAGAATCTTCAACTTTGGAAAAGACCTTTAAGATAATCAAGTCCAAAAGTCAACCCAGCACTGCCACTCTAAGCCTTAAACCACTAAACCATCACCCAGCACCAGATCCAGATTCTTCTTAAATACCTCCAGGGGTGGTTACTCCACCACCTGCTTGGGTGACCTATTCCAATGTCTGATCACCCTAACAAAATTTTTTTTCCAATATCTAATCTGAATATTCTCTGGTCCTCTCACTGCAGGCATGGCAGGAGAGACCAGCACCACCTCACTATAGCCTCACTTTGGTTGTAAAAAGTGATGAGATTCCCCCTGAGCCACTTCAAGACTAGAAAAGCCATTTCTCATAAGACATAATCTCTAGTCCATTCACGAGCCTTGTTGCCTTGTAATTTCAGTTGGTTTTACTAAGGTTTTCTAGCACTTGGGACAGTGCATCTTGGATAAATGTGCAGCTGTGCTGAAGTTAATGTGTTGAAAGAAAATTGTAAAGTGAGCCCTGGAGGAGACATGAGAATGTTTCCAGTACCTCTAAAACATGCATGTTGTTTTCATTCAGCAGCAGCAAAATACACTACAAGATGCAAAGATTTCAGTGGCATGGGATCTCCCACAATGGGAGCTGTTCTCCAGCTGAAGGGTTGCTAACAACCATTCAAAAGGCAAGATGACACTGTGGGTGTATGGACAAGCCAACCTGCTGCTTGGCATCCAAGCTTTCATTTTTAACAAGTCCTTAGAAAAAACAGTTGTGAAGGAAACTGAGAAAGCGTGCCTCAGTATAAATCACAGAACAATGCCTTTCTGAGTTATCACAGAGGTGAAGCAATAGCTGTGAGATGTGAAGAGCCCATATTTATTTAGTAAAAAACCCAAACCCTGGAATTATGGTAAATGACACTGACTCTCAGAGATGAGCTGTTATTGTTCAGATTCCTGCAGCTGTTCCAGCTACCAGTTTCCAATTAGAATGAAATTACTCATAATCAAAACACAAGCCAAAGTAAACTGAAATCCCTAACTTCCAATATAACATGAAAAGAGAGTAGAGGAAACAGAAATAATTTAAAAAACCCTGTCATAGAAAACCATAGAAAGCTCATTTCACTTCAGCTTACAAAACAAGGCAATCTATCTTTCCTGCAAAGAAGACTTAGTTCAATTCTCTCACAGACCAAGGACTTTCAGTATAACTAGTTCTGCCTCTAAATGCTTGGCCATACATGGACAATGTGAGATGTATTTGGCTGTTAGCGTTCATTTGCTATCTTAAGCTGTTCCTTTATGCCTCAGACTCAAAGGCAGTAGACAGATGGAGTCATCCTGTAGACCACATTCAGTGAACTGTTCCCCACCCCTGTTATAAGAAGGAGAATGAATTCCACAATCAGATATAATTAGAGAGTACATATGGCATTTCATGTAATTCCTTTCTTTTTTTTGCTATTATTATTAAAGTAATTATTACTTCTACTATTTATAAATAAAAATGTCCAGGTTAATGAAACTTTGCATATTGCAGATGGAAGCAGAATCTTCTGAATATATGAGTGCAGAAGGCTAGTGGAATAATATGTTTCTTCAGACTGCTGGAGATTGCTCTTCTTAATCAACATTGCTGGAATACTGACATTCCCAATAAAACCACAAAAAAATGTACCAGAACATGCAAAAAATTCTTTGTTTGTTCTCAGGTTTTTACACTTGTCAGTAGCAGGATTCAAGATCCAGAGTTTCTGTGTGTTATTTCATTACAGAAGCAGAAAGCAAAACTTGAAGTGGATCAGCAGAGTCAGAGTTGAGAGGTCTTGATAGGTGCATAGGCACAGTCTCTCAGGGAGAACTTTAGGGAGCTGGACAGAGAATTTGTACTGAGGTGGTGTTTTGCTTAAATCCCTAGTTACTTCATACTTCCTAACAGCTGAGAAGGTAGGCTTACTTTTTTTCCATTTATGTGTCATTTCGCTTTAAAATAACCCCTTACAATATTAGAAGTAGTAATATTAAATATAATGTCTGCTTTCTCGCATTGTTAGAGAAGCTTGAGTTAGAGATAGCTCTGGAGTCTATTGAATTACACCCAGCTTGACAAACAGAAGCGTTTCCAAGGTTATGTCCAGTTAAAAAAAGTGTGAACTATGTTCCCTGGGAGACTTGTCCAATATGTAATTACCATAACTGAGGGCTTAAATCAAGAGAAAGTGACTACATTACTATTCTGTATGGGTATGCCAGAATTTTCTTCCTCTACTTTAGGCAGGTTGTAATTAACAATGTTAGAATTTGTAAGTAATACTAACTACTGTGGGTAAAAATTGTGTTTGTCCCCTCAGATATCAAAACAACCTAATAACAAGGGAGAATTTTAAATGTAATTCAAAACTATAGGAGCATACTTACCCCTTCTTAGCAGAAAGGATGGAAGTCTTTAAAAACTGGCAAAATGCTACAGAGCTCACCTAGGAAAAATGCTCTTAATCAAAGAGAAGAAAAGCTTCCTGTAGCATTGTTATACTCTCTGAAAGATACCCTCAAGCAACTACTCAATTCAGAGACTTGAAAGTTGATATTATTTGTGGGAAGGACTACACGATGGCTGTTGCTTTACTTTTTGCCATGCAGATACAGCACCTTTGCTTAAAAAGAAAGTAAACATGGGAATTCTGCAACTACTAAGTAGAGAGGAGAAATACCCAAAAGTGAAAAAGACACTTTTGCAAAGGTCTTTTTTACTGTTTGGTTCTGCCTTCTGTCTGCCTGAGAAAAAGGGGGAGGTGGAAGTCTTAAATTTTTTGAGCTTGTGACAATAGGTATGAACAGTAAAGTTTTTGAAAAATAGAACCTATATGTGCTTTATTGATGTAAGCAGTAGTACGTCATCTGTTCTCCTGGCTTTACTATAGCAAGATGTTGTTTGCATTGGGATTGCTGTTCTAAAAAAACCCTTCAAGAAGGCAACCATAACAATAAGGAGCCAAGCAAAAGGTTATCAAACTTATCAGTAAGTAAAGGAAGTAGATTCATTCTTCCTGTTACAAAAAAGAATCTCATCTAGTAAGATATTTTACTGATTTTCTCCATCATAATTTCCTCCATGGTTTGGTTGATGTATGCAATGTCAAGTTTCTACTGAACTTAGAGTCTTTGTTTGTGGCATTACACAATGTCATATAAAAAACTGCTTTAATTCTTATTTTCTCTGGAAGCAGCATAAGCTCAAAATAAGTTTCTTTCCTCAGTGACAGGACAATGAATTCATGCATTATCCATGTTTTATCAAGTTCTGATGACCTGAATTGTGTTGACATCCAGGAGAAATGCATTTGACAATGTGAAAATATATTTTTTTATTGTAGTTTAGTATAACCTACATTTAAAATAATCATGGTATCCTTCTGAAGAAAATGTCCAGCATTCAGCTGGATAAACACATCATTAAATGTATGACCACCTGGACCACAGGTTGGGCACAAAGGATTACAGTGACATCATACTGGTGACCTGTCACTAAAAGGATTCTGCAGGGCTCCATCTTCAGCCCTGTGCACTTCAACATCTTCATAAGTGATTTAGACACAGGACTGGAAAGGATACTGAACGAGTCTGCCATTAATACAAAACTGGGAGGAGCTGCTGACTCCCTCTAGGCCAGGGGGGCCCTGCAGAGAAACTTCAACAAGGGCAAGAGAGCTGGGCAATCTCCAACCATACAAAGTTCAGCAAGGGAAAGTGCTGGATTCTGCACCTGGGACAAGGTAATCCTGGATATACAAATGGAATGGGGAATGAAATGCTGGGAAGCAATGCCATGGAAAGGAACCTGGGGGTTCTGGTTGACAGAAAGTTGAATCTGAGGCAGCAGTGCCCTGGCAGCCAGGAGGGCCAACCCTGTCCTGGGGTGCATCAGGCACAGCATGGCCAGCTGGGCAAGGGAGGGGATTGTTCTCTCTGCTCTGCACTGGGGTGGCCTCACCTCCAGTGCTGGGGGCAGTTTTGGGTGCTGGATACAAGAAAGCGTAAAGCTGTTGGAGAGTGTTCAAAGGAGGGCAGTGAAGATGGTGAAGGACCTTGAGGAGAAGCCATATGAGGAATGGCTGAGGTCACTTGGTCTGTTCAGCCTGGAGAAGAGGAGGCTCATTGTGATCTACAACTTCCTCACGAGGGGCAGAGGAGGGGCAGACACTGAACTCTGTGTGGTGACCAGTGACAGGACCTGAGGGAATGGTCTGAAGTTGTGTCAGGGGATGTTTAGGTTGGATATTAGGGAAAGGTTCTTCACCCAAAGGGTGGTTGGGCACTGAAACAGGGTCCCCAGGAAAGTGGTCACAGCACCCGCCTGACAGGGTTCAGGAAGCGTTTGGACAATGCTCTCAGGCACAGGGTGTGACTCTTGAGGCTGTGCTGTTGGGCAGGGCTGGGAGTTGGGCTTGATGATCCTTGTGGGTCTTTTAAACTAAACATATTCTGTGATTATGTAATTAAACCCCCATATTGTTCTATTTGTTTAACCATGTAATTACTTAAGTTATTCTGAATCTGTTTTCTTTTAAGTCCTTGGTTAGTGTAAGAATGTTTAGAAAAACTTCATTAAAATGCGAGGACATGTACTAGGGGAGTAGTGATTGCTTCCTGTCTAATACCAGTTGGCTTTTGCTGACTTTTAGAGAAATCAGAAAATATCTGTCAAGCATTGGCAGTCAGCAGATAATGAATGTCTGTCATATTCTGATTACTTTCCTTCCTTGGCAAACCAACTTTTATGCTTACATAATACTCATATAATGCTCAAATAACACAGTCTACACTCTCTCTTGAATAGGCCTGTGTCATTTAAATGAAAGACGTGAAGTAGTTCAAAACATGACATCATAAACGAGCCTTAAAAACAGAGGCATTTGTGTTCTCTTTCTCCAAAGATGCAATACACTGAAGCATTATTTCATGAACTGTATATGGTAGTGACAGAATCAGACTTCCAGAAAAGACTAAAAAAGGAAGTAAAATTTGCAATTCAGATCAACCTATGAAAAAGGAAGGAATAAATCAAGAATCTACCTGTCAAGAGGACTTTTTTCAGAAGGTAAGTGGGAACTGAGGATGAGCTGATGGGAGGCCAGAGGCAGAGGTACAAGAGGCACTCGAATCAGAGCTATTCCAGACCTTGTAAGTGCATGTTGAGCAACTGAAGGGCTTTACTTCTACTCCTAATGGATGGTCCATTACCAGTTAGCCTTATAGTCAGTTGCAGATAAACTGCTCTTAACTTCTGAAGAGATTCAGTGTAATCAGTTTCCCAGTCAACCTTCTCTAGGTGGCCTATTTATTCCTTACTTGGTGACACAAATTTGCTTCAGAATATCAGAATATTTCTGATAAAAAAATGGACTGTGGTGTTTGCAGGTAACTAAATAGAAAGAGTTTACCAAAATTTTCTCTCAGTCTATGCAATGCAATCTTTCTCTGGACAAACTGAAGGGATGGTGGCACGTGACTGATGCATCCTTGTCCATATAAGACTTAAACTAAGACATTAGAAATGGTGGTAATGTGGTGTAGTTATTGTGTAAATTGGTGTTCTTTCACAAGAACAACCGGTGCATCCAAAGTATCCCTACTCCAGCCAGTGAGACAACGGGACAGTTCAGTTCAGTGGGTACTTACTAGGTTCATTAGGTACTTTCAACATCAGTCTATTATTTTTTAAACTGTACCAAAACTCTCTGAGCACATGAAGGACAAAATATAATAGAAAAAAAAAACATTTCCTAGAACACAAAAGATCCTCTGTAACTTTTTGCCTGCAACAATGCTTGACAAGTGCTGTGAGAGAACAGATTTGGCTAGTTGAAGAAATCAAACCATTTGATACAGTATTTCACAAAAATTATAACATTTATATTATGATGGGACCTGGCCTGAAGTTCTGTTTGGAAAATGGTACACATTTCTGCCTAGCTACATTCTCAAATTTTTTTACTCTTCCATCTGTTCTTCAAAGGAAAATATTTAAGTAGAAGAAGGGAAGGGAAGGATGTTCATGAATAGAAGAGTTGTCTTGATAAGTGTTCACCTCCCCTGTTCCCCTGCTGAGAGTCCTGACAGGGACAAATCACAATTTTTGCAGACATAATATATTCTTTCAAAAATTTTAATGAAATGAAATTGTTCTTGCTTACATATTTTTTGCATTACTCTTTGCACAAATATATATATTGGATGGATATTTTAAAAATTGTTAGCACTTTGTACAAGTATGCTAAAGTTTCTTAATATTCATGTTGTTCTCCCTAAGCTTTTTGGCTCCTACCATTTAGATATTTGTGCATCTAAACATTTCTGCTTCTGTTCAGCTTGCAAACATTTTGAGGAAAGCAGTCCTGATGAGAGAAGCTGTACACCAGTAAATGTCAAGTATTTATAAAAAACCACTTCTCCAACTTTAATTATATTTCAAAATTAGATGCTAGTGTGTAAGATGCCTGAAAAAAGCAAAACTTTTTTTTCCACTGGTATGCTTTGGGATGCTGGTTTTGTGCCACAGAAGTAGTTCTGTGCCAGCTCTCATACTCTCATCTACCTAAACTGAACTACCTGTGTTCATTGTGAGCAGAAATAAATACCTGATCTTCTCAATTAACCAACATTTTCCCAATTCTCCAGCAATACTGCTGCCACTAGGAAGGGGCTTGGTTATTCTAAAAACCTATTCTATTGGTTTCTTTTTTTTTTTTTCAGATCAAGAGTAGATATTTTGTGTGTATATTTATATGTTAAATATGTTCTAACATGTTATCCACATAGTGCACAAATTTTCTGTGGGAATTCAATATAGATGCAAGTGCCATTTCTTATCCCTCTCAGTGCATCTGACCATTAAGCTAAGGAGAGGATTCCTTTCTGTGCTAACTACACTTATTGATTCCACATGAAAAATAATAAAAAAAAATAAATCATTGGAAGTCTAGATTTTAAAGAGGATGATTAAACTTTAAAAAATTAAAATGACTTTGCAGCATTTCCTGTTACTCTCAAAATTACTTATTGTCCTATTGTTTTCCAGAAGAATTGTTGCACAGGTGAATGTCATCAAAAGGCTATAATCTATACCATTTTAAACTAAGTGCCTCCCTTTTTAGCATTTTTTCCCATAAATTTCCAAATGAAATAACAGGTAGTGTTTTGACTTGGAAAGTAGTCCCAATTTATGTCATTCCTTATCCCATTAGTTTTTTCAAGTACTAATATCCTACCAAGATGAAAAATTAATTACTCCTACCTAGACTATTTATAAAGAAGTAAAATATCCTATCAGGACTAAAAATACCACTAGTGACTATTACACTCCTATAAAATCTCTGTGGCAGCAGCTCCCAAAGTAGGTACATAACACATATGCCATTTTTCTCAATACAGAAGTAAAACCTGTTCACGGTGATGGTTATTACTAACTACAACTACTAATAGTGGCTGCTGTGGACAAAAAAAATTACAGAGTTTTTCTCTCAAGTCTCTCCTTAGCATGAAGAAAATATTTTTAGTTATAGAATTGCAGAGCATATTTCTTTATTACAAAATGTTTAGAATTTTCAGTTTTCTTTAAATAAATTATTTGAAAATAATTTATACCTGATGCAGCTTTCATTTAGTAATCTGAGAGATTCATTACTATATAATTAGAAAAGTTGCACTTCAAGTGTAACAAAACCATTTAATTACGCATCTAAAATGCCACATTAGTGGTAGACCATTATATTAATTGGGAAGCTATCTGGTAATCTAGTACACTTCAGTGATTTCTTGAAAAATCCGCTAAACGCAAAGGAAATTTTCCAAAGTTTCCTAAGGGGATTTCATAGAAGACCATCATAACAAAAATATTTTTCCTTTTACCCTTAGGGAGGTCAAACTAGAAGAGAGAATGCCACTGAAGGATATACACAGAGAGAAAAAAAATGGGCTGGTTTTTTCCTAGCACACTTATGAGGCTTCATATTAGATAAGTACTGCAGAAAACTTAAAGGAGTGTGTGTTAACTCCATACCTTTAGTGTCCCTGAAGACCTCTGTGAAAGAACTAGTGGATTCAAAAACACCAGTCGTACTGCATACCTGAAATGCAGTAGAGGGAAAAAAAGTCTATGTAAATTTGATCCAAATTATGAATGTAGCTTCTTTGTGAGCAAATCAAGATGACAAGGTAATGTCACTTCATTAAAAAAGGTCATTGTTTTGACAGGTTTAATTCAACCTACAGTAATCTGATCAGCCTTCAGAGTGCAGAAAATCTGAAGCTGACTTGGCTTTATCTGTTTTGGCACTTAAACTGTTTATTAATTAATGATGTGAACTTTGAACATATAAGGCAGTTTTCATCATATGCTAACAATCAATCTCATAGTATCTCCTTGTCAATACCAGCTTCATATTCTGCTTCCACAACTTTTCATAGTATTTTGAAATTACACCCTAGGTTCTTAATCCTTCTCCAAATGAATGTTTTTGTCCCACTAGAACTTGTAATGAATGAAAAAAGTGAATAATCAGCAGTTTTTGTCATTGTTGACAAATTCTTAATGCTTAAAAATGTAGAGGCTTCTAGCAGTAGGGTAAATCAATTAATTTTCAAAATCAATACAATTCGAAGAAACTGAAAACTCACATAAAATGCATTGTCTCAAAGTCCTCGTGTTAACACAAGATACATTGTGGTTCACATTTTTTTCCATTTACGTATTGCATCTTAACTGCAAAATCCCTACCTGTCCTTTAACTCTGCACAGAAGTAATACTGTGAGAGTGTAACTGCCTTCTAACAGGGTTCTTATTGCTGCAACACGTTAATGTGCTTAGATGATTGCATCCATGTAGGCAGACTATCCTTTCTTTCATAACTGTTGTGTAAGTAGAAACATGAAAAACTTTCAGAGAGCTCATCTTCAGAACTGAAAAAGGAAAACCGTTAATTTTTTTAGTAGAAAAATGAAGATTTTTCTTAAATGGATGACAGAGAATACAGAACAGCATAGGAAATGAAGGTCTGTTGAAGCAAGGTTTGTCCAGGTTATGGCCAAGAAATCTTTCTTACAGTGTTCAATCTTATGACAGCCACACTCCATAGAACAGCCAGTCACAGCATCAACAGTTGTGCCCTGACATTGACAACGTTTTGGTAATAGATTTGCAACTCAGACTATTTCTAAAAACTTTAATTGGAATAGTCACCTCCTTTGAAGTATTTAAGCCAGATGTAAAAGTCATTCCTCTGACTTCGCTTTCCTGTGTCTGAAAAACATCAGTTGCTACAATCCTCCTGAATGCTGTCACATGGACAGTTACCAACTTGCTGATCCAGCCTGTGGATACTTTGTGCTTCTAAGATGAGTGGACCTTAGCAACACTCAGGATCTTGATTTTGTGGCTGTCTGATCAGATACGGCTGCAGTTGCAAAACCATGTTTTGTGCAGGACAGTATAAACCCCAAAACTGTCCAGAAACTTAATGTGCTCCCTTAACAGAATCTCTACATGTCAGAACTGATGATATTATGTCATGACTGGTGAAGAAGCTAGCATCACAAAGATAAAAAAATCAATGATATAAAGGTTTAGAAAGGCAAAAAAAAAAAAATTGTTTTAGTCGTTGTGCAAGTAGAGAAGAGTACACCTCAGGTCACCTATGACACGGAGATTTTAGAACTCCACTCTTTTATTCTTCTTATTCTGTCTAGTTAAATTTTTCATTTGTCAGCAAATGCTTTCCTCTATAAAGTTTTTCTTCTGGTACTTTGTATTAACAGACCATGCTTTGTGGTTTCTAACTGTAGTGGGGCAATGCTACTGTGTCACATATGATTTCTAGTGCCCATTCAGAGCAGGGATGGCAGCCCAAAAGATGCATCCTCTCACCTTAACCTCTTGGATGATTTAGGGTCATGTAAATACACTTAAAGATATACTTTTTCAGATGCTTTTAAAAAAGAAAATGAAGGTTAAATTCCAAACCAAGCTTAAGATTTACTGGCTGAAAAGAATATGTGTGAATTAATCACAGTTCAGCAAAAGAAACAAATGACTCTTTGATCTATAACTACCTTGGAATTTTGTTTAAGGGATAGTGGCATTAAGTTATTTCCTGGAGTTATGTAATTAAATTAGTTTAATTTGTATAACTTATTTTTAGAGGAATAAATAATTGATTTTTGGAGAAAAAAGAAGAAAGCAAAAAAGACTAAATTTCGAAGTTGTTTTTAGGTGCTTGTAATCTCTTCTAAGACATTCCATACTCTGAAATGAAGTAATGTCTACCTCAGGTTCATCTGGTTAATCTACACTGAAAAGGAAAACAGAAGCATGACACAAACTATTGAAACTTCCAATAAATATGGGAGAAGAATACAGAATGACAATATGATTTTTCCACATTGTCAAGATTTTGGGTATCAGGCATTTTTTCTTTAAAATCTTGTGAAAGAAGTATTTCTCAGATGTAAAATTTCATTTAATTCAAACTGTTCGCTCTAGAATTATGAGAGGAAAATTCCTGACACCTTTACTAATTAACCCCCTCATCCTGCTTTTCGATCATTAAGTCCCAGGAAATGCCTTGTTCTATTGTATTTTTATGTAAATGACATTTGTTTATTAGACTAGCTGACTGTATTGTATTTATGATGTTATCTTTTAAAATGGGTTCAAACCCATGGGTTTAAAGTCTTTCAGAAATGCCAAGACTTACGCAACAGAATGCTGCCTGTGTTCCCTTGATCTGAACCACATTAGCATCACCAATTATTTTACTGCAGAGAAGAAACTAGAAAGATGAGGCAAGACACTCCTCTGAATAAAAATAATACAGCCTGCCCCCTTGAATTCCAATATCCTTTGTTCAGATTCCTTATTTGGTTACACAAAGAACTTAGTTTAGAAAAAATCAAGTTTGTCATTTTCTTAAGATCTACATTTTGTTCCATTTTTCAGATAAGACTAGGATAAAAACCAAGGTTCCACCAGAACAAGTTTTTTCCAGCCAAACAGAACCACTGCTTTTAAGAACTGACTGAAGTGGTTCCATCTGCATTGAGAGCTGCACCTGAAGCCTGTGTTGGAGGTTTTATCCTGCCAACATTTATATGCTGATTACTTCTTTAAAACTTGAGAGTCATTTCCCCAGCAGCACCTGGAATAATTGCAGAGTGACTGGAAAATGAGTCACGAAGGTACTGTTAAGTGTGCCAGTCACTGTTCAGCTAATAATTCTCCAGAATCAACATGAAACATCAGCACATGACCTTTTGCTTCACTGCAACCCTGATTTTCTATCCCTCTTATTTGATTTGTTTGTTGATGCTTGTAACAATGACAACAAAAGAAAGACCTATCCAAACTAGATAATTTTTTTGTGAGAAGGAATTATGTTCATTAAAATGAAGAATGAGAGAAAATGCTGCTAAATCCAGAAGCGTTTTATCAAAATAGATGACTGCTTATTGGCTGAAAATACCTTTTACATTGACTTGCACCAATTGTGCTTTAGTTCTGCTGAACAACCGGTTAGTTAAAGGTGTAACTTACTTTTAAACAGGGAAAAATAACTCATTGTATAAAATGTGGATTTTAAGGTCTCAAAGAACAGTATTTACATAACACACTCACCACAGATATTTTCTGATTAAATTTTTAAAAATGTGTCAGTGTGAGTATTGAGTTGAATCCAGCTTTTTTCATCTGAGAATAAGAAATTATTTCAAAGCTGTCTTTACATTGCTTCATGCCAAAAACTCCCTTTTAAAAGAAAAATTGGGCTACTTAGTCAGTTTAAGAGGCTAGCAGTTTGTCATAGTTTACTTTTGTATTGGGTTTGAGTGGCAAGGTTGTAGAAGCAGGGGGCTCCAGGGTGGCTTCTGTGAGAAGCTC
Source organism: Phylloscopus trochilus trochilus (assembly GCA_016584745.2). Lineage (NCBI taxonomy): Eukaryota > Metazoa > Chordata > Aves > Passeriformes > Phylloscopidae > Phylloscopus > Phylloscopus trochilus. Next base: position 38,900,440 of record WQNJ02000001.1, on the reverse strand, counting down.
CTAGAAACTTCCCTTGTGTTTGATAGAGGCAATGCCAAGGTGGGTGGGTCTGTGCTGGCCAAGGCCAAGCCCATCAGCAGCAGTGGCCATGCCTCTGGGATAAGTGAGCAAAGGATGGCTGGGCTGGGGGAGCCTGATACACAGCAGCAGCCAGAGAAGCACCTGTGAAAGCAGTAGCCCTGCAACACCCAGGTCAGAGGAGAGGGAGGGGGAGGAGGGGTTTCTGACACCACTGCAGTGACTCCCTGCAACCCATGGAAGACCATGGTGGAGCAGGTGGATGCCTGAAGGAGGCTGTGACCCTGTAGGAAGCCTGTGCTGGAGCTGGCTCCTGGCAGGACCTGTGGACTCATGCAGAGAGGAGCCCACACTGGAGTAGGTTTGCTGGTCGGATATGTGACTCCATGGGAAAACCAACACTAGGGCAGCTTGTTCCTGAAGGACTGCAGCCCTGGCAGGAAAACCATGTTGAAGCAGTGGAAGAGTGCTAGGAGTCCTCCTCCTGAGGAGGAAGTAGCAGCAGAGAACATCTGAACAACTGACCATAACTCTCATTCCCCATTCCCCTATGCCACAGGATAGGAAGAGGTTAGAGAAAAACAGGAGTGAAGACGAATCCAATAAGAAGGTTGTCTCAGCCCATGAGTCTTTCACTAAATTTTCTGTTTCCTCTCCAGATGAGGAATGGAGTGACAGGGTGGCTTTAGTGGAGACCTGGCAGCCAGCCAGGGTCAACCAATCATGTTAGGTATAATAATGTCTAACAAGTTCACGACAATCTCTTGATACAAAAAATGTCCTAACCAGGCCTGCACTGGAATAATTTGGAAACCTTTTTATCATCAGAGAAATGTGTGTCAATGAAAAAACCTTCAAATTAAAAAAGATAATTTTTTATACATAAAGATAGAACATATAATATTAAAAATATATAATTTATATATATATATATAATTTCTATAGGAGAATTAAGTATGAGATTTCCCATAAAGATTCCCTTAACCAGATTGATGGCCTAAATTCCAGTCTTTTCTTTTCTTTGCATTATACCTCTTCTGCTCAAATTACATTTTTCATGCTGTTTCTGGAAAAGTTTTGTTTCTCTCCAATGCAGGATGAAATAGTTTTACAAGCCTAAGAAGTATCTGAAAGATAATGGTTTGATTTTCTGTTTTATTTATTTATTGTTCTAAATCAGGTCCCGATTTAAAACAGTATTACAGAAACTGCCAAGAAAATCACTTGTGATGACCACAGAAAGAAATGATGACAACTATTGGTCCCCAGTCTGTAGGTCTAGCTGTATTTTAATGAAAATAAGGGCAGAAGGTTTGGGGATGAGGATAATATAATCAATATTAGATTATTAGGATGTAACTGAATGCTATCCAAGAGAATGGTTCCCATCTATTTTCTTATTTGTAATGGGACTCAGTGGCTTTAGAATATGTATAACATACAATGCTATTGCAAGTGCAGGGTAATTTAATTAGGAAAAAGCAAATTTTGTAGAATGTTGGGGGGTTTTTTTCACCTTGTCAATCCTCATTTAAAATGATACTTCAGAGTAGTGCAGTTACCACAACCATAATTAAGTGATCTTTCTTTGGTTTACTTGACTGCCAAAATGTAAAGAAGACAACAAATACTCTGCAAAACCATGAATTCTACGAACCTCAGTAGTCTGTCTATTTCCATCACTGTATTTTAAAATATCTTGTTGCTCCCTCCTTTGTGAAATGACCACTTCCTGACGTTCTTCCATTTTTTCTTCACTCACCATAAGGTCCTTTGGAAGAATCCTGTCCCAGGCTGCACCCTGAAGTATTCCTGCTGCCTAACATCCCTGACCGATCAGCAGCTACGTCAGGACAAGCAGCCACTGCTAGGCAGGTCCTACTTTCCAGGAAAAAAAAGGCATCACTCCTCGTGTCACTACAACGGCACCTCAGGGACACGCACCACAATCCTGGAGCTAGTTTTGAAAATACATAAATGTAATTATCCAGTGAGTACTCATGGTATTCTACTTTAATGTGTTAATGCTCCTGGTTTCTTTAGCCTTGGACCAGCAGGATTAACCCCAGAACTAAGAGGAAAGAGACATTTGTGTATGGCAGTTGAGTTGAATGAATGGTGCTTGTGTTGCTTGAAGTTGTACAGAGAAACTCACATATTAAAGGACAAATACTTTCACAGCTTCATAGGTTCTTACATAAACATCTTGGAAATTGCAGCTATTTTTAATCCTATTACTACCACATTATTTAAATCAAGTTTATAAGGTCCATGAAGTATGCTGTAGTTTAGGAGCTACTGCTCTAGTGCTTGCCTTTTCAGCTTTCTGAGAGACAAGTCAGATCTTCCAGATTAATATTTGTTTCCTCTTTGAATGCTTTCTCCCTCAGCAACATCAAAAACCGTCCCATGTGAAAAATGGTTCTAATTATGTGTTGTGGCAAAACTCTCCTGAACCAGACAGGCAGTAAAAGGAAGAAAGTCTGAACTTCATTAATAAAGATGGGGAGAACATATGGGTGGCCTTTTGACTGACATAACCAGACATAGTATAAATTCTAGGACAAGTCAGAAAACAGAAGAAGATGTACTCAGAACAACAGGGGACAAATGTTTACAGCTTAGTGAGACTGGAGGTAAGAAAAGGGAAGGTCATACCCCCTACCTATCTCTCTGGGTCTAAAACACACCTTCCCATCTAAAAACTCATCTACAGGCCACTTGGATGGGACATACAGGCTGTGTTTGGCACACAGGTTGTTTTCTTAAAAATCTCCTTGTAGAAGGAGTTGGTATTTTCTCTTTCACCTAATGCACTATATACACCTCTAAAAACTCTCATGTAACTAATTTATCACACCACTACCAAGACCATAAAACTCCTTCATAATTAAATATTTTAAATCTACTATATAAATAAGATTTACTGTGAGATGAAAAATGAGGATGAGTAGCAAGGTGTGCATTTTCCTTCTTAGTGCATCAAGTACAATATTTATATATTCATGTAGTTGCCTGGTTTAAGAGGCTGTCATAAATGGGCTGAAGATACTTGTGAGAGGCAGTCATTCAAGGAAGTTATAGAAACTCCTCCATCTTCCAAGAACAACCTCCCAATTAACTGCTTCAACATGAAATTGTGAAATTCTTAACGTGATAATACCAAGAAGCACAACATTTGGTGAAGATAGTTTGATATGAACAGAGCTGGTAGCAGTAATACAGCAATAATTGCTAGCTCATTTACGGCCTATTTAGCTCGTGCAGTGAACCAGATGAGAACAGCTAATGAGCACAGCTTCTTGCTGTAATTAGTAGAACAGTAGTGACTCGCAGATGATTTACAGTTTGCAAAAGTCAGTGTATTTACTGAAAAGCTTGTCTTCTCTGTGAGGCTGTGCCATATGATGAACTGAGGATGCCATGCTTTACTTTCCAATAAGCCTTAAGACTTGGTTTATAATAACCTCAGAATTCATCTAAATCACACAGAAGTACAACACTGAAGATTTCTGTGTGCTCTCTCAGTCTGCAGCCTAGCCTATCAGAACTTATTCTGCCAGTTGATGTATTTTATTTAATTTCTTTTGTTGCAGAAATGATTTTTTTTAAATGGTATAATTCTTGCCCTACTGGCAGAGTAAAGACCACTTAATGTTGTGGTAAATCACTGATATATGTGCTGTGCAAAGCTAGAATTCAAATAGGTTAAAGAAGGGACAATAAAATATGGAAGGAAAATGTTTGCAAAAGATCAGTACTGATATTTAGAGACCCCAAATTAAAAAGTAGATACCTTTAAGAAAGGTTAAATTCTTTTCCTCTCCTTGACTATTGAATGCTGATGGACTGCTTATAGACAAGAATGCAATTAGCAATGTCAGACAACTACACCCAAATAATATTTACTAAATCTATGCAGAAATACTAAATATTCTTATGAAATATGCAACTCAGTGTTTCAGATTCACAGAACTCAACCAGAACCAAGACCAATCTTGCGTTCTAGAGTTTCATCTTCATTATTATTTTTAACACTGAGTGCTTGAGTGCTACTTTTGTTCTTGAAGGATGGCAACTGAAACTGTGAAACTAATAAGGCCTGGTAAAACCATAGCAGAGGATTTCCTTTAGCCAAGATCTGTACACTGAAAATCACACCTCTAAGAGCAACCAAAAAATAATGCAGGTGGGAAATAATAATACCTTATGATGGTGTATAATTTAAAAATTACAGAAATAAACTTTTTCATTAAAGAATGACAAATTCTAAGTAAGATGTACTTCTATTTCAAAACACAATCAAGGCAAATTTGATTCAAAATTATTTGTCAAGTTGAAAGGGAACAAAAGAAACCCTGTTTTAAATTTCAAACACAAGCAAATGATCTTTTTAAACATCTCATATTCAGAGTGTCATAAGCACTTCATAATAGTTTGCTTTACTGATGATAGTTTTTCATTCATCTAAGTGTCCCGTTATTGTATCTTATATGCAACATGAAAACCTCAGGTCCTTCCTGAGGATTTCCAAGTCTTTATCAATATATTCTGTCCACTGTATTGCACTGTAAGGACTTTTTATCACATTTCTCATGCTGACCTATTTGTTTTATCTTGCAGGCACTACTTAATTATTATGTCATTAGTTAGAGTGAAGGAATTACTATTACTATTACTATTACTATTACTATTACTATTACTATTACTATTACTATTACTATTACTATTATTATCATCATCATGGTGCAAAACAAGAAAAAGTATTTATCTGTAAAGCTCTGACACGCAATGTATAAATTGTCCACTTGCTGGCTGGACAATTTAAAGTCAACTATGTAAGAAAATGGACAAAATAGACTAAGCAAAATTAAGTAGTGTATATTCTCATATTCTCTTTACACTGCCTACTCACTCTTTTTCACTACTTCTTTCATGTTTTCATTGTATTGCATGCTCGAGAGAAATTCTGAAACATGATTAAAAGTCCTTAAAATGTTTAGCAGCAACGCCTTAGCAAAATGGTAAGTAGAAAGTAATGATATCTGCAAAGTTCACACAGGGTAGAGAGGCATTATCAGTCCCTATATGTATGCTAATACAAATCTGCTTCATATAATATGGCACCTGCCCATTTCTAGTTGGAAAGAGTTTTCAGCAAATTTAGCAGTATTTGATGCAGACACGTTGAATACTTTGGCTAGTTAAACAGCCATAGAATCACACAGATTCATCCTGCTTTTAAATACTGTTTGATCTTATACCGGTTTCATTTTCTTGCCTATACCCACTAATCACCATGGTTTCTTTCTCACCTTTGTGTCATTTAAGAAGAGGAACAGAATATTTGCCTTTCTCTGCACACTTATTTCCTATTCCTATTTGGAATCTTGGGTTTCTTTGCAACTCTATAATGAAAAAAGCTGTCATGGTCAAAATGCAGAAATCTCCCTTTTACCTGCTGCAAACAACCCTCTCAGTCCCAAACACTACTGAAAATTTTGGCTACAGATTGTGACTAGTGTGTCATGTTTGACTTAGTGCACCCAGAAGCATTGATTATGTGCTTAAACAAGGGAGAACAGTAATTTTGTAGGAAACCTGCATAAGGGCAGCTTCCTGTTTATCAGCAAACTCCCAAGATCTTCTCTGGGTTTGGTTTGTCAGTTTTCCTGTCTTGTCTTTACATTTATCTTCAGGAGTGTCATAAAACGGTTCACTAAAAAGTGAATAAAAACATTTTCCGTGTACATACAAACTTTAAGAACTTTTCTCTGTGGGTTTATATGAACAGAGATTTTTTTGCAGATATAGCCACTGGCTGGATTCGAGTGCAATTATATGTGCTTCGTGCAAGTCACTTGGCTTTTACCACCCTGACCTTTACCCCAAAAATAAAAGTAAACACAGCAAAACTGTGAAGAGCTAGACTTTCTCAGAAAATGATGTTTAAGAGATTAACAAAATTATTTTCTTTGGGTTTTTTTTTTTTTTTCCAACCATATGCAGGGTTACTATTCAGGAAATTCAGAAAAAAATTACAGTCTGGCATTTACTGGAAAAGTAAACACTATCACACACACATCCTATAGTACTATTGTATAGGGTTTTTTCAAATACAAAATTATTAAAAGGTAAAAGGCTTTAAGTTGATGCCGATAAACTATGCCTTGATTACTTCTATTCTGACATACATAGCTGAACCTTACATTTAGTTTACCCAGAGGACAATCTAGATTACATTGTATAATATCATATTTAAGGACTATTTAACTATAAGTTTATACAAGCCTATGGGAGTAGGATGCAAAATAAAGTGCAATCCAGTAAAAAAGAAGTGTTTTTCCTTGGAACTTCCAAATTTGTAAACACAAAAATAAACTTTCTCTTTATGCACTGGTCTCTGTTTTGAGGAGTCCTTTGTTCCAGCAACACTTGTGGTGGTGTGTTTTTCTTTATGCATATATTTGGAAACCTTTTTGAATGGTTTGTTCTTTCTCCCCTCAGGTGGATGGTTTTACCCAAGGTTTTCTCCTCCCTTGCCGGGTTGTCATTCACTCCCTAGACCCAACTTTACGCCATTTAGATAAATGTCAATCCTCCCTAATCCCTGCCCTTGGTTCTAGAAAGTTCCCTGTCAGTCCTTTTGTCCCAACCCCATGCCTGAACTCCTCCCAGGAATTCCCCTATCCACGAGGCCCCATTGGTCCATGTGCCCCTTGCCGGTCCCATTGTCTTTCCTACTGGTTGTCATATTGTGAGCCCCTCCTCAACCTCCTCCCTTGGTTGAAGAATTGTACTCTCCCCGTGTACCTCCCCCATTTAAAAGATTGTGCAGAATGCTGATTCTTGGCTTTTTGTCACTGCCTGTCTCGGGGAGTAAGCTGCTTTGAGAAGCACGCGAAAGGCGTTCCTTGTTCCTCACCCTGATGCTAGAGGCTGTACCAGCAGCTGCCCTTGAGGGCAGGAGCAGCCCTGCTCGGTACCTCCACTTGGGCCAAAGGCAGACCCGAGGCTGGCCACACCTGGCACAGACCAGGGAGTAAGAGCTACCTCAGGGGATTTCTCCAGCAACCGCGTCAAACACTGTCACAGACACCTCCACAGACTTTCTATTACCAGCATGCTCACACTTCTGTAAATGACAAACCACACCACGGTGACATCATGCTCAGGAAATCCCCTAGGATTTCAGCCTGGGACACAGTAAGAAGAGAGTTATTAGGATGCATGCTTGGCTGTCCTTCCACAAACACCCTTTTAGCCAGTCCTCTTTTCCCCTTCAGATCAGTGAACTGATAGTAGCACACAACAGGTACCCTTGGTCTAAAGACTCCAAACCCACTCCTGGAGGAGCAGCCAACCAGCTCAAGACTATTCCCACTGTTGATATTGACTGCTCAGCTTTTGAAAAGTGATGGAGAACTCTCAGACTGGCCTGGACTCAGCAGCAGGCTCTGTCTGAAACCTGGGTTGCTGTACAGGTCCAGGCAGAAGCAGGTAAAGAGGACTAGAAACTTTGGTCTGAAGCAGTATGACTGGTCTGTTGATATTGTTTTGATCCATGTAGTTTAGTTTTCTGCATTTGAAAAAATCCCTTTTGCCTCAAAAAGTACATGAGAGAGATAATCACCTAATACATCAGGGTGCATATCGCAAATTACATTTCACAAATTACATTTCACATAGAGTTTTGATTCATATTAGGACATCATTTTGAAATGTGGAATATTAAAGAATAATAGTCTTAAAAATAATTGTAGGATTGTTTTCCAATTCACCACTGAAATGTAAGTACATTGTCAAAAAGTTTAACTTCCTGTCATTAAAAAAATTAATACCTATTCAAATTATTAATTTTTTTCTGAACATTTAAGTGATGTGTAATATAATACCTCTCATATTGTCAAACCTTTATATATAATAAAATGTAAGGCTCTTATTGAATGTAATTCTTATATCTTTTTAAATACATAGATCACCAGTGTTATTTGGACTATTTTAAACCATATTATACATGAAAAGGTTTATGTAATCCATAGTTAGAACTGTACAATCAGAATTCAATTATATACATTGAATATAAAATTTCAATGAATTACACTTTTAAAATCTTGATGTAATTTCTGAATATGAAATGAAAACCAAATGACTATAAAATTTTTGTGTATTTGCAATTCTATGTATTTTCCTTAAATTAAAATCTCTTTTTTTAAAAAAAAATCTGCAAAGGAAACAACAGGACCTTAGAGGCAAGACAATATTTTCTTCACACTTTGGAAGCTGAATACAGTTTGAATATAACAGAACTTTTTAGATGCTATTTAAGCAAGGGGTTTTAGTGCTGAGAAGGGACAATTTAAAAGATTCTATACACAGAGGTACCACTACCGACTCTTAAAATTCAGACTTTCATTCCTCTAATAAAAACAGGCAAGAAGAGAACTTGCTTTTTCTTCTTGATCATGATCAAGGAATTTTCTACAGTCAATGCTACGTGCTTTTTGGACTTTCTTAGATCACTATTCTATTTGGGCAATACTACTCTTAAGATCTTGCAACTGGGTCATTTTCAGAGAGATGAATGAGTTATGGCTTGAAAAAAACATTTTTTTTCTAAGTTGTGTCACAAGATACGCTTGCTCAGATGGAAGTGTTTACTTCTAGAAATGTGCTTCCTAACACCTGGATTTCAAATCTAAATAGAAATACTCAAACCCTAAAATTGGTACCTTTGGAATTTCTTACTGGAGTTGGAAACAAAAGCTAAGAAAGAAGCTGGCAGAACTTTAAGAAAAAGCTTTCATGCCTAGAGTTGCAGAATAATGTGCATAATGATTTCTCCAGTCTTGCACAGTGTGCATCTTTGAGAATACATGAGTCCACCCAACTTAAAGTCACACACGCACAGCAAAACAAGTAATGAATAATGAGATGGTGAAACTGAACTGTCACTGAGGTTGTAATTCGCTGTGTCTCATTTTTGCTTCAGTGACTCTTTTCTTTTAGCCTGAGACACAAGCAGAACAAACAATTAGTGCAATAATTGATGATCTGTGCCTTCAAAGCTTGTGGTGGCCATGCTCATGTTTTATAAGTCTACTAATGCAAACAGCTCTTCCTTGTGATTAGCATGCTGCCTCTTGTTCAATGATAGTGCTTGGGAGGTACACCTGTATCAGAAAAAAGATTTTTATCTGCACTTTTTGGTTAGTGAATAAATGACCTTTTGTTCCTTCCTGGTTTTAAATTCCAGTAATACTTCTATCTGCAATTGGTGAAATGATGACATATGTAGCTCATCTTCTAGAACCTCACCTTGCCTTCTGATTGGGCTGAGTTTTACTTGAGATACTGTAAAATAATGCTGCAAGTATTAAAAAAACCCTCTGAGTTTACATATTTGATTTTGCTTTCCTTGAGTTATTCAAACATAGATGTTTCTTGAGTCAGATTTTAGCCCCAGTAGTCTAGTAAATTATTATTTATTATTAAAAAATTCCTATCTCCTTTAAAAGCCAGCAAAAATCAAAGATCTGTAATCTTACTCTTCTTCATCATTAATTCCTAGGGTAGGATAAAATGAAATTATATCAAAGAAGAATAATTAAACTGATAAACAGCCTGCCCTCTTTGCAAGAGAGTATCTTGAATAGTATATTTAATTCCTTGATTTAGAGATTAGGATCAGATAGGGGTAAGCCTGGAAAAAGTTTTATCGTGTTCTGAAGCCATTCCAAAATAAAAAGAAATGCAATGGATGACGTGCATATTCACTGTTGAAGCCTCTCTAGCACACACGCGTTTCTCTAAGGCTGCTTGTCAATACTTCTATACTTGCTTTCCTGTTTGAGCTAATAGGTAAAATAAACCCTTATTATTGTCCACGTTGTCAAATAAGGAAATGGAATTGCCCTTAGAATCTTATTAAAATCTTCTGGAATCTGTAAAATAAAATGATGATACTCAGAGGAACTTGTTTCACATGGATCAGTTTTGATGTTTTAGTGTATAAGTCATCTAAAAGAAAGGAAAAGAAGAAGAAAAAACCCTGTTCTTTTGCAATAATGAGGGGATACTCCCACTGAAGTAAATCCTTAAAAAAATACTGATTTATTTATTTGCAGATATCTAAATTTTTCATACTTCTGTGCATGGAGAAAGACAGCAAGAAGTTTAAACGACCAACAGCTGAGATTCTGTAGTATCCTATTTTCAATTCTGCAAGATTTCATTCTTATAGAAAGTGTCACAGATTTGAATATTCTATGTTAATGGTGCTAACACAGGCAATTCATATATTTAGAGCTTTCAACACTTGTGTCAAAACACAACACACAGTGTTAACAAAGCACTCTGCAGTTCCTGGGTAGACAACACTAAGTACAGTTACCCACTGTAGGTACAGTGACATCAGATCTCTGACTTTTGGATAGCAAGGGATCCTTACTGGAGGTTAATTTTGTTCCCTCTGTCATCTACCATTCAGAACTTCATCATCCTTTATCTACTTGCACACCATAAATTCCAATTCCTAACACAACTTTGTTCGGCATCACTTAAAAGACTGTTGAAAAGGTATGCTGCTATGTATTTGGAGAAGCTACAATCTTCTAAAAATCATCAGATTACTGATTCATGATATGACAGCTAATCTGAGATAAGATTTATAGCCACATTAAGGCCAACTCTGACAGAAATCCTCCCACATAAACAAAGATATGTCATGAGTGGGAAACGCAGCATGAAAATGTTACTTACAACATTTTGATGGTCTTTCTATTGACAGGTAAAATCTTATGCAGCATATTAAAATAAAGGGAAAAGTTGAAGGGAAATTTAGGAAACAGAAAACTAGTTGTCTGAGCTAAACCTGAAGTTATCTTTCAAATGTTGATGTTAGCAATTTTTTTACCACTTACACATGAATCAAGAGCATTATAGAAGATAACGTTTATACAGCAATGCCTGTCGTGATACCCGAGATCTTGCTGAGTGCTTACAGTTGCTTCAGAATTCAGTTAAACACTTGAACTTCTATTGCTTTTATTCTTTTCAATGTTGTCTTTACAGTGTCTTTACAATCTTTACAGTGAATTTATCTATTATCACCTTCAGAATATTTTGTGTCTTCTTTTTTTTTCACATAGTTAAATATATATAAATTGATGTAGAAAAATTCTCATTGTTCAGTTTAACCAGAAAAGCAGATCATTTATGCTCTGGTGCATTTCATTTCAACTCCAGTTGCTCTCATTTTTTATCTGATTTACATCCCTATTAAAAAGAAGTCTTTGTGATTCAGAACTGTAAAATAAGTTTCAGTAGATTGACTCCAGTCAAAAACTCTCAAAAGATGTTTGGCTATAGATGGTCATTCAAATGAACAATTTGCATACTCAGAAAGACAAACAATATTTAGTTTATTAAAAATTTTAGAAAGTCTGTGCAGGATTCAAATGCAAATCCAGCATATTACTACACACAACTAACTATGTATGATCCTACTGGGTTCATATTGGCTGTGATATGAAGGACAGTTGGTAAACAATAGCTTAACAAATGTGTCAGCTTAATGCAATGTCAGAGGTCCTGCTGTTATCCATGACTCACAGCAGCAAACATGAAACACAGTCTATACAGCTTCAGAGAATCCTCAGTGATTATTCATAACAACATATACTCATTATCAAGCTTGCAATGTGTTTGGTTTGGTCTCAAAGCTTTTGTTTTGACGGATTCACTTTGGTCTCATAATTTTGAAATCCTAGCTCAAATTTTCTTATGTTCCAACATTTGTTCCCATTGTGCATGCCTTGAAGAGGAGAAAAAGTAGGTGACAAGAAAAGGAAAATTGAACAGATCTCAAGATGTAACATTTTGAATTCAGAGAACTTTTTTAAGCACAAAGTTTTGAACAAAAACTTCCTAATGCTGTTTCAAGGCCAAGGTGAGATTCTTTTTTTTCTGTTGACAAGCTGAAAGGATCATTGAAATCTGTTGGACCTAAAGCTTCTTATACTGATGGAATTTGAACCTCTCTATTAATATTTGACAAAAGTGAATATTCAATAGAATAGAAGTAATTTTATTGTGCTTGGTGCATGGTTACAGAAGAGCACTCAGAAAAAAAATGCCATCAGCAAACTCTAACTGCATCATCATAAATTTTTGCTACAAAAATTAAATGTCATCAGATTTTCTCTTTTTTCTTATATCTAAGAATACAATGTATCCAAATTACATTTTCTCCACTCTCTTGTGGAGAAGTTTACTTAAAAAATCTTTTAGATAGAACAAGAACAAAACAAAAACTTGTAGAGATTGGTTGCAGAGTGGACATCATTTACTAGCTTGCAAGTCTTCTTATTCACAGACACATCATATTTAACATAAATCAGAATATTCAAATTACATAGCAAGACTTTGTATCACTCTGCAACGTTTTTTGAAAATCTACTGTAATTACTTTTTTTGTAATGCATAAGGAACACTCAAAGACAATGTAAGAGGCAAGTATTTTTGAGTTTTTGCCTGGTGGTCAAAAGTTACAAAGACCTATCTATGACACTGCTTGCTTGCACACCCTTAAATGACTTCCTGAGCAAGCCAGCACATAGTATGTAGCGTTTGCACTAAATTTTATCTTGCACTGCATCCAAAGCAGTGTGGCCAGCAGGGAGAGGGAGGAGACTCTGCCCCTCCACTCTGCTCTGGGGCCCCAACAGAAGGAGACTGGATCCACAGCAGTGGGTCCAGAGGAGAGCCACAAAAATGATCTGAGGACTGGAGCACCTCTGCTATGGGGAAAGACTGAGAAAGGTGGAGTTGTTCAACCTGGAGAAGAGAGGGATCTGGGGACACCTTATAGCAGACTTTCAATGTTTAAATTCAGCTTCTAAGAAATATGGGGAGAGTCCTTTTAGCAGGGCCTGCAGTGATAGGGCAAGGGCTAATGCTTCTAAAATGAAAGATTATAGATTTAGAAGGAATTCTTTTACTATGAGGGTGGTGAAACACTGGCACAACTTGCCCAGAGATGTGGCAAATGCTCCATCCCAGGGAGAATCCAAGGTCAGGTTTGGCAAGGCTCTGAGCAACCTGACCTACTTGAATATGTCCCTGTCCATTGCAAGAGGGTTGGACAGGATGATCTTTAGAGGTTCCTTTCAACCTAAATTATGATATGATTACATGATTCTAACAAACTAGGGCTGTTTTAATGGTGCTGACCTAAGGGAGTTTCATGTCTTGCCTGGAAAGTAATACCTCAGAAATTTCTAGTTCTTGGCTCACCTGGCAGATTAAAATTTTGTAGAATAACCACAAATAAAGTAAAAGGACAGCAAGTGGAAACTAGAATAAAGAAAGGAGTTAAACCAGACAGAAACAATAAAATAACTTAAACTTTATTCGTTTTCATCCTTCAGGGAAAAAAAATTACTAGTGGCAACCCTAATTGCAATTCTCATCCTGCAAACTAACAGGTGTCCCTATAAATGCCAGACTGTTTTTCTCGTCACTTACAATTACGCTTTGTCTTGTAAGTTATTTGCTAAGCTTGCAATTTCTCTGGTCTCCAGGACAGCCTCTTTCATGGAAACAAGAATCATTGAACCACACAGATCTAGTCTTCTTTAGCTGGAAAAAACTCATCTTCCTTCCTATCTGATAAACTGTGAGATTCAACTGCTACACACATACAAATTGAACAGGGCTGTAATATAAAAGTATGTAAATAATTACTATGAAATACGGTGGAGAATTAGAACAAATTTTAATTAGAACAAATTCTGAGAAAAAAAGGCAGTTGTGTTCTCAGAAGAGAAATGCTTTTTCATTTATTACTGCCAATTAATGAAAACTGAAAAAAAGGTCTAAATTATCTCCATTTAAAAATCTCCTCTGGTGATAAAACCCAGTTATTGAGCTACGGAATCCAAAATTTAACAAGATCAAGGATTTTAATGGGTTCTGAATTATAAATATATGGTCATGTAAGATCTGTTGAGTGCTAAATGAAAATGAACATTGTAATTTCTATTCCTCACTTTTTTATGAAAGACAGCCCCATGTCTTATAGCAGTGGTGGTTAGTTAGTGGACCCACTGTGGTGGTTAGCAATTTTTAGTAAAGGGGTACTTTTAATTTTAACATTTCAGATTGATTTAGCAGCAAGAGATAATCTTGTCTATTTGACAGCTGTTTCCTAACTACAAACCAAGAAATTTAAACTACAAAGAAAACACAGAGCCACAACAAAAATCACAACAAGGAAAAGAAATCTATCTTTTCCTGAGGGACAGTGCTTGTGCTGAATGCCCAATTCCGCCAGTGAACATCCCGTTAAACCTTGCAGAGCAAGAATGATTGTTCTGCACCAGCAACGGAGTCTGTCCAGCCAGCTGGGGCAGCACGGACACAGGAAGGTAAGCCAGCCACACAGGGGAGGATTGGTGTCACACTCTGTTTTGGTTTTGGATTTCTTACAGGTCCCACCTAGCAAGTATGAGTCCTCTCTGTGTCAAAACTAGTTCAGCAATCAAATAGAACATGGTTTTACAAAGCTGAGCATCCAGTGGGCTGAAGGGTTTTAAGTAAATGTGTGACAGAATATCCAGACCAGAGTCTGTTTAGGGTCCTGTCATGGGTTGCACAGTTGAAGCTGTAAAAGTAAACTATGAGCAGGCAAGTTACTTTTGTCCCAAGTAACAATTTCTTAAATAGATGCTAAGTAAATCTTCACAGAATATTTAGCATCTGCAGTTTCCAGATTTGAAAGTCTTTTTCAAGCAGTCAATTTAGTTATAGATATTTATATAATTGTATTTATTTAGTAAGTTCAAGGGCATCTTAATTGGCTGAAGGAGAAGGGAGGGAGAAGGGGGGACAAACGAGGATTTTCATGATGTCTGATCCAATTTTTTCCTGTTTTCCAATAATTGTTAGTGTGACAGTGTCATGTTAGAGATTTATCACTTAGCTGCTGAAATGCACAGGCACTGAAACCAACACATAAAGTACATCTCAATACAAGTTAATAAAAGAACACAAGCTTTCAATTATAGTAAATTAAATCAGTTTAGTGAAAAGGTGTTAGAAAAACACATGTAATTTATCTGATTGTGTACCCTTGTTCTTACAGTACTTTGAAAACAGACATTTTTGTTGGCAAATTATCCACTAGAATTTAGAATCAAAAACTGTTCAAAGTGATATTTGAAGTAAAGACTTAGATTTCTTGATCACACCTTTATTACTATTTGTCTTCTCCATTTTTTTTTAACCTGCTTTACATGTATTGTCAAAAGAAGCTGAGATGCTAGTCAGAAAAATTAAAAACCTTCCCCATCTTTTTCCAAAATTCTATCCAATAAAAAATATGCAATGAAAATTGATCACTTAATCACTGTGTTATCAAAGTACTGTGTATTCTTGGTCATACTTGCAGCTGATACACCTGGAAAGGGATGGATATCCATTATTTATATTCTCATCTGGGTAAATAAATGGGTGTATCCATTTCAGTGCCATGCCCAAATCTGAATTTAGGAATTCTAGCAGTCATTACAGAGAAAAGAGGAAATGTGTCAGAAAAAAAGGAAAATCCCTCAACCCCCCAAACAGGATAGAATAGACTGCTTCAGTCGGAGGTTTCTACAGCATCATCTAGCCCTTATGCCTGACTAGATCAGGACTCACCAACAGTTAAAGCACATCATTGAGGGCATTGCCCAAATGTCTCCTAAACACTGACAGATATGGGACATCAACCACCTGTCTGGGAAGCCTCTTTCAGTGTCTGACCACTCTCTTGATAAAGTAATGGTTTCTGTTATCCAGTCCAAACCTCCCTTGGCTCAGCTTTGAGCCATTCTTACATCTCCTTTCACTGGATCCTAGGGAGAAGAGATCAGTACTTCCCTCTCCACTTCCCCTTCTGAGGAAGTTAAAGAGATCTAAAAGGAGGCACCTTCCCCTCACTTCCTAAGCTTTCTTTCGTGCCTTTTCTCTAATACTTTTGCTCAGGTAGGTGGAGTTCCAAGAGTGAATGGCAGGTCTCTCCTGCATGGATAAAAGCATTTGATAAATATATTTTCTGCATCTTTCACCATATGAGCAATTAATAGTGTTAGCATCAAACTAATCAAAATCAGAGTTCACAGAAAACCACATCAATTTATGAGGGGAAAACCTAAGACTTCTTGCAGTGTTATTGTTTCAGTTAGACTAGGACAAGAATGTTAAATGTTCTCTAAGGGCATAGTTGATTTTCCTGTGAGCTGCAGATGAATTCAGGTTTGTTCTCAATTCCTAGTGAAACACTTCATGATATCAGCAACAAGCCTAGTGATTAAGGAGAATATCAGACTGATTTTTTGTTGTTACCTTTGTGCAGTGTCATTATGTGGCATGCAAGATCCCTGTGAGAAAAGGGTTCGTTTTAAAAGTTATAGTTTTATTTCTTTTTTCTTTTCCTGCTATTGCATTTTCTCAATTACTTAATGTTTGTTTCTGCCCTAATTCATTCCTTCCCTCTATATTTTATTCAATGAAAAAGCCTTCATATCTCCCAACAGTTTTGTCTCATTTCCTTCTGTGGTATGTACACCAAAATAATCACTCCTAAGACAGTGAATATGGTTGCTAACAGAACATCATCGGGCTTTAGAGCTAAATATCACAATGAGGTTAATGACAGATGGGAAATGCTCATACATTGCAGTCATGGTTTCAGTCTGTCTGCAAACACAGTTTGCATTACTTTATGTTTTGCTTTGAAAGAACCTCAACAGCTTGGGTTTCTTTTTAAGGTTAAGGTTAAACCCTATGAAATCTGAATATACCATTGCATCAGTACTGAAGCAAAGCAAAGCACGTATGTCCTGTTGTATGGATGCCTGATTTCCCTCAGCTGAAAGCTCAAGCCAGAGATGTAGATTGTTTTTTGGTTTTGTTACTGATTTTTGAGGTTTTTTTTTTCACAGTCAGTAATAGTCTAAAATTCTTGGTTTACCACATTCTTGTCAGATATTTAACACTCCTATTTTTCTGAAAAACTGTCATTTTTCATCAGAAGGACACCTGGACTCCATTAAAATCCTTAATCTACAATGTCTAGGGGGACATGTCAGGTGCCCTGCCTGGCAGCAGGAGGGCAGGTCCTCAGGGATGACTTTGGCACTCTTGCATTCAAAGCCATCCACATCACTTGGCCCAGCTTGCCTTAAGAAAGATTTTATGCCCTGTGTAGAAGAATAATCACACTGCCCTCCAGACCACCTCCACATAGGTAATATTTTTCTTCTGCTCTCTCTGCAGATATCTCTCCACCTCTGTCTCTATTGTCCCACAGCTTCTAGCCTGGGTGAGAAAGATTTCTCTTGCACATTCCTTGTTCTGTCAGCAGGTCTTATAGTAGGCAACCTACTAATGCCAAATCCTCCCTTTTACTATAATAGCTAGTCTTAAAACATTCAGACCTCAAGCTTTTCCACTATCAGTAAGTGGAGTTAAAAAAACCCCAAACTAGTACACCAATTCTTGTAATTGTTTGATGACATGATATGCCTGTTGAGATGTGATTTACTGCACTACTGTTCAGAAAGCAATGTGTGTGACACACAACAGATGCCCCAGAGCCAACCCTGACTAAACTTTGCAAATGTCTAACTGGCTGCCTAAGCCCAGTTATAGCTATTGCTTTGCAGCCCTAAAGATGAATTAGCAAAAGAGGTCCAAGATGACATAGCAAGTATACATGGGCTTAAGTCAGAAGGCAGAGCCTTGAGACCAGTGCTCCTATTCCTTTAGAAGTCTAATGGACTGCATGAAAATAGACTTCTAGTGAATACTGATGAGATGAAGAGAAAAAGAAGAAGCCAACCTGCGTCCTTTAGTAAGGTGTTAAAAGTTCTTCCTTGCCGGGGCTGATGGAGATTTATTCCTATAATAGTGAATAACACAGGGAATGGGCATATGGGTTTCATACTCTTAGAAATATAATAAAATCTCTCCAAACCCACACAAAGAGGTTCTTTAAGGCTAGCTAGCATGTCTTGCATTCTTGGTGCACATAGAGGGGTTAAGAAATCAGCATAGTCTATGGCCACAGGCATCACAGGGGTAGGATTTCCCTTCAAGAGAAATACTTAGTTCATCCCAGAAGGGAGCTTGCATGCACATTAACATCCCTGCAACATGAACAATAGTAGATTAGGACCCTGGCAAGAAACAGGGAGTGGGCCAATGCAACAGTGTAAACATATCTTTTGCATTTGCAGCGTTCAGTAACATTCCACAATTCTTCTCTTCCATCTTGTCCAAATAAGCTTCTTTTGGCTTTAAGCCATTTCTCCATGATTATGTCAATGGCTTTAGCAATGCTAAACAGGCTATGCCTGTTATCTTCGCATCTTTTTTTTTTTTTTTTCTTTCATTTTGTCATTGTTACAGCTGCTCAGCCAAACCATCAACAATGTATTTCCCACAAACTAAATTGAGCCAATAACATTGTAATCCAGTATAAACAGAGAAGCAGTTGATTCCAATTAGGCAAAAGTTTCACTGTTTCCAGGCTTGCAGCCAGTTTGTGGTTTATGAAATTTAACTAAGCTACAGCTTAATCAGTTTGCTACTAAAAAAAATCATAAAAAAAAAAAAAAAATCTAGCCAACAATATCCTGATGATAAAGGAGTGTCAGGAGGAATGGATCAAAAGATCTGGGTGATGAATTTTTACCATAGCCATACCCAACCCCTGACGGTAGAGAATTGCAAAAGTAAGTACATTACCATTCTACAGGTGAACCAAGCAAGCAGCAGGAACAAAGTTACAAAAAGATTTGTCTTGCTGTTACGTTGCAGTTACCTCAATGTGGAAAAGAAAGCAGCCAAGTAGACAATTCTCACACAAATAAGCCATAAGGCTGGTGCTGTAGTTAAGGGAATGAATACATAGAAAGCTATGGCAATCATTCAAATTGTGAAAGAAAGGATTAGAGCTAGAAAATCTGAGAAAAAATATAATAGTCTAAGTGTTTTAGAATCAACATACAAACATGTAAATTAAGGTTTAATGTTAATAAAGTTAGGAAAGACTGAATAAATCCTGATGATGCTCTTGAGGAATCACACTGTATACTCTAATGTTTACACTATTACAGAATACCAACAAATTATTTTTTCAGATTGTAATATGGACAACACTGTTAGCATAACAGCTGGATAACAATTAAAAAGTGTGGGGTTTATACTCATGCAAAATTCATCTCTATAATGTTGCTAATAGAGCAAAATCCTCTTCCTTCATAGCTATTTTTTTTTGGCAGCACTATTCTGACAATTATAAAAGATACACTGAATATGCTTTGCAAAGTTTAGAAGGACTACTCTAACAACAAGTACAATACGGAGAATTTGAGAGCAGTTTAGGCAACCCATCTTTCTTTTTTTTATTTTCTTTATTTTTTCTTGCTCTAGGATTACCCTGCTTGTGGACTCATAGAAGTAGGAGTGGACCCATTCTGATTCTGTGGTTTGTCCAGTGTTTAATAATTCTTTCTTAACAGGTCTTTCTGTTCCTGATAATCTCCAAAAGACACTGAGAGGTTGCACCCAAAGAGGAACTCAACACTTAAAGCGACATTTAAGGGCATTTGTAAAATGCAGACACAAAATGAGACCTTAAAGCCCAAAGTCAAGATTTGTGACAGCAATAAGGTTGTCCTGCTTTACTCAGTGGATGGTCAGGGCTTTCATTTATCAGAGACCTGTGAGATCAGAACTTGCATCTAAGCAGCTCACTTTCACTTCTGTTATTCTATGCACATACAGATCATATACCAAGATTATAAGATATTTTGGGTCAAACTTTCATTGTTATACCTGTGCTGCAATCTCATTATATTCAAGTAGCTATAAAAGGGTTATTGTACAGCAGTGACCCACACTGCTTTTAAGTAAATTTCCTCCAAGTCTCCAGATTCAATGTGAAAGAACAGGAAAGAAAAAAAGCTTAAACTTATAGGCAATGCTGGTATGAATTCTTACTGTTTTAATCCCATTCAGAGACCTCACTGAGAAAGGTTGCCACATTCAGCAAGAATATCTACAGAAGTCACTTTTTCAACCACTGTAATGTAATATCTAATTTATGTAGCTGAAATGCCTGAGGTAAGGGTTAATTTAGGGATTCCTAATTCTTCCATAAAAGATACTATGAAAGTAATACTTAATATAAATATATAAATATAAACGAAAGCCTGTATCTGTACTTTAATTTAAATTTGTATCTGTGTAATTGTGTCAAGAATTCACCAACAAATCTGTAAATGCAGCTTGAGTAAAGTTATAAACCTAAACACAGCAGCTGTTAAATCTCTTAACATCTGTAAAGCTTCTTTTAACCACTGGGAAACCTTCTCTCTTTCATGATTAACTCCTTATTGGGTAATGCAGCATTGGATATACCAACTGGTGGGCCTTTTTTGATTTCAGGAGTTATTTTCCCACTTTAGTTGGAAACTTGTTTTTTTCCTTTTGTGAGGCTGTAACCTAGCAGAAGTATTGTACACATTTTGTTTTCTGAGAGAAGTTAAAACCATGCCTCTAATATATGTTTTTCCTTATTTAACATTATATATGTTCATAATTGTTCTAAATGTTCAAAAAATATCTTGGGATCCAGGGAATATATGGAAATAATAAACAGGATGATACCAGTTTATTAATATTATTTTACTAAGGCTTTAGATAAAATTACTGTTTATTTCCAAACAAAAATCTGTGTACCCTGAGAAACAGAAAATCAGAATCCTTTTTGGCACAGTAAGTCAACACCAGAGTCAATAGCTTTGTTCTTCATTTATAGAGATCTACCTCTCAACAGTGAATTATGAGACAATATAATAAATCTACATCAAACTGTCTTTACTTTTATACAAACTGAGTCTTATTGTGTCAGTCTTGTCAACACTGCTGAATATTAATGGGAATAAAGTTAATTGCTGGGTGTATAAAGGTCTGATGCAGTCAGAGTGAAAGAAAGCACCTAACAGAAATCTGTCAATTTTGACAAGCTGTAATTTATTTCTACTTCATGATATGTGCTGACACGTTTCAAACCTTACTCTAGTCTTTACCATAAATTGCAATTATTATAATTCACAGCGACATTTGACACAGAGGTTGGGACCTAGTTTACCATATATAAAAGAGTTTACATTTCAGGGAGTTCACTTGAAAACGTCAGCATGTATTTCTCATTGTAAATCCAATTGTTTCCACTCACACTGAACATGAACAGTAAATTTTGTAGCTTGCATGGCTTAAGAAAAGAAATACTCCATTGCTTTAGCTGAAATATAAAGTGTTTATGACAAAATATTTACAGATATTGAAAAACTAAGATTAAATTTCAGTGTGACTGTACAATTATTCTGTTTAATTATTTAAGTTTTATAATATTAGACAGTGGTGACATGTAAGCCTGATGGATTTTTTGAGTATTTTTATAGCCAATCAACATTGGCTATAATAAATGTTGTTAGTAGTACTATCAATAGTATAATGAAAGTTAACTCAGTTTATTCCCTGAACTTTTGTTGCTCTGTTACTCAGTATAGTTTATAAGAAAGGTGTTGGTGAGTATTCAGTTCTTGGACAGAAGAAAAATTTCCAAGATGACTGAGTTTATGGTGAATGTCTCAAGGTCTATAAGCCTAGTTTTGAAGTCTGGGTGTATTATGAACCTCATAATTTCTAATGTTTAGTAACTGTATCTTGCAAATACAAATCTCTGTGTTAAAAATGATATCAATTTAGAAAAGATCACAAAGATTGTAAAGGTCATGAGATGATACAGGCTATAAGAAGAAATGCACTACCTCTCAAATATCAGCCTTTTCAAAAGATTTAAAATTCTTCAGAAGACACTGTAATTTTAGCACCTGTGAGTTATGATCACTGTGTATACTTTTAATTAACTGCACAGCTTTATTTATATTGCCTGTACCTTTGCATTCTCAGGCCAATAGCTTTTCACCAAGCAACTATCAATGCTTTTCCTGCCATAAAAGTACCTCTTAAGAGAAATATAATCTGCATTTTTGTAAAGGCTCCAAATTGCAATTTAATTCACTGAGATCAGAGTCAGTATTTTCTTACCGCTGCTCAAGACAATTGCACTAACAGTCTAGAGACATTTAGAGACCCATAAACAGACAAAACAACAACAATAATATTAATGATAATAATAACAATTTCACAAGCAATAACAGAAAGATACCTATATAAGATATCCACTTATCTTCTCTCAACAGAGCGTTCTTCCAGCTGCTTCTGAACCATCAACTGGCTTTACTGAGAAACTGGTAGAGACATCCACAGCTTCACACCAGGGAAATCATACATGGAGGGCTAGATTAAGCTGAGATATTGCATGGTTTTTTGTCAGCAAGACTTGGGGCTTTCTGTGGATTCTTATCATGGCAGAGCACAGAATAGTAAGCTGAAACCATTACTAGCAGGAGTGTGTCTATTTACGTAGATAAATGATGGATGTCAAGGAAGGGTGTTAGAGGAGAGAGGAGTAGGAATGTATTCTATCAACCACATGGACCAAATCTAGAAAAGTTTAGAGTTGCCAGAGGAAGGGAGAAGTGCAGAATAGTTTATAATATTTTAGATATAATTTACTGATATGATTTTCTTAATAAAAACTGTAAAGGCAAGGTATATGAAGCTAGTATTGTTTGTGCCTTACACATGCTTGTTAGCCAGAAAACCTTCAGTCTTCCATTACTTTTGTTTCCATTTGTTTTCATTTTGTTTCCATTTGTTTTTTAGCAATACAAGAAAACAGAAAAAATAAATGTTTTAAGCACTGCAATTCTCTACATACATTTAATTATATATAGGAAGAGCGTCATGATTTGTTTTCATGATAAAGGAAAACAAAGTTTTTGATAAAGTTTTTGAACGGAATAACACTGTGGTGAAATCACATTACCTTAGTGGCCCTGTTGTGCATTTCTCTGTGAATTTTATTTGAAATACTGAAACTGTCTTACAAAGAAGGCCTTTGAATGTTTTTTTCCCCACATCTTTTTCTAAGTGGTGCTAGAATTATTAAGATTTAAAAGTTGCATATCGAAGATGTTAATGGTTTACATCATTGTTTCTAACTATACAGGCAACAATAAGAGGAAAGATATACTATAAAAAAAGACAGCAGGAGAAAAACCATGTCTGAAAATTCAGATTCATGTATGAGCTTCTAAAAATAATTAGGTATTCCAGGGAGGATTCTCCATTTCATTATTTGCAGTACTACACTAGAACATCAAGTTTACCAAATGGATGAAAAGCTGTGACTTGGGTCCCTACAGGAGAACAGTAGTATCTAAAAGTTTGTTTTTTTTTTCTTTACAGAATAATAAACATTAAAACATGGAATATATTAACCCTGCAATTTAGAACTGTAGCAAATCTTTAGTGCAAGTTACATTGCACTAAACCTCTCCGTTATGTCATTCTGAGTATCTGTTGTGCCAAGTACCCATTTACCCGTGTGATTAGGCCAAGGTTTCTGCAACCTTCACCAAAGAGACATATGAAACAGTTCCCCTATGGCATACGAGCAAAAGCAGTGCATTCCAGGATTAATACATTTCACGTGTCCTCCCTTTCTGAATTATTTCACTTGAACATACATATACTTACTGAAATCCAGATTGCTTAGAATGTACGTCCCTGAAGTATTGTTCTTAGCTAAAAGGATCCGGATGAAACATTTAGAGCTGCTCCTGGTTTAATTACCATCAGACACTTGTAATAAATCCTTGCATATAACAAAGCTAGTTATAGCAGCTACTTGTCTGGAATTCATGATCTTATCCCACTGCCTACTGAGCATAAGTCAGAATAAAAAATAGTGATAAATTATATGTTTGCTAGAGCGATAGTGTGTCGAAGTTTGGACTGGTGTAGCACATAACACTCCTTTTCCTCACTGGCTGGCCCTTCCAGCTGTGGTTGTGAAACATGCTTATTGTAATAAGGTAAAAGCTCCACCTTTTTTGATCCTGGAAAGTATTGTTACTGAGATTCAGTCTTATTATTACCAAGAACTTCTTTTAGTCATAATTTCTTATCACTTAGGGAATTAAGCAAATAATTCAGCATTTGTCCATGGGATCAAATCTACTATATATAAGCACCTTGTAAATCTGCCAAATACATCTGAAGAGCAAGACTTTTTTTTTGCTGGACATGCTAGGAAATGTTATGCTTTTAATAAGGACCAGGGTATTTTCAGGCTCATCTTTTTGTTAAGGTAGAACTGGAAGCAAAAGCCTTGGAAGTAGTTAGAAAAACAGTGTAATCACCAAGATACCATTATCCTGTCTCTTGTAGCTTTTATATTTGTGCTTCTCAAAGCTATGGACAGCAAATTACTCATGTGATACCTGAGCTGCATAAAGAGGATTGAGTCTGGGCTGTTAATGATCTTTTCACTCTGTTTTGGCCTTTCTCTGTAAAAGCTCACATGTAGCTCAGATGCTGGCTGCCTGTATTATTCCTAGGTACCCAACAAAATACAGCGATGGAAAGTGTCCTTCATCTTAGATATAGTACTGCTGAAAGAAATCTTCCTTTTGTATGAAATGTTTTTTTTCTGAAGAAGGAATAGGTTTTCTAGGACACCACACACAGCTCGCAGAAAACCATTAGGTTTCTTTTTGTTCTTGGTAGTAAGTGACACATATTACTAAATACCTTAAATGAAAAACCAACTTCAAAAGAAATTTTAGCTAGCAATTAAGGTGTGATTAATAAGAGACAGGTAAAATATTTACTCAAAACATGATTATCCAGGTAGTATTTTATGCTTAATTTTTAAAAAATACTTTAGACAGAAATGAAATATATAAGATAAAAGATCACTTTTTACCACAAACTTCCCCCAGAAACTCCAGAGAGATAGGAAAAATATCATCATCACTGATAGTACAAAGCTGGAACTTACAAAAGATTAACTGGTGTGCTCAAAGTCAGACATGTATGGGTGGGCTGGAAGATCAGTTTGGGCATACAGGGTTCATGTTGTGACCAACCATAACCATCTGACTTCTTACTTCTCTTCCTATGCCCTTTTATTAACCAGGTAACTGCAGCTGCTCTAGGATGACAGTGCTAATTCCAAAAATTATTTACAGTCATTGATTTTCTTTGATCCTTTATCAGCTACTCCAATGGGTGAAACGTGTGCATGGAATCAATATGATTTTACCCTTTTATCATCTTATAGACAGCACATACCAGACAGAATGCATCTGGTTCTGAATGGCTTCAACAGGATGAAATAAAAGACAAGGCTGATTATGTTCTACTGGCTACATCAAGAAAAATCTTTGCTGTAGAGCCACTCCAGAATGCTTATTCTACAGGCATAACTGTGAGGCCAAAATCTGAGTTACTCTACTATATTATCCTTTAATCTGTTTATCACATCTCTTACATACATATTTATCACTAATTTATGGCTTTGGAATGCTTACTGAATTCTTTAGGGAATATTTTTAAAGTAGCATTTCTATTTTGTTGGTATTTGTTTTCTTTTTCTTTTTAATTTGACCAATCTCAATTTAAAGTATCTTTTTGTATTTTCTGAACTTTCAGAGGAGTTTTCAGATCTTCAGTCAAGGATGAGGAAAGAAGTCATGCAGTGCAGGTAGCAGATTTCTCAGCAGTGTGCTCTTAAGACTCCTCCAGGCATTTCAGCTTATAAAATAGTGTGATCATACATTCCAGCAAATCCAGAGTTTATTCTAGGAGAACACCTTGATGAATAAATCAATTTTCAATTTTTAACTTTCTCTATTAAAAAAAGATACCAATAATCTCTTCTTTCTGTCCTCCAAAGGTTTAACACAGAAAACATCTGCAAAAAGAAAAAAAAAAAAAGAGGTCGATTATCACTAACTGAAATGGTTATAGGCAATCCTGTCACACTGCCTCAAACTCTTTCTCAAGAAAACAAGATTAACACTGAAGATCTTCATGCTGTTTTGATAGTTACGTTAAGTAGTAACAATATTTATTTAGGGAATATTGTTAGACAACTCCTTGAAATAAAAATAAATTTAAAAAAAGAGTTCATCTATGATAACTTCAAAAAATCATGTTTAAAAAAATTAATAGGCTAAGTAACTTAGCAAAACCCAGAATTACAGTGTTATAGGTAGACAGCATAAAAACAAAACTGTGCATTTTTCTACTGTTTTTTTTTTCTTGGAATCCAACCCCAAAGGACAACCTACAATACTGAAAGGAAACCAAAAAAACTATTCACTCCAGGAAAAGACACACAGTTTAACTTAGTTCAGTTTTAGTTCAGAAGAAATAAAAATCTGCGTGCATTAAGTTAATGGGAGCATTTCATTTTGCTTCTCCTCTGATTTCAATAAATCTGGTAAGACCCTTGTATGCTTGGGAACATCTCACACAGTAGGTCTCCGTGATGAAAAAGTAACTTCAGACATTCATAGAACAAAGTGATTACAGAACCTTTACAGAGTGTTTGTGGGGGGTCACTTGGATAGGTGAGCCCTGTTTCTAGGAGGTGGCAGAAGATGCACATCTGTGAGGAAGCCAATAGTGCAGAAATCTGCCTGACATAAAGTACAAGAGCAGATCTGATTGGGTAGTGTAGAAAGAGCATATGTCTGCTCCAGTCCAGTATTAAACTGGGGATGATATTTTCCTTAAAAAAGAAACCTGTATTTTGATATTTCCTCTTTTGCTGTGGACTACCCACATCACTGCTTGGAATAATGTGTGAAACATCCTTCAGGCACCATTTAACCTATCTAAATGCAGAAAGATGAATTTGGAACACTATCAAAGCACATATGGAATAAAGGAACCATTCTGTTTCAGCAGCCACACAAGAGACCTGTTTTTCATTATGCATGTGAAGTGTTTAATTTAAACTGGTAATGGTTAACCAGGCCTTGCCTCAGGCTAGGAGCTATGGAGATCTGGGGAAAACATCCATAAACAAAATCCCTTCTATCGCCCTTCAATTTTTTTCTTCTCTGAAGTCAAAGAAAGAGAAAAAAATATTTCTGAAAATATGAAGACTACTTAGGTGATCTTTCTCCCAGAATGTGCAGAGAAAAAAGGTGAAAAGTGTACAACTCATATTGAAAAGCCTAACAGCCTTAGGGTTACCTGCAGGAAAATTGTAAGGAATACCTTACAATGGAGTTTGGAGTTAGAGGTCATCAGGGGAGCATACACAAAGCATTCATGAAAAAGGTATCTTAGATGTCTATGGTTTACAGATGTTTAGGTGCATGTGGTTAGCTTTGCACAGAGGAATCCCAGCCTCAGCATGGGGTCTAACAGCATCTGTCAGATTAAGGGAGCTTGCCACTGCTTAAAAGGGGGTTTGCATATTTTATTAATAAATGACACTATTAAAATGCATTTCTAATTCACAATAAATGAGTAAATTTTAATATCAAAGAAATATTACTTCAATAAGAAAATAGGGAATATAGAATCCAGACCCTGTGTATGCTTCCAAAATTAGGCTAGCATGTATACAGTTCAAGCAGAAGGCAAAAGTTCAAGATCTTCTTTGCCTAAAGCATTTATATTTTCCAGTGAGAGTAACTATTGTCCAACTCTGTCTGTTAATGGCACACAGATTTTAAATATTTTCTATCCCAGTGTAAGAAAGAAGAAATTTAATTTTCAAGAGACTGAAAATTAATTTTACTGTTTATTTATTCCTTCTCTAGTAAAGTGATACATTATACTGATATAGTATTATGATTTAGTATAGACTAAAAGAAAGCAAATATTGAAGAATAAACATATAATTTCTTCCTTACCATCCATCCTAGAAAAGCATGACAATTTTAGCCACAAATTATTCAGAATGTAATACTCTCAGAGTACCTTAATAATGGACAATAACAGTGAGTATTACCCAAAATTAAACAGTATTCAATATTATAGTCTTATAAAAGAACCTTCCTAGAGCTGAGAAGGTTTATTTCCATAATAATCCTTTAGGAATTCAGCAAAACTTCCTTTATGACAACTGGTGACCTTCTTTGTTTTCCTTTCAGGCTTGTCATATTTTGTTTAACTATAGATTTAAAAAAGGTAAATAGACAATTGTTTCTCTTCCTTTTCACAGTTGATCTGATGGAAACCCGGCTTACCAAACAACTGATATTAGACTTTGTTGTTAATATGCAGGCAAAATACTGGTTCTTATATCAAAGTGGACCTTGGGAAGCCCTATTTCTTGGAAGCTGTAACTAATCTTTTTTTTTTCTTTCTGTTCCAAGTACTTTGGATTAGCAAACCAAACCAAATGGTGTTTTAGTCAGACTGTCCCAAATCCTGTGGCAACAAAAGACTAATACACATCTTTACATTTTAATGACTTTTTCTGATTTTTGAGCAGGCTGAGTGACCATGCTGGAAAGAAAATACTGTGACTTAAATAGGACCAGAAGTACAAGTGAAGAAGGGATGAAAATGGACCTAATGTAATTTACCAGTCTCCTAAAAATGAGACCTGCATCAAACAACATAATTTTAATAACAACAAGACCACTTGCTTATATAAGTGTAATTTTAAAATACTGTAACTATTCTTTTCTAAAGAAGCATAAAAATAAGTATCTGGAAATTACTTGTCTGCATTCAGTTGTACACAATGTACGTATCATGAAATGGATGGTCATGTGGAATGGGTCAGGAAAGACAGCAAAGGTTTTTCTTACACTTGATTCTTAATACTTGTTTAGATTAATTTAAGATCAATTAATTAATAATCTGTAAAATTGAGGAGTTGAAAACCTGAGTTAAATTTTAAGACTTCTATTTCTAAATAAAGCAATAAATGAAAAAAAGCACGTTTAAGTTATTTTAATTTTTTTACCTGAAAAAGTCAAATAATAGAGTAGGAGAATGATACATGTATTGGCTGAACAGTTAGCATATTGTTGTTAGGCTTACAGAATTTAACACAAATGCATTGTCCTTGTACTTCCAGTAGATGGCAGGTATAGTACTTCAAACTTTGAAAAAGTCACAAAACTCTTTAACTTTTTTGAACAATAATATGCTATTATCTGGAAAATTTTACTTATAATACAACCCTTTCCATTTGAGTGTATTTTTACTTTAATATAATTATGGAAGCTGTGGGAGTCCAGGGCATTCCTTTGGATACCTGCACAAACCTGAGAGAAGCTACGCCGAGATGAAAAGAAACGTTTAATACAAACATATTAAGTACTGAAAACAAATTATAAATTAATAAAAATGGAAAGAAC
Source organism: Phylloscopus trochilus trochilus (assembly GCA_016584745.2). Lineage (NCBI taxonomy): Eukaryota > Metazoa > Chordata > Aves > Passeriformes > Phylloscopidae > Phylloscopus > Phylloscopus trochilus. The sequence continues at coordinate 38,871,056 of WQNJ02000001.1, read as the reverse complement.
ACACTGAACAACATGCATAGAGAACTGGAATGCTCAGATTAATATTCACAATAAAATAAAAGCCACAAATGGCAATCTAAAACAGGAAACTTCAAAGCCTTTGTATTTATTTTTCTTTTTCATAAATCTGCCTCTTTCTAAAGTAATGGCTGTATTTTTTTCCATAACAGAACTTTCAATTTTCTGTTATGTGTCACTGCAAAACTAAGAACCATGTTATGACAGTCAAACATTTATAAATTCAGAGATTCAAGCAGTAAAGCTCTTGGTTAAACCAAGATAAACATACACACGAAATGATGACTCTTTTTTACTGCAGGATTGAGTTATAAAATCCTGCTTGAATTAGAGTTACTTTTCTCTCAGAGCACAGAACAGTTAATATTCAGTTACAGATTAGGGACAAAACCTTTTATTTTCTTTCCATTGTTCAGTATGTGACTTCATATACTTGTTCATTGTTCATTGCTATGTTCATTGCACATTGCTGCAACTTCAAACTACGCTGAAGCATATTAATTCCTCTAAGTGCTTTTTTGCCTGCTATTCAGCTTAAAAGTGTCATCAATGCCACTTGTTCTTGACCAAGTTTTGGTTAGTTGGCTTTCTGATATCATCTCTGTATTAGAAAAGGGGAGACAGATACTTTGGAATTAGGGTCAAAAGTATTTGGAAATGTTCATTGAATCGTCTGATGGTCTAATAGTTTTTGGTAGTGGTGGTACATGTTAAGAATTATAATAGTACAAATATGTCAAAAAAATATTTTATTAATTTTTTTCAGTCATGAGTGCAAGCTGAATGCAAACCAAGATAATTGCACACCTAGTGAGAATTTCTGAGACAGATGGTTTAAAGGAAAAGACTAATATAATGCACAAATTGCCGTTAAAATCATCATCTAAATAGAATTTTTCAGGCAGGTTTCTCCATTATCATAATGAAACCATATCTTGTGTTCTTTCTATTCCATGCCTCATTCCATCTTCTGCACAAAAGAGAACAGTACCTACTTTTTAGTTGTTTCTGTACTTGTCCACTGTTTGGTCACACAGCACTGAAAGGAGTAGACTAATCCAATATTGGCATTCACTGTTTTTCCTTTTAGTTTTCTTTCCCTCCAAACTTCTCCCTGGCTTCTTACGTCAAACTATCTGCCAGACTATTTCACTTCTTCCTCCACATTCCAAGTCAGGCCAAATGACCTTCTGTAGTTCTTATCCTTCCTCCAACCTTCCCTGAAAACAATGTACCAGTATTTTGTTTCAATATTCCTATGTGATCAATTTTGACTTTGATTTTGACTTTGTTTTTGTTTCAGCAATTCATTGCCCATCTTCAATGTTCCGCAGTTCTGATACATGAGTGCTTTCTCCTGCCTTCACTGTTCCTTCTAGACTCAGGAGCTCTGAGCCCCTACACTTCAGATCTAAGATGCCAGACTTGAAACAGATACTTTCCTTATTTCTGTTGCCTGAAAATCACAAAACAAGACATTACACCATATCATGAAATAAACCAGTAACAGATGATCATGAACACATCAATACCCGTTATGCTCTTCAGTCCAGAGCCCAATATTAACTCCCTGAATGAAGAAGCTCATGCCAGGAAACCTGACTTTCATCATGTACTCTGAAGTTTGCCTGCTCAGTTCCAAGGTGAAGATGGCAAAAGCCCAATCTTGTCAGTAATAAGAGGTGTGAGAGGCATAAGCAGTGATGGAATCAACAATTATGAAACATCTAATGAGCATGTACATTCCCTAAAATGCTGTTACTTTAACAATTTTCCTATTTAAAAGAAATGGGAAGATTTTAATGAATAAAATACTGCCAAATCTCCTCTTCTGCTTATAAATATGTGAGTTACAAAGTTTTTCAAGGAAAAGATCAGGAAAGTTTTTTTCCTCCTCATTCTTGGAAACCATGCAATTAATTTTGGCTGAATTACGAAATAAAATAATGTCTTATGCAGGTGCTAAACATGAAAGACTTCAGTGAAATGAATAAATTAAATAAAGTTGTAGGACACAGATACCTTAGTAAAAAGTAGAAGACCTTGATGATAACCAGGTCATTTAATATGTGATCATAAAAAGCAAAAGGTAGCCACAGCTTACAAAAACACCCACTTCTCATACCTTTCCCAGTAGTTCATCTGCACTCTGCCTATTTTCTGACTTGGCCATTGCACTGAGGTCATAACTTAGATCACAAGGGTTGTTTTGATTTGAGTAGGAGAGTGATTTCTAGTGAAGACAATTATGATTTTATTGCAACCTTATATATTTATCAAATTTTTTTCCTTTGTACTTAGGAGTTGCAATCTTTGTCTGGGCTGCCATGCCCCAGTTAACAATCAGAACAAAAAGCTGCTTCCAAGCTTAGAATTCTGCAGCATTTCATTTTTTGCAATACGTTTTGCTGTCCCCTCATATGCATAGATATAACATGCAATATAGTCAATTAATCCACCTTCAGATACATTTTTCTTAAAAAAAATGAGAAGTTTCCTCTAATTATAAATACAATAAAAAATATAGGTACCAATTACACATCTGCTGCAACTGCTTAAGTCCTCAGACAGTAGCCACTTCTACAAGAACATGAAACCAATACTAGCTTTTTAAAAGTGGAACTTCTTCAGATTAAAAAAAAAGTGAGTTTTCACATATCATAAAAAATTCTTGCTAATCAGTATTTATTTAAATGGGTTACTGCATATACATGTTACGTACAGTCTATGTACAAAAACAAAAGGATTCAGATGTGAAAAGGACAGTTTTATTTTTGCATAGTAAAGATGCTCAATGATGATGAAAGGACATGATTTTTCATTAGAACTAAATAGCAGCTATTAACTGCAGCTATCTTCCATAATTTTGGCCACTTGACTTCACTTGGAAAAAAATAACCTGTGCCTGAAAATATAGGAAAAAAAGGTGAGAAATAAAAGAACAAAAGACTTCAGGAAGTAGGCTAAAGCAAACAATGTTCACTACCTAATAATATTGCAAGACTTTGTCAGCCTGATTCATTCCAGAGCCTTGAATCTATTCCCTGTGAACATATTACTGTTAAAAAAAGAGAGAATGGAGCTTTAACATGGCACTTTGTAGTCAGTTTATTTCACAAGTGTTGAAGGCTAGTTGAGAAAGTGGAAAATTTTTGAAGATCTTGTCACATGCTCTAAATATGTCAAACAGATCTAGAACTAAAGCTTTGAATGCGTATTTAGGGATAACACTATACAACAATAACTTTTTTTAATACACTCCTCTTGCAGCATGGTAGCAGTGAATGTGTCCTGAATGCTTTTCCTTTGTTTGATTATCAGCTGCAAAATATTTCTTGGAATTAATTTCCATCACATTTTTATTCTTTTTCATATGACCATACAGCAGGACCAAAGCACAGAAAATTGCAAAATTCTCCTGTAATGCAAATCTTCAATATGCCTCTAGCATATAAAGCAGTAAGCCCCACAAGAAGATGCACAGTAACACATGACAAAAACTAACGCAAAAGAGAACAGGAATATCTGAAGCCAAATTAATTTATGTAATCTCCTGTGTAATTCAATATAAATATACTGCCATTTAAATTTTCAGTAAATGTGGGATTTTAAAATTCCTGAAAATTGAAAAAAAACACCTCCACCCAACAATCAAAAAACCCAGAAATTACCTTGTTTATGTTGTTTCAATAAACTGCAATGGGATATTGCTCAGTGTTACTAGCAACCTAGGGATAAAAACCCCAAACAAACAAATAACCATAACCCCCACAAAAAACAGATGCAAAAGCCAAACCCTAAGTAACCCACAAATCATGGTTGTCAGTATTTTGAGTCCTTTTACTGAAAAACCACACAGCTTTACTACCTTCTTTGCCCTGATACATTTTCAGTCTTTTGTCACCAGTTCTGTCAGCAGAGCATAACAAAGATATTTTTTCTCCTCCAAACAAAGATCTTTAAGTGAAATGTTCCAGGCTGCTACACACGTGTGGTGGAAATGGGCCTGGCCTAATCCTTTTTCCTGCCTGTTCTGTGACAAACGCAGCAGAGAGTATCACTACCTCTAGAAGCTCTGCCCAGACAGAGCTGTGTAAAGCAGCCCAGGGCTTCTTGTTTACATGTAGATGTCAAAAACAAGTTTCCTGTTCTCTAGAGGTTTAGGCCAAAAATCTAATCACAAACACATGCATGGAAGTGGTAGCCATCAGTCTTAGGAAATTAGGTCATTGAATTATAAGGAAAAAAAGATTCAGAAGTGGACATTTACTGGAATTTTCAAAATCATTATTTGAAAAACAGCAGCCAGCTCTCTCTGAAACTGAGAGTGTGACCAGACTAACAAGGCCATTTTGAAAACATGATTTTTTTTTTTTTTTTTAAAGCATGAATGAATGCTAGCAGAAATTCCCTAAACAATGATAGCAGAATATGGGACTGGAGAACATTTTTATTCAATGTGCCTGTATAGACAATGGAGAGAGACAAGAAGCCCCAGGGGCTGAGTTAGTTCATAAAAAAGAGTGCGCCTCTCTCGCTATTGACTATGTAAGACACCTAAACTAATTCACTTATAGGAGGCTTTGCTACGTGCACTGAAAAACACGGTATTCATCTGAACTAAAGGACAAACGGATCTCTAACTTGATGAATTCAAAAAATTAAAGGGGAAGGATATAAAGTCGTTCAGTAGTAGTGTGGACCAGATGTGGGATTTTGGATAACTTTTCAGTAGCACTGAAACAGAGAAGGAGCACTGAAGCAAAAGATCAGATATAAGCTAACTTAATGTGCATGGCCTTAGATACCTGGGGTCTAATTTATGCAATTGTTTCTGAAGCCACTGTCAAAATTTTCTAGAACAGAGATGCTTCTAAGAGGGAGTAAAGAGAAATAATGATTTTCTTGATATTTCAAAGACTGAAATTTTATATACGAGCAACAAATGAGTATAAATATTTTCAGTCCTGAAAGGTTTCAATGTTTTTTTGATGTGAAAAAGATATAGCAGAATGAAGAAAACAGGCATTTGAAGTGTGTGGTGAGTTGACCCTAGCTAGACACCAGATGCCCACCAAAGCTTCTCTATCACTTCCCTCCTCAGCTGCACAGAGAAGAGAGAATATACGGGAAGGCTTGTGGGTCAGGATAAGGACAGTGAGAGACAGTCACCATCACAGGCAAAACAGACTTGACTTGGGGAAATTAGTGCCTTCTTTGGCCACATCCACCTGTTTCAGAGCAGGGTCCTCCATGATCAACAGGTGTACTTTTAGTCACTGTGGACCCCCATGGGCTGCAGATGCACAGACTGACTCACCATGATCCTCACCATGGGCTGCAGGGGAGTCTCTGCTTTGGCACTTGGGGCACCTTCTCCCTCTGCTTCACTCATCTGGGTGTCTGTAGAGTTGCTCCTCTCACACATTCTCACTCCTCTCTTCTGACTTCTGTTGGTGATATGCAGGTTTTGCACCCCCCCTTCCTAACTGTATTTTTCCAGAGATGCTTCCACCATCCCTGCTGGGCTCGGCTTTGGCCAGCAGTGGGTCTGCCCTGGAGCCGGCTGCCATCCCTTCCTCTGTGAGCTTCCCATCCTTGTAGACCCCCCAATACCAAAACCTTCCCACACAAACCCAGAACGAAGGCATGAGGTTACAGCCACCACAGATGATCCTGGCTGTGTGTTCATTCTTTGAGAAGAGAAACCCTATTTTCCTTAATCATCACATCACCATGGATTTTGCTGTGAAACACACATTGGCTTAACTGTCTCTTAAATACTGAGTAACACTCCTCTAACTTAGGGAAGTGATCATGTTAAAAAGGCTTGGAGCAAATGAAAGAGAAAATAAAAGTCTTAATTTTGAATTCATTGCTTGCAAACTAAACTCAATGAAACTATTTTCTCTTCTTAAAGTGCAGTTGATTGTCTCTAAGTCATAGTACTCTGACATAAACCTGGAATTTGTAGGTTTTGCACATAAACTAACATATTAATTTTGTCTTCACCTCACTGTAACTAATTAAATTTTCAAATTTTCCAGAATAACTATATCCAGCTGACATTGCATTAAGGAAATCATTGCTGTGAGCCATGCTAACAAATTTTCCTGTGTCTATTATAGAGTCTCAAGTGTCACAGGCTGGAATGTGATATAGTTGAATACTTCTATTACAGTGATGTTTTTTTAAATTTTGCTTCAGAACTGGGCCAGATCACAGTTTGTATCTTCTGTTTTGGTCAGGGTGTAATCAAAAAGAATTCAATATATCTCTGCTCTTTTAGTTAAGAACTGCATATAAAAATGATATGAGTGTTGCAAAACAGATGATTGATATGCCTTCATTATAATTTCTTCTTATTTCTAACCACCATTTCCCCCAAGGCAGAAAAATACCAGTATTATGAAGGTTTTTGATGCACAGCAACCCATTGATCAGGAAATGTGGTGGGTTTTAATTTTATTCTATATCTCTACAATTTAATTCACTGCAAGTGAAGTGGTGAATTTACAGAACAAACTGCCAGACAAATGCTACCCTCAGCAGGCTGTTCTTTGCAATATGTATATTTGAATTAGAAAGGTCAACTGCATCCAGAAAGAATGCTTAGAACTTTTGAAATCTTTAGTATCAAAAGTGTACAATGTACATAAACACCAGAATCTCATATGAGAAGAATCACGTTGGTATAAAAGCTACAGTTTTCAAGTGTAGAATATTTACAAGATCTCAAAGAAGTACATTTTTTTTCTTTGTAGAAAGATTTTTGTCTGTTGAAATGTCTTTAAGCAGACTACAGTTAAATCCAACCTCTTCTTTAGCCAAGATCACCTAGTGGTTCTTTTCAAACTACTTTTTAAACATCTATTTATCATGAACTGACATTAAAATTTTCTATCCATACTTCTTGCTTAAGTGTGATACCTAAGATAAACCCTAACTGGATGAATTTAAGTTATATTACATGTACATATGACTGCTGAAGATTATTGATAATCTGCAAATATTTTTGTCATTAAAAATACATAGTACTGTGGAAAAAGAATAGAATAGGTATGCAAATCAATGAAAATCTAAAGTTTAAAATAAATTTAAGAAATATTTTTGAAATCCCTGTCTAATATTTATATAGAGCTTTCAATGCAGTGAGACTTTGAAAAAAAATAAAATATAATAGACCCAGCTAAAACTTTGAAACCACATTTTCAGAATGGTAATAAAACCCTGTCTCTCTTCTGCAAATAACAATCTGTTGGATAATGTTCGTGAGCATTACGTGATTCCTATCCCTCCAAACATTTGTTATTGTATTCCTGAAAGGAAAAAGGGAAGTGGTCTCAGACCTTTGCAATGAAACACTTCTGTGACAACAGCTGAACTTTATCCCAGACCGAATAAACTTTTGACGAAGAGTTCTGGCGGAAATGTTGAACATCTATCTTCATGAACACTATACAGGATAAATAATCCAAGTGATATTATTACAAGAAGCACTTTGTGAGTGTTAACTAGAGAATTCAGAGCTTAATCCAGTTTCTTACCACATATTCAACATAAAGATTTAATTTAATCTAGTGTTACAGATGAAAATTTAAATATGCCAGACTCAGGAAATATAAAATTGAGGTTCTCACAGCCATTGGCATTGAGCCTATTTGCAGAGGCATTTAATTTTATTAGATCAATGCTGTAAGGATATGCTGCTGGCTACAGTGCAGTTAAGTGACAGGTGCTGTGAAAAACATAACATTCAAGTTCCCAGCTTCCCCACACTTTTCATATCCTCTTGAATGAACATAAATATCTGTAATGAATATAATATATAGCATTCCACACTGATTTATTTTGGCTTTTGGAAAAACAGATAATTTTTCATTGGAAAGTACCTCTGTAATCTACCAACTACTGACTCAATTTAACAAGGTGCTGTACGCTAAATATACTTCAAATCTTTATAGTAATAGCTTATATTTTCAGTTCCTAGTTTGTATGAGCTATCTATTGCAAAATGCCTAAAAATTTAATGTATTCTAAACTTTAATTGAAACCCATAAAGGGGGGGGGGTGGAATTTGTGTTGATTGAAATGAGAAAAAAAAAATGTTCTCTGGTAATTTGCTTCTCTCTTTATCCTTCAAGGCCCCTAGAGTTTCCAGCAGAGTTTTGTACCTTTATATTTTATATTTGCTTACTTTGAGATACTGAGTTGCTGTTTGAGGCTTCACATAATTTATGAAACATAACTGAATGTATTTAAGAACACTGTTGTGGTGAATACAGAGAAGGAACCTTATGATGAGAAGCAGCTGCAAGAGTATACAGTGCACAAAGATCAATCACCCTAATATTAAAGATGTGAGTCACCGAAAAAATATAATTAACTATTTCCTACACCACATCACCTGAGATTAGGTCAAAGTAATACAGACTGGCTGTTTCATGATCCCCTGACCCCAAATGTCACTGCTGCAATTAATATGGACCAGCCAAACAGGACCACCTAGAATCCTAATGAACCAAGCTTTAGACAAATGCCCATTCTTTGCTACGTCTGTGAGGACTTTCACATCTCAGTGTCTTAAAGAAGGAAGACACATAATTATCTAAAACTATTATTTCATCAAATTTCTTAAATCAGGTTTATTATAAAATTCTGACTTGTAACACATATATGCAGACATTTATAAAGAGCTCTCTGCAATGCTGTGTGCTCAAGTCTGAATGGAAAGTAGCAGATGAAGTTTTGCCCCAACACACACACATGCATGCACAGTCTCCACCTCATAGGAGGGCATTTTATTTCTTTCCAGGCAGGAGGTAGGTGCAGGGCAAATGGTTATCTGGTCATACCTAAATTCAATTCCCTCCTCTACTAGAGAACAATGGGGTTTGTAATTTATGAGAATTTTTTTCAGCTGTAAAGCACAGAGCACTGGTATGAGATTCAGCTTTAAATAAATTATTTTGCCTCTCTGTAGTTGGTTATCTGCAAAAGTATGACTCTTACATGTATACTATGTTTACATCAAGACTCCATACCTTTTTTTTTCACAAAGTATTGTGAATTAAAAATATGCTTAATTCCATGGCACTCAATATTGAAATAATAGTCTTGCTCTGCTTTTCAAAGCTGCTAATAAAATATACTTCAGAAACAGTGGCATAGGATGATCATATAGAACTCATGTTTGGAAGATATTCACATACAAATTTGTCCCCTTTCTTTGTGAAACTCAAAGGGGAAAAATGAAAAAATGTGGCTTATTTCTATGTTTGATTTCCATGTGCCCTTTTTTATATTTTTTCCTAAAAAATTCTTTATCCTAGATAATATAAACCATGATCAAGATCAGATTAATTATGTATTTTTAGATATTCTTTTTGTCTATTTATATTCCTAGTTTCACATTGCTACATTCTTTTGTATCCCCAAAAAACATTATTCTAATTGAGTTACTTTTAAGACTCTCTTCACATGCTTCATTTTGTCAAGATCCATTAAATTTAAGCATAATAAAACACAGTTAGAAATCTGTTTGAAAGTCTTTCTACTCTATCTTATTATTTCCTTGTTTGTTTAACCTAGGGTGACAATGCTGCAGCATTGTGTAGAGCTTCATGTTGAGATGTTTGCCTATTATGACAGGGAAAAGATACACTTTTTTCTCCCTGTGATTAAGCCCAAATTATCATTTAAATGACAGGGTCTTTTATTACTTGAAGAAGTTCACCAGCTAAGTCTTTTTTATGTTTAGTTGTTTTTTTTTTATGTTGGAGTAAGATAAGAGGTTAAGTTTTCTGCATGTATTTAGTTCTATGAGTTTATCCTAAATAAACATGTGATGCAATTTCATTATTTACAAGACTTGTATGGAACAACTTTTAGCATTCATACAGTACGTAGTATGTTTACCAGTCTTTTATTAGTTGAAAATGAAAATGAAATGAAATGTTTTTTATTTTGAACCCCAAACTGAAAAGCTACAATAAGATAAAGTTAACACTGCAAGGCAGTGATGTAAATGAAAGGAAAATATAGTTTTTGTTATTGTAAAACAGTCTGTTCAACTCTTAGGGTCAAATTTTTAAATCTAAACATTTTCAAGTAAGAAAGTATGATGCACAGCTGTAGTATTCCTTGCAAGAATTTTTTTTCTCTGAATCTTCTCTTTTTCCATTTTTGCCTTCCTCTCTTCTGCAGTTTCCTTTCCCTGCATCATTCCATTCCTTCATCCTCTCCTCCTGTGTAAAATACTAGGTTCCTCCATAATGTTATTCTTAGCTCTGGCTTTTCAGTGTCATGCAGTGAAACCAAAGCAGCAGAAGTAACCAACATCAATAAATATTAAAAGATCAATGATAACTTAGGTACGAAATCTATTGATTCTCTGTTCCTATATGCAGTCTCTCTTAACTCATTAAATCCTCATAAGTGAGGAAACTTGCACTTAAGAACATAGGAGCAGTGTTTATTGATTGTCTTAGATCTTTGTCTCAACAATCCCACCTGTTTTACCTGTGTGTGGTCTTATTATTCATGCAACAGTCATTATGTAATTTAGGTTAACCACAATTTAGTTTATTCAAATTAGATTGGACAAAAACGTTGTTGCCAAAAATATATAAATTAAAAAAAAATCAAACCACATAAAAGTATGTGAAAACTAGTCAGGGAGAGACTAATCAACCTGGCAAGCTCAGTTAGAATCTTTTTAAATATCAGAGCAGAAATTCAGTAATCATTTCAGACATATCTTGCAGTCAAATAAATTTTTAGCTCAATTTTAAAACTGCCTGTAAACCTATGTCCTTTTTGTACTATCAGACATTGCTTAGCCCACAAATAAGACTGTTATCTTTACTTTCTCTTGGCCACTCTGCTTGCTTTCTACTTTGGCTCCATAAGCTTTGGACACAGCTGTTGATGAATAGTTACCAGACTCTTTCTTCAGTCTGTATCCACTCACAGAAATGACACCTATTCCTACAGGTCAAAATCATGCAGCAATTACAGCACACATATCTGATTCTGCAGTGGCAGTATTTTCATTCCTAGGAGCTGATGAAGGTCCCTTTTGAACTGATGAAGAACTTCAGTGATAATGACAAGGAGACCTGGACAGTAGCCACAAAAATATTAGTGTTGAGTAACAGTATAATACCCTCTTGATGTGTAAAACAGCAAAGTTTCTAAATTGGTTATGTTCATATGTACTAATCAGAGAATAGTACTTCAAGAAATTTGCTATAATAATAAAAAAATAACTAAAATACTGTACAATTGATTTTCAATAGCAAACATCTTTTACTAATGGGATTAACAATTTGGTTTCAAGAAAATTACCGAAATGCAGCAAACGCGCTAGCTGCTTATTGAAAATTATGCCCAATGGAAAAAAGTGAAAATCATGCAATCATTTCTGAAGAGGAAATACATACTATATACTATTAAAAAGTATATAGCTCTTGGACCCAGAGATTTCAGGTCACTGTAGAATTGTAAGACAGTACCATTCAGGACTGTTTAGTGAAATGGTAGTATGTAAGTGACAAAAAAGTGTCTTTCACACAGGATACTTCACTCAGAAATCACCTAAGATGTAGCATTAAGAAATTACTGAATTAAACCTGTGCTGTGTCCTCCTTTAGGCACAATGGCTACCTCACTTCAGTATCCCCAGAATGGGAAGAGTGCCTCAGCAGTTTCAAGCAGCAATGCCCATCTCGTTCCAGGCGTACTGTGCTCCTAAGAAGCAGAGAGCCTGTGGGGACAGTTTGTGCAAATACACACAACCAGTGCCAAGATACTCACGCTTATCTGAAGGCATCAGTTACTTTATCATCACGCCATAACAAACATCCTCAATCCATACTTTGGCATAGACAGAGCCTGCCCTATGCCAGAATTTTTCAAGTATCTTGAGATCAGTTTGGTGCACAGAGAATAAAGAAAACCAAAGAAACCTTTTCCTTCTCAAAGCAGCACACTTTTTACTTGAAAAACCCCAGAATATGTGGCTATTTGACATAAAAATGCTTTACCCTGCAACATTTCAGATTATATTTTAATGTTATCTACCTTTTATGTCCATATCAGTTTGGTCCAGGCTGGTAAAACTGTTTGCTGACTATGGAAGCCTGTAATTGGGCAGTTTAACTTCCATTTCCAAGATATAAAAAGAGAAGAAAATCAGAAATGTTGTGATCCATTTATAAAAAATACTACATTGAGTTGTATCAGATTTTTAAACTTGAATTTTAAATTATTAAGCTGACTGTTTTAAAATGTTCTGTCCCAATTATCTACAACATTTAGTAGAAAGTCATGGAAGATAAGACTCCTTTCCTTTTGGAAATGATGAACCATTTTCAACAATTGAAAACATTCTTTTTTAAAAAAAAACAACAGAACCAAAACAACAAACAAACATTGTGGGAGATTTACTGCATTCACAACAACCATTTAGATCTTGAAATGTTATCATTTTCTCATGGACATAAGTAGCTTATCGAGAAATCCCTAGCCAGTTGTACAGCTAACATCTGCTTCTTCTCTCCAAATAAATACCCAGGAGCTTATCTGTGAAACTATGCTGTCACTATTGCAGATATCAGCTCCATTTTACTTACCAGTTCAGCCCTAACACAACACCAGTCCCATTTCCAACCCTAGTATCCTTTTACTTGCCATCACAGTCTACACATTTCTTCCCAAATTTCATTCCATTGTACTTACCAGTCAGTTTTTCTTTTTTTTTTTTTTTTTTTTTTTCCTTGGTTAATTAGCTTTCAGTGCTTAGCTTTTGTTTCAGGAGGGAAATTACAGGAGCATGGAGTCCACTTTAAACATCATTTCAGCATCTGAAAACATAGAAATAAAAACCATTTTCACTTTGTAGACCTGTCTTTAACAAAACACATTTTGCTGCTTAGTAAAAATGCAAGTAATACAGTCTGAATTCAACTGTAGAAACAGGATTTGTTCACTTATTCTTAACATAAACAGATTTGGCTGCATATTCAATGTTAAAATGTAAGTCTATACAAAAAAATATGTAAACCACCTCTAGACATGAGAGCTACTTATAAAATTGGAGGTTTCTTTCTTAGCAGAGGTGTATGAGTAGATTGGGAATGTGTAAGATGAAGGAAACGGAAAAATTTTAGGGTCAGAATGCAAAAATAGGTTTTGGCCTGAATCAGCAACAAAGTATCTTTGCACAATTTAACATTTGATCTGTTGTTGCACGCTGAAGAGATACATTTTCAAGGATGAAAAACTGTTATCTTCAGTAGTGGCTTGGAAAGTGAACTCTTCCACAGACTTCTGCTCTGCGAGGAGCTGTTTATGGAGCCCAGCAGAAGTGCACGTGACCTAAGGCACAAAGGTTTTACGCCAAATCACTTTCTTCCTAGACAGATGATGCTTTCCTTCTGAGAAAAGGGACATTTCTTACAAGAGACAAAGAAAACTTACTGTCTTTACATCCTTGAATTCTTGTAGTCTCTCTTTTCTGGATTCCATTAGGAATATAACAAACAGCTAAAGGCAAATATCTTCCACTCTGACCTTCAGCAACCAAAGAAGTTATCACAGTACTAAGCCCAAAAAGCTTGTGAGTAAACACTCAGTCTAAACTTGCAAACATCAGAAAAGGTTACCTGTCACTTTCATGGCTTATTTATTCTAACCACTACTTGTTTTCACAGTGAAAATTTGAAGTTTATTTTCAGTTGTGCTTTCTATCCAGTTTCCAACGACTGCTTCTTTTTATTCTCTCTTTGATTTTTTTCCTATTCTTTTCTCTTTGCCAAGATACACTATACTATTGAGCATATTGCCAAGCAATCTATTGATCATAGAATGAGATATGATATTCCACTATCTGCCTCACAAAACCAGCAGTAAACACCTCATTGTAGTCACCTGTGCTCTACTCTCTTTGGAAACATACAGGAACTAAATTTTAGGTCAGATGGTAGAAATTATACCATCTAGGTCAAACAAACTATCTTACAGATAGTCATTGCTTAGGCATATTCTGCATTAGTCTTTGCTGGCTTTTTGATTTTTTAAAAATTAAAATGTATGTGCCACAAAAATTGCTTCTGTTGAAAAGATGAAAGATAAATTGCTGTTTAAAAAAGGACCAGTTACATCACAGATAGAAAAAAAGCAGAAAAGAATAAAAACTTTATGAAGGGGATGTTATTCACTCCTGATGAATAGAACAGAATACCACGCAAGCAATGCAGAAAGCTGAAAGAAGAGACAATCACAGGTTCAAAAACATGTCAAAGTGGAGGGTCTACTATACAGTGCATGAGAACATAAAAAGACCACTATTCACCCTTCATAATCTGGCAATGTAGAGCAATTACAACAACTGTACCTTGGGGGGCAGCTTGGAGATGCTTTCATAATGTGATGTTACAGTGACATCCTCTGCTGACTGCCCTCTTCCTGTACATAGCCAGATGCATAAACTGTGTAGCTGTGTGTGGCAAATTCATTTTCCCCCTGAAAGCTCGAGGTGGCAGTTGATGCACTGCTGAATTGATCTGGACAGGTGCAGTAAAACCCAAGCTTCTAGTGGTTTTTCCACCTGTGCAAGTACACCTTAGCAACCAGGCATGCACTCTGTATGAGGTCAGATACTGCTGTGAATGATTTTTTTCCTTCCCTGGCATCAGCACAACAGTTCCCTGATCTGGAAGGATCATGAAACAGATGACATTTCAGAAAGTACAACAGGCCAGGTTGTACTCAGGATCATGTCATGTGGTTCCACTGAATCCTTTTATAAATGGCATTTGTATATGACTGGCTGACACAGCGCAGAAAACATAGTGCCCTCATCTATTCTGATAACAAAGGTGTATTCAACACAGCTGATACACTAAACAAACAACTCAGCAACCTACAACTTCAAAAAATACTGTAACCTTTCTTTTTGGAAAAAAAAAAAAAAAAAAAAAAAAAAAAAAAAGGTTGTATCTGTATAGAGGATGTGGAGCTGCAGGTAAGTCATGGCATATGAGCTCTATCACTTGATTTCACATACATGAGAAAACCAAAAACATGTAATTCTCAATATTGTTACTGCAACCTCTGCTCTGGTTGTTTGAGGAATTGCAAAAGAGCTGTGTCATGAATGAGTGGTTTAGGCTGCTCAAAGAATTGCCATCAAACACATCAGCAAAAGTAGATTTGATATGAATTTGTAAAAGCACCACTTCAAGTCTGATGGCAACTTTCACTATATGGATGAAATATACAAAAGCAAACCGATTTAGAATCTAGCTTGTCTAGAAGACACAAAAGTGTAAGGGACACCCTCTTGCAGAGTGCTTTAGGTATTCTTTTATATCCTTTAAGATACGAGCCTTGACCATGTCTGAGTCAAAGATTTGAACTAGCCATGCCTGAGCTCTCATTGGGAGTTCAGGAAATAAGGGGGTCCACTTTGAACCTCAGATTCAACAATGAAACTGGGCTGCAGGATCTTCCAGTATGTTTCTCCCACATTGACTCCTGTACAGAAAGGCTGGCTAGGCCATGGGGTTATGGGATGCTTGCAATACTCCTCAGGCTGGAAATAAGCTGACAACAGTAAAATGGGTCCTACTAAGACAGGATCAAAATAAAACAACACTGCAGATGTAAATTTTGGTCAAAAAAAGCAATTTGCAATGAAACAAGTTTTAGATCAGATCAACTACTGAATTTTCAAGCATACATGTGGTATTTTCAAACATTCCACCTGTAGTACTTCAAATGGGTACCTACAGGTACCACATACACAGCTCACATTTCCACTGCCTTTGCACATCTTCAAGAGGAGGTTTTTTGGACTAAATATTGCCGTGCCATGAATGCTGCTTGTGCAAACGGGTGAGGCTTGCACTGATCCCAAGAACTGGGAAGACAAACTCATCCTGGTTTTGGGTGGCAGGGTGCTCCTCCTTAACACAGACTGCACCTGAAACTGGAAGGTGGTTTAGAGAAGGGGTGGGGGCAAGCTGTCCCTTACTTCTTCCCAAAACCGGTGGGAACTCTTGGAAGCGGCGGCACGATGCTGATCGGAGCGGCCGGCCGAGGCCGGGTAGGAGAGCCGGAGTCAGACGGGAGCTCCTGCTTCCCTAGCTCTGCTTTCCGTTCTCGGGGACAGCTGCATCCCTGCCCGGGATGCCTGCCACCGTGCTGCCTGCCAGCAACGGAAATCCTCGACTCTCCTCGGGCTCTGCCTCCACCTGCCTCTTGGGGTACTGCCCAAAGGGGATCACGGGGAAAGAGGAGGCTCTCAGCCCCGCCAGAACCGCAGACCACTGGCTGGGCCAGGTGGGGAGACCAGAGCCGGCTCAGCTAAGCTCCGCCGCGAGGAACCAGCCGACGCCGCTGCGCTCACTCCCGCCCGGGCCGCCTGGCAGGACGGGGCCGCCGTTTGGTGGCGGAGCGGCGCGGCCCGGCCCGGCCCGGCCCAGCCCAGCCCAGCCGGGCGCGGGCCCGTCCCGGCGGAGGGCGCGGCCCGTCCCGCCCCCGCGCCGCGCACGGCGCCAACAGCCCGAGCGCCGGCACCACCTCGGCGGCGCTGGGCTGGGCTCCCCCCGCGCGTCCTTCTCGCCGCCTTTTCCTGTCTGCATCCTCCCTGGTCCTCCCCGCTACTCCCCCCTCCCCCCGCCATTTTCACCCGGGAGGAGCTCGGAGGGACTTTCCTGAAACTTCGCGGGGAAACTCGCCCGGCGCCTCCGGGGCGGCCGCAAACTTTTTCGCGGCGGCGCCGGCCCCGACTCAGTCGCTCCGTCCGTGACTCGTCGGCTCCGGCGGCGGCTTCGGCGGGAAGTTTCCGATGAGCGCCCCTCCGCTGATCCGGCCGCCCAGCCCGCTGCCGCCGCCGGGGGCTGCTGCCGGCGGCGGCGTCGCCTTCCACCTCCAGATCGGGCTGAGCCGGGAGCCGGTGCTGCTGCTGCAGGACTCCTCGGGGGACTTCAGCCTCGCCCACGTCCGGGAAATGGCTTGCTCCATCGTAGACCAGAAGGTAAGAGGAAGGCCCCAAAGCGAGCCCCCTCCCGCCGCCCCGGACCCACTGCCCCCGGGCGCTGTTGTTGGCTGTAAACTTTCCTTTCCCGGCGGCTCCGCTCCGGGATAAATGAAACCCATCCCAACCTCCCTGCCGCCGGCCCCACTTCCTTCCCCCCGGCGCCCCACTTGTCTCTCTGCCGTGCCCCCCACGACCCCGGTGCGGAGGAGGTTCTGTGAGGGGTGCTCGAATGCGAGCTTGACTTTTATTTTGTTGGCAGAGGATGTAAGTGGCTGTGCGAACTAAAAGCCGTTATTAAAAACAAACTCCGGCCGGATCTATCCGCTGATTTTTAATGCTGCGGAAGGGGGGGCGCGGGGGGCAGAAAGCTGTCAGCTGTGATGGCAGCGCGGCGCCCCAGGGCAGTTCACGCTGTCCCGGCCTCTGCTGGGAAAGGAAAGTTTCCACTTTAAAAAAAAAAAAAAAAAAAAAAAAAAAAAAAAAAAAGCAAACAGTAACAAGGAAAAACCAAGGCTGCCAGCCCAGGATTCAAAGCGGCGCGCAGCGCTTCGCACGCCTTTCCTTGTGCCGGGCAGCCCGGCAGAGCCTCCATCCGGGGCTGGGGCCCCGCGGTGCTGCCCGGCCGCCGGACGGTGCCGGGCCGTGGGGGCGGGCGCTGCGCCGGGGCCGGGGGTGCGGGGTGCCGCTGGGGCCAGCCCCGGGAGCTGGCAGGTGGCCGCGGGAGGGGACTGACTGAGTCAGCCCTGGCTGGCGGCTGCTGCGGGCGGTCAGTGGGCCGGCGGTGCGGAGCCCCGCTGCCCG
This sequence comes from Phylloscopus trochilus trochilus, assembly GCA_016584745.2. Taxonomy (NCBI): domain Eukaryota; kingdom Metazoa; phylum Chordata; class Aves; order Passeriformes; family Phylloscopidae; genus Phylloscopus; species Phylloscopus trochilus. The sequence continues at coordinate 38,853,190 of WQNJ02000001.1, read as the reverse complement.
CACGGGTGGCTCTCACCGCAGCCCCTCCGGAGCGGAACCGTCGTCAGGCGCAGTTCACCTGCGCTTCGGTAAAACTCGCGCTGTACGCTAAAATGTACCGGGCTTCTGCCTGAGCCACCGCCGCCTTTGCCTTTTCTGATTTCTCTGGTTTAACAATCGTGTTGTATAATAAAGTTTTACTTTTTCCGTGTTTGTTTTGTGAAAGTATCATAGTGATTGCAAAGGAGAAAAAAGCCAGCCTAAATATTCGGGATGATTATAATGGAAAAGAATTGTCTCCCTCTTCCCCATTGTTTTTACCGAGGTGAAATAATTTCAGGCCGGGATTTTTTTTTTCTTATTTACTTTTTTAAGTTGATAGCTCTGCTTTACATCTCTTTGTAGTTTATCAACCTGTTGTTCACTGAATAGTGGAACTTCTTTTTTGTTGAAGAACAACTAGTAAAGTATTTTCAGAAAAGTGTAAAACATGCATCCTTATTTCTAAATGTTGTATTCTTCATAGTTTAAGAAATTGCTCCCTGATTTTTAAAATTAAATTTTGGAGAAAAGTGTACCCTTTCATGTTACCAAAACTGTTTTTAAAGCTAGGCCAACACTTGTCACTTGATTACATATATGTCTGAAACAGCTTAAATACTTTCCATATTTCTCCATTTGGAAGTTATTGTGCTAGCTAGAATGGAAAAGCTAAGATTGTTTTTTTATTGTTTCTATTTACTGTTCTGGAGTAGTTTATTAATTAATGGTCTTACTGTAAGCTTGATTTTGAACCTCATTTCCTAACAATGTACCATTGTGTAAAAAAACCCTAAATGTGCTGGCCTGCACTCAAACAATCAAACTTACTTGAGTGAGTACTGACATAAAAGTTTTGAACAGTAGTTTCTTGCAGTTTCTTAATTGCATAAAAGAGAGCATCATGTAGCTGCTTCTCTGCAGGGCACACTTGAATGAGGAACTTTCTTCTAGTCACAGTTTCTCAGAGGTGAAATATCTGCTTTCCCAAGGCTGTGGAGAGGGAAGTGGCTCAAAGAAAGGGAAAACTGGAAGAAAGATAGGCTTTGGTTTGTTTGTTTTTATTTTCTTTTCTTGTTAAATGATGGCCTCTACCTCCTCCACCCTGCAGGGCAATTTATATGTTATTTAGTCCTTAGAGTCTCCATTTTCAGCTTAAGGCTGCATGTGTGTCTGTATACATGATTTTACTGTATTCATGCATTGTTCCACCAAACCTGATGGGATTGTTTACGTATTCAAAGCTACTTGGCATAGTGGCAGAGACTTTAAAAAAATTGTGTGATAGCTAAAGCTGTTACGACATAACTATTTGTGTGTTGTAGGTTCATGATTTTATCTTTTCCTGAAATGAGTTGCAGTGGTGTCTACTTTTGATTTTATAACAAAGATGTATTTGCTTATTACAGTCAAGCAAGAGACTACTGTGAAGAATTTTATATTGAAATCTCATGCTATTTTTGAAGTTTCTCTGAGTCTGTAGCGTAGTGCTCAACGAGGTAACAATTCCCTTTCAAACTTTCTATTTGGTGTGGACTGTTCAAGCAGTGTTTAAGGATGAGAAATAGTGGTTTTGTTTTTCTCAGTGTTTGTTGTCTTAGACTGCTAAAATCAACACTGTGTCTGTGGTGTGCTGGTTAAGTATTTAAGCAGTCATCTTGCATACAGCTTTAGTTTTAGGATTGTGCTGACTTTTCTTCAGTATCAGAGTCAGATGATCTGTTTATAGGGAGCCTCTTCCATGGTAATGTGGGCATACGTGATTTGAGATGATTATGACCCTCACTCCTCACACTTTTATACAGCCACTTAATTTACTCCTGCTCAAAATTTGCATTAAGTTGAAATAAACTTCTCGAAGTGTGCAGTGGAGCACATGTAGGCCTGAGTAGGATGTTAATACAGTGTGTGTGTATGTATATAGATATATTTATGTGTATATAAATAATACACATGTGGGTTCACATGTATAAAATTTAATGCTGTGTATAATTCAGTAGTTCATATTTCCTTATAAACATGTATTTGCATTTACTTACATTAGAGTACTTTAACTTTTGTACTTCAGTTGCTGTTTAGGTTTTTAATTCTGCCAGAGAGTATAATTATATTGATGATCTAATGTACATGATGTGAAAAATGGAATGAGCGAGGTCTGGCTTTTTCTGTATTTTACACAAGAGGCATTCTTTCAGAAATCTTATCCTGAGATAACTGAAAAGACACTTCCTTTACAAATCTGAAGATGAAATTGTACATACATACTGATTTCTGGAATACGTTTAAGCATACTTAAATCTGTTAAGAACTGTTCTGAAGATGACAAAATTTGATTCCTTTGAGTTTGTGTGTTTTGTTTGTCTTGCTTAGAACCAGTGACATGAAAACCTTGAGACTTGTTGACGTGGGGTTGCTTTTTTCCAGTAAAAATGGATCTTTAGCATTTAAGTGATGATCCAGTTGACAAGAAATGACGATCAACTTTAAAATATGTGCCAGTGTTTGATTTCTAGGCTGACTCCCCTCCAAGAACAGTGGGAGGATATTGTAAAATATGATCTTTGTTTTCTGAAGATAAATAGTATGAATTATTGCCCTTTTTGAGTTAGCTGCACACAATAAAACCACTTCTCCGGGACAGAAGTGTAATCCAAAGCACACTTTAATTATATGAAATTACCATGTTACCAAAAACTTACTATACTAAAAAGACAAAGAAAGTAATCTTTATACAGCTTTTTAATACAAATTCATGCAAATTTAATTCAAAGGGGATATTATTATTTGTATTTTGTGTTTATCGAAATTCTTTGTCATCATTATAGCTCACATATGATGAGTTGGGGTACTGTAGTGGAATTGCCAAGTTTTAGAAGCTTAGAGTTCTCAAGTAAGTATATAAAGCAGTGTTGTTTGACTTGAGAACATGTTTTTTTATAAAATAGCTCTTAGGTCAGCCATTAAGATCATATGCTGGCTAGGCCTTCAGCACTTGAAGATTTAGAAGTTGTGAGGAATACAAAACTCATAAATACAAGAAAAAAATTGATCAGAAACAGGAAATAAGATTTGAGGTGCATAGGTTGTGTAGTTCAGACTGATTTATAAAAGTAGTGTTGTAGATGATTCAGTGGTTTGAATAATTCTGAAATTTTGCAGTAGGAAAAAAGGTAATAAAGGGTGGGGCCATTTTGGGCAAGGCAAAAGACAAAAAGAAAAGGACTTGGTTCAAGTAGCATACTGCTGGAATACTGTGCCCAGATTCATCTTTATGTAAGGTTATCTGGTGTTAAATTAGGAAATTTGCTATAAATTGAATCAAGAGCCATTTTAAGAGTATGCCTGAGAACTGAACCAAACACGTTCAGGAGCAGGTATGCATCCACTTTTGCTTCTAGTTGTCATTATAACAAAAATCTAACTTAAATAAATAAAAAAGGAAAACAAAAGTGAACTCAGTTTTGTTTTCTTAGGCTGGAATCTCTTATGATTTGAGCAAAGAAGGAAGAAAACCCTTGACGTGAATATATATTTATCTTTTTCTGCAATGTTTTTAAGCAGTCATGGAAAACATGTGAGGTTTGTTTATATGAATGATGGGGGATTTGTTTGTTTGTGGGTATTTTTTGCTTGGGTGGGTTTTTGTTTGTCTTTCCCCCCAAACCTACACATACTCCTAAAATAAACAAGAGCCTGGTGGTAATGAAATCAATTCCTTTGGAGTCGGATAAGGACTCAGTGTACATGAGGTACTATAGAGATTTTTAGCTTCAGGATAAACAGAGAAACTGACAGCTTTTTACCATGCTGACTAAGAATCATAGATATTCATTCAAACATACAAATGTAAACATTTCATGTGTTCACGAAACTGTTTTGTGAACTGTAGTCACAGTCTTTATATGTTCTAGAAAAGTTATTACAGATGTGATGTTTATTTGTGTTAGTTAAATTCTCATGGTGTCTTTTACTGGTGTACACTGGTAACAGAGTGTTAATTTTTTTTTCCATTAAGTGAGTGTTTCTCAGCATGGAATTTCCTCTGCCTGTGTTGTGGAAGTACCAAGTTGTTAAATTGAATTTGAGAAATGCAAGGTGCCTTGTTATTATCCATGTAAACATTTTCCAAACTCAAGGGAGACTTTTGGTGTTTACAGTTTAATATTTTATTGACTGCATTTATTGTCTTCCAGCCTGGAAACCGTAAGTCGCTGTATGTAACATTAGTTTGTGGCTTAGTTAAAGTTACCTTCAGACCATATCTGAGAAGACACTAGTAAAATATGACTTCAGTGAAAGGGAGTCAGTCTGAATTAGTTTAAAGAAACTGGGGTTTTAAAATGTTAAAGGTATGTTATGTAATGGTACTCTGTTTTGTCATGCATCCAGATAAGGAAAATGGGTCTAATACCACAAACCTTGGGAATTTTGTAGCTAATGATTAAAGACTATTGAATACATTGTTATAGGATAAAAAATAAGATGGAGCTCTAGATAGAGGACAGGCTTGTAACCAAAGCAGTTCACATCTTAATTTTGAAAGGAATTACAGAAGGGATGTGTTGATCTTGTGCTATTTCCACTGATGCTTTCCCAGGAAATACATAATTTCCATAATGATTTAAAGAAAGTAGAAGATGAATAGCCATATGAGATACTTCTCTCACTGCTGATGAGATTCAGCTTTGTTGCCAGAGAAAAGATGGAATTTATTGAGTGAAATTGCAACATTTCCCAGACAGAAGTGCCATGTGGAAATAGTATGGCATGTGCTCAGTGAATTTGAAATAGCTGAGGTCTGACTGTCCCCCCCACAGAAGACTTGCTGAGTGTAAGTGACATGATGACCTGAGAATGCACAGAGAACCCAGTGTGTCCTGAAAGTGCAGTGGTTTATGTAGGTGATCTCTGCTGTGGGTTGTGTGAAACACCCTGGTACGTGTCAAATCCTTATATGGATTTGTGCAGACCTTGACCATAGGTGTTTTACTGTGACTTCTGGAAATCTCTCACAAATATCTGAAACTAACTTGTTCTTCTTATCTAGATTTTCTTTTCCCTCCTCTGTGTTTGGAGCATTCTGCCTGTATGGTTACTATATGTTTATACTGTGGTTACTTGCAAGGAAACAAACACGCCTAGTGAAGTCTGCATGTTGTTACTTTTGGTTTCTTATTTTTACTGTATTTTGTATATGAAACTATTTCAGTTAAAAACTTCTGCCAGATGTGTGTTTGCTTTTTTTTAGTGATGATGCTAGCAATTATTTTTAAGATACAAAAATGTAGAATTAAAAATTACAATAGAGACAATTCTTGGTCTCAGTGTACTTAGTGTCTATCTCAAGCAACCTGTGATAAGCACATGCATTGTTTGTAGATTTTTTAAAATTACAGTTGTGTAGGTCTCTGGCTTCTTGACTGGTTGACATCAGACATGTTTATGTTGATGTTATGTAATATGGTTGCAGTTACATAGTTGCAATCAAGTATATAATTAAAATCTCTCAGGTGTTTATCCAAAGTGTAGGTGAACTGTCCTCTAAAATACTTGATTAATCTTCCCTGTTGAAGACTGTGGCTGTATATATAGTATATCTTTATGTGTGTCTTTACTCAGTGCTAGCAGTTGTCTTGTATGTGTCTCTTGCTGCTTGGAGGAGGACTTCCCTTTCTTCTGGAGCTACTACATGCCTTTTGCATGCTGTCAAATTGCCATTTGTAAAGTCTTCCTTATGGTGTGTTCTGGTGAAATCATAGAATGATTAGTGGTTGGAAGGCACCTTAATGATCACAGAATCACAGAATGGGTAATGTTGCTCAGAGTTGGCTTCTGGGCTGCTACTGTACATTGGCAGCTCATTTTGAGCTTTTTGGTCCAAAAACACCCTGAAGTTTTTTCTCCCCAGGGCTAGTCGTGATCCCTTCTCCACCCAGGCTGTGCTTGTGCTGAGGTTGCCCCGACCCAGGTGCAGGATCTTGCCCTTGGCCTGGTTGAATTTCCCGAGGTTTGCACAAGCCCTCATCTCTAGCCTGTCAGGGACCCTCAGGATGGCATCCCTTGCCTCCAGCTTGTCAGCTGCACCACACAGCTTGGTGTCAGCAGCAGGCTTGCTGAGGGTGCTCTCAGTCGTGCTGTCCATGTCACCGACCAAGATGTTAAAAATGCCCATCTCAGTACCATCCCCTGAGGAACATCCACTTCTCACTGCTTTCTGTTGGATATTGAGCTGGTCAGTGCAACTCTCAGTGTTACCATCCAGCCAAGTTTTACCTACTGAGAGGTCCATGCATTAAATCCACATCTCTCCACCTTAGAGAAGAGGATGTCGTGCAGGACAGTGTCACCTGCTTTGCACAAGTCCATGAATATAATGTCCTCTGCTCTTCCCTCATCCACTGCTGCTGTAACCCCATTGTAGAAGGCCACCAAATTTCTCAGGTATGATTTGCCTTTAGTGAAGCCATTAGCTAGCTGTTACCAATCACCTTATTAGTTTCCATGTGCCTTAGGATAGTGTGCAAGGGGAGCTCCTCTATGATTTTAACAGGCACTGAGGTGAGAAAATAGCTGTTTTAATTTTTCTGTGTCAGACTTGAGTGTCACTTTTGCAGGGTTGATTATGGAGGTTCTGCTAGAAAGGCCATCTAAATTTTGTGTCTCACTTGCTACAAAAGAACCTGCTCTGCTCTGATATCCCCTTTGTTTACATTTTCCTGGCTTGTGGTTTTGGTATGAATGTTCAGGATTTTGCAGACCAAAACATATTTCTTTCACAGGCTTTCAACTTTTTCATCTTCATACACTTTAAGTACTGCTAAATGAGCTCTTGCTTTTTGAGACTTTTCTTTCTTTTTAAATATTTCTATCCAGGAAATGGTCTACAATGATGGCAGACTTGTTTTCACTAAAAAAAACGTGTTTATGATTAAAATAAATTGTGCATATCAGCTTTTGATCTTTTAAAATATAAAATATTGACATGCACTTCAAGTCAGCTACTTCACAAAGCAGATTTTTGCTTTCTAAATGCTCTTCCAGTTTTATCTGCTGAAACAACATGGAAAAGTAGTGTAGTGTGCCACGCTATGTTGAGATAATACTCTGGATATATTGCAGTGATTTATGCATAGACAGAAATTTAGGCATAAATTCCAGTTTATATATATTTTTTCTACTTTATCTTCCTCCACCTATGTGGAGCCACCTTTGTCCTTTTTCTTGTTCCTTGTGTGTGTTTTCTTCTTCAGCTGAGGAAAACTTAGTTGAGAGGTAAGCTTTCACCTGTTGAACTGTACAATATGTATATTCCTGTTGTGATTGTATCCCTTACATAGCCTGTTGTGTGTGTCTCTTCTACCGTCAGAGCCACATCAGAAACAGTATCATAACAGTCAAGATAAAGCATAGGTAATTATTTTAATAAAAATTTATCAAACTTTATTATTGATTTTGAAAGTCAAGAAACATGAATGTACATCATCTAATCTGGTTCTTGGCTGTTTCCTAAGAGAAGAAAAGAGGTGTTTATAGACTTTTATTACTGGTGGACATAAAAAGATCTTCCCAATGTGACTCTAGGCATAGATCTACTAAGAGAAGCTGCAAACCATGACCACAGTTGCCAACTCTAAACCTCTACCTTGTACATTTTAAATGAGCTGTGTCTGAACATATCCTGTGTAGTCTGAAAGCATGTTCTATTTCTTCTTTCTTCAAATTATTTTTTAAAAATTCATCCTTGAGAAATAATTTTTTCCCAAGTATTAGAAATAGTTTTTGTCAACAGCTTGTCAGATGAAAAAGCACAGGCAAAACACAGCTGGGTCTGGGAGAAGCATTCTGTCTATGAGGCAATTTGCCTGAAAGATGCTTGTCCTTAAAAATGTCAACTCACCTATTGCCTGATCTTTCCTACTGAGAAATCCCTTTATATAAAAATAGAAATTACTAATGTATATGGGCTATACTCATCAAGCATACTCTGCTCTCCCTCTTTGGCAGCGCTGTATGTCCTTATGTTATTTATGGGTGCTAGGGACTGTATTCAGGCTGAAACATTTCTGAAAGCCTTGTAGAACCTTGGGCCACAAAGGGTTAAACTTCTTAAATTGTGTAATTAATCCACGGCATGAGGGTCTGTGCCATGAAGGAGACCTCACTGATAAGGAAACAACAGTATGAATTGATGTTTTCAGTTTAGCTGCAATAATTTTCCTGTTTTGCTCTGAAGTTCAGCCGCTTTGGCATCAGCTTTTAAGGGCTGGGTTACAGGTTTGCTGTCTCTTTGTGTGACAGGACTCTAGGTTGTAAGTATTGTTGTTACCTCTCTGAGAATTACATGCTGACACCCAAAGTCAACTACATCTAGGAAAATGTGAAAATAGCATAGCAGAATAATAACAACACACATACTGTAGATATCTGAAAGGTTGAGCTCATGCCTTTGTTCTGTTATTTTTATTATACTTACCTCTAAATAGGAGGAATGCAGCAAATATCTAGAATATGAGTAGGAGTCTGTTCAATTCCAAACCCACACGGTTTTCACTGCATTTTTTCCTGAAGAGTTGGCTGTCCTACACTTTAAAAAAAAATTGAGTGATAATTGAAACAATCTGGTCAAAGTCTATGTGCATTTGTGTAGGGGTGGAGGGAATTAATTTAGGGGAAAAGATCTCTTGATTTTAGACTGTATGATTTCCTGGTTTCTGGAGGAAGATTAGACATTGCTGTCTATATTTTATCCTTCTTGTGTAACAGTATGTCTGCAGGCCATTTTGTCACAAGGCAAATGGTCATAGCATAGCAGCAAGAGTTCAGGTAACTGAAACAGATTGTCAGGCAGAAAATATAGTAAAATCAGATAGTTTGGAAAATAAAAATACTTGTCCTCTACATCTAGAAATCTCTCTCTAGTATGTCTTTAATCTATGTTTATGATCATGTACCGTGCCATGTGGACTTGACCCAGGGATTGACATTTTTCAAACCTTACAAAGAAATGCCAGTGTCCTGACTTTCAGTTCTTAAACTAGCTTAAATGATCATCCAATGTAAACTTCCTCATTCTTTCTTTCATTTGACTACTTTTATTTAGCAACTCTTAGAAAACTGGGGAGGTTCTGAGCTGTATTCTAGTGCTAAATTGGTTCTTGGTGTGAACTCCTAAGAAATTCAAGTTTACAAAGCTGATAGAGCTAAACTCTTCCAGATAGTGACGGGCTGAAATCAAGAACTGACAGTTATGGTTTGAAAGAGATTCAGATTAGACATTAGGTAAAAATAGTCTTTGATAGGAGAGCAGTGCAGTATTGCAACAGGTACCCAGAGAGATAGTGGGGACTTCATCGTTTGTGTTTGGACTTGGGTAGACAAAACCTTGTGTCAAGCTATAAGAGGGAAGTCGGCCTGCATCTTAAACTGCACTGAATGATATCTCAGCACATAAACCCAGCAATTTATTTGAAGTATCTTTGAAAAAAAACTGTGAGAAATCTATCTTAGGTGGTGGACAAAAGCACAGTAATTCCTTAGGAAAAATTGTTAATAAATACCACACCAATCCTTTCCATATGAAATAAAGACCTCAAATCCTACAGATTTTTGTGTCTACACAAAAAATAGTTAGAGGAATGGCCTGATGAGTTATCTATTGTTAGGGAATGATGATGGGTTGGTCTGTGCAAAGATTAAAGGAAGGATTGATACAATGAGGTAACACATCCATCTGCTGCAAAATTTGTTTCAAATGGAACAATGTGCAATTCTTCTAGGAAGGAAGATGATACACTGCTTGAGAGGTGAACTGATGAGTACATGTTTGATGTATGTGTCTTTGCAGGGAGGACACCTGCATGTTAGAGATATTTTGCAGGGCAGAAGATGGACTATTTAGACGTGACCTTGTTCTTAGAGCTTAGTGGAAAGACCATGGTAACAGCCAAGCTAAAATTGATGTTTGTTGTACTACTTCTTGTTTTAACTCTTCTCTCACCTGTGCTCTTTTCTCCTGTGCTTCTTAACAGGCTCTTAGTGACTGGTGACATTATGTAGTTTAGGCCTGAAGTTACTATTCTGGACTGGTAGGTATTTAAGGGCATGCCAGTCCAAGCTAAAATTTGGCTGCTGAGTTTCCAGCATATTTTAATATGCTGTGCATTCACAGTTAGCACATGTGTGCAATTTTATGTTTAAATTGAAGAATTTTATCAACACTTGGTAACATTCAGAGCACTGTTTCATCCTACAGTCACATCATTTTTTAAATACCTTGGTTTACTCAGAAGTAAATTATTTATGTTGTTAAAAATTGGAAAAATAAATTTGTGTCAGTTTTGCTAACAGCTGAGCAAGTCCCATTTTTTTGAATATAATATAACAAAGAGAGTAAAAAATCCTTTTGAAGACTGATGTGTGAAACAAGAATTTCCAAACTTTTTAAAAGCTACTGAAAATCACACATGCATGTTCAAAGGTGGCCTAAGAACAAAAAACCTCATCTCATCAGGTTTTTTCCATCACCTCATCTTTAAAAGGTCAGCAAATATCTGCTTCCTTATTCAAGAAGTAAATACTCAATATGTAAAAACTTGATAGAGTGTATTTGTAGATGCCTCAGGGAAAGATCTGAAGGGAAAAAACCTTGTTGGTCTCACTAATGTACAGTGTATCAATTGCTGGTGAGTGAAGCTACATTGTTTAATTTAGAAAGCATGTTTTTATTCTGTTAACTGAATTTTTGAGTAAGAATGTCACTGTTTTCCCCCTCTATTTAGCAGTACAGGAGAGACATTCTGAAAACAACAAAAAATCGTTACTTTTACTTAGGAAGAGGGGCTTTCCAAAGAGCGAGTCAAACCTTAACTTCCATCTTTTGAATAGAGCTCAAAATAATAGCATAAAAATCTTTCACTAGTGTGGCTTGATTGTTATCCTTTTCTTTTCCTTATGTGTTTGAAACAGAAATGAATGTTGAATGTCACTTTCCATGTTGAGGACATGCTTAAATGAGTACAGATAAAAAATAGAACAAGAGTTAAAAAAATATTGAAACTGCACCTTATGATAACTACATTTATCACATTAATAACTATTTCCTTTTAATCCAAGGAAGATGCTATTTCTTGATTCCAAAGTTTGCATTCAAATTCTTATGAAACGATGATCAACCAGCTCTGTGATAATTTGAAAATACATGAAACTTTAAATTAGAATAGTCTGTATTTTTGTCCTTTCTCTGGATATCAGTGGAGGAATGGGAACAAATGACAAGTGAATTGAGTGGACACTATTGAAAGGACTAGATCTTTTTTTTTCCTGAAAATTAAGTTCCTTTTTATTCTTTCATCCCTGCCTTCTCATGCCCATTTTTTTTTTTTGGTGTTGTTGTTGGTTTTTTTTTTATATTTATCAAATTCAGTTACATTTGATGAAAAACAAGTAATAGCAAAGAAAACTTAGTTCTTTTTTTTTTCAAAGAGCCCAAAATCTGGGTAGAACAAGAGGCCAAGTAACCTTACTGAATGTAGGCTGCCTTGGACTTCAGTCTTTTAGTTTGGAGAGAATTCCTATGGGATTCAAACATTTCAAGAGGCGTAAGCATAGAAAAATTTGTGTCAGAATTCATAAATTATTGTGAAACAAATATGTTGGAAATCAAACTTATTATAACTGAGTTAAATGGATGCAAATCATTGGGCATCCTTGGATTTAGTTTTGCCTTCTAATTTTCCTCAGCAGACACTAAAGAAGCTTGTTAGTAGGTTCTCTATTTACATGTAAATTCCTAAATACCAATAGAATATATATATATATATATATATAAATAAATATATAGTCCTGTCATCACAGCTCTGCACTGCTGGGGACAGTGCTGCTGTTGTACCCAACACTGCATGTTTACTCAGCTTACAGGACTGGCTCTATGGATAGTCCAGTGATGTAAAGATGAAATATAACTTCTTGCAGGTTTTTGGTAGATCTTTTGAGCTTTCCTGTGATACCTGCAGTGTTCAAAAGTTTAGTTCTGAAATCAATTTAGACTGATTAGAGAGCAGTCTTACAGAAAGAGTAGTCTTTCAAATTAAATGATCTAAAAGTTCTGTTCAAGATCTAAGCTAGTGATCTGTTCTAGGCAGTATTCTCAGTTTTTACTGTCTTACTTTTAGATTTCTCCTTTTCCCCCATCTACTCCCCAGTATATTTTGTATCTGCACTCTTATGTTTGCTAAGTTTGGATTCCTTGGGCTATGTATGATGTCAAGGATTTCTGAGTAGTGTTTAAGTACTTTACAGGGCTACCAAGTGCTAATGAGGTCTGGTGCACTCATCCCAAGAAGGCTGGGTAGCAATTGGGTGGGGTAATGTAGATAAATGGCCACTGGATTAGGAAATCTTACTGTAAGTGAACAGTACATGGGCAACTGTTGTCCCTGCTTTTAGGTAATTATCAACTGATAATGTTAAATACAAAAAGAAACCAAAAAGCCTTTGAATACATCCATTGAAGTAAATTGTCATGGTGAGTGGAGGAAGTTTTTTTTATTTTTTTGATTGAATTTCTGTTCAGGAAAAAAATGTGATGCACACTTGTTCTGTTCTTGTGATGTGTATATATTTGCTCTGTGTCTTCAATTATGTGCCACTTTGTAGTACAGCCAGGTAAGCAAGCTACTATTGCTACAGAGACAAATTTCAGCTAGCAGCTCTAGAAACAGCTGCATGGTTTGGAAGTGGTTATTTGTCTTAGTAGATATTTGTTTTCTTCTGACAGGGGAAAAAAAAAAGCTTTCCACCACTTTACCTGTATTTATTTTCACATTTCTGTTTCTTTGTGTGCAGACTTGCTTATGTCACACAGTTTCATATCTTCTTCTCTCTGCTTTCTGAAACTACATTGATGTGTCTCAGCTGTCTTTTCTTCTGCCAAATCCCTAACTAATTACAAAATGGTGCTTTAAAAATTAATCAGACTGTTTCTGGGGAATGAAAGAGTGATCTGCATGTAATCACTTTATGCAAAGGGAAGAAAAACAGTCAAACACACAAATTAATAGTACATAAAAAAGCTTAAGACTTGGAATTGTGTACAATGCTGTATTTTGTGAAAAATTCCTGCAGCTCCTCAATTTTATTTTTCAACCCATTTTTAAAATGTATTACTACAAGTAATCAAATGTGACTCATAAATGTGAAGGCATATTGGATATAGTTGTGTTAGGGTATTCAAAAATGTCTTCAGATTTAAATACTGAATTTCAAAGTGTTTATAAAGCTGTGTAGCATCATGGTTTTCAGAGTAAAATCTTCTCATTTTCCACTTTTCTTGGTCTTAAAGATTTGAAAATTAATTATATATTTTTATTTCTTACCAGCAAGTACCAGCCTGCTACAGGTAGGAAATAAATGATTAGTTTGTCTTGTATTATTTTTCCAACTGAATATGTGTTGCAATTTTTTCAGGTGTCATGATGGCTGTGCTGGACCCCTTTTCTTAATAAAAATAATGATAATAAAGTTTCTATTTCACTGGAACTGACCAAGAAAAGAGCCTGAAAGAGTTAAGAAAATATGATGAATTTTATGTTTTTTCCACGTGTGTTTCCACTGCTTGGTTTTATATATGGATTTGAGTGAACTTATGGATCATTTGAAACAGTAGATTATCTTGTCTGTATTATGTGCAAATCAGTTGTATTTTCCCTGAAGAATGCCCGTCCCTTACAGTTTTCTCAGTAAAATCTGGCAGAACTTTTTGCATGCTGACAAAATGTGAAAATGTGCTAATTTTGCATGCTTTTTCAATGATATTTTGTGCAATCTCTCTGGAGGCCTTTTAAAAATAGATTTCATGTAATTAGGATGTATTAACAGAAATCCATCCATACATATGAAAATTATAGTGTGATCCCTTGTCCCCAAAATCAAGAAAGTGAAAATCAGTTCAACGAACCTGAGAGCTGCCTGAAGACGTTTCAGTGACAACTCCTTATCCATCAATGATATTCTCTGTAGGAGTGATTAAGTAGATGGGATGGTTGTTGAACAATGCTTATTCAGGCAGCTTGACATCTACAGCCTAAAACTATCAAATCTGTCTCTCGGTATCCTAAGTGGTCTCCTTTCTCCTATTGGACAAGATTCAGAAAAGTGCAGCCTTGGCTTTTGCTAAAATATTTAGGATGTCTCCAAGATCAATTAGACTTGGCAATAAGGTAGCAGGTGCAGATATTTTGCATATGGTGTGGCATGGTGTATTTCATTTGTAAATTGATTTAAGTTTTTTGTATTTGTGAGGCCGCTTCTTAAAAGGTTGGAAAATCTTTCTGGTTGAAAGCAGCAAGGCAGGAATGATTTTCCAGAATCTTCTGATCTAAACTGATCAGTGTGTCTAAAAACATGAAGAAAATTGCCATGCTTTAATAGGATAAATTGGTTCATGTTTCACATACATTGGGCACTTTATGATATAGTAGTAGAATATCAATTAAAAACAGTTGATCACATTATTTGTGCTTATAGTCATGAATCTGAGCAAAAACTAGATACTCTGAAGTTATCTTCAATTTGAACATTTTGTTTTTATGATACTAATATGCATGAATGCTTATGAAAAAAGAGTGTGCAGCTGAATGGGTGTGCTGTTGCTTATCATATACTAAACTTAATTTCCTTGGTCTTTGTCTAATGAAATGTGGAGGGAATCTGAACTAGAGTTCTAATAATTTCTGATTGCATCCATTTCTTTTCTCTCTCTCCAGTTAAAAATGGGATTACAATTTGTGTGACCTGCTTGGGATAATTGTGAAGCAGAAGCTGTGTTGTCATGACATGAGAAATCAGTTGAATAAGCAATGACCAATGCAATTAGAATAGGTAACTTAATTTGGAAATTAGGGAACAAGATGCGAAAAAATAGCTGGAAATGTGTTTATGTTTTGGGAATATTTATAACTGAGAGCAATGGCATTTTTTTTTTGAACTACAGAAAATACAAGAATACAGGTCTAGGTTAGATATGTAGTGTTTTGGAGCATTTTTTTTTTTGTCTTTAGGGAGAAAGGATTGTAGAAAAAGAGTTCTGCAACAAAATTAGAGATTCAGATTGCCAAATTAGTTCAAAAAATCTTTACAACTCAATCTGAGAAGCATAACTGAAGAGTATCAGTTATGTTTTTATTTCCAGCTTTTTGCTAAGAAGATGCAATTTATTCCCATAGACAAGCATAAATATTACAAAATATTACATTTCATGCAATGTACAATGTAGATTTAAACTCAGAAATAGTATGTTGAAAAACATACAAGGAAATGTTGTGCACAGTTTTAGTCTAGAATGAATCTTGTCTTTTAATCTTGACTCTGTTTTTCCAAGAAGAACAAATATGATTCAAATTGAGTTGGAGAACGCTGCACTTTTACCCTGGTTAGAATTTGAAGCTGTAAAACTTTGCTGTGGTTTGACTTTACATCTTAAGAATGTAATTATATTTGAAGCAAAATTTTTACTGAATATAAACAGTAATGTCCCTAATGCTTTCTGTAGCTGCCACAGATTTCCTGTTTCTGTCAGGATGAGGATAGTCACCTGCATTCCTTAAAGTAAATTAAGCAACAATAAAATAAATACTTGAGCTTGGATGGAAGTGGTCATTTAGATATGATCTCAAAGCCTTGAGAAATAGTTGCCTGTGAACTTTTTAATTTGCCATACACTTCCAGGGTTAGGTTGTTTTGTGTTTGTTTTTCCATCAACTGTTTGCACATGCATGCTTCTTGCATAGCTCCCTGAATGTCAGCCAGCACTTGAGGGCACTTGAGATTGTGTATCTGCAAAAGGAATCTGTTTCCTGGGGAACCTAAAGTTTTTTCTTCTTTTACTTTTACAATTCTTTTTGTGCAAGCCCAACGATTCTTTCAGAGCTGTAGAAATACTTAGATACCGATTTTAAGAGACACAAGTAACATGTGAGTGAGTTCTTACTAGTCAGTGCTTGTGTTACTGTAGCTGCAAGAAACAGCCCTTGGAAGAAATGAATTTTCAGAGCCTCTCCCCAGCATCAGATGAGTGAATAGGATTTTTGGAATGAAAACTAGGAAAAAAAAAAAAACATGGTAGAATTTACTGACTGAAATAATGCATGAAGAAGTGTACCCATTTAATTTTTTTTTTAACCTGAGAATAAAATACTCCATAAAATGTACAAACTGAGACTGACCTTTGAAAAAGTAGGAGACAATTAGGGCAGAGCTGTAAAACTGTTGACATCTGGCTTTTTATGCAACATCTGTATCTGGAACCACTTACATGCTGTGTTCTAATTTACTTGTGATAGTAGACAAGGAAATCATGTTTGTATAGCTCACTGCACAAATACATTGAAGTATTGAATATCTAGTAGGTTTAAAGTGTTAGGTCCATGCTGGATGTTTCACTGGTAAAGAAAGCAATTCCCATTTCTTTCTTTCTTTCCATTTTTTTTTTTTTAATGACCAGAAGATGAGCAGAATTGTCTCTAGAAGAGCAGTATCATGAATCTCAGTACTTAAAACCAAAACTGGAAACACACACAGAGGAATACAGATGTGTGTAAATTTTAGGGCTGTGGCTCTGGGGTTGAGCTGGGACTGAATAATGAAGGAGGCCAACATGAAAACATAGAATCATAGAATGTTAAGAGGTTAGAAGGGGCTGTTAAGATCATCTAGTCCCACCTGCTGCCATGGGCAGGGACACCTCTGTCTAGACCAAGTTGTTCAAGGCCTTATCCACTCTGGCCTTGAACACTACCAGGCCTTGGGGCATCCACAGCCTCCCTGGGCAACCTATGGGTTGTCTAACCATCCTCACAGTGAAAAACGTCTTTCTAATATCACACTTAAGTTTCTGCTCTTTCAATGTGTACCCAGTGCTCCTTGTCCTATCACTACAGTTCTGATGAAGAATCCCTCTCCAGCTTTCCTGTAGATCCCTTTGAGATACTGAAAGGTTGCGGTGAGGTCTCCGTGCAACCTTCTCTTTTCCAGTCTGTTTTGTTGCAATTTTTGATTTGTATCTGGTGAATAAGGGAGAGGAAAAAACCTGGAAAAAGAAAAGAGATAATGGCAAAGTTTATATAGTTGAGTGCCATTTTTTGTGTTTGTATTTATCCCCACACCTGCTGCTAGATTGCTTTGTGGAGCAAGTCAAGTAATTTAAATAACACTGCCCTGTTGCTTTCTGTCTGCTCAGTCCATGAGATCTGGCTTGCTAGTGTCAGATCCTGCAGCTGCTACTTTAAGAAGTGCTTCATTTTGAACAAACTAAATGTGTAACAACTACAGACTTATTTTGGGTGTAGGGAAGGAGCAGAAGGGAAGAAAGTGTTGTGGCTTTATCTTCTCAATTACCCTCCATCACCCTTCATCTCTATAACTATATATATATTTATATATATATTTATATAACTATATGGAAAAGTGTTTTCCCTTAGTGTTCATGCTGTGGCTCTAACCACATCCCTTCCTTATATTTTGTGACAGAGGGTGTGCCACATTCATTTCTTGGTCTGCATTTGCTACATATAATAGGAAGTACTTTGGAAGGCACGCAAATGTGAAAGATCAAACTGGGCACAAGCAGCTACTTTTGGCTTAATCTTCCTTGGATTAAGTTCCTGACAATTCACAGACCTAATCATATTTCTCATTTCATATGCCTGTTATCACAACAATATTTTTAAAAATATTAATATACTCTAGCCAACAGTATCATACAAAAGTAATTGAGAATTTTTTCAGTTTATTTAATTGAAAATTAAAAAAATATTATCTAAAAAAATGATCAGAATCTTCAACTAAGTTGCTCCATACTGTATCCAAACAGTAAAGAGAAAACAAACCAATTAATCTCAGGCACAGATTGATGGAGGCATTGCAAGTAGTATTATTGTAAGTGTAGACTCAGTAATATGGTCCTGCAGAGCAGATGGAGTTTTCATAGACAGCCTTAATTTTGGCACTTTGAATTTTAAAATGTCTGGCTTTGCAAACTTAAACATCTTTTTGTGAATATGCAGGTGTGTATAACTGTTATACTGATTCAGAAGCATAGAAAGGGAATGGAAGTTATTTGTACCAATGTCCATGTGCTTTATGGATTTAAAAAACTGAAATGCTTCTTACAGTTTGCCAGTTGACCTAATAATCCAGAGAAGTATGTGTGATGTTTTTGTTTTCATCCCGCAGCTGGTCATATAATCATATTCAGTGATGAAGTATTCTATGTTTAGAAAATATCTGTAAATGCTTCACATTTAGAGAAATTCTGAGATAGTGTTGTAGTTAAATATTTTTGCCAAACTGGTTTTGGGTAAGTAGTTAAGGTGATCAAACTTTCTGTTTCCCTTTTGCTGGGTCATTTGTTGAGCAGTGTAGCAGAAGAAAATCAGTGCCAGAAAAAAAGACTTTTTGATCAAGTAATGTGGTTATTACAAATTACACTATTTGGACATTAGTCAGATTCATACTCAGAAACAGTTCTAATTTGTACTTAGGTTCTCTAATAAAAAAAGTATATTGCAGGCATTTGGTTTATGAGCACTAGTATCTTAAATGAATGTATTTTATATAAAATTTTCTCCCAGTGTATGGTATATTTCTCCCATCTAATGCTAATGAGCAGCATAGTAAATTGAATCCAGCCTCATAATCTTAGGTCAGGTCCATCCATCACTCATTCCAGTGACTTGGAACTACATGGTGCAACTAACTTTAGGCAATTAGATGTGTCAGCTGTCCCTTCTGCAAATCTGTGCAGGCCTTGGAAGTTTCTTTATTATGGATCCCCTGAGGCAAGTACTTTCTGTACTAGGAATGAAGTTTAAAAAATTGCCTGCCTCATGAAGGATGTTTCATGTGGATGCTATTACTGACGTTCTTCTACTTAGAACATCTGCAGTAGGAATTCTTTTTTCTTTTTCCTCACTTGCCTTCCCTTATTTTTGCTCAAGGGAGGAACATAGGAAATGGATTGAAATGACCATTGCATTTGTAGCTCTCATTAAAATGGTTTTTTTGGGTTTTTAAATTTTATAAAATGATACTTGGTTTTACTTCTGGTCTCCACGCTGCACCAATTTGTCTCTTGGACATAAGTTTTTCAATACATCAAAAATCTTATGAGCCAGAATAGCTGTTTGCCTACCCCAGTACATGGGTCTCCAGCAGTAATAGTTAGGAGAAGCTCATTAAGGAGGCATCTCATGCCTGGCCTCCTCTTATGAGCTTATTTCTCGTGCTGCCCCCCAACCTGCCCCCAGTCCCTATTAGTGATTTTAGAGAGCATATCCATTCTTATTTCAGGATCAGCTTTGAACCTGTGGTCCATTTATTTGTGTAATGTTTTTGATTCTGTTGATGCTTCTGCTTCTACACTTTTTTTTTGTATAAATTCCAGAAGATTCTTGTATGATCTGTAAAAAAAAAAAGAGCTTAGAAGTTTTTTGTCAGTCTTCTGTGCACTCTGTGTAAGGAGCCTGAGGCATTTCTTGCTAGAGTGGTATTCCAGTTAGAGGGAAAGGGTTGTCAATACTTGTCAGATGGACTATTCTGAGGGCTGCATGTCCTTTTTCTCCTGTTTTCTCAGATGTGTATTTTACACTGCATTCTGGGAATACACCAGAAGGTTTTGGAACTATGGGCCTGAATAAAGAATTACCAATGCAGCCAAATCAGTTGGTCTGGTATGTCACAACTGTGCCTTGAACCCTGTTTCATGAGTTCCATGCAGGTGTTCAAGAGCCACATGTACAGTTTTAATGTGTGGAAAAGGGCAGTCATCCTCTGCCTTGTGACGGACAATACTGGTAGGGTGTGAGGATAGTCATATATGTCTGAGGAGTAGATAACTGCTTAGGTTGATTTAGTATGAACTTAGCTAGACAGTTAATGGAGCATGGTTAAATTATCTTAGCCACATTTGATGGTATAACTGTGTCTTTTTAGCTCGTCTCAATTGCAAAGTAAAACATGTTGTTTAAGGTGTAATGTAAGCACCGATCACTTGTTTATCCATCAATCAAAATTCATCACGACTTGGTTTCTTTGGTGCTTAATCGAATATTGCAAAAATACTAGATTTTTCAGTGTTTTAGTTTTCCAGGAAGCCTGAAAAACTCAATACATGTGATGCCTCACTGTAATAATGTGAATCAGAAGCTTCCTGTATATTCACCATAATTGTTGCTTCTGAGCAGATTATGAAAAGTCTCCTTACATTTTTGGCTAGGTGGGGGTGTCATGCAGGAAAATGGCAGTTTCCAATTTGATATTTGTCAAATTTGTCAATTGCCTTTTATTTTCCTGAGATTTTTTCTTCCTTTTATTTTGTATTTCTCACAGCTGTAAATTAAATGTTTCTTTCAATTTTGGGGTTTCCTTATGTGTTTCTAACACATCCTAATTCAGAAAAAGATGTAGAATATATCTATATATAGTTATATAGATATATATATAACTGAACATATACACTAGCAAACATGATTGTGTTAAAATTATGTTTCTTAAGGTAGCTAAAGAATAGAGACTGAATTGTTCAGGAAGAAAAGTTTCTGGATGGAACAATAATCTGCAGTGTTTTTTGTATCCTGATGTATTTCAAGTTTGCATTATTTTTGCAACTCATTTGATCTGCTGTCAAAAAAAGGAGTGACTTGGACAATTACAGCTTTTTCAGATGAGGAAATAAGGGGAATGTCTATGCTGCAGTAATGTAGAGATTTTCTTTCTGAAGGCCAGTGAGGATGTATGCTGCTCACCAGGTGGTAGGAAGACTGTACACTCCAAGGGGCATTGGACAGGCTATCAAGATTTTAATGCATTTTTCTTTCCCCTAACCTCCCCCAAAAGGCCACTGATTAGTTTTTACATCTGTCTTATCAAATTGAATACTGTGTGACATGTGTTGTACAGATATGATTCCACAGCTGAAAAAGACAATCTGACAGGTTGTTTTGGTTTTCAGCTGTTTGACTACTTGCTATGTATGTAAAAAACAATAAGTGGAAACAGAACATATGAATTTTCATTATCCTGAAATAAAAGCCGCTATTAAAACACTGTTTTTTAGAAAAGCAAAAAATTAAATTATTTTACAGATTGATAGTTGTATTTGTTCTTTCATAGTGTAGATGACATTCTTTCTTTGTATATTTAATGTGGAATTAGTGTCATATGATGACCTTTTAGCTTTTGAATCACTACTTGATTGAAAAATAATTGTTCCTGAGAAGTTTGGCTATGTAGCTACAA
Source organism: Phylloscopus trochilus trochilus (assembly GCA_016584745.2). Lineage (NCBI taxonomy): Eukaryota > Metazoa > Chordata > Aves > Passeriformes > Phylloscopidae > Phylloscopus > Phylloscopus trochilus. The sequence continues at coordinate 38,831,881 of WQNJ02000001.1, read as the reverse complement.
GGCATTTCAATATGAAATGACTGTATTTTTTGGTTGTTGTTTTGGCTGTTGCACTTTACTGGGATCAAAACTCATACTATTTTATATTGAATCTCTTTAAAAATGTTTTGATTTCTGATTTTTTTTTCTCTTTTCTCCCTTGGTAAAGAAAATTTATTTCATATACTGTGTTTTACGAAACTCCTTAGGAAATTTCCTTAACTGTCTTCTAAAGATTGCACTTAAATGAAGAAGGGAATGTACACTTGTTTTGTATGTCTGGATAATGTGTTTCAAAGCGTGTCTAAAACCTGTAAAAATTTTAAAACATAAGCCTTTCTTCCCTGAGTCTTTGATCTCTGTTTTGACATACTGCTGTAGCTAGAGCTGACCTTACATATGGACTGTGATGTCAAATGTGGCGTGAAAGTGCTGACATTAAGTTACTATTACTTTCAATATTTTGTCTCTGTTGTGAATATTTTACCCTTTGACACTTCCACATAAATGATGGAGTCATTACACCACTCTGTGCCTCGTATTTATTCATGTTTGGAAAGGACAGTTATATTTCAGTCTTTCTTCAGTTGTGTACTTAGACATCAATGGGCAAAGCTTACAGGAGCATTACTCGTAATAGTACGAGTAATCAGCTATTAAAAAATATTTCAATTTAGAATAAGAAAAGGTGATTAATAAAATGTGTAGAAACAACTAGTGCTATGATGGCAAAGTTTATATGTAGAACGTGGGTGTTTAAAGATGTATATTTAGTCATTCTTACAGGAATACAGTTAATTTGTTATGGTGCATATCACGGCAAAAAACCCCTTTGAATTTTAGTTCATATCAGTTCTGAAATCATAAAAGGGAAGAAGGACTGATGCTTTAGTCTTTACTATACACAAGTGACATTTCTGTTCAGATTTTGGGATGCTAACATGTATCTATCTCTGTGAGACCCTGTCTCTTTTTGTCATAGGTCGTGTACTTGACTCCTTGCATTCACACCTCTTTCAGTGACGCACATTTAATGTTGATGTAAATTCAACTGGGGGCCAATGTCACCATTTCTGCTTGTTTCACATGGTGTATTGCTAAGCAACATGTGTACAAACAACAGTCTTGGCTTTCATTTTATCTCTTTCCTCTCCCCCTTCAGCCCCCCACTTCACTAAAAAGTGACACAAATTTGAAAGGTATGTATTAGCTTGTCAGGCAAAACAGTAGTTTTAGTTCATAGTCTGTGAAAAATGAAAGATGCAGTAGATAGTGAGGATTTTTGATGTTGGATGCTCTTCAGTTTCACTACTTAAATATTGATCACATTCCCAACAATTACATTATTTTCCTTGCAATCACCTTTTTTTTTTTTTTTTCTTTTCTTCTGGGAGCAATGACTCATTAGGATATTTTTACACATCTTCAACCATATTCACTGAGGAAAGCAGTTTTGGAATACTGTTCTTCTCATGTACACACCTGTTACATTGTACAAAGTATGGGTAAATTTTAGATGAGTCTCTTCTTGATATTGCTGAAGACATTTTATTGCACTGTCTGGATTCCTGAAGTGTAAATGGTAGAACATGACACAAATGTGTGGGAATGTGTGTGTGTATATATATATATGTGTGTGTGTGTGTATATATATAAATATATATAAAGAGAGAGACAGGATTTCCTATAACTAGAGTTTATTGTGTATGACATTTTTCATTCATGTACAGCAAATTAGATTCTGGTGAGAGAATTGAGGAGGGGAACCTCAATAATCAACTGAATTGAAAAACAACTCATACTCAACAGAATTGAGAAAAAATGGAAGTAAAGGGCATGTTTTCTTGCCTGAGCTATCATTAAAGGCAAAAGTCAGGAAGGGGATATATTCCAAGATATTTTTTTCAATTTCCTCTTTATTTTCTGGGCAATAACTTTATTTTTCAGTATTTTTTTGCTTACATAGTGAAAAGAGTGTCTGAGATTGCCCCCCACTGTGTGGACTTCCCTGCTTATGTTTTGCTAGGTTTTTATGTGGTGGAGTGTTCTGACTACCTTGTCTTGTTTTCCCTGATTTTCTAGAAGGAACAATTTGTGAATTTCCAAATACAGCTATCATTGCTTGTCCTGCTAGATTTGGACTAGGAGCAATTGAGTAGATTGTTTACTAATGGCTTGCTTAATAACTATACTGGATTTTAAATCTAGTATTGAAAATCAGAACTGCTTTCTTAGGTTTTGCCATTAAAATTATCTTACAGAACTTTAATCTTGTACATGGATGATATTATCATTTGCATGTAACATACAGCTAAAGGCAATCAGTAGTAAATTTATTTGATTTACAGTTTTTACTTTTATTGGAAGATGGTAGCCTTGTTCCTATTTTGCCTTACCTTTTTTTTCCATTTTTGAGGAGAAAAAGAATGTCTTTCCCAGAATGCTTGATTATACAAAGGTGAACTCCATTATTCTTCTCATTTGATATTCATCAATTTGCATGTTAATGTTTTCAGTGGAGACTAAATATGCTAATTTCACAGCTTCTTTGCAGATTCCTTAATCATGGAGATATTTGTATGTTTAAAAAGAAACAAGATAAACTGCCAACATTGCTTCATAAAATTACCCCACAGGTCAATCTGGGCATCATGACTGCTGCAGGGGCCTTGTCTCCATAGGGGCTAGAACTAGCTATCACTGAAGTTGAAGGTAACTGTAAGATTTATCTTCTAGCTTGATTGATTTCTCTGTCTTTTAGCCATGGTTTACATAAACAGTTAAGCAAATGTTCAGTCAGCAAGTCAACAGGTCTTCCAATCTTTTTTGTATACGTTCTTCAAAAATACATTTGTACACACAGTAAATAAAGGTCGCTTCTTTACATTCAATTGTGATTAGATTGATAAGGACCTATGTTGTAAAATGGAGTTAGCATGATAAAAGCCAAGAGGCGATGTTTTAGAATTAATGTACGTGGGAAAAAGTAAAAAGGTGTTGGTAAGACTTTCAAAACTTCACTTCTGAGGCTAACTGAATTTTTTGCTTAGTGTGAAGTTAATTCTTTCCGTGTCTGCAGAGAAAAGACTGTAATGTAAGGCTACAGTAAGCTAAAATACATTAAAATAGTAGTACAATTAACGGGTTTGCTGACCTGGTAGCACTGTTAGCAGGTCCACTGTAGGGTTGGGTGGATATTTGAGGTGCACCTAAAATACATCGGGCTCCTCTGCATCGTGATGGAGGGGAAGTAAGTTTCAGAAAACAATTTAGAGTGATTTTTCCTAATGGCCTGTATTACCTCTAATATAGTCACCCTCCTGGGCAGCTGGTGCTGGTGGTACTGAGTCCTATCAAATGGCTGGGAATATATTTAAATATATTGAGTATTTTTTCAATACTACTAGAGCACAGAGCAGTTTAATTTGAACTGCTTGCAGAATATTATTTCTACCACTTACTGGATATCATTTGTGCCGCATTATCATTGTATTTAAACTTGATTAATACGTCTTCTGACTTCATTTTCTTATACTGTATGGTAAATGCTGAATAATTATGTCTGTAAATTCATGCAGTTTAGAGCTTATTCATCGCATTTCACAGTCAAATTTTACAATTGTCATCCAAATGTCCTCATTTAAATGAGTTATGCATCTCATGAGGCTGTCCCAATAAGAAAAATTTGAATAGAATGTATGTTGTCTTGTCATTATGATCTCTCTGAAAAGATTTTTCTTTTCAGCTGTTTCAGTGTTAACCCAATTCTCCGTAGTAATTCCAGTAACATTGTTGTTTCAAAGGAATAAAACATTAATTATATGCTTTTCCTTTAAAATGTACACTAACCTTAAAACTATCTATAATATGTTTTAAGAACTGTTATTATTGTAATAATACTAGTTGAACCTTGACTGTAGTCTGATGTCTGGAAATTAGTATTTTGGTGTCCCTTAAATGGTTTGTTGCAAAAAGACAATACGAAAGAAGACTGATACCATGCAATCTCTTGGAGCTAAATTAATATTTAAAAATTACATTTCTTAAATAGTTTCTTAACAGGAATAATTTGGTAACCTTCAGTAAGTAGATTTGATGAGGAGAATGTCCTTTTTCAGACCAGATTTCAAATACGAATAAGTAAAATCTGTATGTTAAAAAAAATGTTTTCAGCAAAAATAAGTGCAGTTTGCAACATATACTGTTTCAAATCATTTCTATGAACAGACTAAGATTTTTATTCTCTAATCATATGTTTAGAGGTCGGCTTTTTAGCAGATTTTTAGCTTTCCAGATGCTCAAACAATGCACTCTTAAGTACAGTATCTGTAGATTATCCCCAGAATGCTGTAGATTAGCTATTTTAAGATTTGAATTGTGACTAAAAGCTGAGAAAAAGCAACAGCAGTTGCAGTTGCAAATGTGTTGTCTCCATTAGCTCATTTAAAATGCATTTATCAGGGAAAGAGACAAAGTAGGCTGTGTCTGCATGTAACACTGTTACTTCATTAATATTTTACATACATATGTGTGTGTCTATAAATAAAACCTTTATGTGAATTCTGTCAACAACAAAGAGTATCCAAATGAGAGGCCGATTTTGTTTGTTTATTTCAGGAGGGCAGTACAAGTTACTATCACCAAGGACTGATTAGCAAATTTTGGACAATAATGAACATAGTTAAATTTTAAGTAGAGCTTCTTTCTCTGTGTTTAGATACTCAGAATTTTACCATTTTGGCAGATAGGTTATTTCGCTGCCAGTTGGGACAGTACTTTTAATTTGCCTTAATTTAGTAATTGTAACTCTTGGAAAAATATCTTTTGATTGAATACTTTGTAACATGAAATTTTTAATCCCTAAAATTAAGGATAAAATATGTTTAAAATAACTTGTTTTAAATGTTTTTCTTATTAACAAACCGTACTTGCTGGATCATGTTTTGTTGGGTTACCTGATTTAGCCAACTTAAGGCAAATCAGTTTTGAAGCTGTGCTTCTTAAAATATTTAGGTTGAAGAAATATTTGTTAATTAAATGGCTTTTCTGATGAAAATCATTTGCCTCCAAACCAGTAAGCTGCACAGATACTTTAATGAGAAGTCAATAAGGGGTTGTAGTAAGTTCTCTACACAGAGTAAAGCCAACCCATATCATTTTTAATGGCTTATGTCTGAGTTGCCAAAAGTCTAAGGTCATATAGAGCTTAATATCAATTACAGGAGCTATAGCTCCTATATCTATACTCAATGTTGAACATGTTACAAAATACTTTTTTTTAAAAGTGAGGAATGACAAGCCATTCAGTAATTGTTTCATTTTCTGACTTAGTTTGGTGTAATAAATATTATATCTCTGTGCATCTCTCTTCCTTGATACATAGTAAAAAAGAGTCTCCATATGTTATTTTAGTCTTTCTGAATTCAAGTAGACTTTGAGCAAGTTCCTGCAGACCCTGATGACTCCAGTACTTTTCAAATTGATGGAGGACAGCTGTGGAGCAGGGTTGCAGGCAGAAAAGAACCCAGTATATGTAAACCCAAAAGTGCTGAGTGGCATTGTTATTACCCTGCTCTGATGACAAAGATGACATGAGAAATTGCTTTATTTGTTTTAACCAATAATGTTATTTCAGAACCATTACGGTTGTTTGTTAGCATTAGTGACAGTGTTTGGTGTATATTCTTCTATTTTCTTTTCCTGATGGTTAGATTTTCATGTCTGACAGTCGTAGAGCAGCCCAGGTTGGAAGGAATCTTGAGAGATCACCTGGCCCAACATTTTGTGGGAAAGGCAGCCTAGGTGACATTTTCTAGCATCCTCTCCAATCACATCTTGAAAACCTCCAGTGATGGGGACTCATGTACCTGGGGAGGTTGTAGTGGGTTGATGCTGGCCTTTTGCCAGGCACCCACCAGAGCCTGGCATCACTCACTTACCTCCACAAACTGGACAGAGGAGAGAAAATTTAATGAAAGATTCATGAGTTAAGGTCTGGGAAAGAGGTCACTCATCAAATACCATCATGAATAAAACAGGCTTAACTTTGAGATATGCATTAAATTTATTACACTAACAAAATCAGAGCTGGATACTGAGAAGTAAAAGAAACCCTTAAAAACACCTTCTCTCACCTCTCCCTCCTTCCTAGTTCTACCTCTTGCCCCAGCACAGTGCATGGTGGCAGGGAATGGGGTTTTGGTCTGTTCATCACTCGAGGCTTCTGCTGCTCAGGGAGAGGAACCCCCTGCTGCACTGTGGGGTCCTTCCAACAGGAAACAGTTTTCCATGAACTTCTCTGAGTCCATCTAATGGTCAATAGCTCCATGTGAACTGCTGCAATGCAAGTCCATCCCATGGGTAGCAGTTCCCCTCAAACTGCTGTGGCGTGGGTCACTCTTCCATAGGATGCAGTCCCTGGAAGAATAGGCTGCTGCAGCATGAGAGCAGGGCCCCTATATCCACGGGTCTCCCATGGGGTATAACAAGCATCCACCTGCTCCAGCGTGGGGCTCCTCCTCCACAGGCTGCAGGTTGGTCCTTGCATCAGTGTGGATCTCTTTGGGAACAGCCAGCTTCACCATGGTCTGCACCATGGGCTGCAGGGGAATCTCTGCTCCTTCTCCACTGATCTTGTTGTCTGCGTGTTCTGCTCGCATATTCTCGCTCCTCTCTGACTGGAAATCAAACTGTGCAAACTTTGTTATGATTTCTTCTTAAATGTGTTATCACAGAGGTGTTGCCACCATCTCGAATTGTTGCAGCCTTGGCCAGTGGCATGTCCATCTTCAGAGCCATCAGGGATTGGCTCTGCTGGACATGAAGGAAGCTTCTGGCAGTTTCTCACAGAAGCCACCACTGTAGCCCCCCAATTCCAAAAACCAGGCCATGCAAGCCCAATACATGTGACTGCTCTCACTGTAGAGAGCGCTTAGATTGAGGTGGAACATTTCCTCATGCAGCTCCTACCCGTTGCCCATATTTTTCTACACAGCTCATTGTACCTACTCTTTAAGTACTCAAATACAAGTATGAAATGGTTAGTACTGTTAAATTTTTGCCTCTGTTGGAGAATTTTCACGCAAGTATCTGGACACTAGAAAATATAAATTAAAAAAAGTAAATCTCCAAGCAAAAAGAATATGAAAATTAAGACATTTTTTGCACTTCTTCCAGATTTAAGATTATGTACTATCAGCATGCTGAAAACTAAGCTTCACTGTCTGTTGAGCAGTCCAGCTGCAGTTACTGGAAACAATGGTACAGATACATCAGATTTGTATTGTCAACCTATAAGCGAAGTGTCTTATTACCAGCTGTATTTCACATGCAGTACTACCCACAAGTTAAATGCACAGAGGGGTTGGAGGCAGCCAAGGGTTATCAGTGGAGCACTGATAACCATCTAAAGAGTAAAAAAAAAAAAGAAAGAAAAAAGATTGTGCCATTTTTTCCGTACCTCTCATTCTCTAATGTGAAAACATTTTTTGCTCTCTGTTGTTTGCTTAGAATAACACTGTAAGCACTGCTGGGACTAGACCACCATTCTTGCTGCAGATACCTCACTTGAAATGCACATGGATTGATTAAACTGCTGAAGTGCCCTGAGCGCTGACTCCCGGCTGTGCTTGTTGTTCTGATTGCTGCTCGTGGTGTGTGCTGGGAACTTTGCTCGTGGAGAACTGGCAGGCATTTGGTATAACCCCGCTCGATACTAATTCTGGAATAAAACTGCTAATAGAGAAACATGGGCTTAATATTCTCAGGTATGAAGGGTCTTCTGAAGGAAAAGGAAAAACTGGAATTACCTCAAAATTACAGTGTGGAGATGTTCAATTTTCATATACTTTCTATATATAAATGCTAGCTGTATAACTAATAGCACAGGCTAGATGGTTTACGCAATCCTGTTGTCACGGCTGAATTTCTCCTCAATTTTGCCTATCAAGGCTAATTTTTTGTAAGATCTTGTGAGGATTTTTTATTTTTATTGGACTGATCCTACGTGCATTCTTGTTTACTGAAGAATGGCAACATGAAGCCATGACAGGCAACATGACAGCAGCTTCTGAAGGAGGAGCATTAGTTATTTTTAATATTAATCATTGCTATGAAATTGGAAATTACAGAAGGAATCCTATTATAGATTATCATATTTTATTATTAAGGTGCAAACTATGTTGCTGGTATTTAAAATGGGCATGTGACTGTCAGTGATACCAGATCATTGCATTGTGAGACTTAAGAGGCCAAAAGACTGTCTAGTAAAGCCATTGTATTCGTTGTTGGAGTTACTAAATTTGATCTGCTGGTGACTGAGCTCTTCATCTTGAACGTAATGAATACTTAGCACTAAACAACTATGTATTATTTATTCAACTCTTTCATCCAGAAAACTAGATCATTTTCTGTGCGGATGGGAAAAGAGCGACAGTGAGTATAATCCATGAGCTAGATACTAGTAGAAACAGTCAAGGACTAAATATCCTTAATTATCCAAAGAATTGGATTCACTGAGTTTTAAGCACTAGTTCCCAGTAATTGATTACAAGTATGTACTCGTATAAGTACTGATTCTGACAATAGATTGGTGTGAGATGTGAGTGAAGAAAGCCAAGACTAGTCCTTTATTTTATGGTATTTTTTTTAATGTTTGTAGATACAGTTTAGTTCCAATTAAGAATTTTCTGGCTTCTTATATTTTTAGTACAGACATATTTCAGATTTTGCCCTATGAAGAGAGAAATATTATGCAAACTAAACAGGCATTTTTCTTTCAGAAAATCTAGCTATTGGCTAGAGTCACTCTTTTGAAATGTGAAAGATTTCTTACCAACACTGGGTTGGATTTTTCACTTAAATAAGCTTCTCAGTATTATTACTGAATAATAGTAAACTTGCAATCTAAAATCTGGTAACTATTCCATGACCTTATTTTTACAACATTGAAGTTAAAGTCATTAAAAATTAGTGTTATGTTCAAGAACTGTTTAGCCAACCCTCTTGCTAGCAAATGGCTGTCAGTAATAGTTCTACTTTCTTCATTAGCTTTTAAGGGAATTGGATTTCAAATAAAGTTAGTAACAAGAATGAAACCCCAGTTTTCTTCTATAATGATCATGTATGACTTAAAATTCTTGTATGGGTTTGAGACTAGCAGCAGTTCAATAAAATTGCTTGCAGTTTCCTGATCAGTAGATGAACTTTTTGGAGATCCCTATTTAGTACTGTCTTTAGTAGGCCTAAAACTGCGGAATGAAAGACGGCTCTTCTTTCACTAAAGCTTTGCTGTCGTACCTTTCAACTTTCGAGCCTGCCAGTGTGTGTGATAGAAGGCATCAAAATGTGTGAAAAATGACCCAAATGCAGAACTGTTATTTGCAGTTATCAATACAAACTGTTATTGTGCCATAATTGACAGATGGTTTTGCACTCTAATATCTGTTTTTAAGGATATTTTTACACTGATTTAGACAGAGTTGTGTTGCGGGTTGTGGGGGTTTTGTGTGTTTCTGTGTGTGGGTTTTGTTTTGTTTTGTTTATTGCGAGGGGAGGGTTTGGGGTTTTTTTTGTTTTGTTCTTTTTTCCCTCACACAGCAGACACAAACCCCAGGAATTAATGGTGCTCAGCAAGAAGGAATTGCACTGTAAAAAAACTGGGGACACATAGTAACAAATTGGAATTTGTTATTTGAGCTGGGGTGCACTACGGTGAAAACACACTCTGAACCCCCCTGAAAGTGCGAGTGAATAGCTGTTGGATGTTCTAGTATGAAATATATATTTTTCTTTCTGTAAAACTCTGTAAGATCTAAGAAAGTTATTTTCCTGCAGAGAGAAAAAATACTTGAGAATTTATAAAGCTGGATAAAATAAAAACCGATTTGTTTCTAGTTCCTTGGCAAGCACATTTTGCTAAAGTAGTGACAAAGTCTGCTGTTAAAGTGACTTCACCCAGTTCTTCTCTCCTGTCCAGTCATGTACTTGGAGTGAACTAATGGTAACTAATTGCTGCTCTGTTTGAACACTGGCATTAAAATGAATGTGTTTTAGAAAGTTCTTATTTTCATATAGGTCACATCTTGTTTTCCTTAGGTGTACAATTTCAAAACTTGTGTCAGGACCAAACATAAATTTCTCCAGTTTGGTGTAATTTCTACTTGAATTTTCTTGGAACATTAAACTGTGTATTTTAAAACTAAATTAAATTTTTCTTGATCGAAAATCAACAGTTTACAGTTCCTTGCTTGAGGATAGCAGTAGCCAGATTTTTGCAATATAGAAAATAATTGCAGTTAATAGGAAGGTGGGTGTTAGGGTTTGCTGGCCTGTTATGAGTATTGCTGTGTTTCAGTGGAGGGTGTTGTTTTTTGGGGAACTGTATAAAAAACCACATGGTTTGCAATTTTGTTCTATTACAGAGAGTTTTGTAACTTTCATTGTGCTTCTTGGATAGATTAATAGATGATATTTCTGGGTCATGTCTTAACTGTTGATGGATAGGAAGACAGTGTGAGCAGTAGAACCATGCTTCTGCAACACCATAAAATTTCCATAGATCCTTTACTGGTGTTAATTACAGCAGAATTCTCCTATAAGAAGAATGAAGATGACTGACTTGAGACATCTTCAACCTTGCTATCAGCAAGCTTTTCTTCCAATGATTACTTCTGCAAAGTAGAAATGCAGGAAGCTGTGTTGGCTGTGGAAGCTGGGGTGTTGCTGCGGCTCTTGGGCAAAATGGTGATGGAATTAAAAAACCTACTGATAGTCTGAGGACCTACCTCAATCTGGAGCTTGGTGTTTCCACCGGAATATAGGTGGTGGTTTTTTTTGTTTTTTTTTTTTGAGAACAGAAGAAAATTGATCTTAAGAGACATTTAAGTGAGGTAAAATGATAGGGTCCAAGTCAGGGAGGCAACTGTTTGAAAGAAATCTGAGAGGAGAAGCAGAAAGAAGGAAGAGTCCTGTAAGATGAGAATAAGATGGTAAGGAGTGTTAAGCTAGTGTACAACTACAGGAAGTACAAACAAATGAGCTGTGAAATGTTTTACTTTTATCTATTGAAACAAGCCATATTAGCTATTGTGGAAAAGACAGAGCCCACAAAGACACCCCAGAAGTAGAGGGAGATAAGAGGCATGAAGGCAGACCATTTGGGAATACTGACTTGGCAGCATTTCTTTATACTGCCCATGCTCGCAACTCTTTTCCCCTAACGTGGCCTTCTTCTGTAATTGCTGGTCCAAAGTTGTTTATATGCAGATCTCTCCTCAGGCCCTTCTGTGTGTCAATAGAGTAATTTCTGGTATTTGAAAGTCCAGAAAACTATTTTCTGACTACACCTATCCATCTGTCCATATTCTAAGTCTGAAGCTTTGCTGACTGCCGTTGGTTTTTAGGGGTTTTCTTCAGCCTTTGCTGAAGGTAAATGTTAGTGTATATTGGTGATAACTGCATGGAATATGTTCATAGCAGCCACTTCAGGCACTGTTTGAAATTGTTAGATGCGTTTCCTGGAATTAAGTAGAAAACTATCACCCAGTATGTTTAGTGTTTTTTTTGTACACACGTGCATATATATATATATATGTTTTTTCTCTTCATGTTTTTTATTGCCTTCAATCCATTGAAGATCTAATGCTTGGAGCTGTCACAGGAGGTTGCTTTGTCTCCTGTCTGTTGCTATAAATATTTCTGTCATAATCTTAACAACAATCTGTAATGATACAAAATTTGCCAGTTTGCAGAAGTATTCTCAGAGCTACATTTATGGGCTAACAATGACTTGGGTATTAAAAGAATAAAGAATGAGCCCCAGAAATAGCTTGTTTGTGATCTAGTATCACTTCCTACCCTTGCATGCATGGATTTTTTTTTGTACTGTGGGTTGGGTTTTTTTCCTTCTCTGTTTTGTATACCTTCTGGGGAACTACTGGAACCTTTGTACAGGGATTAAAAAAGCGATAAAAGCAAGTGTCAAATCTGTTGGTCCTTTATGTAACCCAGAGTTTTATATGATGAACAGCAACACCTAGCCTTTAGGCATGAATGTTCAGCTGCTGAGAGCTTCAGCATTAGGTATTAATGTGGGCATTCATACACACTGCCCCTTGCTGTAGTAATTCCCTGTAATTTATTTACTTTATCAAAGACACCAACCCTAATCTGACAGCATTTGCAATCTGCCAAAGTGTAAAACTGTCACAAGATGCATTTACATATATAGCAGAATCTGCATAGCTGTACAGGAGGTGAAAATAAGTCGATATAAACCTGTGTCAGTGAAGATGGGATTTTGTGCACAAAATCTGGCAAAATGATTTATCAAATTTTGAGCTGTCCTTCGTGCCAGATGAGAAATGGAAAATTTTATGAGGAAACAAATGACAAAATTTTGTATCAGTTTATTATAGGATAAAGTGCAAATGGTAAAATAGCCACTCAAGTATTCAAAGCTCACAGTTCATGGATATAATCACTTCCTAGAATAGGTTGCTAATTTATAATTCTCTTTCAGAGGGTAGCTATTTTTTGTGGTGACTATGCCTTCCTTCAAAGCTTTGATTTTGTTTTAGGGTTTGATATCTTGATATAATTGTTGAAATGCTCAAAGAAGATAAAAATAAAGCAAGAGAGAAATCCCAAACAATTTTATGGAACATGAGGATCAGACAAATGGCATTGATTTTTGTTTTGTTCTGCCTTTTTTTTTTTTCTTTTATGTATGTTAAATTTTGTGAGTTTTTGGTGGTTTTTCTTTTTTTCTATTTTCTAATATCTTCTCTAAAGATAAAATTTGGACTTCTGTCACAATCACAGATAAATGAGTGTACTAATGACCCATACTTCAAGCTGTTTGTGCTTACTTACATGTATGTTTCTTTTGTAAAATAATATATTGGGACAAAAAAGTTGAGGGCATCTGAAGTGTGCCCCTTTTTGCAAAGTTAAAGTAAGGACAACTTCCATGATGTGCCAAATCATGGACAGTTTGTTACCTTTCCAGCTGTTTGTTATTTGCTCCATATGGATCAGCAAAGACAGAAGAGCCATGCTCTGGATTTTATTGTTCCTTCTCTGCTTGCATTTGGGAAGATGCTACCCTTTAATATTAGTTTATATTCTCCTGAAATATTCCAGTGATACCCAAAATATGGGATGGCATCATAAAGTTAACTGAAATGTAAACCCGAGGAAACTAAGAAATGAAACATTTTTTAATGTATATACATATAATATATATACATGGTCTGTACTGTCATTGGAATATAGTGTAGAAACTTTGGCAGATCAGCTGGTGGGTCAGGGCACGTGGCAGCCCAGTCCTGGGTGATCACAGAGGGGAGGCAGATTGCTCAACACTGATAGAAGCTATGTAGAGGAATGCTGTTCTGGTAACCTGTATTATTACATCTGCACGGAGCAGCTCTCTCTAGTTGCAAATGAATTGGTAATGGCAATTGGTAAAGGCAGAAAATGTTGGGGAAGATAGAAGTAGCCTGAAGCTGCAGTTTGGACAATGCAAGGCGAGGAACGGGTTGCCCGTCACAGATGTAAAATTGTTAAAATTGTGCAATAAAATGCTTCAGACATTAAAATACAAGGCATGTCTGTGAATCCTCTGTCTGGTAACATTAGCAAGTATAAAATTAATGTTGCACTGTGGGACTATAAATACACATCTATTGTGTTAAATTATCCTGGATGGAGGAGTAACATGTGGAATTGCATAGCATCACACAGCTTTTAAAATGCAAACTTGTGAAAATTGTAACTAATAGAATCATCATTGGTTTCGAAAATTACTATTCCTATTAAAAGATGCTGAATTCACTGACTTTTTTTTTTGTCAAAATGTAGCTGTTTTTGCTAGATAAAATTGTGAGTTGTTGCAGAAAGAAGAGTGTCAGGAAACTGAAACTTTGGAAAACAGGAGATGAAGCATTAACTACCATGCTGACATAGGAAGGTCAAATCCTTAATTTACCCATGGTTAGCTTTCCTTAGAAGGTGGAAATAAATGTGCTTTATATTGTAATGAGAATTCATGTAGATTTGTTCCAGACTCACTAATTAAGTACCACTTGAAATTAATGATTGTTTTATTCTGAAAGCGTATTTATATTTTTTCTTTTTGTTGTGGCAAGGGATAGTCCAACATGAATATTTATTATAACTTTTCAAGTTATTTAACATTTTTTACACAGTGCTTCTTTATTAGGGCTTGTTTTACCAGTTTGTTTTTCCCATATCAGTTTTAGAGCAGGAATGCAAGATGAGATTTTTATTATTATAGTAAAATTGAGCAAAAAAGTATTTCTTTTCCTCCCTGAGAAAACAATGTGGAGTTATGTGCTTGATTTTTTTGTTTGCTTTGATTTGTTTTAATGTTTACATACATAATTTTTTAGTAGTTGTCAGACCATGTGCCTTGAAAGCATCTGGTTTTTTTTGCTGTATAGCTAGATAAGACATCATGTAACCATACGTTCAAGTTAGTATCTAACCTTTCAACTTGCAATACTTTCCATTACAAGAGACATTTAATGACATGCATTACTCATGGGGATTTTGAATGTATATTCTTCAGGTGTACGCTGTCTTTGCGTAAAAGGACTCAGAAATTGCTTCTGATTTTTCAATAACAGATATCTAAAAAGTGAGATGATTGATTAATCATAAAACATTGCTGTTCAATAGCCACGTTAAATTTAATAAACCTGAAAATTTAGGTAAGTTCTAGATTTGGTATTGTAATATACTTTCTAATATACTATTTTTTCAAGACTGAGGCAGAAAAAAAAGATATATTTTGATCTCTGCCCATTACTTCGGAATAAAGATCTTTCTGATTCTTTAGGCACTTGATTTTGTGAGAATACTAGGTTAAAATTTGTAAGCAAGGAGTACAGATGAAGACCTTACAGGAGTAGTCAATATAATGCATAATTTATCTTGGACTGTGCTTTTAAAAACAAGAAGATAATACTTCATTATTTGTCAGACCATTGAGAGGTGACTTTGGTAAGTGAAGGAAATAAGAACTTTTCCTTATCCAGAGTATTTAGATTGTGTTGCCTGTGTCAGCTTTAAAATCTTGTGCTTTGACCGTCCATGTTTTCTGCTGTTGGCTAGTAGAACTGACTTTATTCTTCCAAGCTGTTTTGTACTGTTGTGGGACTTAAAATCTGTCTTACAGGTGAGGTATGTAACCTATATCGTTGACACAAAAAAGAAGTAAGAAATTGTTGAGAAAGAAATTGGCAGCTTTCCCCAGCTGCCAATACAAACAGAAGTGTTAGAGTGGAATGATGACTTACAATGAAATCTAGTATTATCCAAATATGTCTTTGTCTTGGCAAAATGAATCTTAAAAAGATGATAGATTTTTATTTTAAAATTCTGCTGCACTGATTTTGGACTAAATGGTCCAACAGGTAATTCAAATTGTTTATCCGTTCCATCATGCTTAGTGTTATCTTTTTGTATCTCAGTCATGCTAAAAGATAAGTGCCAAGCAGCATAAGTCCCTGGGGAGACTTACATATATTATAGTAGGTTATGATGTGAGGCTGTGGACATTATAAACTTGGACCATGAGCTCTTGTATGGCTTTAGATTTGAAAGACTTTCTTTGGTGTAATAACATGAAAAACAGGGATGTGACTGTCCAAGTATTTACCATTGTGTGTAAACATAACTTCAGTGAGTCTTTATGGTGGGCACTAGGTGTGTGGGACAGGTGAGAAAAGACTGGACTACCAAGATGTGTACTGACTGATGCTATGGTCTCTCAGGCAGCTGGTGGATGAGTCATCAGCGAATGTTCTGCCCAGGTAACACAAGTGCTTTCCCAAATGAGCTTTACCCTTCTCCTTCCCCCAGTCTCTGATGAGTTGTGAGTGCTGGTCCATTTCGGTTACAAAGATGTGGCAAGCAAGAGACATCAGAAAGTGCCATCAGTGTAGTGTTTTCATACAGCAGAGACAGAATAACTGGCATATTATCCGTATTCTGTGGCTCAAGAACCTTTATCTTCCCCTTTTCTCAAGCTTAAGCTGCAGGCTGCAGCCTGTCTCCTAGGCAGAACTCTGCTGTTGCTCCATCCTTCTGCTCTTAAGGAAACTTATTTGAACTTTCTGGCTTGGACTTCTTGACATTTATATTTCTCCTCAATGTAAATTTTTATGTTGATGCATGAAGTAAGACCTAAGTGTTGGCATACCAGAAAGATGCCAGTGTCTTGGGGAGGTTGGACTGTGCATTGTGTTCTGGTTTGCAGTGGTTTGCTAAAGGGAAATACTAATCCTTCATGTTTACAAATACTAAGCCTAAATTTATTTATTTTGTTTATACAAGCATTCATATGTAAATACATATATGTATATATGTGTATATAACAATGTTGAAACTTTTGTCACCCACAAGAGAGGGCTGGGGAGAACGATGTTAAAACTTACTGCATGTATTCCATTGGGAATGATTGCTGTTGGAAAGTCTGCAGGGTAAAATCATGTAGTCAATCAGCTAACATTCTTATTAAATTATTTTCACTTTCCCTATAACTCTTTTTGTCTGATGGTACTTAAATTATTGGATGTGGTATCAGCAAACTCTGCTCTGCAATGGCGCACTGATGGTGTTAGCTGCTGGATAGATGGTTACTTGTTGCTGTGGTGACCCTGTTCTGAGGAGCAGGAGAAAGAACAGAGAGGACTCTGTACAACCATGGTTTCTGGTTTCCTTGTGATGCTGACTATGTACAAATGCCAGTGCAAAATGAATATTCCTTAAACCACCGTGGGTGTTCCAGAGATCATATTCATTTAAAAGAGAAATGGGAGATTTGACTTTCTACAAGTTCAAACTCGATTTTGGTTTTAGTTTCTTAGACTGAAATGCAACATTGCTTTGCCTTTTGTTTGCTTCAAGGCTGAAGTTCCCATGGGGAGCAATTTCTGGCAGTAAGTGATTAGGTATTGTGTCAGGTAGCTTTAGCAGGGCAAGAAATACATTGTTTATTTAGAGGGCAATCAGAAGTTATGTGATGTTACTGCAGCCTCTTTAGCTTGAGGTGCTTAAAACCCAAAGTATTAACTGAATTCCCATAGAGAAGTGTAAACCCCTCAAAGATTGATAGCCCTTATTGTTTTTCAAGCTGTGACAAAATGCTGCTTGTTGTTTCTGTGCACTGGTATTACTAAGCATGTCTGCATTCATTGTGGTGTAAATACAGGATGTGGTTGTGCTACTGTAGCCTCTTTCTTTAAGTTTGGTTTGACTTTTTTTCAAAGGTATGACTAAGATGGTGTTAATGCAGAAAACTGCCTTTTAAAAAATAAACAGTGGATCATGCTTTTAACAATGTGTATACTTCTCAAGTATAAGGTTAAGACCTGATTCTGCAGGTACATGTGACTAAATGCAGTGATGCAGCTCTATCAGCTCTCAGTCCCAATGAATTTGCTTCATATTAGTTTACTCTGAGTCTCTTTAGATTACAGTTGATAAGCATGTGGGGGTGTTGTCAGTGGACTTGGAGATGAAAAATATGAGGTTTTGAAAAGAATTATATAGGAATTAATTATTTTAAAATACTAAATAAATGTATTTAAAATTTGCAGAATTTCCAATTATTAAAATTATAATGAAATTAAAAGAAACTATTAATTCATGAAAATAGTATAAGCAGATTTAATCATTCTCATATGAAGAACGCAGAAAGCATTAATCAGAATTTTGTAACAGTTGCCCATTGGTATGGGAAATTGCAATATCCAGCCCACTGAAAAAACCATACTGTCACAGTGGAAGAGAAGAAAACTTAAAGCTGGAAATAATGGCAATTTGAATGATATTTGAAATACCACAGAAGGGATGGGTGTCGGTGGTAGCAATGGAGCTTTATTGGAAATAAGTACTTAAGCCTGGTGAAGATAGCACTCTGTTGTAATGGCTGAAGGCTTTCCAAAGTATGAGGGAAGACTTATGTAGTTTCTTTGTAAAACTAAAAAAAGGACAGGAAACTATGATCTCTGACTTCTGTGGTAGGAAGCGGTAGCATTTTTGTGCGTGCATTAACTGATATATTTGGAAACCTCATGCCAGCCCTTCATTAGGGCTTAAACAACTAAGTGGCTGTACAACTAAGTACAACTGAGAACATCTGCTCTGAATTTTTGTTAGTTATATTAATCCAGTTTTCAGTGAAAAGAGGCTTGGGATCTGTGGGCAGAGAGAAATATTAGTAAAGGGAGTGGCAGTAAGTTTGTCAGCCTGTGTAAAAAAAAAAAGGGAGCAAGACAAGTAGTTACTGCTTGTACAGCACTAGAAACTGTTTGAAGTCTGCAGTCACAGACTTCACAACTGCAGCACTAATTTATTTTTCTTCACTTCTTTCTGCCAGTAGCTCATTTGCCAGCACTGATTAGTCAGTCCAGTTTGGGATTCCAGTTCACCTGTGAGATGGCACCTCAGAAATGAATCACCTGTGTACAAAAAACTCACTTGAACATTACTATTAACAGGAGTAGCTTGTTATAAAAATACCTAAACAAAAATTTCATTTAGTATGTAGATAGTGAAACAACAGAGAGAATAAAATAGACATATTTTATATATATAATGTATTACTATAATGCAATGCTGCTAAGTATACAGAAAAAGGTTACAAAAGTTCTCAGGTCAATAAGAAAGAATTTTTGGGCTGATGAAAATAGAATTAATGAGTTTGGTTTTATATTTATTTTAATCATTAAGAACTTTCTGGAGGAAAGCTGCATTACTTGAATTATTTATCATACATATTAAAGTATTTGCACATTAGCAAAAGTTAATGCTTTCTACATTATTTCTCTGTCATAAGCCAGTAAAAAACATGAAAATTTAGCTCTGGGAGATTTCAGCAGATTTCAGCTTTAATACTGGCATGGTTCAAAAGATTTTACATTGCTTCAGCAGCTTATTCTTTATGCCTACTTCTAAGAGGATAAAACTGATTAACAGATTAGTAATAATTTAGTATTTTGGTAAGATTAATAGCAGTGTAGATGTCTTGGGGTTTTAGTTTTTTTTTTCCTTCTTAAACTTTAAATATGGTTCTAGGACTGGCAAGGATCTCCTGTGTTACCATCTGCCATTGCAGACAGTCGTATCATTTAACTTGTGCCATTAATTTGTCAAATTTGACTTTTAAGAAGATTTGGGTTTCTTCCTGTGGGGCTTTACTTGGAAAAACTATCTGAAAGATAAATTTCTTTGGAGCTATGGATTTCTTTTTGAATATGCAGCCTCATTCTCTTCCTAGTCACCTGATAGTCACTTTTGTTACCTGTATCTTGGGTTTGCTTGTTACTTTCCTTCTGTTCTAGATTGGTACCTCTAGAAACTTATTTTCTTTTTCAAGTTCATTGAGACAGATTAACCAAGCAAGACTTTGTCTCACGCTATAAGATACATCATGTATTTCCTAATTCTATTAATTTTATCTTATTTCCAAATAATTTATTTGATATTTTATTTATTTATTGTCAGTGGCATTTAGGGATTGTGCATCACACCTACATCGAATTCTACCAGTGCTTTTTACTAGAGCATGAACAGATCACTCTACTTACAGTCAGAGGTACATGTTTTTGTCTGTAGAGGCACATCTCCATTCTGATACTTAGCTTCTGTAAGTGTTAAGTGCAACACTACATGGTAACTTTGTGAGTTAACAAAATTAATGTAGGGCCGTGTATCCTCACATAGCATATCTTAAGAGAGGTGTTTCTTTCTGGGCTTGGCTTTGCTATAAATAAACACAAATACTTTTATTTCAGTAAAAATCTTCTTTGTTAATTCACTTATAAAATATGTTTCAAAACATTCTTTTGTGATTCAGTTTCTGTTGAAGGTGAGGTCAGCTGGCCATTGTTTAACAGTAAGTTTCTGCTGGATATGAGGCAGAATTCTGATGTCTAATTTATTAAGTATTGTGAACACAGAAGTTGTTTGTAAAGGAGTTTATGATGTGTTCAAAAGAGGCTTAAAGAGGTTACTCAACATGACCTGACTCTTTTTTGAGTTAGCAGTCTAAATCAGAATTTTATAACTTCTGTTTGTCCTGATAGTGTTTCTGCAATGTACTGGTAACACATGTGGGGTATGTGAGATGACAGCAAGAATCTAGTGAAGCCTAGCTTTCCACTGCATTTCACAAATTATACAAATTACGAAGCTTAAAAAACCTTAATGGTAGAGATAAAAA
The DNA here is from genome assembly GCA_016584745.2 of Phylloscopus trochilus trochilus. NCBI lineage: Eukaryota > Metazoa > Chordata > Aves > Passeriformes > Phylloscopidae > Phylloscopus > Phylloscopus trochilus. The sequence goes on along the minus strand of WQNJ02000001.1, from coordinate 38,811,648 downwards.
TTGTCAGAAGTCAGGGTACAGGTGCTGGAAGTCTTTGGATTTAGTCCATAAGTATGTCTAGCCTAGAATTTCTTTCCTTTTGGGCAGTCAGTAACACCACTAGATTGTCTTGTACTTTTATGTCTCACTCATTCATTCTTAGGATATTTGCTACACCTTGTAGCTGCTAGTAGCCATACAAAAAGTACCACTGCCTAATTAAGTCTGGTGTGGTAGGATTTTATCAGTCTATTGAAAAACAAAGAGTATTTTTGTGTCTTATTGCTGAAATGATAGATTAGCTCATATTGTAGGTAGTGGTGTGTAAAGGAAATTACTAATATTTCAAAAAGAGTAAGCATGGCATAAATGAAACAGCTAAATAAAAGCATCAAACTTAAAAGTCATTGAATTTGAACTATCAGTGGCCTTTGATATAATGTAATAGTGAGTAGAAATTTGAAATACATGCCTTTTTACATTCTCAGTCCTTGCAAAGAACCCCGCTTGAATGACGGAGTCTGAGATGTTTCTTTCTGCTCTTCTTTAGGGGTAGGAGAGGAGTAGTTGGTTCTACTATGAGATTAAGTTCTTTCTTCATTGTAGTTCTGAGATCAGTATTCAAGGAATTTTGTGCCCTGTTCTCCTCTTACCACACTCATTCCCTGTCATTGACCAAACTTAATGTCCTTGTTATTTAAATTCATCTTCAATATTCCTTTGTTTTTTCTTTTCTTCCTCTTACCACAATTGTGGAGGTTAAACAATCCGAATCAACTAGTGAAAGTAATCTATGTAGCAAGTTTGCTTTTTTTTTAATGAGAGAAAAAGCTCTTTGTGCTGATTACCTTCTCAAGCCACTGTAAAGAGATACGTTCACTGTATGCTTGTATGAAGAGACAAACTCACCTTTTTTATAAAAGAACAATTCATTGTTTAAATATTTTTTATTTAAAAATATAAATTTAAAATTTTTAATTTTAATTAAAATTTAAAAGAATTTAAAATTTTTAAATTTTCTCATTTAATTTCAGTGATTATTTTGCTGTATACATTTTTTTATTTATTTCAAGATCTCAAGGGAATACATTCATGTAAAATGATGCTGATACATGGCGAGTTACTTAGCCATTGCGGTTGACAGGCATAGGACCCTGTGGTTTAGTGGCTTTTTATATCTTTGTGCAGGCACAGACTTTGGAGGAAGGAGAAGGGGGAAGGGCAAGGTACATTTGTTTCCTCATGATTATGTTTTTTATTCAGAAAGAGCTGATACGTTTTGTTTTTTTACTAATTTGCTTCTTGCTATTTTGAAATTTTCTTCAGGACCTTGTTTCAGAGATGACTGCTGCATTTGAAATACGGGATTGGGTTTCTCTTTGAAATGCCATTCTGTTTAGAAAGAACACCTACCATTTAAGTAAAATTACAGTGCTCTGAAAGCAAAAAAATAGTCTTTTGTCACTTCAGTATATTTATGCATATTTCATTTTAAACAAAAAGGATTTTTTTCCAGCCTGGCAGAAGTAATTATTGGCAACTTTTTTTTTTTTTTAACTTTTTAAAATACCAGTATGAAGATTTCGCTTTCCGTTTCATAATTAATCTTAACAGCATAGATAATTTTTTTTTTTTTAACTTCAGCTTTTTCACAAACACAACCACTTCCATTCAGAATTGGATCATTCTATTGTTTTGGTTGTGTGGGCTTTTGGGTGAAGCTAAATGCTTTTCTCTTGGATCCAATTATAGTTCAGGGGAAGGGAAGAGGAGGCTGATGTGATGTGGGGAAGTTGGCATGGACTCTTTGGTTGTTATACCGAGTAGGCAGACTAGGTATGAGTGATTTGCCCAGCTTTTTCTTTTTTTTTTTTTTTTTCATGAGACAACCACTGCAAAGTGGTCACTTTCCTCCACTTACATGGTTACAAAATCTTAAGAACAAAAAAGAGACTGGATTGTATTTAGGATAAGATTTAGCAAAATCTGGGTAGGTTTGCAAATTGGAAACATTCTGAGTAATGGTGAGATATGATGGATGCTTTATTGCACTAAAGAACATTAAACATTTTGTCTTCTTTCCTTTACAAGTAAATAAAAATATACAGTTGTAAAGAATATTTCTAGATTGTTTCTAGACTACTCAAACCTTGCATATCTGTATTTTCAGCTGTTTCATTGTAAGTATTCATACTGTAAGTCTTCAGTTATTGCAGCTTTCTCTGTAATGTACCTTTTTCTATTTTTTTTTTTTTTTGCATGTTGAGGGAGATTATCTGCACAGACTTCCGTAGGCTGTAAACAGAACTTCTTGCTGCAACCAGGTTTGTGGCTGTGGGCTGAGATGATCTCGGTCTCTAATCAGATCAGTCCAAAGAGGGACCAGTGGGCGGGAAGGGAGGGAATGGTCAGAAAAGAAGCACAATGTACATGTGCATGTAATTTAAATATGCACCTGCCCATGGTGCCACGTCTGTGCATGCAAAATTGTTTCTGGCCCTGGAAATTTGGTCTATGTTCAGATTGGCTTTGCATAACAATACAGGCATTTTGTTTTTACTTCTTTTTGCTAGTTGTTAATTTTTGTTCATTTTACTGGGTTTTGAGTGTGAATAACAAAAAACCCTTTCTCCTCCATGCATAATTGTCAATGGTAGAAATGATGATGCTGGTGAGTCTTTTGGTGTGGAAAATGTGATTGAATATACATAGAACCTTTGCTTATATGCATCCATTTAGTGGACAGGTTTGACTATTTGTAGCTTTCTTATTACATTTTAAGTTTTAGTGTGGTACAGGTTATAAATACTCAGCACAGCAATAAGAAATGAATGTAAACCAAATTAATCTAGTTCTTAAAACTCAATTTTCACTTATATACATAAGAGCAATTACGAGATGCTTTTAAAAATCATGGCCTCAGTTGTTATTTTACCATTCTGAAAATTCCAGAAAGTCAAACTGGTATGTCAGTGCATCATATCCAGTTTCAAGTGCTCATTTACCTTATTGGAGCATAGTAATTAGTGACCAATGTAAGCTTCTAATGGTACATTGCATAAAGTGAATCAAAGGTGACATAACCCATGAAGCATTCTTCAGTGACTGCTTTAGGGTTTTGAAACATCATGTGTTGTTACTGAAGCCATACATATTGGCAGTTCAACTCAGCATGCTGGATCACTGCAGTCAGATCAGTGCTTGTTTGGAATGTTTATAGCTTTGTTCTCACACAGTTGTGCACTTGCTGGTTTTAAAGGCAAAAAAATAATTGAGGCGAAATTACCTGCTGATAATATGTAATTAGTTGAATAAAAATATTTGTTGGTGTGAGGGGAAAAAAAAGAGAAGCCATTCATGAAGCAGAAATATCATCTCTACAGTACTTTGGTAAACATTGCAAGGACAATGCTCCCTCAAATTTTCTTTATGCAGGTATAGAAGATCTGATACAATGAAACACATCTGTTTGTCATAATAACACATCCATCCATTATTTCATGGTTTGATCATGCATAGTAAAAACACTGCCACTTACAGAGAATCAAAACAGTTGAACAAGTCATGGGAAACTACTTAGATCTATACTTCTAAATGATAATTAAAATGTTTTTATGATAACAGCAACCCCTTCAGTGCTTGAGCAGAGAGTAGAGTGTTTGAGCTGGTTGGCATGAAGAGTGTTAGCTAGCGTGTGACAGTAGGTGTTTGTGTATGTAGCACCTTTAGTGTTCAGTATTGGGCATGGGAAACACTGGTGGGTTTCACACATAAGGAGTGTAAAGTAGAAGCACCCAGCTGCAGCTGGGCTGGCTTGCTTTGGACTCTGGCATATTTTCAGAATCTGTGGGCCAGGAGTCTCCTTGTGAGGGGCAATGAGAATTCTTGGCTTGCTGCCACACAAGTGAAATGCATGTAGTCAGAACTAAATGAATTAACCAGCCACTGTTTTTGAATAAAAAATGGCATTACTTTTTTTTTTTTTTTTTTTTTTTTTAACTTGTCACTTTACTTGTTGCCCCTTCTGCAGGGTGGGGGGGAAAATGTGAAAATTCAGACAATAAAACTCAGAATGTTTTTTTTTGTCTTGCCAGGAAAGGTGTGTCTCAACTGTGAGAGGAAAATTCAAGCAGCCTAAATGAGTTAGTAGATTTTAAAATGGTGGTGAATGAGGCTAGCTGTGTTGATCCCTCTGTTTTCCTTTTATCAGAAGTTAGTCTCCTAATGTTTTTACTCATATTTGTAAGGTCACGCAGCTTACAGGACATAGAGGTGTCTGCCCCCTTTGACTATGAATGTTACTGCCCATCTTCCTGCTTCTGTCTATTCCAAAAGACTAAGGTGGCCCATGAACACCTAATTTTTTATATTCCTTTTCAGTGTATGAGATCTTGATCACTCAGCTGCTGGCAATACAATCCCCTGCTCCCTGCAGACTTCTAGTTGCTAGGATCTTTGTATATTAAGTGTCTGTCTTTTCACCCTGGCTGGCTGGGGGCCAAGTGGCTGAGACTTCAAGCAAATAAGATTATTTTACAATGACTCGTTTGTTTTCAGAACTTAAAAGGGTTTCTTTATATGTAAAATGAAGGTCTAAAAAGTTTTCTTACTTTGTGACAGCTGCTTTTTCCCTGGCAGGAACAGAATTTTGACTTTGCATGTAGTGCTCTTCAAATATTGTGGTTAATGCCAAAGATTTCAGTATAAAAGGCAGGAAGCCATGATTTCCTTGCTCTAAGCAATATATTTTTAATATGGTGTTCTGTATGAAAATACCCTGTGAACCAGAAGCTTCAAGGAGCTGATTCACCTTTTTGTTCTCAGTTTAATGTCTTCTCTTCATCATTTATAAGTTAACTGTTCTGATTTTAAGTAAAAAAGAAAAAAAAGAAAAAAAAGAAAAAAAATCTTTATTTTATGGCCTTGTTTAAGCGATTGTTAGGAAGACAACTATAAAAGAAGAATAAAATAAGCTTTCTTAAAAAGTTCTACCATCAATTGTGGAACACAGTTCTGCAACTGAAAATTTTAACACTGCTCAATGAATGAAAAGTGCATTAATAAAAGACTTACTTTAAACAGAGTTTTCAGGAAGGCAAGAGTCAACACTTGAAATTAAATATTCAGAGACATGAGTAAGTCAATAACTTTTCATAAAAACATTTACAATTTTTTAGCAGCAGGAGAACTTCTATCTCATCAAAAGCAATAGGGAGGAACTTAAAGTGCTAAATCAGAGGGAAAGAGCCTTGAGAAAAGTTCCAGTCCCTTGTTGTGCCAGAGAACAATACTGTGAAATATAGTCTCTACTGTAGCAGAAGAGGTGAAATTTAATGAGTGTTAAATTCTGTACTGGAAAAATTAAATACTTAAGTAGGGCAGTATGGAAGTGGATATTTGAACAACCAAACCATGCAGGAGTTTAGGGTTGACAGTGTGTTCATGTGTTAGATACGTGATTTTGAAGATGCACATCCCAGACACATTAAACTCTAAGACAGCTTTTGTCTTGATGTTTAAAAATATTCTTGAGGCAGATAGGTCTGACTGAAATTAAACTGTCAAATAATCTGTCAGTACTAGTTGGATGGGGGTGGACATATATTCACCCACGCTGAGATGCAAATACTTCCCTTGTGAAATGTGGCAGCTATTTAGGAGCTCTACACGACCGTTCAGGGTAAAAAATGGGGAAGTATTTATCCAGTTGAACTTACAGTGGGAATTTTAGATAATCAGAAAGGAAAGTCACAGGACTGTGATTTGCAGAAAGGAACATTAAACTGTAGGAATGTACATTACATAGTTTTCGTACTTCGGGGTTTTTCTCATGTCTTCCAGGAGAGTTGTAGGTGTAGACTTTCAAAGATCCAAAAGGATTTCTTCCTATTTCAAGTCAGAATCAGCTCTGTCTGCATCCTTCTTTGTCCAGCCTGTTCTGGGAACATCCAGTGATGGAGGTATCACAAGCTCCCTCCAAAAGACATTGCTAGTGTTTAAACCTACCCTTTCTTTTCTCTTAATATCGAACTTCTGTTCACTTTATATACACTTATTACTGTCTATCTAGAGGCAGAAGTAAGGACTTTCAAAGTTTTCCTTCTGTCTACGTTCTTTCATCTAGTCATTGGTTAGCTCTTTAAATCTTGCCTTTTGTAGCACATTCTGCAAAAATTTTTCTGCTGCTGTCCTTGGACTGTCTTTGGACACACAGAACTAGACTGTTACATTTGAGGTGTCGTCAATGCCAAAATAAGCATCAGGATAATTTTGTTGTTTTAAATACCTCTTTCGATGTCCTGAGACTGAAAGAAAAAGATGTTCTGAGAATGGTCCCCAGAAATCTGTTACACTTCTCCAATTTAGCCTGACAGTGAGTGTTGCAGAACATGACATTATGGTAATTTGTTCCAATAGTTTCGTGGATAAGAAGGCCCTAGGAGTTGTCTGAATTAACGTCTTTTTAAATAGAGCATCTCTATTAGAAACAAAACTCCTCTATAATGTGAAAATAGCACAGCCATATTTGTTTTTCAGTGAGCACTTGTTTTAGATACATAAATTAAGCAAGAAAAGAAGTTGGACCAGCAAAATAATTGTTGTGTAATCTAATTCTACATAGCCTCAGCTGCTAGAAATTGGAACTTGCTGTTTCTTCGTCTGCTAGGCAGATGAATCAATAGAAAATCAGATTTCACTTTCTAGTACTGATGCTTATCAAAAATTATCAAATACTGACCTGCCTTTAGAAGTTAAACAGTTTAATCCCCTGCTGCCATGGACAGGAGAGTATGTCTTTCAGTTCCTTAATTATTCTATTAGTCCTTCCTGAATCCTTTTGCCTATGGCCTAGATTTTTGAATTTTAAATGTTAGGTATGCCAAAAGCAGAGTTAGTAAGTCCATATGCTTTTGATATTTCCCAATTTACAGCAAAAACTATTCACTAGTAGTACATGTTCATCTAATGATCTACTACACTGGCTAAATTTCATTGTTGCTTTTCAGAATAGAGTCCCTTTTACATCAGAGCAATTTATATTCCATGTTTCCACATGTCTGAAATAATACTTTGCAAAGTCTGAATCTGTGTTGCAATCTATGCTTGCATTTTGCTCATTACATAACCAAGTTACCAATTCTGCCATAAATCAAGGTAGTTAAATGGTAATACTGTCCATCTTGTTTTCATTTGCTCTATTATTTTGAGAAGCCTCTGTGTCCCTTAATCAAGGGCAGCAAATAAATTTTTTTCATCTTGATTACTCCTGAACCCAACCACTGACTTTTCAGCTGTTTCACTTTTGCTTTTTTCAACTTGACAATCTGTGTGCAGCTTTTGTGAGTCCTCTTCAGCATCCATATTGACTGATTAGTTAGAGGTATTTAATCATTAATATTCAATAATATCTTTTCCCCAAATGGGAAAGTGGTTGATAAATCTTTGTGGGTGATAGAATTGCTAAAGTTCTTCTTGTACTTAAAATATTAGCAAAACTTTTAGTGTGTTTTAAGTGTGCTGGCAATGTTATTTCCTCATTACTTTGGGCTTCTTCCTTTGTTTTCTACAACTCTAACATTTCTATTTATATCTGTTGCTATCAAGTTTCTGTTTTCAACATTATAATTCTATATGTATGAGGGACATACTTTAAAAGCTCCTTTTTGCGACCTGGCAATTTCTGTGTTTAGTGCAGTTATTTTTTTGAAAGCAATAAAAAAAAAGAAAATTAACTGTCCTTAAGGTTTATTCAGATACTTACCTTTAAATAGTTTTCTTCATTTTGTGTGTTTCTAGATTCCCAGAAGGCTTAGACATATGGTGGATCTTTATGCCTCTTTGTGCTGTGTTCCTGCAGTAAATACATGCAATTAAAGGAAGCACTGGATGTGAATAGTCCCACTACTGAGACAGAAACTTCATTGTGATCTGCATGTGATCCCATTCTCATTTCAGTGGTTTCCATTTCCATGTCCTCGTATTATGATTAGGAGTACATTCAAAAAGTTGTACACTCCACCTCTGAAACTTTAAGGTAGGAAGGCCTGGAACCCAAATGGCTTCTTCCCAGGTGATTCACTCTCTAGAAGCCTATATATAGCTTTTGTATTACTATATAAAAGCTGCCATTTTTTTGTCATGTTAAAAAAAAGAAAAAAAATCGTGTTGTTTTCCAATCCCTAAACAGGTGTTTGGCAAGGGAAATCCTTTTGGATGTTGTAGACAATGAAACCCAAACTTCCTATGACATGGATTACTCAGAGCTACAAAGCAATGTTAAATCTGCATAAAACAATAAATTACAGGTACTTTTGTCCTAATGTGTTTTACTAGCTCTTATGGACAGCTTCCTCTTAGTGTTTTGGAATGGAGAATTAGTGTGTATAACATGGCATTATGAGATGTTTATTCTAAGTTAGTTATCTGATGCCCAATACAGACCTGGTTCTAGGTATGTGTGTTCATGCTAGGCTGGTGTCCAGCGTGAGTGCTCTCAGCCTTTTCTTCTGATGGAATTTCCTCCTGATTATATTCCTTACAGAATTAGGGAGCCCAGTCATCCCTTATTAGGATGTTGCTTGGTGGTGTCACTTTATGTTATATTAAAAAGGATCCTAGTTATTAATAAATGTAAGTTTTATCCTTTATTAATGAGGATTCTAGTTAGAAAAAAATGGAAGTAAAACTGACAACTGACCAAGGTGCAAACTAATTAAAAATGGAGCCAGTATGATTGTTAAACATTCGCGTTTCTATCTCATACTGTATGAGAGCCCTTGAAAAATATTTTTAAGTGACTCAGTGTATTTCCTGAAATATGGAATTAATATTGGTAGCAGATGAAAGAGTAACTAATTTTCAGATTTTCTAGTAATATTTTACTTAAAGTATGAGGGAATTCTGCTTTTTCAGGAGTAAACTACTTGGGAATACTTTATTTAAAATAGTACTCTTGATCAGAGATATGTTGTTTTCTGTATCTGTGCAAAACAAAAATTATTTTGAGCAAGTATGTAGACTGGCATCTTCTTGAAGGAAATGAAGTTGATTTTGAGAGCAAAGCAGAAGTATATGGAAGTGAGAGTGATCTGTAGGTCTCTTACCTTCATTAGATCTTTTGAGATCTCTTACCTCAGATGAAACAGAAGCTTTGACTGCATGTAAGCAACTTCTGTTGTGCAATCTATAAAAAGATCAAAGACACTTGTTCTACATCTGTGTAGTCTATTGAGTGAGGTACTGGACTGGCAACTGAGTCTCCTGAACTGATGTAATGCATCAATGATGCTGAAACGCATTTTGTGGTAGACTCTCACAAAAATGGGGGGTTGGGGGCTTTGTTTTGGTTTGGTTGTTTTATTAGTAATGTGTGGAATTGGCTCTTGAATTGGTTTCCTTTCATCTTTCTTTAATTAGAAATCTGTTTTCCCACACGTAGTATATGGCATACAGCTAGTAAGACTACAGCTTCAGAAGCAGTCAATTCTTGTGAGCAAGGGGCTCTTTGGATGTTTTTATGTTAAAGGAACTTGAAAAAACCCCTTGATTTTGTTAGTGATTCATCATCCTTTTTCTGCCTGTTTGCTGAAGGGCATGAAAGTTTCTGCTCCATTTCTCAACCTCCTTGGTGCGAAATGCAATCTGTTTGTGAAGTATCTACATAAATGGATGCCTGTCAGCAATCTGCCACTTGTTGTCACGTTCTTCTCCTAAACATTTCACAGGAAACCCCATAATTCTGCCCTGGGGTGGACAGTGTTGAGCTGCACAGAGAGTGTGTACAGGAACTGTGGGAGCCTTTCTGCTGAGGTCCCCCTGTTGTCGTAGAGAAATGTGGCATTAATGGATCAGCATAGATCTCAAACTCTCAGCATGAAACATCCAAGAAGACAGAAACTCTTAAGTGGTGTCCCTCAGAGCTTCTACCTGTGAAATCTTTCAATTCAGTAATGCAGTATATGCAGCTGTGGTAGATGTGATACTATTTTTGCCACCAACAAGATGCAAAGGCCAGTTTATATTCTAAGTCTCATTGTGATTTAATTAATACTTTTCTAAATGTTTCTACTGAGTAGAATGAACCTCTTAGTCTACGTGATAGTCAGCACAAGTGTGCTTAGACTTGCATGGCATATTAACTTTTAGAATTTTTACATGACAAAATTGAGTGTTTTCTCAATTTCTGCATTATTGAACTCATTCTTTCTTTATACCTTCTTGACTCTGCATCATCTTCATTGCATTGAAAGTTGTAATAGCATATTCATAAAATGCTGAGGAAATAATAGTAAAAAAGATTAGTCTTAGAAAAGACACATTATATTTGAGAGACAAAGGCTATTTTAAATTAAGGTAGTTTTTGTATGGTGTTAATGATAATCAACTTCCAATGTATAATCAACGTATTTTTGGGAACCCATTGCGTGTGGTAATTCAAAATAAAGTACTTCCACAGACGTTTCAATGAAAAATAAATCCAATATTTTTGATGGAAATGGAGATAGTTGTATTTGTATCTTGTGACAGAATAAATAGGGTTACACTAATTGTGTTAAAGTTCTCTTTGTTTGAGAGAAAAATGTTATTATTTTAGATTCTACATGTTCAATTGCCGTGGTGGGTTGACCTCAGCCAGCAGCCACTTGCCAGGCACAATTCAGGAACAATGAGAGAAGAGTCAGGTCTGGTTGCCCTGAGCTGGGAGTTCTCAAATTCTGCATGGAAGTAGCATAGGTAATGTGGTGTATACTCAGTATTTTTGGCAAGGAGCAATTTGAGTAACAGAAGGCAAACCAACATACAGTGGCAGGAAGCATAGGTAGCAAGAGAACCTGTTTGTTTGAAGAAATGCAAGTGAAACAACTCCTGCCCTGCATGGCCACAGGAAACAACCTGTAATAAAAAAGGCTAATGAATAGGTTGTTCAGAGTTCAGGATCTGTCCAAAAAAAGCCATTATTTCTGTTTCACCATGGGCATTTTTTTTTTATCATGGATAGTTCTGTGTAGGAGCTCAGCCATGTTTTAACTTTGTGGATCTTCATTGTTCCACAGCCAGTTCAGGTCAGTGCGTGTGAGCAGCATACTTTGTTCCTGATCTAAGAGAGGTGAAGGAATCGGATTTTTGCGCAGATCACTGCTGCAAACACAGATAGTGAAATATTTTTATGGACGTATTTGTTGTCTAAAATATTGTTTACATTATAAAGCAGCCAGTGAGAAGTTTCTTGCTTTCTGATAGCCAGTTTGGAAGCTGCTTACTACCTGCTATTCGGTAGGTAACAAATCCTGTATAAAACATGTATGTACATCGAGCATTGTAGTAAAATGTAAAAGGAATAATGGACACTGTAAATAAGGAATGATGCTGCCCACTGTAAAGCATTAAGAAGCTTAACTGATGCTAGGAGTGTACCAAATGGTGATAGTTCTCTGAGGTTATAACTAAAAATATATTTATAAATAAACTAAAATTAGTATACAGGCTCAATCATTGGCCCAAAGTCACGTAAACTTTTCAGTTGTTTAATTGCATGCTTCCTGACACAGTTTGAACTGTGCCAAATCACATTCTTTCATGTGATTGAAAGAATGCCCAGATGATGCCCAGACAGTTTGGGTCATAGCAGTTGTAAGAGACTTTAAAATAAGGAGTGGCAATGCCATCTCCCTGCTTCTGGGGAAAGAGGTCATCTGTGTGGCAGTGAGCCATTTCAGTGCCACTTAGCTGTGGATCCAGAGAATGGTTCCTAGCTGGTATAGCTGACATATTTTTAGTAACTTTTCTGTTTCACTTAGCAGTTAGATTGGAAGCAAACTTTCTAGTACATTTTTAGGAATGCGAAGTCAAAAAGGGAGCAAAGACCTATATTGCTGTTCCCATTCACCACTTAAACGCTTGTAAATCTGGCTCTTGGCTATGCTCAAGGGTCATGAGACAATCAAGGTCTTTCCTGTGTCTCTTCTAAGTGTATTTTCCTTGCTGTGGTCATCTCTTCCTTGCCTTTCTTCAGTTCTTTCCAAATCAAGATGCTTGTTCATCTATACTTTATCTATTTTTCTGAACCTGTGATAAATGGGTTTGACCTGAGCCTGTCTCAGGTAGTATTGCAACAGAGGCAGCATCAAATTGATTGGTACTGCTCCTTATATTTTCTGACCCTTTTCCTTCCTGTATAACTGAAGACTGATTGCCTGGGAAGAATGAAAAAGAAGGAAAGAAAGGAAAGGAAATAACTTGTTGCCTATCCTTGCTGTTTGTCTGCCTGGCAAGTGCAAATGCAGTTACTGGAAAGGTCTGGGGTGAGTCACCATTTCTGAGATGTCTTAAGCACAGAATATGAGATCCCGGATTGAGGTGGAGATGCCACTGCTGCTGGAACAAGCTCCACTTCCTATTTGTATTCAGATGCTGCTATGTCTATTCTATTAAACTCTGGTATTTGTGTTACTTTGTAGTAACTATAGTGGTGTTTATGTGGAGAAAATCTTTGAATGCTAACTGATGTTTCTTCCAACAAAACCATGAAGTCTTGTGGTATTTTCTGTGTGTATAAGACTGATATTTTCATGATGGCATTGGTAAATAGAGCCTTTTTAAAATCTCTTGATTTTTGCAAGTGAATTAATAGTGACTGCTACAACTAAGTGAAAATTTAGGCAGTCTTCTTGATTAAACATTGGCTTTTCAGTGTCATGATTTTGCTGTGTTCTGACGTGTAGAGAAAGGAAATTCTGACTTCTAAAAATAAAATGCGCTGTTATTTTAAGAATCTAAAAGAAAAAGAAAAATGTTTCAGTCTGGTTAATGTTTCGAAAGTTTTGTACATTTTAATCTTTATACTAAAACAGTGGTATTGATCTAAGACTATTTATTTACTTATTTATTTATGCACGTTAGGGTCAGGTCAGCAGTCTTGTTTAGATTAGGTCAAGGTTCCTTGTGTTTTAGCCAGTTAAGTTAACAAACGTTTGGTGTGACTCAGCTTCTCCACATGCTGAGAAGACATTGTTTAGCCCACAGCCCTTATGTGTGCTGGATCAATATTTTTGTGCTGTAAAAGACTTCCAGGTTTTATCAAAGTTCTTGTTGCAGGTGCTGTTATGGTAATTACTAAGGGCTTCTAAAAATCTAACTAATCTACAAGACTGAAACCAGTCATCACTAAAAAAAAAAAACAACCATATTTAATTTTAAGGAGAAGTTCAATGATGACTGAATAAATTAAAAAAAAAACAACTCTCATGATTTCCTAGAATAAAGCAACAGAAACTAACCCTTACAGAAGATGTGCAAAATTGTAGTAACATATAAAAAGACAAGAGGATGACTTTTTTCTTTTTCACTCTTAGCAGTGAGAATCCATCTGCCTGTATATTGCAATTCTAATATATCTAAAGTATTTTTGCAAAATTATCACAGCAACAGACTTTTATGACTATTAGACAGCATTACTATTTGCAATGAAATGGCATCATTTTTTAGAGTATATATTTTCCAGTTCTTCCAGGTTAACTTCTTCAGGTGGAAGAAATTTATTTCTCATTTGGTTTTCATTTGACATAGTTAGTATGCTAATCTTTGAAATACATAATTATTAAAACAACTGGTGAAGAGTCGTCTCACCTTAGAGAGTCTTTGAAGTTAATTTCCACTCCAAATTGTGGTTTACCCAAAAAGAAGGAGGCCGAGCATGTTGTCCATTCAGGTAACTGTGTATATGATTTGTTATTATTAATTAATTTTTGAAAGCTTCGCAATTCAATTTGGAAATATGTTAGCATATAGATATATCAAGTCTTGTAAAGTTTCATTCTCTAGTAATAAAACTGTTCGATTGTCACAATAAACAGAGTTTGAATATAATTAATCTTTTCTTTTGGCACCTTCTCCTTGATCCTTGTTTTGAGAACAGCTGTTAATAACAGCATGGCTATGGATGTACATGGTTCAGATTGTGTTTGCGTGTGGAGGGACCAATGCCACTGAACTTACTGACTGATGCAATGGGTAGTGGATTCGTGAATTATTGAATACTTAAAATTAGACATTGTAGTTATTTAAATTTGAGTCTGCATTTTTTTTTTGTAGTATCACTTGAAGGTTTTTTAATTGAAAATCCAGAATTTGCATAATCACTTGGCTTCTATACGGTTATTGGTAAAATATTTTGGTGGATTTTCTTGAGATGTTTACCGTGTCTAAGGGTAAAAACACTTCAGTGCTTGCTTCTGATTTGTATCTGCTGTGAAAAGATTAGTGCTGAAGCTCCTTTAAACCCTGTGTTTTGTGGATGATCTGCTGCCAAAGTGCCCATAATCTTGCAATAACAAATTATTGCTTGAGATCCTGATCAGCAATCTTTTTCATCTGAAAATACAATTTTATTTTTTATTTCTTTAATGTCTTATGGGTAGATAATCATGATGTAGCACACAATTTCAGTGGGCTTATTACAGGTGACTTCAAATGCTAGTAACACTTCCTCTTTTTACCCTAAAAGCTACTACAGTATTATATAAGACATGTTCTATATGGATGTTTAGACAGCATTTTTAAATGCTCAGCGTTTGGAATAGAGGTCTGTATTTGCCTGTTGCAGTTCCACTTGTTAGTAAGTTTATTTTTTCACCTATATCTATTCATATTTTGTTTCTCCTTATTGTTGGAAAGGATTGGTTAAAACAAAGGGAGAGGATTCATTTTAGAGTGTTTCCCTTTACATTTTCTTAAACCAAGACAGAAAGGTATCTAATAAATAATCAAGACAGGATAGACTTGAGTTGAATTAGAAATTTTGTTAAATTTTAAATCTGGAACCTAGAGTTGCTGGTGAGTGATCATGTTAAAAAGCTGATATTCTTATTTCTAAAAAGGGGGAGGCAGGACACATTTGAAATACACAGCTGAACTGTGACAGTTAAGCAAGTTGTTATGCTGTAGAGGTCATTTATCCTGTTTCACTTGTAAAGAAAAGCACCTTTGACTGAACCACGCTGAAGGGCCATTGAAATGATTCATTTTACTTCACACTTGGAGTAGGCAATCGAGGTGTTTATGGACAGCTTTGATATCTTAATGGCTACTGATGACTTGTTAAGCAGCCAGCAGTACATCCTGTCTCTGAATCCCTTGTAAGCAAGTCTTCCACTCTTACAGATTCTTACAGATACACTGTATTTCCTCTTTATAGCAATTGGGATGACCATTTAACTCTGGTAATTCCACTTTAGGCAGCTGTTAGACTGAAACAAGGCCTTCTGTTAGTGTTGGGGAATTTAGCTGCAATACCATAGCTTTCCTATTTCAGTGTTTAGCAAAACTGAATGCTCTTCGTGGTGGTGTAATACCAAGCGTCCTGGCTTCTTTTTGTTTACTTTGGTCTGTGCATTTCTGCATTATTGTTGGCAGGAATAAGCTTAGCTGAGGGAATTTTTGTCATTGTTGCTACAGTTGGTCCTTACACACTGTTTGAAGAATAGGACCATCAAAATGATGTTTTGACGTGAGAGTAGTGTATCTGGGGAAAACTAATTCAAACAGAAGATAGTTCTTGTATGTATTTTATCAACAAATGCTGTGACTGAATTTACTTTTTCTCCAGAATATAATAACTTTTACCTCATGATACACATATTTCTGTATACATACATAGTGCGTGTAATATTGCAAATATTTTTTTTTAGGTAGAAAAAGTGAGTTATTTGAAAAGAGCAAATGGAATGGGAATATAGAGAGAGCAAACAATTTAAATCATAATGAATTTAGAGGGAAATGCCTGTGGTGTTTCTGAAATCCAGTGAAATGAGAAAAATCTTGCAGTTTTTGAAAAGGATCAGCAGTTCCCGGTTTGAAGAATAATATTTCACTGCCTCTAGAAGAGAAGATTCTTAGGAATGCCACTGTATTTGTGTATAACCTCAACACATACCAGTTTATTTCTCAGGGTGTACTTGTCACTGTGTTTTTTTCATTTCATGTTGCCAAAACATGGAGTAGTGCATTGATGTAAAACTGAGTGGATTCTTTTGTAGCATAGAAAGGCTTCTTGGTTCTGTTTTCAGAACAAAATCTTAGTCCTTTAGGCTGGGAGGGTGTAAAAAAGCACTGTTTTTTTTTTTTCTGGAGAAAACAAAACAAAACAAAAAAAAAAGAAGGAAAAAGTTATCTAGATAATAATTCCCAGGGTATAACCTCAGAATTTTTAAAAACCTTTTTTAGTTCAAATGGGAATTAATCTGATTTTGAAGCTCCAGTTTCTCTGCATTGAAACAAATGATTATGATTAAATTTTAAAATATTGTTTTGAAACATTGTTTTATGTGCCTGGTAATTTCAGTCTCAAAAATTAGATATTTCATCTTGAGTTATCATTTAAGCATTGCATCATAGACAGAGCTGAAATATATTTCTTTTGGCTTCAAAGCATCTTTTGGATAGACATCTGGGGAGAGATCATAGAATCATGGAATATGATATGATATGATATGACATGACATGACTAGAAGGACACTCCAAAGGACATCTAGTTCAAACACCTGCTCTAGGTCGAATTATATAGGAAAAAGTTACCAGTAGTGGCTGCAGGATGTATTTACTTCTCTCTCATTTCCTAGTGGATACTACATTGTTCACAGGAAGAGAAAGGCAGATGAGTTTACTTGCCTGCGTAAAAAGTATTTTCAGAATATAGTGATAAATATTTTCATAGATCAAAAAATGTGTATCACATATATCCTATGTGATAACTATTTGATTTCAGATGTGGTCTGGTCTGCCCTCAAAATTTCATTATACGTTAATTGTGTTATACAGTTTTATATTTTACAGTAATGTGTTTTACAGCATAGTAAATTCTCATGGGTTTGTATTTACAGTTTCCGGAATGTGGTTTTTATGGAATGTACGACAAAATCTTGCTCTTCCGCCATGACCCTACCTCTGAAAACATTCTCCAGTTGGTGAAATCAGCTGCAGATATCCAAGAAGGAGACCTAGTTGAAGTTGTCTTATCAGGTAACTAGAAAACAATGAAAATTACTGTCATTCTTTTGCAAATTGAAATATTCAGAGCAGTTTTCTCCCAGTTAGATTTTGACCCAGCATAGGTGAGCGCCCATACAACCAAAATTTCCTTTTTCTTGATTCCTTTCTCAGATGTATATAGACATATTATGCCTTTTAGTTTTTTTTTTCTGTTGCCCTGTGTATTTCATCACAGCCTCTTTCATCCATATTACTAGTTAAGCAACAGGTTAATGTTAATAAGCTGTTTGCTTTTTGTAGAGTGCTATGAAAATGTCCACTGGAAGTAGAGTAATTGCTTTTTCAAAGCCCTGGATAATTACGTTCGCCAAGACTGCTCTGACTCTTTACATGATTTATTTCTTTTAAATTATGAGAGGAAGGAGAGAGTTCAGTTATGTGACTTAAATATAGAGGAAGTCTGAGGATGTCATTAGGTGTCAATAGGACTTGACAAAAGCTTAGATGTAAGAAGATATGAGCTGTGTGACTAGGAATGGTGCAAAGTTTGCATGGGTGTGCAGTAGAGTGAGTGCTGGAACCGTAAAGATGTAAAGGTGTTATTTGGCAAGTAAAACTTGGAAGGTGATTGAAGGGTTGAATTTTCGCGGTTGGAACATGCAGTTAGAGCAATTGGAAAGATGCTTAAAAGTACAGAGACGTGTATGCCATGTGAAAGTAAAAATTGCAATTGTAGAAGAGTGTAGGATTAGTGAAGGGAAAGGCCAAGTCCTAATGGATGTTGAAAAGAGTGTAAGTAAGAGTTAGGTCGTACCATCTAAGCCAACTGAGCTTTAAAACATAGTTTTCTTGTATAGGATCCTATACCGTATTCTTTGATTAGAATAGGAAAAAGTGAAATCAGAAACAATGCATGTCATTCCTATATAAGTTATCATTAATCTTTTCTATATCAGGAAACAAGTTTTTCACTTTCAAAAAGATACCAGTAATCTGAACATAATATTTCCCACTGAGCATAGTCACTCCACATCAGTAATTGTGATGCAGTGAAAAAAGTTAACAAGGACTTTAGTGCTTTATTTGATATATTGTTTATATGCTTCTGAATTATAGATCACATACCTTCTAGCTTGCCAAAATTAGGCAAGTAGCTGTTTAAATCTTTAGGAGCAAAAACTTCTAGTATGTCATGGCCTGACTGATGGCACTATTACAGATGAAAACCTTCAGTTAGATGTCTCAAATTAAACATGTTTCCTCAATAAACACTTGAAAGCATTAGTATCCTCCCCCAAATGAGCTTAAACTAAATGCAGCAATTAATTCTTGCAGACAATATCTGTGTCATGTAAAGGGGGGGAAATATTCCCAGTTCTTCAACACTGAAAATGAGAAAGAACTGTACAAACAATCTGTGATGTTTAGGGAATTATTCAAACTAATGCAGGCAGTTTTTTATTAAAAAATACTCAGACGTAGTTTAAAATTATTGTGGATTTTGGCTATAGTGCATATCCAAGTAGCTGTAGGTGGGTTATCTCCTTTTTAATTAAAGGACAAAGTCCATCTAAATGCAGGGCCATAAGAAGTCTTTTTCAGGATGTTTAATAATATGCACTGAAAATTTATTTTGAAGGGATTAAAAAAACCTTCTGCAAACAGAAGAGATTGCCTTTAAGCACTACAGTGTATGGTATTGAGTGCTTGAGTGGTGGAAGGACAAATGAAATACAATATGTGTTCAGATGCATATGTTGAACTGATTGAAGTGTTTTATTTCTAGCCTTCATTATAGAGAACTAAGCAGAATATACATTCTAAAGTTCTGTAAATTCAAAGTATATTATAGTAATTGTTTTTGAATGTCATGTGAAAAAGAGGCAGTAAAACATATTGTTACTGCTATGGCTTTGCTGCTGAAAACTCCTCGTACTCAGGGTCAGCATTCCCTGAGGCACTGGTATCTGATGTCAAAAGCTGTACTGATTGACTGCATTCATTTTTTATTGTTCAGGTCAATACTGGTCAGAGTAGAGAAAGCTGAACTGTTAGTCCTCATATTCAGGGTTATACAATCAGTACTATGCATTTTCTATTTTTCATTGTAGTTTACTTAAAACTTTATTTAAAAAGCTGTACTACCCATGATTTTTTTTTCCTACTGCACTTATGTTCTTGGCAGTTTAATGATTAGTAAATATGATTGTTTTCTGGTTTGGAGCTTATATTACAAGTTCTTGAAAGAGCGGAAGATTATCTATGAAAACTTCCAAGGGAGAGGTGTTGCTCACTGTAGCTAAAGCACCTTAGTCCATTTTAGTGGACTAAGTCCTTCCTTAGTGAAGAAAATTGTACCTGCAGATGTCATACAATATAACTGAAACAGTTTGTGTTAGAGCAAAAGATTTCTGATGAGACACAAGAAATTTACTGAGCTCATATTGCAGCACCTGCTGTGCTTTTGTATTCCTCATGAACATTATTATTTGCATTTTGCATTCGTGGAATACAATGTAGTATTTTAATGGACTGCAAGGATCATGTAATGTGCTGAACAAATGTTGTATGTCTCTCTGCTGACTTGTCCAGAGAGGGTAAGTACAGGCTCTTGCAGTCAGCCAGATGATTTGTGGTTCAGTGCTAATATAGATTTTGGTGTTTTGGAACTGAAAAGTCTAATATTATTATAAGAATGGAAGCAGAAATGTATGTTGAGTGTATGAGATTTAGTTAGCTGCACATTAAAAGAGGAAAAGGGAGCTTTAATGATGAATGTAGTATCTCTAATAAATATGGGATTAGTTTTACTTCTGTTATTTTCTTTGTTTTATTTTATTTTATTTTTGTTTGTTTTAATATCTGTTTGAACACTTTATTTATGGGATTCTGATAGTATAGGAATATGGGAACACTTGAGAAATGTATTAGAACCAAAAATTTGTATGTTGAATACATTTGTTTTATTAGGCTGCACTCCTGGGCATTCATTGAATGGTATCACTAATACCCTTCTGGCAGTAGCATATAACTCACCATATTTTTGTTTTCTTAGCTGTGTATTTTCTATTTAGTTTTTTCTTCAAAATATGGGAAAGTTCATCTCATCTTCAGATGCACAAAGGAGGAAAATTCTTTACTACTTCTGTGGATATCTCCGCTATTGTGTTCATTGAATCCAGCATATACTTAGTTCTATGGCATTTTCAGACTGAAAAGGATATGAGTCTTTGGAGAAAGGATTTTATCAAAGTACATTTGTAGGAAGGATTCCTTTTATTAGAATACCATCAAAAATTAATAGGCAGCCCAAAATCAGGAAGCAAAGTACAGAAGATTGTTGTCTGGGTTTTTGCCGTTCTACTCTGTCTCCTTTAAGGAGTTTGTAAAAGTCTTGTTTTTAGCCTTCTGTGTCTTTGGAGTCAGATACACTTTCATATAAACAAGCCATTTGTTATGGTAAACTCTAGAGACGTTTACATTCTTTTCATAAAGGAGGAGACTGTTGACAGACTGCTGCATGGTCCAGTGTAGTTAGAGAAGAAGATTTTCTTCCTCCAATCCATCATCACTGCTGGAATTCAATAAATGCTGGTTCTGTAAATAAAGTCCTTTTTCTTTCCACCTCGGACATCGCAAGGTGTGGGTGTGAGTTCTTTGTGTCAGTTGTGACAGAAGATGGCTGGAAATCAGTAGTCAGTCATTCATGAACACTGAAAGGAATAGAAACCAGAAGTTATATCTTTTTAGAGCTTTCTCTCTCTCTCTCTCTCTCTAAAATGTAGTCTTACTGCTTGCTCAAGAAAAGGAAACATATTTATTTAAAGTGAGTTTAAGTTGAAAAATATCCTTCAGTCTTGATGTGATCAAGTAGTATTTGCTGAAATCTTCAACTGGACCTCTGAAAAGTTAGCTTTCATGTTTCACTCATGGCATATAGGATGCAAACATTAATTACCAAAGTAGCATAAGGCGAAATTCACAATAAATTTGAACAGAATGGATTATTTTTGCTGTGATAAACTCCTTTCTTCAGGTTAACTCCTAGGTTTTTGCAGATCTTCAGTGTTGTTTTGACTAGCTTATAAAAATAAATTATTTCAACTGCAATTTGTTGATGTCAATGAATTGATATTAATGATAGGTGCTGTCCTTCATAGCCATCTCTTTGCAGAGAAGTTAAATAGTTAACAAGTTTTTACTTAAAGTTGTTGCATGAGATCTGGAAAGATCTACTAGATGATTTAGCCCCTTTCTGAAATGAATGATGTGAAGAAAATGTTATTTAAAGCTGTCTATAGATGCAATTGCCACCCTTCATCTGTGACTTTTTTCAGAATAATGGTATTTGTTGTTTTTTTCCTTAAATGGAGGCACAGATTCTATAGAACAAGCTTGAAAGATGACAATTGCTGTGGTTCTGTACATCTGTATTATCTTTTTGAGGACTTCAAGGAAACAATTACTTCAGATGTCTTTAAACTCGATTTTATCAGCATAGTTTGTCCTCTTCTGTACCTTGTTTATGAAGTTTATTTAAAACTGCTGTGTAAATTTGCCAAATCTATTCATGATTTAGAGGGAAAAATTTGTATATTTACTGCTTTAATATGGGTTTGTTTATAAAAATTCTGTCTTGGATTTGCTGGGCAAAGTTATATTGAAATGTAAGAGGTTTTTGTCTGCTGCTGGAAAGCAGACAGTGAGATGTTAGCATCTTGTGTGAATTAGTGGAATGTTCTTCATCTGCTTGCTGTGAGCAGTTGTGCTCAACTTGGCAGGATTCCTGAAGCAAGAAAGTTAAATAGCAGCTATTTTACGTTCCCTTGCTGAGCTGATGAGGGCAGGAATTGATCCACTGCTATTGTTAAGAAGCTGTTTCTGTTGTAATATCACATAGATGGTAGATCACCTGGTTGTTAGATGTGGACCTTTTATTTTGATTCAGTACAGATTATACTGCCTATGATAAAATATACTGGGCTGAATAAAAGCTGTGGATAGCTATACAATTACAGTAAATGCCATTATCAACACATAACTGAGTTGTAGTGTTAGTTCAACTTAAGATGAAACACTCAGATGTTATATGTCTGAACATAATGTTATAGCACTTACATAGTTGGTCACAGTTTGTGATTTTGCTTTGTTGTGATTGAAGAGCATCCGTCTCTTAGTGCCTTCATGACTATGTTAACATGCTGTTTTTTTGGTGTCCTGAGAAATACAAAATCTTTATTCTGTCTAAGATGAAATCTATAAGAATTATTCTTCCTCTATGTCCTTTCAATTTCCTCTAGCTGTCATTTTTCTTATTTCTTATTATAGAGATAAGGCTCATTTGTGATTAGGTTAAAGTTGATTGATTTTGTATCCCTCACTGTTCATTAGTCTAACATTGTTCTTGGGTTATGGATTTCAGATAAATAATTGTGTTTGAAGTTTTCAGGACTGACAGATTCTTTCCTATTTTGTTTATGTTTGCCTCATTGTCTGTTTTCTGTATGTAACTGTGTTAATTGTTACTTTCTGGACAGTGCTTATATATGAGAGGCAACTATTCCACTGCTACCTAATAGATCCATCCAAACATGCAACCTTATACATATCAAATTGTCTGATTTTTTTGAGAGAATACACTTTTGGTTTGTGTGCTCTTCAATGAAATTGCCGGTTCATTTGAGATATTTCACTTGGTTTTCCAGATTTAATGCAAATGCTTTCAGTCCAAATGCTCATAAAGAAACCATGTTTTCATGAGAGAACAGGGTAAATGCTGAAATGGATAAATAAGTGTTTATGACTTAGGAAGCAGAGTAGAAGTACATGCAGTTTTTGCAGTGGGGGCAGGTTACCAGCAAGGTATTTATTTAAGCCTGTGCTGTTAAATACATTCATGAATGCTCCGGAAAGCATTACTAGTAAAGTGTCAGGTGTATCAACTGGACAGAAAATGGCTTGTAATGTCACTGCCCTTATGTCATCTATCTTTGTCATTCTCTGCTTCAGAGAATGCTGATGTTGATTTGAGAAGAACTCTTTCAAAGACAGGATTCCAGGCTTTAGTAGATTTTTGTCTGATCCAGTAATTCTTATGTTTTTGTAATCCTATCACATGATTTCACTGAAAAGAGACATATTTCATGTTGTACCACTTTAACAGGCCTCACCTCAGTAAGTTGTACAGCCAGCTTTCCAAGAAAGATGGAATTGAAGCTGGTTAGCTACATTAATTGCAGTTAATGCATCAAAAATACCTACCAACTTCCGAAGCAGACCAAACAAAATCTTGATTTTATATGTATATGATATTTATTTTAACACCTCTGAGGTTAAAAACAACCTCTTACTCTTCTGAAAGTATTCTTAATACAGTGAGGCAATTGTAAAATAGATTTTAGATACTATAATTTTGACTGAGTTTAACACAATCCACTTAGTAACAGTAACTCAATATGTTACTCAAGATTTATACTTCAGCCCCGATGTCAGCTGGTCCTTTCTCCAAAGACTTGAGGTGATGAATCAAACTTGGAGTATTTTTATGGATATTTGTGTGCTCGTGTAGACTTAAAATGCAATGCTATCATCTGATTATCATTAGGAATCATTATGGAAGGCTTATAATTAAAAAGACATTGATGGATAAAAGTGCATGCTAATAAAAACCGCATTTTTATCAAAGGATATATCATATCTGTTTACTGTTTTACCAATTTATTTACTATTTAGTCTGTCTTTACATCTCTGGTATGTGAAACTTGGGTGTAGCTATAAGTTATTTCACAGGATGTGTCTTTAATAGTACTTGAGTTTTTCTGAAAGATATAGTGGCAAAGCCCAAATTTCTTTTCGTGTACTTTATCACTAAAAATCTTTAAGCATATACCTTCAATATGTGTATTTATTTATTTAAAATTTATATTTGTAGCTGCAGTTGTAATATTTTCTTTCTACACCCTAATGGATTGTCTTTTGCCCATCCAGGGGTGTATGCACTTCACTTTGGAGATCACTGCTAGATGTTCAGTTGAAGTTGTATATTAGGGAAAAAAAAAATCATCTCTGTATGCAATTTTTTTTTTTTTACTATTAGGGTAAGAAAACTTCAGTTAAGTTTTTTTTTCTCCTTTTCACAGTTCTTCATATTCTGCCAGTTGTTTTTGCTACTAATGCAGATGTTAATTATAAAAGTGTCACCATTCAAAGAATTCTGTTTTCCTCACCAGATGCCATCCCCTTTCATCAAATAATTACTTCCTCAGTTTATTCTCACTAGATACAAATTTATTGGGGAGCAAGTCTTACTTCAAGCTAAGCAGAAAACTCTTTGATTTGTTATACAGGGTTTTGTTTGGTTGAGTTGTTTAGTAGTTTCTTTGTCCAGTACATGCTTGATGAAACATTCGTATCAGTGTGTATGTTAAATGATAATAGTGGTCTTTGAATAGAGAGTAGCTATAAATGATTCAGTACATTGAAAAATAAAGGGTAACCCACTTAGAACAACTTGTCCATCAGATAGCTTATATATATGATCAACAGTGTATTCTGCACTGCTTGGGTGTATGTCAGGAAAAAAAAATCTACTGTTTGGAGAATCTCTCTGCTTTTTCAGTCTTTCTGAAGTTGTCTCAATAACTCAGTGCTTCAGCAGGCTTCAAATTAAATATGGCTTATGTAAAAAATATATCTTTCAATATCACTCATTGAATTTATTTCCTTTGGCTGACTGCTGGTTTTGATTTTGAGAGGGCAAATAGAAATGCACACTCTCACAGTAATTTCCAATAAATTATGTTTGCTGCCCTTTGTGGTAAGATACACATCTTATTTTAGGAAGTGCTTGAGGTTTGTAGCTATAAGAAGTCTGAGCACAGACATGCAAACCTCCTTCCCTTGGGGAATGTAACAATTTGAAATGGCAACTAAGGAGAATGATACTCAGGAGCTGGCACAGATTGCAGTCTGCTGGTTTTTATATCTCGATAGAAGTGTGACTTAAGCCTGGAGATACTGACATTCCAGCTGAAATCTGGCTCTTTAAGAGAGTCCCCAAGAATGTCTGTTAGCATAGTTAGGATGTGACTTGATGCCAAGAAGAAGTTTGGAGAGCTTTCTTGCTTCTTAGGACATGAAGACACCTATCACTGTAGTTGGGTAGTGCAGAAGGTTATACTGTTATGTTTGTTTCCTGGTTTGTTGGTTTTTTGTTTTTTTTTTTTTTTTTGCTTCCTCCTCTTCTTAAGTCCAGTAAACTCTTACTCATTTCCTCTCCAAACAAAGCAGTTCCAGTCTTTTAATCTCTCCTTATATGTAAGTCTCTTCCATGCCTCTAGTGGTTTTCCTCATCTGTCACAGCTGTTCACAGCAACTGAACACAGAATGTCATGTAGGGAATATTAGTATCACCATTTCCTAGTGTTAATTTCTAGTTATTTATGTGCATGGGTGAAATAGTGGGTAAGCATGTTGTGAGTAGAACAATTCTATTCTCTTTAGTGTGCAACTAAACATTTTGCTTACATAATTTTGGCCTTCTGATCTACCTGGCCAGGCAGTGGAGATGTTTCTAGGATGAGTCATTGTTGAATTTTTGTAAACAATTAAAAAAAAAATCAATCACAGTTCAGAACAATAATTAATTTATGTCTTCCAGGTTATGTCATCTTGTGCATTTCTTTAGCATTTTTAATTTCTCTTCTTCCTTTTCTAGTGTTACCCTAGAAAGACTCAAGTGGTTATATACAGTAGTGCTTCTGTTTCCATATCTCTGATGGTCTCATCCAAGATCTGAGGCCTTAAGAAAGCATTATTAATCAGACAGACACTAAAGCATATTCCAGAAGTGGTCATACCAGGGTTTGTGGTTTCATCACCTTCCAGAGGCTTCAGGTGAGGCTGTTGGGCATGTAGTTCCCTAGGGTCCTCTTTCTCACCCTTCGTGAAGGTGGAAATGATGTTTGCTTTCCTCCAGAATTCAGGCATTTCTCCCAATCATCATGAGCATTCAAAGATTGTGGAGAGTGGCCTCACAAGGACATGAGCCACTTCTCTCAGTACTGCTGGCTGCATCCCATCAGGGCCTGTGGACATCCGATAGAACTATGCAAAAAACCCCCAAAACAACCCACCTGTATTTGTTCTGTAATGATACATATTTATGAATTCTTAGGGTAGTTCTAAAAGATATCTAAGCTTTTGCAGATAGTTAACAGCATTGTTTGTTAAAAATAATTTAATGTATGCAGAGGTAGTTCCTTTATTCCTTACTGAATTCAACATAAGATTGTACTTTTAATTCCATTGTACTTTTAGCCGGTAGCATTTATTCACCATATAACAAAAAAATCTTAACCTTTTATGAAAGAAACTTGTGAGAATTTAATATGTTTTATGAGGGCGATTAATTCTTTTTGAGCACCTCTTCTTTTTGAGGTTTTTTTCAGAATCCTTGGAAAAGAACTTGGAAGTACATTAAGAAAAAAGAAGTCAGAGGAAATAAAGATGTAAAGGACTCATAGCACTTCCTTTAAAATACTAATTTAGATCAGTCAGAGCATAGAAATGGAGCAAGTGCCTTTTTTTTTTTTTTTTTTTTTCATTTGGGGCTGCTCCTTAGTGCCAGTAATCAGAATCAATTTTGATCACTGCATCAATAGCTCCAGTAAACCTGCAGGGTATTTAATTTTTTTTTCTTATGCTAAATTGATACCTTTGCAGTGTTTTGTGATTAACTGGGCCTGAAGTAAGGTATTGCTGTTTTTTCCACTTGAATGAAAACTGGCTAAACTCATAATGAAAGAATTGAGTGATGGGATTTCAAATTAACTTAAACCGGGTGAGCTGTAGAGTTTTTAGATATGAAGCTGTGAAATCGTTCACAAATAAATAGAAATGCATCAAAACTGAACTTTAAAAATTCAGAGTGTACAGATGAATCAAGCACATTGACTCATAAATGTTAATCTTTTATTATCATGCTGCTTAAAATTCTGAGCTAGCACTGGAAAAATGCTTGCAAATGGTTTATTGTTGCCTTCAGTTTATTACTTAAACCTCGCGTAGCTGATGACACAGGGTAAACAACAGCCCATAGTGAATCTGGATATTGGGATTTAAGAGGGGAGGAGATGAGAGCCTTACTTGGATGCCTCCCACACTGGCTCATTTGCTCCCTTCCCAGCCTTATATTTGCCAGCTTCCCACTGTTCTTAATAAGGAGGTAGCTGCTGGCCAAGAAGGGCTGGGCACAAAGTCTTGTTTGTTCATCCTGTGCCACCACTTACATCTAGCAACCAATCATTGATCAAAATGCATGGAGGTTCTCTGTCCTCCATATATCTCTGATCTCTGGGATTTTCCTGTTTCCAGCATCTTCCCTCTGTGCAGGGTTTTCACCCTCGCCCTTCCAGACCCAATTCTTTCTGACATTACTGGTTCCTTTTGGGGACCTCTCTTTTCCTTCTCCCTGGCTTTCTGGACAGCCAAGCTCAGGTTTCCAAATTACTCCAGGTGCAGCAGCACAACATGTTACTAGCCTTGTAGCAGATTATTTGGTTTCCTGTATCTCTGTCACTGAAGGATTGAGGACATGCAGCTTTTGTTTTGGGTATTATAAAAAAATTGCAGCTAGCCTGTACCAGTTGCATTTAGCAAGTAGCAGGCTTCTGCTCAGGAGTTCCAAATTCAGTTCTCAAATTGTATCTCTCCCTCTGTCCCTACCTCCTACCTGAATGTCAACTTAGCATTCCTAATTAGAACTGGCTTTACCTAAAGCATTGAGATAAAGCAATAATAGATAAAGAAAACAAAATGAAATTTATTGTATTAGAAGGATTTTCCCTGTATGTAAAATTTAGAGTGCTAAAATACTCACATTCATATCCAGAAAGCTTAATGGATTCAGATTTTCCATATGGAAGTTTCTGTACTTCAAAGCAGAACAAATAAAGAAATAGAATTATTATAAATGTGCACATGCATAAATTTAGGAAGTGATTATTTCTAGTCATTATTAAGGTCCTGATAATTTGAGTTTAGTTTTTAATCAGATTTTATGATGGAGATCAGATACGGAGTCTTTTACCTGTATGAACTGCCAGAACTCTGCTAACTTAAATGAAACTCTGGAAACTCAAACTGTATTTGATTGCCAGGATTGGAACATTGAAAATAATAAAATGGTTTCCTTTCTCTTAGTCCAGCTGAGCTGTGTACTCAGTCATTAGTTGTTATTGTTTAACCAGTGCTTGAAGTTTAGTAGTGTGTAGTTGTGAGTTATTTTAATTTTTTTTAAGTGATGGATGCCACACAGGACTCAAGTTACAAATGTCTGTGGGAACTCAACAGAATACATTACTCTTAAATGCATTCCAAACGGGAGAAGGTAGCTGCAAGATATTGCTAGTCTCGTGATTAGTGGTTTCTTCTGCCATGAGAGGCGTGGATGCAAGATGACAGTGCCCATTATGTGAAGCTCTGTTACTCATGACAGCAGGATTTCACCTCTGCTTATAGTTCAAAGCCTTTTTGGACTTGGAACACAAAATGACAAAGTAAATCATTTGCCTCTTTCTGAAAGCAAGACCTTACCTTTTCTGATTTGTGATGTCTCCATTTTTACTTTCCAGCTGTGCTGAATGATAGGTCTGCTACTGAGCCCAGAACAAGGAGTACTAGCCATTAACAACCAAGTCATTGATAGACCTGATGAAATAGTCTTGTCAAAACTGTTGCAGTTTCCATGTCTGTGTTTTGGTGATACTAGGAAAGCTTACATAGATGATGACAAGGTAGTCTGAGAGTTAACAGTGTAACAGTGTCATATTAAGAACATAATATTGCAAACTTTTCTGCAGAGTAATTAAGTTTTTTAGGATGTGCTTATAGTCCCCCTTTTTTGACAGCACAATTTTACATACAGACGCAAAATTTTCTTCACCCCATCAGTACTCTGTCAAAGCAAAAGGGTAACCTGATTACAGAAGGGCCTCAATTTAATTTGGAAAAAATATACATATCTTTCTCTTCATCAGCAGTGCTTTGGGTTTTTGTGTTTTTTTTTTTTTCTCAGTGAATACCAGGAATATTCTGAAAGTTAAAGCTTTGAATGTTAATGGCTGTATGAGAGCCTTCCTAGACATGTAATTTTAAAAAGTTGACTGACGAGATGGTAGGAAGAAGTTTAAAAGGAGGACCTAATTTATAAATCCTTCCTAAGGCAAAACTACTCATGGGAGATTTTGATTTCAGGTTTGCTTCTAAAAAGAAAATTATATATACTTCTCACAATCCTCAGGTTTTTCAAGCTATGTTAAGATAATATATTTTTAATCTGTTATCTAAATTATTAAACTAATTGAAGTTACCTGAGTTACTGATTTTTATCAGGCTGTTTGTGGTTTTGATGCACTGTTCATACTATTTGTAAAACTACCTAGTAAATCAATGTTAAACTCCTTTCCAGTCTTCCAATTTAGTAAGCATCATTGATGCAAAATAGAAGTTAAATACAGGCATAGCATTAGGTTATTCAGTGCAATTGCCAGGAACTTAGATATGTGAATCCTTTGCTAGGCTGAGATTTAGACTATTTTTTATTGTACATATCTCTTGTTTTAACAGTGATTTGGTTATTACTTGTATGCTTTTAGAAACAACCTCAGGAAAGTCTATTTTTATAAACAAAAAGTTTGCATCTCTGAAATTCATGTCTCGAGAGTGTTAACAGTAGGGTCTTCCTTGTCTTAACCTAGAAGTGCATGATCACTGAGTATCTTGTTGCCATCAACTTCTTGATTTTATATTTGCATGTGCAAATTTAAGCTAGGGACAGAACAGCAAAGAAGAGTACATTGCAGGTCTGTTGGAAGCTGGTAGCGTGTAGTGTTCCAGTTTTGGTATGTATCCCTGAAAAGGCTCCTACGTACGTACATATGTACATACATACATACGTATCTTTTCCATGATCATTTCATTTGCAAAGAATCAGAGATGTAATCCCAATATTCTTCATAAAGCTGTTGGTAAATATGCTATGCAAAATCCATGAGCAAAAGTCTGGAACAGAAGAGCTGAGGCTTGAAACTCTAGATGGAAAGTCTGAAGGAGACAAAGAGAGATGGGAAGGCTTAGGGAAGTGCTTATAGCTGAGTTGCTGAGGAGGTGTCGTGCCATGTTGTAGGAGTTTGCAAAATGCTGAAGACCCTGTCTTCACATATATATCACAATTTCATAGACCAGGCAAGAGAAGAGGAAGTGAATTATCAAGGGTCATTATGATTTGCGTCTACAATTTGATCTCATCCAGTTGCTGACCTATCACAGCTCAGTTGGTACCCATATGTGGTAGGACCATAGAGGTGTGTGCTGCCTGACTGTGACAGCTTTTCCTCCTGTGTGTGCATGCTGGTGATAATAGAGGCCCCAAAAAACAAATCCTTTTTGAACTTCCCAGATCAGTGATCGACTGGGAAGGTGTTGTCTGAATTCCTATCTTCAATATGAAATTAAATAGGGAAATTAATATGCTTGTATTTTGTTCCCTTTGTACAAGTGAAGTATACAAATGCGTATTTGCATTTTAATAGCATCAAAATATATTTTAAAGCTTTGAGTGCTTGACCCTTCCATATACTTTGATTTGGTTGGAAGTACAGAAAAACATCTGGCAATGTGCACAAAAAGATGGTTCACTCTGAGTCCTAAAGCAAAATCACAAGAAATCTGTTCAACATCTAAAATGTGTTCTGAGTGGAGGGTGTCAAGAAGATGGAGCCAGGTTCTTTTTGGTGTGCCAAACAATAGGAGAAGAGGTGATGGGCAAAAACCGATGTACAGGGAATTCCGCCTGAATGTAAGGAAGAACTTCTTTGCTGTGCAGTGACCAAACACTGGAACAGATTGCACAGAGAGGCTGTGTGGAGTCTCCCACACCAGAGATATTCAAGAACCATCTGGAGCAATCCTGTTTCATGGGCTCTCAGATGACACTGCTTGAGCAGGGGAAGTTGGACCAGAAGGCCCTCTGGGGTGACTTCCAAACCTGACCCATTCTGTGATGAGTTGTTTTCTAGTACACCAAAGAGAGCATTGTCATTACAGGGTGAGCATTCTCTTAACAGTGATTTTGACCACTGTAGTACAGAAAAAGTAGAAGAATAATATATTTGAACAAGTGTTTGAAAGCCCTTGAGTGACAGATATACCTAACCTAACATTTTTAGATAAATACAAAACTATTTAATTTAGTTTCAGGATGTTTTTAATATGTTGGACTGTTTTATGAAGTCCTGGTGTTATGAATTAAGTAAATTTTGGTAATATGGCTTTTTATGGAATAGTCTTGAGAGAAGAAAGGGAAATTCTGAAATAAACGAACTGTTGAATGATTTGGATTTTTCCAGTAAAAATGTTTTTGAAAAGTGAAGTTTGATATTATTGGAATAATTTGATGTTACTTTTGTGATGGTATTATAAATACTTTTGTTAACAGATCTCAAGATTGGTTGAGACTAGAAACTTACTTTTCAGTGGACAATTTTGGAAAAGGGGCAGCAGTTTTTTTGCAGAGAAACAACTGAGACCAGGGCATTAGTCTTTATTGGTACCCTCCTCTATTAAATTAAAAATGTTTTCTTGATTGCTATGCAGCTTTTTGGTTCTCTTTTCTTTACTAGACAAGGAACAAGCCAGGGTATTTGGATCTTTTGGGAATTTCTGTGAATTGGACCATTAAAAAACAGGGTGGGGGGGAGGGAAGGTTGTTTTGATTTTGGGTGTGGGGTTTTTTTTTTCTTTCTTTCTGTCAGTTGCAAATCAGGAATGTATTTCTGTTGAAAGAGAAAGTATTTCTGTCAAGTGGCTGCATACCTATTGCATTCATCCTGATACCTGTGAAGAGTAAGCACACTAACAACTTGTTTAAGTGGCAGTCTGAATGAGATCAAATGTTTGTATATGTGATTAGTATTTAACAACATTTGACAGATATTTCTTTAGACTATTCGATACATGCTTAAGATACTTAATAAGAAAAAATATTTCTTTTGTCTGTTTTTAAAAGTGTTGTGGTACTGGTTGTCTCTGTATTATAAATAGTTTTAAAACGGTTGGTTATTTTAATAGTTTGCACTAGTGCTTTTAACCAGCCCCTCTAACTTTTTCAGCTGTTATACTAGTTGCAGGCTCATGTCGCTTTGTGACATGTAAAAAGGATTTGGTACTTCAAGAAATAAATGCACAGCCATCTTCCAGGCTGCCCTGCAAGGACATTTTCTTTACTGGAATTTGGGTATATCATTACATGTTTTGCTTTTAAGCTCTAATATATGTTTTTAACTTGTGTGATCAGTTCACCGATACCAACATAGGCTGCTGAATTAATATACCAAACGATCAGCAGAAACAGACTATTTTAGAAACTCTTTCATTTACTTGTCAAAAAATATTGCAGTATTTCTTTACTGGATGTGTTCAGTTTATTTTATGTATGTACACCTTCAGGGTGTAGTGAGTCAGGTCTGTAAAAGAGTATTTTGAAAATTTCCTGATGTTTGATTGAACTCTCACAATTTTGGTAAATCTTGATATGCTGTTATATTCCTGTGTTTGATTGGAAAAATATTGTCAGAGATATCATTGCTACAGGTTTGTAAATGCAGCTTTATGCTTTTTCAAATGGTCATTGTAGTATGAAGGTATATTCTCACTCTTTTTATCTTCAAAATATTATGCAGAGAACAATTCCAAATTGGAGGTTCAGCATCATAGTGGCCAAAAGGAGTTTCGCTTTGCTCTGTGATGAAGTACCTAGTAAGTGAAGAGCAGTAGTTATGTTACTAATTCTATTCAATTTTTGTATGTTCTTACAGCTTCTGCTACATTTGAAGACTTTCAGATCCGGCCCCATGCTCTGTTTGTTCATTCATATCGGGCTCCAGCCTTTTGTGACCATTGTGGAGAGATGCTGTGGGGGCTGGTGCGCCAGGGGCTCAAATGTGAAGGTAAGCGGCAGTGAGATGTGATTTTTCAGTCTAAAGAAGAGACTTTTCCGTTCTCCTTCTGTTTGTTGTGTCTAATGCTGCTTTTAAATTGGTTGTAGACAGTAAGAACAGCCAAAGTAATTAACTGATTAAAGAACTTACCTTTTGACTGCTCTAAGGTATCTTAAATATGGCTCAGTAATCTTGAGTGTAAAAAAATTTGTTTGATGTGTATTTTTAAGAAAAGGCTGCGTGTCTTATTCTTCCCTTACCATTCTTGATGCACCTGTGTCTCATTTTGTATCGCAGTTATTCAGATTACTTACAGATTACTTCAGATTAAGTGAAGTTAATGTCAGTCCATGTGAGGTTGTAATAGCCAAATTTTCTCATTTTGCCACACCTGTTTGACTTCTGGTAGTCTGAATCCAATAGAATATACCATTTGCAGTGAGACTTCCTTACCTCCCAAGTGCTGGTCATAAAAAATTCCTGCACTTTGAGGCCATAGATTTTGAAAAATCAGAGAAAAACCACTGGTTGTAGATGTATCTATTTGGAGCTAAAACATTATCTCTCTAAAAATTTGCTAGAATACAAGAGGAGAATAAGGGGAAAAGATTAATCAGAATTAGGGCTAATGTTTTTGAATTTGTTGTTTTTTAAAAAATCCAGAATTATTTGCTTTTTTGAGTAGTGAACTGGGTGGTTTTAAATTTCTCTTTTCAGGGTGCGGTCTTAACTACCATAAGAGATGTGCATTTAAAATTCCTAACAACTGCAGTGGTGTACGGAAACGACGCCTGTCAAATGTATCCCTAACAGGACTCAGCACCATTCGAACAGTTTCTGCAGAACCCTCACCCAGCGTGACGGAGGAAGCCCTTCTGGTATGGGATTCCCTAGCTGTAGAGGCCATGGGAGGAGCTAAGAAATGATGACATGTCGTGCAATAGAATCTGGTTTTGCCTGTTACAGACTACAGAGGAGGGTGGTATGTAAATTATAAAGTAAGAGAAGTCATCTTGACGTAAAAGGGAGGTCACCAGCTTAAGGTATGTGAGTTTAAGGTATGTGTCACTTCTGATACTCCCAGGAGTCTCCTCCTTTGTCAAGAATTAGGTTATTGTTAAGATCTAAAGCTGCCACCCATGCCAATATAAGTAATTGGATCTTGGAGAATCTGTTCTGGAACTGAATGTTGAATTTCTTCTGTATCAGACCATTATTTCCCTTGGCTTATTAAATAGGATTCATCTCATTAGAACACTGTGACCCAGACACCACAGCATTAAACTTGAGTATCTGTCGCAGTCAAGTCTGTAGTTAATTAGTTGAAGCCTGCATATTTAGCATATTTCTGGGTGTTCAGAGGAAAGTAGGAGAAATCTCCATTAGATCCTTAAATGGCTCTTTATGGTGAATGTATTTATATGTCTGTGTATATATGTGTGGATGTATATATAGATGTACAGTATACACAAAAGCATGTGGTATATAGGGTATACTTGTATATTCATTAATATATTACTTTTTTAAAATGAGAGCAGCTCTTCTGAGAACAAAATGTTGATTGGAGTAAATGACGATACCTATTTTTTATTTTTGCATGTTTGTTCTTTTTGCACTCATGGTCATAATATACTTGGATAGTTAAGATTTTACACAGTGTATAAATGAATCCACTCCTAAGTGAAGGTTTTGAAAACCTTAAGGTTTAAGAGAGGAAAGAATTTATAAGTACACACAACAATTATCATGTTTTCCTCTCAATTAGAATATTAAACTTATTAAACTTGACATACTAAAAGGACACTACTGCAAAATTATGTAGACATGGTGTTAGATGCAGTACCATCTACGAACCATAATTATGTACTTATGCTACTGATTATCATTAGTCTAAAGCTACTTGGAAATTAAGGTTAACATTATGAATCTGTATTTTTAATTGAAAAGCTGCATAAATGAGTAAGGTGCTTAAGTTCTGCAAACTACAGCA
Source organism: Phylloscopus trochilus trochilus (assembly GCA_016584745.2). Taxonomy (NCBI): domain Eukaryota; kingdom Metazoa; phylum Chordata; class Aves; order Passeriformes; family Phylloscopidae; genus Phylloscopus; species Phylloscopus trochilus. The sequence continues at coordinate 38,776,695 of WQNJ02000001.1, read as the reverse complement.
ACAAATGTTTACGGATTAATCATAATTCTCAGCAGGTTGTTTCAGAAATTACTTAGGCCAAGACAGAAAATTTTGAGGAAGGCTGGCCGTCATTCTGATCTCTTTTTCTTTTTTTTTAAATTTTGGTTAAAAATTGTGTGAGTGAGCATCCTGGTATACCCTCTATAAATATTCACTGCACTGTACAGTTAAAATGTATCAAAAATTTTTCAGTTTGAAAACATTTTAAATTATATGACTGTGTTGTTTGCTGACACATTTTTATATAATAATTTTTGTAAAAATACCTGTTTTGCAAAGCTATATATTTCAAAATGCTTGAAAGCATTAAAATTGCCAGTAAAGAAAAGCAGTAAGTGTCATCTATACTGCAGGCTCTGCTTCTCTGAGAACTGGTAAACATTGGTGTCACTGTGTTAATGATTCAGAACATCACACATGCGCACACACACATGCCTGCACAAAGAAAATATATTTACAGTAGGTACAGGGATGGGCCTGCAGAAATCAAATAGTTTTCTCATCTAACTTTTATTTCATGAAATCATGCTATCATTTACCAAGTTTTCAGAAATGCTCTCACACATGGCTTCTATATGTCTTTTGTTCTGTTTAGTTTTTCTTCCTTTGAGTGTATTTCCATTCCTGCCCTTCCACCCTGCTTTCTTTTTTAAGTGGCATAAGCTTTGTCAGTTCTCATGTACCAGATCTGTCCTTTGGACTCAATTCTTCCTCAGTGCTTGTGTGTTAAGTTTTATGACTGTTTATATGGTGATGCCAATCAAACCATGCACTTTGGAATTTCTTTCATTTTTCTGCAGTCACTGTGAATATACTGAAAAACATCCACCTTGTTCTTAAAAGTGTATCATTGATTACTAGTATTGATGTGTTACTTTGAGTCACTGCTAACAAAATATAATCTCTGTTATATCTATCAGTTCTCCAAATAGGACTAAACTAAATGTATTTTTACCTCAATTACCATGCAGAGTCAGAGCAGAATAATTCCTGGAGGTCTTTGATAGATGTAATTATCAAACTGAGTTGTTTCTTCTTTTTTTGTTGAGGTTTGTGTGCACCTGATAGGAGACACAGCATGTAAGCCTGCCTTCTGGAAAAATGACACAAAGTGAATAAGTTATGCCCTATGTTATGAAATCTTGTAATTTAAAAATCTTTGGGGCAGGATAATGTGGAATCATACAAAATGTATCTATAATTATCCTTACATAGGGAACCACCATGCACAGAAACCATTTCAGTTCGGGTATAAATGTTTTCATTAGCCAACAAAACATTCCATTTGAGCTGAAAATTGAATGGGGATTATATTTGAGTACAGCTTTAAAAATACACCTCCAAAGAATAAAATCTTTTAATTCTTAGTAGTGTTAAACTCATCAACAGAAATGCTAAAAACAAAGTAGAACTCGGAGGATACAATGCAACCCAGATTTTTACATGTCTCACCTCAAATGCAGTTCTTAAGCATTTATTCTATAAAAAAGAATGAGTGTATATGATCCCACATTCATGCTTGCTTCTAAAATAACATTATTTTCTGTCTTTTTCTCGCCCTTACTTCTTTTTTCTGTTTTCTCTTCTTTCCAACTACCTGTCAGTCTCCTGTCAGCCCTGGCTATGAGGTATGTACTGAATTTACTCCCTACCATGCTATCAGTAACATCTTCTTTTATGATTATCAGTATGAATTCGAAGGTGTGCAGGAATTAAATCAGATTAGCAAAGTCCAGATTCCAAAGTTAAGGTCAAAATTCTTACACTAAACAGTAAAATTAGAGAACATTAAAATATTTCAATACAAAAGTGACCTTTTAATTTCTTAGGCATGAAAGAGGTCATTTATTAGACTAAAGCCCTAATTTATACTGGTAGTAGTACATGGAGAAAAAAATCAACTTGGGAATTTGCTGGAGTAATGTAGAAAATAAACATTTTATTTTTAAGCTGAAAAAATGTCACATTCGAGTGCTCACCAGCAATAAACCTCTGATATGATACTACTATTGGGATAGCTCTTTCTATGGCTGAATTAAAAAAAAAAAAATCCCAAAATGTCTAGGATTTGATATTTCTGTGGAAATACCCATGAACAGTTTAGAAATAAGTTACAGCTCTATATAAAGAGAGTGTCAAGTCTAAATAAAAAAAAGATAATTTTTTTAAGTGGGTGATTCATGTCAATGGTTGTTCTCTTTGACTTTCACTATGGATTTTCTAAGGAAGTTTGGTTTGTGTTTAAAGTTTCAAAAGCTTATGAAACTAAAATGTATTGGCATCTTTCCCTTGCAGCAAGTATTTGGGATGCAACCAGAAAAGAGCAGGCTTTGCACATGTTAGAAATACTACATTTTAGAAATACTACATAGTTAGTCTGAGGAATATTTTGTTATGCTAAAATGAAGTTTTCAATGGCCAAACATCTATTTCTTTGAAAGAAATAATTTTATTTCCTATAATTATAGAATGGTTTGGGTTGGAAGGGACCTTAAAGATCATATGGTTCCACCATATGGCTAGGGTCATCTTCCACTAGACCGGTTGCCCAAAGCCCCACTAAACATTTCCTGGGATGAGGTTCCTCTTTCTTTCTAAAGCACATACATTCTTACTGTGTGGCCCAGAATTCCAGCTCCACAGAATATCCATAAAGAAATATAAACATGCATATGTAAACCACATTTTTTTGTAATATCTAAGATAATTGTATTCTAAATACGGTGCTGTCTGATGAATAATGAATCCACCAATCTGGATGATGCTGGGTTACCCTAAAGTAGCAGCAGTTAAAGGTAGGCATGGAAAAAAAAAAAGGTATTTGGAGGAAAAACAAAATCCTATTTCTCTTATGAAAAGAAAATGTGTTAGCTATCTATGGTTTTGCTTCAAAATGTGTTTATATGACACAATAGAATTTTATTTCTATTTTTTAATATATGTTTCCGTTATATTGGGAAGTTTTATTTGTTTTCTAGAAGTAATGACTATATTAAGGTCATTTTATAAATACACTTGAAGTGATTTCTTGGAAAAAGTCTAGCTAAGCTTTGCTTTTAAAATAGAAATTATGTGTCTCGTGGGGCATAGGTAAGCAGAATGTTACATATTATCTTTGCTCTTTGATGAAGAATCTGGAATTTGCTAAATAATTAAAAATTTAAAATGTAAATAGTTTTAGTTGAAAAGACTATTTATGTATCACTGACACAATACAAAGCACCAGGTGTTGCTTGCCTCTGTAAATTTGTTATAAGCAGAGCTGGCTTGAGGCTTTTTAGCTATATATAGAAGAGTGATTCGCAGAACTAGGACAGTAGATGCTCTGGGAGGGAATTGTCTTGAGTCCTAGGTGGCCATTTTCTCCTTCTTCCCTCACACCCAACACTTAATATAGATGCCCTTTTGTCTCAGCCCACTGAAATAAGGAGTCCTTGTTTCCAGTGACTCAGAAATAGCCACTCTAAGGAAGTCTTTGTTTTCCACCCTCCTACAGAGGATGCATCTCCTTTTCCCATTCCAGTCCCTACAGAGTCTTGAATGCCTCCCCAGCTCACTGAACTGGAAAAAAAAAGGCCCTTGAGGGAGGGAATAAAGAAGAGCTGGGGTGCTGCAGCTGAGAGCATCTTGGTGCCTTAAATCATTTCTAATTATGTGTCCTTTTATAATGGCTGAAGTAGAGTTCATTAGACCGAAGATCCTCAAAGGAAAAATTAATATTTTCTTTTGAAGGCACTCGAGTTAACTGTGAATTAATACCATTCTGTTATGTTTTTTATTCTTGTCACCCTCAAGTTACCTTTCCATGCTCCAGTGATACACACTGCACATTCCTCTCTCTCTGAATGGGAGCTTACTTTCAGTGTGCCCATATGTTTAATAAAAACCTCTATGCTGTTTTGGATAGTGCTCCTGGCATTTGCTCCAAAATCTGGAGTTTATTTAAAAATAATAGAAGGTGAAATAGAGATTTTGAGTAATTAAATGGATCCTAAGTAATGTTCACGTTGATCTAGTGCCAGATCCACCAGGTGAATATAGAGTCATGCACTAAACAGAGCTAAGAATTGAGAACTCGGACACTAAAAGTTGAATATTTAAATAGGAATTTAGGTTAATTACACAATATTTTATGTAATTTTTAAATTTTCTTGCCTTTTTACAATAACTTAAAATAGTTAAACATCATAAAGGTCAAAATCAAAAAGTATTTCAAATGTGGTTCTCTTTTTTCTTAAAGTGTTGCATATCTATGATACTCAAAGTTCAGGTGAATCCCATGTTAAAGCATTTTAGGATGCAGAAGGTAAGTTTGGACTGGCTTACCTTGGACACTGCTGTGCCATAAAATAATAGTAGTCCCAGTACTACATGCCATGCAGTAAATGCTGTAGAAGTGAATTTGTTGTAACTATATGCAAACTATATTAGTACTTTTCTGATGTAGTTTGCCCCAATATGATTATTTCAGAGGTTTTTTACAGTTAGATTGATGCCTTGGGAAGATACAGAAGATGACCAAGCCAATAATTTCAAGCTAAAAGATGTGTGTTTGGGAAACCATTAAGTATTGCATCAATTGTGCACCTAATATTTTCTAAATATCTAGGAAGATAGGTAGAACAGAAAATGAAACAGCTTAACACGTACATATTCTGAAATTTCGTATGTGCTGTGTCTGCTGATGTTTTTGAATGCAATTGTTAGAGATCCTAGAGGTTTTATGGGTATTTCATTCTTCAGCTTGGAAGAAGAGAGAGGTTCAGGTTGGTTTTGTCATCAGGTAGTTGCCACTTGTTCTTAAATCACCTATTTGTTTTCAGCTTATGACCCTACATCCAAGTCACCTTGGCTTAAACTGGGGATTCAACTGTAATAGTAGGAACTGTTTAGGAGTGTGTGGTATATCTAGGGAAAATTAGGAGCTGATTCTTGCAGTTTCTAAGTACTAGCAAAAGAGTTTGCGCATATTGAAAATTGCCAAATGCTGCAGCACGCATTTTACTTCTTTGTAATATCTCTGAGACGTCATTCATGATCATTTGGGTTATTGTGAATTGGTACGAGATCCCAAAATGTTATTTTGAGGAGTAATGCAGTCAGTGCAACCTTTTATCTCTGCTTATATTGCCCAGGTGTGTTCAGTGGTGCTTTCCCTCCCTTCTAATACATAGTCTTGTTTTTCTGTATTGGTAGCATAGTACTGTCCCCAAACTTACTTCAGGCCTCACCAAGTAAGCTTGTCTAGATCTCCTCTGTCCAGAGCCAAAACTTTCCAAACCAGTGTCTGTGGTTAACCCTACAAACATTGGAGAGGGGGAGGGTAAAAAAAAAAGGCAAGATTCATTTATGACAGGATGAATCAGAGTGGTGCAAAGACTGTCTGAAGGGTTCTCTACTGAATTATGTAGTCTATGGCCTACATGATCTATGTTGTCTATGATACCTTTGTGTCATCATGTGGGCCTTTTCCTCCCTTTTTATTAGCTCTATTTAGCAGACACTGAATACGAAGCTGCCAGGTCTGGCTTCTGATGGGGGCATTCTAATACTGCCAGATACTTCCATGCAAATAACTTATTAATTAATATACTTGAAATTATGAAGTACATGATACAAGAACAAACTAATCCTGATATTTTTGAATGAACTTGTGTCTGTAAGATGCTGGAAGAAAAGCTTTGTGCTATGTAGAGTCTTACTATGGCTGCTGGTACTAGCAAATCCAAAAAGAAGGGGCTTTTGTTTTGGGAATTCCCTGGTTCTGAGGAGTCAGCATAGACCCACAATGCCTGCTGAAACCCAGTAATCTTCTCTTGCTACTTTCCAAAATAAGGCAGGTTAAAGACAGAGCATTCAAACCACTGTCTGCTGCTATTGATGTCTGAGTAGAAGAACAGCATACATAATAATTTCCATCTGTGGGTAGTTTAATATTAACAGCTTGTACTGAAGTCAGTTCTTTGATGTGTTTACACATGGGAAAGTGAAATGTTTTTCAGACCATAGCTATCTAACTGTGGTGCTTGTAGGATTAAATCATACACTTGACATAAAGAGAGGAGTGCAAGAAGCCTTGAAAGACAACAGAGTTGATTGCAGTCTAAGTGTGGTATTTCAGTATATTTAACTGAAGATTTGTTTCTTTGAATTCACTTAATTACAGTCACATAGTTTAATTTGTAAAAGAAAGTCAACATTTGCATTGCATTAAAAACAGAGTTCCTGTGGTTACATAGATTTCTAGCACCTCACTTGACAGTAGCTTCCTGTGAAGAAATTGTGTATGAACATATTAAGGCTTTATCCTCTATCTTTAATATAGGAAGGAAATGCATGTTTCAACAAGTCTGCTTCAACACTAAAAATGAAACTTCATGCAAACATTTATTGCTGTTTGGTTTTTTTAAAATAGACATCAGTTTTCTCTGTTGTCCAAGTAAATAAAAACCCCTAGATTGTGGTAGTTTATTCTTTTGTTAAGGCAAACATTTCAAAATTGTGGGAATACTTTTGTTATTTCTGATTTAATATCTCAGTGTAAACTAAAGGAATAATATTGCAACACTTCTTAGATGTTTAGCCTGCAAAAGGTTAGCACTTATTTGTGTAAGTTTTGAAAAAAATATATTTAGGAGAATATAGGTTTTGTAGCCTGTTCTCTTCTGAGTAAAGGTTACTGACTTGAGCACGTTTCCACAAGCATGATTGCCAAAATGGAAGTAGTTGCTTTCTGACTCTTCTAGAACTTGAGGCTTTTTAGTCAAGTTTTTTCAGAATACCTGGGATGTTTTTAGTGGGACTGTCAAAACCTTTTAAAAGATATAAGCAGTCTATTTTATGTTTTAGACTAGCCCATGCATCTGGATTGTAGATCTGGTCCTTTGTTCGCAAGAGGCCACCTCTGTGTCCAAGCAGTCAGCTTTTATTGCTTCCCATTAGTCCCTTCAGCATCTCCCTACAGTTTGATTTCTGTGCCTGGAAGGAATAGATGTGAATGCCACAAGACAGTCAAACTCATCCAGGTAATAAGAACCGCTGAATCCATTGGTGGGGAATCAGTTTTTATTTCAGTTTCTTAATTGCATTCTGCAGTGTATTTAGACAAGGTAGAAAAGAAAGGAAAGGTCTGCTGAGCTATTTTTACCTTTGGGGGACTGTCTTCTTCCTGCAATGACTGTACAATGATTTCATGCTTCTGGCTAATATAGACAAATTGTTGTGTCTTCTAGTAGCTTTCAACAAAGCTCACCAGAACTCACATGAGGGGCTTCAGTATATTCCAGAAATTCAAAGAAATTGAAGCAAGAAGAAGCAAGGCATCAGTTAAATAAAAGTCATGAGGAATGCCTCATGCTGGGAAAAAAAAATTGACATATCTTCCTTTTTGGATTTAAGAAACCAAACTTTTTTTTTCTTTTTTTTTTTTTTTTCTTTTTCTCAAAATAAGAGTCAACAAACTGGACTCTATTACATATTCTTACAGTTAAAACATAATTGAAATATCTGGATGTGATCAGTGTCACGGCGTAGTTCCACGGTTAAGTATCTGCATATATTTCTTGATGTTGTTTCTTGGAAAATCGTACTCTTGAGCTGTTAAAGTGTAGTTTACCTTGCTGGGATGATTCTTCTAAAGGACTGTTTAGTATTTGGAGCTGTGCTGGCTGTTAGTTTCCATGGTGTAATCTGGTTAAGCAATCATTTCCTGGGAAGTTTCCAGACTTGCTGAGTCAGTAGTCTGGCTGGCTATCAGGAAAAACTCATTTATCTTTCTAACAAACCAGGCACGCCAGCTGAAGGAGAAGGTGCTTTATGGAGGAGATTCTTGCTTTTCAGTGAAAATAGGATAGTTCCTGGTTTCCTGTGTTTTCAGTGGCTTAAAATTGTGGCATCTATCTGATGTTGGGAGTGCTGGAACTTAGAGTTGAGGGTCTTGACAGGACTTTTGGATGATATTGGGAGGAGAAGCTTATCTGACAAGAGGGAGGAGGTACTCCTAATCGGTCAGTCATCAGAGGGTGTGGAAGATGCTCCAGCTGCTGCTGCCATGAGTTATCTGTCACCAGCTTTCCTTCCCCTGCTACCTTTGAGCAGGATCCAGGGGGCACATTGCCTCTGGCTGGAAGAGTCAGGGAGTGGAGTCAGGCATATGAGGCCTGAGCATGCTGGAGTGAGACGAGATCCATGAATTCTGATGTCTTCTCTAGAGTAGGAGAAGGTGAAACTCAGCTTTACCTCTTGACCTGAAGGCACTGTAAGTTGAGAACTGCTGGTGCCTTCTGTGGTGTGCTATGCTGCTGGCATGTAGCAGCCCAGCACTTGCAGAATGGCAAAGAAAAGCTGAAATACTTTTCTCTATAAATTGGACTTGAAGACTGACATCTTACAGTAGGTTTTCCAGTGTTTTATCTTTTGTTTAGTATCCATTACTGCTTGAGCTGTAGAAAACACTTATGAATTACTAACAAAAACTTAGTTAATTGTCTGTTCAGGAACACAACTTGGCAGCCATGTGAAATGAGACTTGAAGTAAATATTTCAGAAATTATAACTGTGCATTGACTAATATGAATTTTGAGGAAAAAAAACACCCTACCAAACAACATGATGAAAGCTTTATTAATGGTAACTCTATTTGATCAAGGCTGATGGTATGATGAGTAACTGTTTCAATCAGAAACAATCAACTCAGTCTAGAGCATCTGGAATTCACTTTTTGTTCAACCTGACATTTTCTCAAAAACATGCACTAGCACATTAAAATTGAAAAATTTGCCATCAATCTGAGCAAAAAATACAGCAAATAATTTGTCCCACACTTGTACTGTACCACACCTGAGATTTAATCAGACATCTATGTCAGAACCAAAGCTGTGGGGAGGACTGTCTCTATCTGTTAATCATAACTGCCCAAGATTAGTCTCAGTACATCTCTGCAACACTGCTGAAGTCTCTAAAACCTGAAAGGCATTTGGTGAGGAAAATGGCCAAACCAGCTTTCTTAAATCCTTTAGGCGTGAAGTCACCTAGGTATAAATAATTTGGACTTTGCTTTTAGCCGTATTTAGCAGGTTGCCAAAATAATTTTTGATTAGGCAATAATTTAGAAAATGAAGGCAAATAGTGATCATAGAAGATAGGTTTGATGTAGATGATACTAGCCACGATTCTAAGAGATATTTGGGTATATTTGGAGATCACTTTTGGATCATTTTTTATATTTGGATCACTTTTACTACAGACAAGAGTAAGACTATCAAGAAATAGCTCTAATGATAAGAATGGCAAACTGAAATACTAGTTTGTTACAGTGACATAATGAAAGCGAGCAGTAGAACTCTTTCCCTTACATATTTTCATTCCTTTTCAGTTAAACTTAATTTAAGAGACTAGCATGCAAATTGTCCACCAAATGTCGAGATTCAAGAAAGAGAGAGCAAAGTATTGTGACTAATGCGTTGCAAGTAGTGATAAAAATTAAGATGAACCCTTTAGGAATTATTTTATTCAAAAAGAAAATTGTAGTGTGCCACAAGCAAAACTCTTCTTGTGGGCACTGAAGAGCAAACTCAGGGTTAGGTCTCTGGTCATCAGGTAGGGTTGAGGCTGTAACTTGTAAGGCACTGAACTAGGACTATGAGGTAGCATCAGTCTGGACCAAAATCGTTTCTACTCTGCACGGGCATAAAACTGAGACAACTGCATCTCTGTTTCTCAGTGCTCCTTGTGAGCTTTTCCCTGTCCACAGACACTGAGGGTTGTGATTTCCATGTGGCTCACACTAGCTGAGCAATGCAGTTTGTGCAGAATATGTGGCTCATTCTTCTGCCTTCCATTTTACAGGCCTTTTCATGTTGACTTCGTAAGATTTAGTGCAACCTGTCTTAGAAATATTAGGCAAATTTTATTAGTAGTTAGCAACTATTAAATAAATTTTAATCTTAAGTTGAGACTAATTAATGTTTGGGTTTTTAAATATGCATAAGTGCTTTGCAACGCACAAAGATTTAAACCTCAGGAAGTAATAAACCTATAATATCAGAGAATGTACTCAGACTTTTTCCAGTTTTATTTCTGATAAAGAAAAGACAGATGCTTTCTTACACTTCTTTCCATCCAGTTTCTTTGTGGTGACCATAGGTACCTGGCTCATACAATGTATTTTGCATATTTTTACTTTATTTGAAAGCACTGCATTAGTACAGTGGATCTTTATGCCTCTTGGAAAAGACACCTAATTCTACAGTATAATCAAAGAATTTATCTTCATGGCAAGAAATCTGTGTGAACTTCGTAAGGAAGAAATTTTTTTCCCCCATGGCAAATACACTGTGAAGGCAAAGCCTGGAACTAATTCCTTAGATGGTTCTACCATTAAAACGACTTTTCAGTTCCTCTTTACTCCAAAAGTCTCAGACAGAAGCATGTACAAGTGCGTTTTTCTGTGTTTTGGTGACTGGGAAATAGTAATCAGATGGAGGAATTTCTATAGCATTGTGTGTTTGAATCTAAGCAGTGTTTCAAGTTAATGTCTACCTGAAACTGCAGCTACTACAGTTTTTGAACAGTGCAGCATAACTCTGAGTGATTTGTTTTCTAGCCCTCAGTTATCAGATTATATGCAGATGATAGTGAGAAGGTACTGAGTTTTAAATAATCAAGCTACGTTTTCTCACTTTTTTTTTCTCCTTTCAATGTTAATTGTAGGTGTAGTTTGGTTGTTTCTCAAGGGCAAGTATAAGGAAGAAAGCAGTTTTCTAGGTTAGTTGTTTTCTGGGTTAATTATCATATGTACATCTAAATTCAGTAGAGAAAATAAGGTAACACTTTCTTCCAGAAATTCTTTGGATTTCATGCCTTATACTGTGTGTCTGACATCATATATATATATACACACACATATAAACATATGTATAAAATAGGTATTTAAAGGGATGTGTGTATGCATATAGATGCACACCCCTTTAAATACCTGTTGTGATCTATTTTGCATAATCTAAATGTGGTACAGTTAGCAATAGCAAAAATTATAAATAAAGGGGATAGAAAATACTAATGATTTTTCTATCATTAACCTACATGCACATAGAATAACATAATATTTTTCTTAATTTTTATACAAGAAATGCAGCCTTTAAACGTTACTTTTGATGTAAAACAGAAAATAAGAAGTAAAAATGGTTTTTATCAGAATGTAAAATGCTTTTCTGAGAAATTTTAGTCTGCATTTTAATTAATTTTTTTAATAAAAACCTATTTCAGTCACAATGTGAAGTACATGACAGTAGTGTTGGCAAAGGTGTTGTTCAGTACCATTCAAATTTTTCAAAAGCAGTCTGAGAGGGGCATTATGCATGTTTTATTAGTGTTTATTAGTGTGACTTTTTATGACATATGACAGTGTTGCTGAAGTGAGAGAATATATGAATATGATATTCCTTTAAAAAATAATACAAAAGTCCTTTTTATGTATTTTACAGCAAAAGACACCATCAGAATCCTACACTGGGCGAGAGAAGAGGTCGAATTCACAGTCCTACATTGGACGACCTATTCAACTAGACAAGATTTTACTGTCGAAGGTTAAAGTGCCTCATACTTTTGTCATCCACTCCTACACACGTCCAACAGTTTGCCAGTACTGCAAGAAGCTTCTCAAGGGGCTTTTTAGACAGGGTTTGCAGTGCAAAGGTAAGTAAATGTCCTTCAGGAACATAAAAGCTAAGCATAATAAAATTAATAAATTAGTGTTTGAGTGGTTACTATGTAGCCTTATTCATGATTTCCTCACCAAACTGTCTACGTGTAGGCACATGTACAATTACACTGGATTAAGCTGCAGTCAAAATTACAGTAATTGGTGTTCTGTAGGAGCTGGCTGCTCAGCTGTTCATTCTTACCCTTTGGTGTATGTGCAGTAGCTCACATTTTTCATTCAGGTGTAAATGATCTTGTATTTGGCATAGGTGAACCTGTGCTTACAGGAGAATAGTTAACATAATGGACTATATTCTTATCTTCATTGTTTCCAATCTACAAAGTCCTGTGTGTGAATTGAAGCATATGCCTGAGCCTCAGCAGCTCAGTGTTTGGGGGAAGTTGTAATGGAAGTAAAATAAGATGGGGTTATACGAGAATTTAAACCCACATTTTTTCAGTGTGACTAATGTGCTCTCAAGTCTCATGGCATTGTATACCTTAGTAGGTGCTGGAGTGAGTCAGGCCCCTTGGATCATAGCCTGGATTGCTGGCTCACCTTAGTGAACCTTAGCCTGTAAATACAAAGCACTATGCATGCTATGGGGTTGGATGTTGGCTAATGGATGCTTAAAATCACCTTCCTTTTATTTCAGTCTATGATAACTATCATAAAATTAATCAGTATACTTTGTGTTACTTCTTTAAACCCTGCAGAAATTCAAAGTTGCATTCATTTAAGGTGTGATTCTGATACAATTTAACTAAAACAAAATATCTATCAAATGACCTGTGTCAGTTCATTTTGAATCCTGGTGACCTAAGCAAATACTAACCTAATTAAAAAAAAAAAAATTATCTGTATTTTGGCACTGCTGTACCTCTAGTTGGTTTTTGGATCAATCTTAAATAATTACAAGGATACAGACAACCTTAGTATATGTTTTCCTTCCTGATTCTGGTTTTCCTGGTGTGCTAATAAATTACAGCTCTTAGTTTAAGTAAAATGTGTTCATAAGCCAAAAGAAAACAATTCATGTGACATAGCAATGAAGTGCTACTTAAATATATGAAAGCAGTAAAAAATATTTGAAAAATAGGGAAAAGACTGAAGGGACCCACAGTTGCAAGCTGTCTAGAAGCTGCCATGAGATGTAAAAAACAAATATTTTCTCACCTAAAATTGTTGGCTAGAGTTCTTCTGTTTCAATTTTCAGTCATCAGTATTTCCTATGTAGTCAGTCTCTTAAACTGCAGCTGATACACTGCAGCCCATTCTGCTTCTTTCACTGGAGAGGCAGCTCTGGCTTTGGAGCCAAGCACTTGTCTCCTCATCGCTCCCCTAGATGAGCTGAGCACCACTTTGGCTGCTGTAGTGCTGCTCCACCCAGCTACCCTTGGAAAGGCTGTTTTTCCCCTCAGACATGTGCTTCTGGCATCTTCATCCTGTACCTTCCACTGGCAGGCAGCATAGAGCCAGCCTAGTGCACTCTCTCTGAACATATAACTTGTTTTAATGAAATGATAGGGCTTTACATCTATGGGCTGCACACCAAGAAAAAATATAATTGTGTCACAGAAAAAGAAATAATTTGGATGTATCCCTTTTTTACTTATCAGACTGTAGATTCAACTGTCACAAACGCTGTGCTCCTAAAGTGCCAAATAACTGCCTCGGGGAAGTTGCCATTAATGGAGGTAAGTTGCATTAACAATTGTTCCTGTCATTGTTTAAACCATCAGTTAAATAAAAGAGAAATGTGAAACTGTGACGTGTACAAACACACGTTTTTCCATTGCTTGGGAGTGGCCTTTCCTCTGCAATATTTCTGTTGTATGTCAAAGTTGAGGTGTGGGAGGAATGCTGCAAGTAGGTCATACATCATCAGTTTGGAGTGTGTTTCTTCCAGGTAGGTAGCACTGGCAGACAGGCTAAGCTCTGCCACAGAGATGAGGTCAGCAGCAAAATGGCCCTGTGATAACCCCTGGTAAATGCAGAGTGCCAGAGGAAAGCCAAAAGCCACATGCCAGAAGTTGGGATTTGCCTGTCAGCTAGAAGCACAAAATTATCTTTTAATGTGAGGAGAGAAAAAAGTGGTTGTGGTTACTGATGACATAAAACTAATACCAGTTGCCACAATCAAATCTTGCCTATCTGCCGATTTTCCCAGGCATGGGCTGCTGGTTCTGTGTTAGGTGTAAGGGTGTATGGGTAGGCTTGACAGGAAGGAAGGAGGAAAAAAGGAGTGGTGGTAGATGAGTTGTTGGTCGCCTTGAAAACGTGACTTTCCTGTGTGGTAAGGGAATGGGAAGCGTGGTGAAGTGCTCAGTTTGTAATGCATAGTACTGTGTTGTCAGCCTAAACTGCTTCTGAGGTTAATAAAGTATTACCTTATGACACATTCTTTTTCCTTTAAATCGGTGGTCTACCTTGTTGAAGGCATATCAAGAAATTCCAAAACTAGCAATGTTAACTAATGTTTTTCACAGTGTTTCTCATAGTAGAGTTACTGTATCTCTATGAAGCTTTTGTGTTTAATAGGAAAATTACTACAGATGCTAAGTATTCCACTTGAAATGTGACAAAGTGCATGATTTCTGGAAAGTAGATGACGTCTTCCTACTGAATGTCTTTTCTGATGCACCTCTCACTGAACTCTTGGAGTCACTATTATTTTTTTTTTTTAATCCTCACCATTTATACCTCACGTAACCATTAACCATCCCACAACATAACTGTTTCTTCAGGAGTGCAAGTAATGTTGCCAGGGGGCATTTCTGGTTTGATTTTCAAAAACTGAAATATACACCATGAGATGTTAATTCCATTGACAGGAGTGTAAAGTTTTCCCTGAGATTTGCAGTTAGAGAAAGTAACTAAATCTGCTTATAAATGATAATTTTTTTCTTGCACAGTTGCAGTTTTAGAGAGGAATGATTGACCTAAGGTGCTGTGAAAAGGCAGGAAGAAACATAAACTTTGTTTCTGCACAACTGAACTAAATGCACAAAATTTATATTTGTTTCTGAATTGCTCCTCCAAATTCCCTCTTTCCATCTGAGGCAGCTGTATTTCATCCCTCCAACACACCCCCTCTGCCCTCTCCCCACCTTTGCTTCACAAGCAACACGCTGCCTTTGTTTGAACTTTCCTCCTGACACGTGAATCTGATGCTGGGCTAATGGGAAGTGATGGTTTGTCTTAGGAAAGCTTGTGCAGAGTCACTTGGGTGAGAACACATATGCTGGGCTTGCTCCAAGTATATCCCTTGAAGATTGCAATCTTAAAATTTATAGAACTTGGCTTTTATACACCAAATAATGTTCTTAGTCTGGTATACATCAAATCCTCATAGAACTCTGAATTGTGTGTCCTGAATGATTGATAGAGGGTCCCTGGGATTATCAAAGGCAATTTTATCTGGTATCTTATTTGTATTCTCACAGTAATTTGGTTCACATTATTTTCAAACTTAATAAACAAAATACAGTATCTGTCATTTTGTCCATCTGCTGTGTGATGCATCTTCCCTAAAATAGTAAGTGAAAGAAGAGCTGAAGCAATGAAATTCTGGGTATGGTGTCATTAGTAAATGCATTATATACTAAATGTAAAGAGTTATTTTTAACTGATTGTAGGTTTATTAAAAATAGAGATTTTAAAAATGTTGTAGGAATAGCAAAGGGAGAGCTTTGCACTGTGAAGTATCATTCATGGCTGAATGACTGGTTCTGCTAGAGTTGAAGTATGTGGCTCTTAATTGCACATCAGTAATTTATATCCAAATATCTTTAGACTGCTGTACATGAAAACAAACTTTTCAGGTGTGCACTTCTAATTTCAGTGAAATGCCATCAATTCCAAACATTTTGCTGCCAGACAATTCAATGTGCTTTTTCTTGTGTTACATTGCCTACACTGGCTGTCAAGAACCTTCCCCCGTACAATTAGGCAAAAGTTGCTAGGAGAAACTATTTGATGTGTTCCATGTAATTTTAACCTTACTTCAAAATCTTGAAACACTGCAACATCCCAGAAAAACTAATGCTGTCCTTACCCTCTGAGTGGACTAATGATTTTATGTTCCAGGTAAATCCATTCACAAGCAACAATGCAACAAAAAGTTGTTTCTTACTCTGATCTTGCTTAGGCCTATCTAATTTGGAAACTGGAAAGTTTAATATAATTTAAATATAAGCTGGATGATGCTATTAATGCTATGCCATAGTCAAATCAGTTAAACCCTAAGTCTTTGATTTTGTTTAATATTTCTTTTGTAACAGTAGGGAGCATTGTTTCAGTGGTATTGATTATTGTGCTCCTTTGTGCAGGCTTCACAGAAAACAGCATTCCTGTGCAAAGGAACATATAGTTTACATTATAAGTAATTGTCTACTTTACATTGTCTAGGTGCAGGCAACAGACTTCCAAAGAGACCTTGAGTTTTTTAGAAGCTTAAAATGTGCCAGGATGTTGTAGTTGGAGTATTTCATGTTTTTAGATAATAATTTGAGAAATGATATTCCAGACCTTCTTAGTCCTGGAGCTGAGTCTGATGTGGTCATGGAAGAAGGGAGTGATGACAATGACAGTGAAAGAAACAGTGGCTTTATCGATGACATGGAAGAATCTATGGCTCATGATTCAGAGATGTCAATGACAGGATGCCATAGTGACAATGGAGAAATGCAGGATGCTGATCTGGATCATGATGAATCGAACAGGATGATCAGGTGAGCTGGGGAGTGAGTGTACCTTCCATCTTCCTTTGTATTTATTTGTGCGTATCGTGCTAGGGCTCAAGGGGGCCCTGCATTGTCACTATTCTCACTCATTTAGAATGGGGAATGCTGGTGAAATGTTTGAAAGTGCAGTGAGAATGCTTCACTGATTATATATATATACATCAGTAAATTAGGAGAAGCTGTATTGTCAAGTTGAAGCACCATTTGAAAACTTACGCAGAAGTGGTTCTTACACATCTGTTCCGGTATGAAGATGATGTGAAACTATTTGTGCATAAGCACTAGTAAAATATTTATTTATTTATTGTTTACATATCACTCAAGGCATTCTTTCCCTGGTTTAAGAGTGCAATGCCTGGTCATTTAAATAAATAAACAAAATTAGTAAGTGGCTGATGTATAATCAAATGTAGATTAATTGTTTGTATTTTTAGATGCCTTTATTAACAGGGAAAGTTTGACAAAGTAGTAACTTGAAGCAAGTTACAAAATAGGTGAGTGCTTTGAAATGACTGTTCGGGAAGGAAAAGAGGAACTGAGTTGTGCAACATACCTCAGAAGTGAATTAAGAGAAGCAGCATTCATTTATTGGAGCTGTCTGAATAGTATGGAAAAAGTAAGGATTATTCATTGTCAGGGAACCTAAAATGAACTAAGGTAATTTCAGCTGTAATATCCTTGATGCAAGGGATCTATACCTTTAAGGGATCTATACCTTATAAAACATTTTTCTTTCAGAGGTCTGTTTGACCTGCAGTTTTGTCTTTTATCTTGCTTGTTGGGAGTCTCTCTCAGTAGTATGTTCCCCTTATTTCTGTGTTACTGTCAGACGCCTGTTGCACTAGTAGAAAGCAGTCCATTTCAACAATATGCAATTTTACTTCATGCAGCAAACTACTGTCATATTTATCTGCATAGCTACAATGTGTATGATTACGTGTAGACACCTTGTATCATTGCTATATGAGCCTGTGCTTAGGTCACAAAATCAATGTCGCAGAACATTTTAAATTTCCAAGTGTTATTAAGCAGAGAACATTACAAGTTTTCAAAATAAAATACCCAACTGTACAAATAAAACATTTATAGCTAGGGTACATGTTTTACTTATGTAAGGGGCATTCCTGTATTTCCAGTAATACTTCTCTGCAGTTATTTCTAAGGATAGCTTCTGTATCCATGGGTATTTTTTAAGTGATCTATAAAAGACAAATAAAAAGTAAACCTTTTGTCAGTACAAGCAAGAATAGCTAAACAGAAACTGCAGAAAAGGCAGAAAAGAGATGTTAACTGTATGTTGCATACTTAATTAAACTTTTAGACAGTGCTTTCTGCATTTTGAAGGGAAACTACCAATTCATAAAATTTATTTTCAGAATGCATTACAGTGAAGCAGGGCCATCTGCAGACATCTACAGTCACAACAGCTTTGGGAATTTAATGTGTTGTTCTTTCCCTGAACACTACCAACCCTTTTTTGTTGGAGTTGTTGCACCAATAGCTTTGCTAGCAGGGTGTAATACAAAAGCAGTGTTGTGCTCTGTTTTCACGTACAGTGCAGCGTCACTGTTTAAATTTCTGCCAGGAATAACCAAGTAATTATGTTTAGGACTGAACAGATTGAGTCCATATTCCATTACACAGAATCTGCTTTAGGAGTTGTTAACTCCTAACAGCAAGGATGGTGGGCTAGGTTGCTTCTGGTTACTACCAGATTTTATCTGATGATGCTGTCAGGCATGCTGTCACATCCCCATGGCTTCCCAGCTTACTGTGTGTTGGCTGCATGGTAGAAAGTTGCAGTGTGCATACTGAAAAGGCACTAGGGTTTCACCTTAAGTCTTTGAGGGTAGAGTAGCTTAAATCTCTTTGTCTGAGAGGTTCCAGCAGATTCTGTGCTGTGCCTGGCCCAGGGTGTGTGCAGCTGGGCAGCCGACGTGTTTTCTACTCCATAAACTGTCATCACTCCAATGTGTGTTTGAGCCCAAGCAAGATCACAGGACAGTGATCTGATGGACAGTGTCTACGTAGGTTGTGAGAGATTCAAGATCAAGTACTGCTCTGAATCATACGTTGCACAAGCTTGAGCAGTGGCTTCCACAGCCTAGCTAAGGCCCTAGTCATTTTCCCATTTTTTTAGTTTATCTTCAGAAATAATTTTGGAAGATTGTATAAGCCTTCAGAAGGTCTTTGACATTCCCTTGGTGTAGCATTACAGTCTTTTCTTTGTAATCTCAAGATCCTTGGAATGACAAAACAAAATAGTGTACAAACCAGGTCTGCTAACAATGATAAATACGGATAATTTCTGTATGCCTGTATACATGTATTCTGATTTTAAAGATTTTTTTTTTCTTTTTGTCCAAAGTTACCTTCTTTTTAAAAGCCTTTAATGATTTATTCTTAAGCCCTTCAACCAGCAACAATATTCCATTAATGAGAGTGGTACAGTCTGTGAAGCACACAAAGAGGAGAAGTAGCACAGTAATGAAGGAGGGTTGGATGGTTCACTATACAAGCAAGGACACACTGGTAAGAACTGTTACAAAAGACCTGTCTTCCAGTACATGTTATAGTATAGTATAGAATCAAAATCTAACAATACTCTGGTAATTTACAGTCACTCTTGTAAGGGATTTTTGCAATTTTTATGATTCCTAAAGTCACAATTCTTATCATAGTTAAGACTGGCATTGCTTGTAAGAACAGGAGACAATTAAAACATGCAAAACCAGTCTGATTATATCTGTTGCATTATCCTAGGCAGCCAAATGTAAAATCACTCTTAAGGAAGTGAAACATAACATTAAGGGGTTCTGTAAAGGAGCTGTACTTCCCAGCTGCACTCTCCCCAGTACCTTACTGCCAGCTGAATTGAGACTTCTGTAAAGTAGATTTAGTGTAGAAAAAGGCTATTTTCATTCCAACCTGCTAAAACATGAATAAAGCCTTCAGTATGTGACCTTCAAAAGTGATCTGGGGTGTTATAAGGGGTACAAAAAGAAATTTCAATTGCTTCAGGATCATAAGTATCAGCAAATTGTGCTGAATGTAATGCAGACATCAGAATGACATTTTAAATTTTTAAAACTTGTACAATTTTAACAGAGCTATTCCTGATATAGCAGGGTGTAATAAGAGGTCTGTAAATTCTAAATTAAATTATAAAGCCTTCATTAAAATATTGTAATAGTAATTGGGTTTTTATCATTCACAGTACATCTCTCCAAACTAAAGAAACATTTTGGCAGTGGTGCTTTTGCAAAATGAACATTTCATTAATTTACTTGTTTTTCATTGCAGAGAAAGCGACACTACTGGAGGCTGGACAGCAAATGCATTACACTTTTTCAAAATGATACCGGAAGCAAATATTACAAAGTATGGAATGTTTTTCAACCTCTTTTTACACCAGCAGAGTATAAGGACTACATTGCTAAATTGATGCTTACTAAAACTAGAGTAGTAGTATAACTTCTATCTAGGGTTTTTTTGTTATTAATTTTTCATTATTTAAGCTGTGTATGTTTGTTCTGGTTTTCACAAACAAGTGTCAGCCACAAAGACCCATTAAATGTGTGGTGTGGAAATGAAAAGTTTTTATATGAAAAGTCAACAAGGCTTTATTTTCTAATGGAGTTCTCTTGATACATGGATGGCCCTGCTTTTTTTCTGAAGAAACCTCACTATTCTCTATGATAAGTTCAGTTGAATAATTAAAGTTCTATTTAGTCTTGGAGAGAAACAATTACTATTTTACCATCAACAGTCGTTTGTGTCACAGAGTTTCAGGTTACAAGAGCCTTTTTGTTTGTACAAGAAGCACGTGGTAAAAGGCAACAACTGGTATCATAAACTAATCAAATAAAGCTCATGCTGTAGTTTTATATGTTGATAATCTTTATACAGAAAGTAAAATACTTTTTTCATTTTAGGAAATCCCATTGTCTGAAATTTTATCTCTGGAACCTGCAAAAACTTTCACTTTGCTGCCTCAAGGAGCCAATCCTCATTGTTTTGAAATAAGCACAGCAAATATAGTCTACTATGTTGGAGAAAACATAGACAACCTCTCAAGTGTTCCACTGAATAACAGCGTTATCAGCGGTGGTGTTGGCGTTGATGTGGCACGAATGTGGGAGGTGGCCATACAGCACGCCCTGATGCCTGTCATCCCTAAAGGGGCATCGACTGGGTCAGGACCCAGCCTGCACAGTGAGTCTATTCATTTCCTCCCTTTCTGATAAGGAGAATCACATCTCAAATGACATTGCTCAGTCTCCTGCACACATTGAAAGGATGTATTGCATGGCTGGTAAAGGCTATTCTATCATGGCTAGTCACTTGTCTTCCATATTATTTTAAACCGCAGTTTCTCATCCATGTGTTTTCAATTTATAGTAGGACATGTGTATTGATACACAAGGTGCAGATATTTTAGTAAGCAAATAGTTGTGAAATTAGTAAGGCTTCTAATTCAAATAGCCTCCTTGTGCAGAGGGCTGAAATTTTCTGAGCTCCAGTTTGGAACTGACTATTTTATGTTTCTAGCTGTCTGCAGAAGCAGTTCTTCACTCTTTGGGCCAATGCAGCACAGATGATATTGCTCCCTTTCATCATATTTGGCTGTACAGCTGCCTCATACATTGTCTCATGCTGAGATGAAAAGAGCTCAAGCGCGAGGAACAACTATTCTAAGCACAAGGCATGTGTGTTATCCAGGACCAAAAGGACTGAATAGATCTTAGCTTCCAATTTACATACCTTTGTGTAATTCTCTAGCAAAGGTGACAGTTTATGTAAACCAAATACGAGACCTGTTTAAATCTGTCTTGGATACTGATAATAAAGTAGAACAGAGTGAACAATTCTCCACTAGTAGCCATGTGCCACTGTGGTTGCTCTGTACTTCTGTTCAGCCTAGTCAGTGTAAAGAGAATTTGGATATGTCTACATAATTTGGATTAGACCTTTTGCTGCAGTATACATCCACTTTAGCACTTGACATCTGGATGCAATTAATGCAGCACAAAATGCTAATGAGACCACAAGCCCTTCAGAGAACAAGTAATACAACAGGCTGTGGCATTGCATCTCCAGGCACAACTGCTCACATATCAGATTAGATCAGCAATGTCCTTTGCTTTCTCAACTGGGATCTTGTATAAAAAAGTGTCAAATTCTGGGTGTCATTTCCATCAGACTAGTTGCCTAGTGCTCCTGCTTTTAGTCCAGTGTAGCTAAGCAAATCATCTAAAATACTGGACTGGACATGACAGCTGTCTTGTGTCCCTCTTGGGAAGTTTGAAAAATTTATTTACAAGTTAGTAATTATCTTTGGGTTATATGTGCAAAAATTAAGGTCATCTGAGTCATTTAGAACAATTTATTGTAGACAATGAGAATGATGGTAACCTTCTTTCTCTTGCTCAAAGTCTAAGACTTGTCTGTGTCTTTGTCCCTGCTTTTATTCATGTAAACACAGCAGTACCCATATTTGAAAACAAATTGGCAATGATTAAAAACCTCTCAATAACTGAAAAATTCTATGCCAAAGGCAGTCTTCCTAACGAAAGGGAATAAGCAATGTGAGGCAGAAGTTACTCGTGTTACTTACTGCAACTAGGATTAGTGCTGATGGGTAGTAGCAAGTGTCCTCAGTGCGTAATACAGACCTTATAGTAGGGGACACTGGTTTGGAAATTTTTACTTAAACAAATGTAAAGTCATCATGAATGGGATTCTACACAGAATTAGGAGGCAGAAGTGGCAGTGCTCCAAAGAAACATGCTTTGCTTTCCTTCCCAAAGTATTGTCTTTGTGTAATGCAGTTAACAGTAGCATGTTCTGAATTTCCCCTCAGTAAGTTTGCAGTTCAAATGCTTGTGACATGCTTATAACAGCCTAAGCTCTGAACAGATAGATGTTTGATCTGGTGTTTGTTGTAATAAAAAGCAGGTTCAAGGTTTTGTTTCTACTATGTCTGTTTTAAGTTGTAGTAATGTCTGTTAAGCCAGTTAAAATGTGTATTACTTGTAACAGTAGGCAGTCTAATTTGAATGTGTATTTGCCTTCATCTGAATAGCATCAAATATATTGTAGGTGACTAAATAAAATTATTATTAAATCCACTTAATAAATCCAGTTTAGTTGCAGTTGTTACTTGGGTGAGATACAAAGCCTCAAAATAGAAAGGGGAAAAACAATAAGAAGCTTATAAGTGGGAATTATTAAAAAATTATAAATGAATTGTATAATTCTGTTTTTTCCCTACTCTGCAAAACTGTTCAATGCATGTGTTTGTGGCCTGGTATAATTTTATATTAGCTGGTTGACAAACAAGCTGACCTAATTGGTCCAATTTCTAGAGCTGTCAGTAGATGCTGATGTAATATGAATGTCATTTCTTATTACTACATGTTTGAACTAAAAGCACAGCAATCTAAAGTATATTTTGCATTCTTCCCCAGGGGATATATCCATCAGTATTTCTGTGTCAAACTGCCAAGTCCAAGAAAATGTGGTGAGTATTCTCTGGATGCTGGTGCTAGACATGCTACGATTAAGCTGGCAAAGTCATTGATCTGCTTTTCAAGAGGGGTGTTAGGGGAGTTCCCATCAGCCATTTCTCACTTACTTTGAAGAAATTAACAAACAATTAGCTTTTTTAACTTTTGACAAAAAGCATCTTTGTGGCACCTTTTCTCAAGATGCAAGAATTATGTATGGGTAATGTCACAGGCTTTAACTGTGGATCTGTGTAGGATGTTAATTACCAAATAGAAAAGTGAGGTGCAGAAATTACTAGTTCATGGAATTTATCAACTAAACTTTGTAAAAATGACCACAAATTTTGATTAATATACCATTTCCTGTCATATCTGAGAGATCAGATATTCTCTGTTGTCCGAGATGAAACTCTATCCAAAGGAAGAGCTGCATATGTCATAGCACACACACAGAGAATTCTGGGTTTCTTTTGCTTCAGGACAGTTAGATATAGGTCATGTGGTCAAGTTAAGCAGTCACACCTCTTGCTTTCTATCTCATGGCAGATGGGAAAAATAAATACTCCCTGCAGCCAGCTAAAGCTTTGGGACAGCTCTGGTAGTTGTCAGACAAAGGTTGCAAAAAGGGTTGTGTCTATTTGTTTCCAGCAAAAAGTAAGACCACTTTTATTATGAATTAGACACTCTTTTACTCTTTGTTGTATATGCTGCTCATTAAATATCAGGAAAATAAAACTGAGCTGCAAGATTTGATGTTTGTTTGAGTCTCCCAAATGAAGCTGCTAACAGCTTGTGCTTTAGCCTGTGTTACTGCACTGAGAAATAGTGAGACATGAGACTGCCTCTCTGGCACAAATGGAATATTATACCTCTCTCAGTGAACCTGTTGAAGATTTATCAAGTTTTACAGCAGTTAGTTACTGTGGCTTGTAAGAAAACACACCTGAATTTTTGGCACATACTATATTTTAAAATGTACTGTACTAAAAGAATGCTACTTCCCACTAGAAAAAGCAAACAAAATACAAAATTTTCTTTCCATATCCTTAGGGCTTTTAATATCTGTGTTTATATAAACAGGATATTAGTACTGTATACCAGATCTTCCCAGATGAAGTATTGGGATCAGGACAGTTTGGAATTGTTTATGGAGGTAAGGCTTTGGTGTGTTGTACAATTGTGCTTAAGATAAAAATTTTCTTGAATGGGGAAGGTATTTGGACTCTGAAGTGTTTCATTGCAGAAATTAGCTGTTGTTTCATTTAAGCAGTATACATTCAACAAAATACATGTTTGTGTTTAGTGTTGATGAAGTCATTTTGTTGATCAAAGTTTTCTGCCCACTAGTGGGTCAGCGTATATCAATAGCTTCCTATTCTCTGTTAGTTCCAATAAAGCAAGCCCTGAAGTGCAGGAAGCTGTTCTTTATGAGAACTGTGATGGATGAAAAAAAAGTTATTCTTCCTTCTGTGTTTCTTTACATATTCCAGTGAGGCATTTTTTTATTGTTTCTTCAGTAGCTTGTTAGAATTGTTTCTCTTTTTATTTTGTATTAATTTTTTCCTCCATCTTTTCTCCTTTTCTCAGCCTTTTTTTTGGGGGGTGTATTTAGGTACAGCTGTTTGAGACAGTGAGACGTGAGAAATAACAAAAATTTTCTCAGTGAGGTATCTCTGACTCTCTGATAAACCTGGGACAGGCACTAACATGCCTAAAAGCTATCACATATTTCATTATTTGCTAGTGTGGAGCTACCAGTGAAGGACTAAGTCTACAACCAGCCAGCTGCACAGAATGCAGCTGCCTCTTGCATATATATATATATATGAGAAAATTAACTTTGCATCTGTACTGCTGAAGTGTAGAGCTAACTGTCTCATATGTTTGTTTCTTACATGTTTGAACGGCTTTGTCAGGTGATAGTAAGAAAAGTTCTGTTGTCCTAGGGTAGAAAGAGGAGAAATAACAGAAAACTTTTAATGTCCTATCTGCAGACCAGCTCTGAGAATTACTTGGTTATGGCCATTTGTACAACCCATGAAAAGGGTTCATGGTTCATGGCTTCATAATTAATCATGTTAATTGATGGAGAGCTTTTGTTTTATTAATGCAGGAAAGCATCGAAAAACTGGAAGAGATGTTGCCATTAAAATAATTGATAAACTAAGATTTCCAACTAAACAGGAAAGTCAACTTCGTAATGAAGTTGCCATTTTACAGGTACATTTCTGTTCTTTTTCACTGTATTAGCTCCACTATTTATTTCTATAAAGACCAGATAATAATAAAATTATTTTAATTTATAATCACTAGTGTTTTTGGAAAAATATTCTATTTTTTTCCTTATTTTTCATAAAAAGCCAAAACCAAGTGTATCAGCAATGTCACACTAGGAGTTACAAGTTCTGCAGTTTTAAGCACCGGGCACAATAAGGAAAATGTATGTTAAACTCATTTGAAATTCATACATTCTCCTGTACTGCCCCTAGAAATTTTGTCCCTGTTGCCTACAGGTTAGGCACACAGTTTAAATTATGAAATACTGCACGATTGTCTGGTTTAGGTGGGGGTCTGAAGTCTGGATATGTAACGATAAAAGCTACTGATGATATTGAGAAATCTAGTGCTGTATTTATCTTTAATAGAATCTTCATCATCCTGGGGTTGTAAATCTGGAGTGTATGTTTGAGACGCCAGAAAGAGTCTTTGTTGTTATGGAAAAACTCCATGGAGACATGCTGGAGATGATCTTGTCAAGTGAAAAGGGCAGGTTGCCAGAGAGAATAACTAAGTTTTTAATTACTCAGGTAAGAAAGTAATTATAGACCTAGAAGGAGATTTGAGGTCAGTTATTATCAATGTTTCTTTTGCTTTCCTTTTGACATAATTTACCTGTCTGGTTTATTAATATCTGAGTAAAACAGGAGTGGTAAAACAGCATTCTTTACATTACTGTACGTGATCTGATAGATAGTAAACCACTAAGAGGACTTAAGACACATGTAGAGCTGTTTGCTGCTGGATGGAGGGAACATCAAGCTACAGTTTCTCGTATCATGAAAGAATTAAGCACAAGAAAGGAAAGCGCTAAAAGCAAAGCGTTGAAGAACTACAAAAAGAAATTTGAACCTCTTGAACTGCCTGATATCAAACCACCACAGTTCATGCTATACACTGTTAAACCTATTTTCTGTGCTTAGATTGGATCTCAGTGCTACCTGTGTCTGAGTCTGGATTCCATTATTACTTCTATTAACAATTTGATATGGGATTTGACCTTCCTGTTGTTATATTCCTGTAATATTATCATACTGCTTCTTTGGCTGCCCGAAATACTGGTTTAAATTTAGATACACACATGGGTAGTGAGCAACTTCACAGTCAGAGAAGCCCATGTTTCAGCAGTCAGAAAAAAAGAAAGTAGCAGGAGTAGCAGTATTATGGTGTTTATTATTATGAATTCCTTATTTGGGGTAGAACCTAACAGGTTTCCTAGTTTCCAGACTTTAATGGGCAACACTGCCACTGGTTTTAGTATTTGATTTCTTCTGTTCACAGGTTCATTCAGCCTCCCCACCTTTCACTGCTCTAATACAGTGGCAAATTCTGTCAACCTCTGACCAAACACAAGGAATTGAGTTAAAGCCACACAAAAAGGATAAATATCTGTTACACTGTTGCTATATTTATGTGCATGTAACAGAACAGAAATACATACAACACTCTGCATTATATCTCTCGTCAAGAAAACACTTCAGTTGGGTCATATAATATTTCTGGGAAATGTTTTTAGTTGAATCTAGATATGAAAGGTCATTCTGCAAATGTTACTGCATTCAAAGATTTCATGCACAAAAAAATAATCAAATACTTAGAACCCAGTTTTGGAAAGATGTTTATAATATAAACTCTTGGAGAGGGAAAAATCATATTTGAAGCAGTGAAACATCAAGAAAACTTGAGGCACAGGATTTTATTTTTTTGTTGGGTTTTCCTTTTTCATTGTTGACATTATTGTAAAAGGTACATTCTTGTTGGATTGTTTTTCTTCATGCCAGTCCTTGCTTCTCTGGTCACTGATACTGTTCAAACAATATAAAACAAACAACCATAATATTTGGTTTGTTTATTCACAGATCCTTGTTGCTTTAAGACACCTTCATTTCAAAAATATTGTTCATTGTGACCTCAAACCAGAAAATGTGCTACTGGCATCAGCTGATCCGTTCCCACAGGCAAGTAGAAAATGCTCTTTCTTAAGATAAATTGTTCTAATTAAAAATGTTAGCAATGTTTATGTGAACAAGAAAATGATTAGTGACCTGTCTGCACAGAATTTTTAGGCAAGAAGAGGTTGATCACTTATTCAAACCACTTCATAAAGAATTTTGAAATCATAAAGATGTTTGAGAATCCTTGACTCTTGTCATTTGTCTAAAATACTGAACTAGATTTTCAAGTGTGACATAGCTACTTGTGTGATCATTTCTAATTTGCTCACCGTTACAGCACAGATTAATTGGCTGGTTGATTTGTTCCAGAAAGAAAGTTGTTTTTCTGAAAGTTCGGGTAGGGCTCATGAAGAACAAGAGCTTCTTCTTTTATTCTATGAATTTAAATGCCATGTAGATCACAGGATATTTAAATATACATTCTGACTGGTTACGTTTCTCATTAAAAGGTATTTTTATCAGCTTCTGTTACCTTCAGTCTACAGAGTTCATCTACAATCTCCCTCAATCGCCCATATTCAAAATGAGTACTATTGATAATTTCAAATAATATCAATAACTGGAAGGGGAGGTTCTGTACTGAGTTATTTTAAGTGAGGTTTTTCAAGCCACTTAATCTTTTATTTTATAGAACTCAGACAAGGAAGTTTACAGAGAGGGAGAGTATAAATAAAATAAAAGTGGAAATTTAAGCACTCAATTTTGTCAAGTTGCTTGTTTTAGGAAGAAGCTGTAGGTAAAACAGTTTTTCTGCTTGCTGTGTTCTTGTGCTATGAATAAGTATTACTATATATTAGTACTTTTATCAGGAACCTGAGCTGTTAAGCCTATCCACAACTGTGTTTTATTCATGGAATGGAGGAACAGAAGAGATACTGTGGACTGGTGTTCCAGTCTACCGTTTCAGTGGAATAAGAATATTGTTCTGAAATAGGAGTTTAAAGAAAAGTTCCCTTGAAGGAGCAGTAGAGATGCATCTTGCAACTAATGGATGATAAAACTTCTTCAACTATGTATTTGATGATAAAAATAATGTCTTACTGTAGCATTTTTCATTAAACAGGTAAAACTTTGTGATTTTGGCTTTGCCCGAATCATTGGGGAGAAATCTTTCAGGCGTTCTGTTGTAGGAACACCAGCCTACCTTGCTCCAGAGGTTCTGAGAAACAAAGGCTATAACAGATCTCTGGATATGTGGTCAGTGGGTGTCATCATTTATGTGAGCCTCAGTGGTACCTTTCCATTCAATGAAGATGAGGACATACATGACCAAATCCAGAATGCTGCTTTCATGTATCCACCCAATCCGTGGAAGGAAATTTCTCTTGAAGGTAATATCTGTTTGTGGTTGTTCTTATGTAAGTGCTAAAAAGAGTAGATGTAGTTTGCTTTTATATTTTTTCCTGTACATAACAGAATTAAAAAAAAATCCAATAATGCAATGTGTCTGTTTTCTGCTATCAGCTGCTTTAGACATTTCCTACAGAGCATGTGGCTGCATATGGCATAGTCTTCTAGCATGGGATCTCTCCAGGAGGTGTTGAAGGAACCACATAACCACCTACAGATGAGATTGCTATAGAATATGTGGGGAGCTTAAGCTGCTGTAATTGGTCTTGTATATATTTATTTATGTACCTCATCATTCAGCTCTATTGCATCTGCAGCCTGCTTCTTGTTCTACTTGTTCCAGTAATTGGGTTTGGTTTCAATAGGATGCTGTACTCTGATATCTTTGTGTGGAGAAGATAAAAGTGAACAATTCCTTAGATGAGATTTCAGGAACATTGTGAGAAAATGTCATACAAGAGACTTTATGCAGGCAGAAAAGGCTTGGAGGTAACTGTGAGACCTTTGAAACTTGAGTTCTGGTCAATGGCATCAAAGACTGTAGATAAAAACCAAAAGAACAGTGTGACTAGTTCACTAGGAACATCTTTAAAGAAGGTAAATTAGTTCTATTAAAAATGTGTCTAAACACAACTAAGTAGGGCATTTAAGAAAATAGGTACTTCTGGTTTCACTAACATTTTCACGTACATAACATTTTCAGGCAACTTGATTTTCTTTGGGTTTCTTTTTCTTTTTAGTCCAGAATTCTGCAGGATTGTAAGTCTTAAAGCAAAGAAACATTATAAGCATCAGATTCTTATATCCTTTTCTGAATTATAATAAGTGCCAAACTGAATTACAATATTAGCATTGATAATTTCTGGTATTTAAAGTACCATTTTTCTGGTTTTCAGGTGATATGTTTAACATACCTATTAAGCATAGTTTAGAGCTGTGTGCTTAATGCTTACTGTAATATATATTACAGCCATGTGAGATTCTTTTCTAAAAGTGCTCTGAGATCATTGTTTGTTATTTTATCTCAGTGGCAGATGAAGTTTGAAATCTGTTGGAGAAAAAAAACCCAAAAATGCTATAAATCTGCACAATTACACACTGAAGTTCTCCTGAACCTCCACACACTTTGATATGTAAGCTGACAGAATCTGTTGGCAGCAATGCTTTATCTGTCGCTAGAGATAAGCAAACAGCAATCAACACAGGGGAAGCTGCAAGAAATTGTCTCCCACAAGTTTCTACTGTGGTAGACAGAAGATCAATTTTTGCACTCAGAGGTGAAGCTTCAGTAGAGCACCTACAGAAAACTCACCTACTTGGGTGTTACCTCTCCATTTGTAGAATCGCAGCCTTCACTGAGTTGATGGATACCAAGCTGCAAGCATGTGGAAGGGAGGGAAACACACTCTAACAAATTGCTAAGTCAAAATCTGCTTATACATTGTGATTTTATTATTTTGCTAGGTGATGAACCACTCTATTGTGCTAAATGAAAACCTGGAAGATGCCTGAAGAGATTCAATTATGTCTAACACAGGGAGCTGAAGTTAGATCTCTGTCCAAGTATTACTTGATAAGGCTTGATAAATTTTAACTCAAACTATGTATTACTTAGGGAAAATGACATTCTCCTGCACAGCTTGTCAGAGGGCAGGAGCTGTTCTGTGGACCTGCTGGCTCCATCCAGTTTCTGTTACCTCTGACAGTGCAGTGGTTAAAATGCAAACCTATCCTGGTGTCCTGACACATCTAGTCTGGATTACAGTTCTGAACAGTGCCGTGTTCGTTAATGCTGCAAGTGATTGAATCACTTAGGGGAGAAACAGATTATTTTAAAGGTTTTATGAAGGAACTTCTGCATGCCTTTTGCAAAGTTTGGTGCTAAGGAAAGGCTAACAGCAGTTAAACCTTTTGTGTCTTGTCCATGATTATTACTGTGACTCGGAGAGCCAAATGTCTAAAACTTCTTGCAACTGTAGCTATTCCAGTGCTCTCTTCAGACCACTGCTCATGTAAAAAGTTTAAGAATAGCTCAACTTAATTATTGCCATCTTCTAGTTTTATTGTAATCAGAGAGGAAAAAGCATGTATTTCTTTGAATTTAATAGATAGTGCAGCAATTAGAGTGAATTAGACTGTGTTTAGCACCACTTTGGTTTGAGTGCACATTACATGCTTTTCTTGATACTTGCTAAACAACAGCATATTAATTTGTGAGCTGGAAGGCAGAGGCTAGCAAAACTTTATAAGAAAAAAGTGAGATTGACCATGTGTAAACATTTTGTCTGGAAAAGTAACAGCAGTGGTAAAGTAGCCTAAATATTCCCATCACATGTTACTTAGTCAGTTACTGGTCTTTAAGTAAAATCGGCTTTCAAAATTTTAAATTGCACTGATGAAGTAATAAATTCATAAAAGACAAGTCACCCATAACAGTTTAAACTGCATGGTAACATAAATATATACTTAAAGTCTAACAGATTCAGAGGAAAAGCACACAGAAATAAGTTGTATTTTGGAGGAAAAGTGTGTCATATTGTGCAATATTATGGTCTATGTTAGTTTATTTTATTGATAGTTAATTTTTCTGTAGCATTTTCTAGCAATTCTTAAAATAAAAATCTGCAGTCACAAGCCAAGAAAAAAGACAGAACCTACTTGAGGATAATATTTTTTGAGTGCTTAATGTTTTTAAGCCACCATCAACAGTTGTCTTCTCTGCCAGTCATTTATATGATCTAGTCATTCACTAAGTCCTCTCTTCCTATAATGCATCTGTCTGATGTCATAACTCCTGGATTAATTTCATCAGCTCTTCCTGATGAGTGATTTAATTTAGCTTTTTTGTGTAATTCTTTGTCCTTCCTTTTCCCCATAAAAATGTATCTTAATGAAAACTAAGACCTTTCAATTTCATAGGTCTCTAAGTGGCTGCATTTTTTCGTATTTTTCCAGTAACTTCACTCTTTTGAAAGAACACATCCCAAAACCCAAGTCTGTTTTTGGATGTCTAAATAGGATTGTAACACATTACTGGAGATAGGTAGTTTTTTGTGGTAGGTGTTTGGTGTGTTTTAGAAAAACAGATTTTGTCAGAGCTGTTCAGCATTTCATTTCAGTCTATTTCTGCTCTATCCTCCATGTTTGTCAAGCCAGGCTACATTTCTAAATTCACTGAACTGCTGCATGACAATTTGAATTTAATTCAGTCTTTGTTGTGGCATTTTGGTAGATACTGATATAGAGGAATCTACTTGAAGAATTCTCATCTATTTTATAGCTTTAAATTTCACATGTCTCAGACATGGAACCTGTTTTCAACAGCTTTACTGTTTGTTTCCAGCTTTGACCTTCCAGTCTACCAAATTTGCATAATCTCAAGAGATGTATTTTGACATAGTTACATGTTACAAGAAATAAATACTGCTCAGTTTAAAGGTAGAACTCCATGATGGATTTTTTCTGTCTACCTGTTAGTATATTCTATGTACTATGTCTTCACTGTGGTGGCTATTCTTTTGAACTGTATGGTCCTAAAATGTGCTATGTCAAGATTGGATTTATTCATAGTGTTTCATTCTGCTCTTGCATTTTCATAAAACATTGTATTTATAATTCTTTTTTCATCAGCTACCACCAGCCCAGCTATTACTACTAGCCTGATGAGCTGTGTGATGTGCACGTCATTGATTAGGTGCTTCACATTACTTAATATTATTAAAATAATTTCGGAAGAAACAGTGCAATTCCTATCATGCATGAAATTTGATCATGGTGTCCCTGTTACAATGCTTTGTGGTCATAAATAAATACCACGGCTGCCTTTGAGCCAGTATTTATTTATCCTTGTTACAGCATGTGAATAAAACTCTGAGTGCTTCACACGTTAATGAGAAAGTCACATGAGTGAGTGAGCATTAAGTACGAGGAGGTCAATGCATGTTATAGCTCAAAGATGCTCTCTGCCTCTATAAACGTTTAGCTAGCTGTTGAAATGGAGGTCTTGGCTCTACTTACACGTTTGCTAGGATAAATTAGTATTAGGAAACCTCTCTTGTAGGGTACACCTTAGAATTGCCAAGGATTTCTTTTGAGAGTATAGCTGAATCTATGTCCCTGGAAATCTCAGCCAGCTGAAGATCATTTTATGCTAAAATAACTGCATGTACCCTAGAGTATTTGTCAACAAAGCTGTATTGACCAGCAAGCAGGAAAGGGATTTGTGTGTATGAAAAAATTATAATAGTGATGACCTCTAATCATTTAACCTATTAGAAAAATCCAGGGCCTAGGAAGTCCTGGACCTCGCATATTAGTGGCAGCACCTTAAATTTGTACAAATGATGGCAGTAAGGGTAGGTAGCATTCTAGGTGCATTAAAAATTCTTAATCAATTATAAATTTATCATTAATTTAGGACTGCTTTTTTTATATATCCTTAAGGTGATTTCTTGTTTATAACTTACTTGCTTATAAGAAGTTTAAATCTGTAGAGAAGGACTAAATGAATGATATGTTTGTAATAGAGTTTTCATTTATTTTGTAAACTTTAGCATTTATGTGCCGGTCACATCCTAATTGAGTTAAAGCAGTCAGTCCTGTGAAAAGTAATTATTATCTTAATTTGATACTTAGAGTGAAAATTGTGACTTTGTCTGTACTACTATTAATTATTTGCCATAATAATTAACTTGCATAAGCAGTATATAGTCATGAACCTCCTTACTGTGAAGGTTCTTTCCACTGAATGGAAACTAAAGTGCCATCTTTCCTAAAATCAAAGAGATACAGAGCTTTCTAAAGTTTGCATTTGAATGTTTCTGTTGGGGGTTCTGCTGAATGACCTATCTAAAAGGCCAGTCCTCATTCTACTGGAGTAGTTGGCTAGTTTATTCCCTTTAACAAAGTCTCCAGCTCCTGGAACTTTGTAAGTCTTCACCCGACTGCTTACACTATTGAGGAAGGTAAATAGGAGCCCATAAAAGGGTTAGAAAAGGCATTTCCATAATCCTCTCAGAACTTTCACACCGGTTGCCTTCTTGGTGATAACCTGGCTCATTCCAATAGATTACGTGCAGACCATAGGTGATCTTTCTTAATGCTCTGAATTTATTTAATTATTGATTTTAATGAGGAATACTATAAAATTTTAGGAAGCTCCTAAAATGTCTGATAAGGGTTACTTTAAAACCTATTTAAAAAAAAAAGTGTGAAAATGCATAAAATTACTTAAAAATACTGTGTAGTTACTACCCTCTCATCAAAACCACTTTATCTTCCTAGACAGGATATTTAGTTTTGTAACAGATGCCCAAGTTTAGACCCCTGAAGTTGTACATCTAAAATAAATGTTAATGCCTTCCAAATTTTTATCTTCTGTGTTTTTAAGCAGTACAACTCAAAATTTAATCATCAATTGCGTGATTTTTTTTTTTTAATTCAGAAATCTGGTAAATATCAATCTTACTGTTTATTCCTTTTGCATGAATTGAAGCCAGACTAAGCTCTGTAATACAGTGGCTGTCAGGACATTGTCAGAACAGGATGGGGTTTTTGCGAGTTTAAACAGAGAGAAAAATCATGAACTTTTGACATGTCTTTTAAGCATTTTAATTCCAGCACACACAATGTTATTATTAAACTTCCTAGATTCTTCTTTGCTTTATACTACACTGCTCTTTTGTTGCCCTGCCTGTATCTATCACTTGCATCTTGGCTTCTGTTACTCAGACAGAACTTTTACAAGTTCAAGAAGTGGCATTTCTTGAATTGCATGATTTCATGATAGAAAGTAGCAAAGGCTCTTTGCTGTGGAAACTCGTGTTTTCATTCTTCACCTAAATTTGAAAACTTTGAATAATAAAACAAATGGAATTGTATCAGATAGTTTGAGTTTCTACTTCACGTGTACTTCTAGTAGTCATGTTGCATTTCTGCTTATTTATTTATTTGTGATTATTTCTTAAGAGACAAGGGGTAGGCAAAACTTCCCTGGCAAAAAGAACCCTAGATAAAAAACTGAAACAGCAAAACTGGTTACAGAGACAGCAGTATTCCAGAGGTGAAACAAGTAGACTATCTGTGTCAAGTGTTCGCGATTGCCCGACTCTGACAATTCTAACCATCCAGGGAAACTGCCTTTTCACTCTCATCATAGTTTTCTCTGTCTTTTTTTTGTGCACCTTCTCTAGTGATTTTTTTCTAGACCAGTGCCTTTCTGGTCTGTTCAACAAGCCATTGGCAATTTCCCCCAAGAATACAAAGAAGCATGTTATTGCATGTAATACATCCTTGTCCTGAAGTGAAAAAAGGGGCAAAGGGGCCCCTCATCCTGCTGTAACTTGAGGGAGGTTGAATAGCTAAATATGATTTCATCACTTGTAAGGCTCCCAGTCATATCTGCTTCCAGTGGGTTGCACAGAAGGAATGTAATAGAGACATTATCAACCCTCAGTGGCAGGAAGAACATTCAGTAGGTACGTGACAGTTACTGAGGCACATGCTGGGATATGTGCACATACATCGTAGCAGTTACCAGGACAATCAACCCTTTCATCAAGTTCATGACCTGTTTTCCAAACTGAGATTCATAGTAAATGATTGAAAAATGACCTCTGAAGATGATACACACCCAAATACCACTGAAAATAATAAAGAAATGCTAGCATTACTAAATTCACGTTCAGTACCGGCCTATGTATCAAAAGATGGACTGAGGTCTTACTGTAATTCTGCTGAATTTAAGGGTAAGTTGACAGTGTTGCAGAAGATGCTGATGTTTGCTGATACCCAGATACACTGCAGTGGGTTAGGGACTCTGTTTTCCTCTTTGAAACATCAGATAAAATCAATCGTCACTTCTTCATAGGTGATATCAAAACCATCATGTATGACTGATATTTATGATATTTCCAATGTCTCCCCCATAGCTTGGAAGTTGAGAATGTCTCTTATGAATAAAGAGGAAGAAGATTAACCCCACTATTTTGGAAAACAGATGAGTTTTAGGAATGATGCAGTCAGTAATGGTCCTACTGGATATCCACTGACTTTCTTATCCCACATACAGTTCATGAGCATTTTGAGAGGGAACAAAATAAACATGAGTTAGAGAATTCAGCATTAACGGTACTTAATGCTAAAAGAGACATGAGATAATAATCTGTTTGTCCACAACAGAAAAGTAAAAGTAGGACCATCTGTTCCAGGAAAAGAATGGCTCTGAGCCTCTGGCAATGCTTTCTTTGTCAAAAGTCCTGAGATGTATTTTCTATCATTCCCATGATTGCTTTGATTTCCAAGACAGTGTTCATCACCAGGAAGTCAGGGCTGCTTTAGTGATGGTCTCCTACTGCTATGAATAGGTTTATCTGTCAAACTAACTGCATAGATTCAGAGAGACTGCCATTCCCATTTTCCTGGATGTTGTTTTCATTGTGCTCTGCCACAGGGCAGAAACATACGTAAAGCCCTAGATGGCAAATTGAGCCTGGAGAGAGGAAGTCTCTGTTAGAAAAAAAAAAAAAAAAAAAGCTTTTCCATATTGTTATACTAAATACAACCTCATAGATAATTGGTTTGAAGAATTCTGTCCCATCTTGTACTCATAAAACAGACAAGATGATTATTCAGCTCCTTTAATACCCAGCTGGCAACCATATCCATCTGACGTGTTTCAGACCCAGTGCCCCTCAGTGATGCTGTGTGTCTGTGTTACTTTCAAGACCATCTTTCCCTGTCACCGTGATATAAACAGAGAAATAAAGATGTAAACCAGCATACTTTGGACATGCCAAGGGATAATGTGACAAAATGGAAAAATTGTAGGAATGTTATCGTTCCTCGTGGCTAGTCAGTTATCCTGGAATAACAGTAACTTTCCACCGTAACATGTGCTGAACATTTAGCACCACCTAATAGGATTTAACTTTTCATTATAGCCTCATTTTTTTATTTTAAAAGTTTTTCTGTAATTGCATTCAAAGCTCATCAGTCTCATTTCAGAGATTTTTCCAAATGGGCCACTCGTTGCAGTTCCATGCAATGGTCATTGGCTCATGAACCTCATCCCTTCAGCTACCACATCAGACATACCTATAGGGTGAAAGAGTTGGGTTTGTTCAGCCTGGATAAGTTTATGGGGAGACCATATAGCACCTTGAATTACCTAAAGGAGGCTACAGGAGAGCTGAAGAGAGACCTTTTACAAGGGCCTGTAGTGATAGGACATAGGGTAATTGCTTTAAACTGAAAAAAGGGTAGGTTTAGGTTGGTTATTAGGAAGAAATTCTTGACTGTGAGGGTGGGACACTGTATCTTGACTGATACAGTGGGACAGGTTGTTCAAAAAAAGTGGAAGTGTTCAAGATCAAGTTGGACAGGGCTTTGAGCAATCCAGTCTAGTAGATGGAATCCCTGCCCATGGTAGGAGAGTTGGATCTTTAAGGATCTTTCCAACCTATACCATTCTGTGATTCTATGAGTGTCAGTGAATCATTGACTCCAAAACCATAGAAATAATGAAATTTTTAAAAGAAGCCCTCTCACTTCTCTGAAACTGCCAGCTGTTGATTAGCAAGTAGAAGCAATGTTCAGTTCAAACGAATAGTATTGCAAGACTTGGTGACTTACAAAACCTGATTGCTCCACTCAGGGACTGGGAAGGTGCTGCTGTCAGCTAAAAGTGTCACTGAAATTCTCAGAAAAATATATACATGTTTATAGTTTCCTGTGGTACCTGAAGAATACTGTTCTTGGGAGGAAAATGTTAAAGTTGGAAGATTTGGCAGTGAGGGAGTATTTTCACTCAAAGTGACCTTGCACCTTGGTGCTGAAATGTCAGTGTAGGAAACCTCCATTAATTATGCCTTGTGTTGCTCATCCTCTGCCTCTTTTGAGAAGTAGAGTTCCCATGTAGAGATAACGCAGTCTCACAGCCTTGAGCCTTGTGCTGGGAGAGAAATGAGAGAAGCACAGCGTTGAGACAAACTGTGGGTGCACACAGCCCTCTGATGTATGGGGGCAGGCAGTCCCCCCCTCGTGCCAGGAGGAACTGAGCCCAACGGGGCCGGTGACCCCGTGTCTGTGCCGCCCGGCGGTGTCGGGGAATGAACCTACTCCTGCATTTCAGCTGGGCCTTGGTGGTTGCCTTGGTTGCTGCTATGTTTCAAATCACAAAACTGTAGACCTCACTTACATGAGATTTTTTTCTTTTGAGCAGGATCCTAGTGAGGATTATTTTCAGGCGACTGTTCAGTAAAAAAGTTGTAATCCCATTAGGAAGGGTTGCATGGGTGCCTTCAGGTACATAAGCATTGACTGCAATTTGTAAAAAGCTGGAGTAAGGGATAACTACCCTCTTTTTACAGCTACCATGTTTATGTAGCTCTCTGTTTGCATGTACTAGTTGAAACAAATATATTTAAACTAACATTTTCCAATATTATTTCTTTTCAGCTATTGATCTCATAAATAATTTGTTGCAAGTGAAAATGAGAAAGCGCTACAGTGTGGACAAAACATTAAGCCACCCATGGTTACAGGTATTTCTATGCATTCCAAGCTTTTACTTTTGCATTTAGACTCTAAACATATAACAAATCCTCATCTTTAAGCACAGTAGAATCTAAGAAAATCTACAAACCTGAAGATATTTTTAGATCCTTACAACCTCACGTTCGTTCACTGATTTACCTATGGTTTCTCATTAATTTCTGAAGTATTAGATTCCAATAATAAGCAGTCTCATGCTTTCAAAATACATTGCAAAAATATTTTGTCGTATTTGTCTACTGAGAAAATTCTCTATATAAAAAAATTCTGTGTAGTCACTTGACTTATATTATTTCATTGTTTGGAGTTTACTCTGATTCACTTCTTATTAAAATTCAATGGGCTTCCACTTCACAGTCATCACAAAAACTAATGAAATTGTGTGGTTGCCAGGAAAATACATTAACTGCTGAATATATTCAACAGAATTCTTCAACTAAAAATTGAGATGTAAGGAATTTTTAAGATGCTAGCAGTGTCTGTCTTGTGCTCACCATATGATTTGGTATTTTTTTTTATGCTGGCAGCAGCCAAATCACTGCAAGTTCAAGGCCTAAGACAGAGCACTGGGGAGCCAGGGCCTGTCCCAGCATCCCCAGCCAAGGAGCAGGGAAGCCTGGGGACAGCCCAGGCCAGGGCATTGGGTCCCTCCCTGGAGATGAATACAATCTGAGGCCAGACAGATGCATCAGCCTGCTGGATCTCCCACGGAAGCTTTGTTTGCATCTAGGAAAATAATCATGGCACAGGCGTGGCATAGACCACATGCATAATCCCCAATCCCAAAGGAATCTTTATCAAACCAGAAAATTGAGTCCTACTTCGGTATCTTACAGCTGATACTGTGTCTCAAAGTAGATGATGATCTTCTGGTAGGAGGAAAAGGGCTGAACCAGCCATGCTGCACCCTGCCTTTCTCAGGGACGTATATCTGGAGTTTGTTTTCTTCCTTTCAGATTTCCTGTCCCTCACTAGTTTTTTCCTCCAAGACTGCTCTTTTCCCTGGCAATCATTGCAGAATGCATTTGCTTGAGTCTTTGAGGACCAGAAGTGTCTGGGCTGAGGTCTGCAGCAAGGATGCCTTCTGTCTGATGTGACAGGACAGGGTGCTTCTCCTCTATATCCACTTTCATGGCTTGTGTAGTAGTGAGTGGAGGTGAACTAAGAGGGGGCAGTTCAGCAGCAGCTCTACCACCAGGGATGTGGTGAATCCTCTGTCCAGAAGAGTCCTACCTTGCAGGCTATGGAGAGATAAATGGTTGTTTTTCCTTACAGGGCAGTGTTTCAGGGCAGTGAGACTTAGTGGTGTTCTCTGAGAGGATGATTCTTAAGAAATGGGCCAAAGTATATGAGATACTAAGGATGGAGGCTTTATGCATTTACTGTGTTTGGGCTTTCTGGTGCTCTGGCTGTGTGGTTAGGATTGTGTCTTAGGCTGAGACAAGGTGAAGGAGAAAAAAAAAAACTGGATACAGGATCATGAGGAGAGATTAGTCTGCATGAGGCTATTACTGCTCTATTACTACAGCTTCATGTGTGCTTTGGTTGGGAGTAAGGAAGGAAGTTATTAACTTGTATACTTTGGACAGACAAGAGGCTGCAGTGCATGATGGTCTAAACAGCATGAGACTCAAGCTAACTTCCAGCCTTATATTTGACTGTCAACATGGAGTTCCAAACTACCTTAATGTTCAGATGTATTTGTTTCTTTGAGCAAACCGGTTATTGCCCAAGTTTGGAAAAGGAGTTTTTTCAAGCCCAAACTGAATTTATGCTCTGTGTCATTATAGTGAGATGCAGACTCAGCTGTCTTGACTGATGCAGATCACTAGAATGTAGAATTTTGTGATTTGAAAATGTTTCTTCTTCCTTATTTATCTTGTGACTAGAGTGACGAATTGCTTTACCCCCATGCCTCAGGTAGTTATAAGGCAATCTATGCATATCCGTACATTTTGCAAAACAACCTGTAACATCTCAATACTAGTGACAATTTAATAAAATCAATTTATCAAAAAATCCTCTAGAGGTGAAATGTATATCTTTAGGCAGATTTCACATTTATAAGATTTTTCCATTCTAGAGCAATAGACATAAACCCTTAGCTAGCTGAGTTAATGGCACTTTGAGTGTTAATGATAGCAGAAGGGAATATAATTTTAGGAAATCTGAAATGAATATTGTTATTCTTTTTTAGGACTACCAAACCTGGTTAGATTTAAGGGAACTGGAATGTAAAATGGGGGAACGTTACATCACCCATGAAAGTGATGACTCGCGGTGGGAACAGTATTCAGAAGAACATGGATTGCAGTATCCAGCACACCTTATCAGTCCAAGTGCTAACCATAACGAAAACACCAAGCTAGAAGAAACAGAAATGAAAGCCCTCAGTGAGCGTGTCAGCATCCTTTAAGTTGCATCCCCTATAATCTGTCAAAACACTGTGGAATTAATAAATACATACGGTCAGGTTTAACGTTTGCCTTGCAGAACTGCCATTATTTTCTGTCAGATGGGAACAAAGCTGTTATGCTGTTACACTGTTGATATATCTGAGTTGCCAAGACAAATCAACAGAAACATTTTTGTGTGACCAACTGTGTTGTATTTACAAAAGTTCCCAGAAACACTAAACTTGTTATTGTGAATGATTCATGTTGTATTTAATGTATTAAAACCTGTCTCCACGGTGCCTTTGCAAACTAGTGTTTTTCTTACTTGAGCCTCATTTTGGTAAGAGAGAACTTCCCCGTGAAGATCTCGGGGGTTTTTTGTGCATCGTTAGTATTGTAATTGTAAGCAAACTCTTGAAGAGTAGATTATAACTGCTGTTCTGTGAACAACTTCTACCATTTGGATAAAAGCTTTATTTAGTGTTCTAAAAATAGAAAAAGCAAAAAATAATGACTTGCATAGAATTGTACAGTTTGAAATCAGATAACCTGTGTATGTGTGTTTGTGTGGTTGTGTATATAGATACACATGCACACAGTATAACTTGCTCTTAAGCCTAAATGCCTTAGTAAAATATAAACTGCAGCATGTCAGTTGTATTTCCCCTTTTCTTAAAATATTCTTCTCTATTATGAATATTCTCTAATATGTACATTCAGAAGCTAAATAATGTGTTGACTTTGTGTATGTTTTCAATAAAAGTCTTGTTAAAATAGCTTCATTGATAAAGCTTTCTGTTTAAACTAATCCTGGAGTGGCATCAGAGGTATGTAGCATAAACTAATTCATCATTATGATTTATCCTCAGTGTGGAGGTAGGTGGGAGAATGCTGCTGAATACCTTTGTACCTATCGCACATTTTGGACTGATTTTGCTCAGTCAGCTTTGAAACACATTGAGAGAGTGGGGAAGTTGAGGATGCATGAAAGGAATATTAGTTTTGTGAGAAATGTGCTGCTTCTGCTTTTCCACTGAGTTCCGCTGAACTGACGAGGTGTTGCAGATCTTTCTTGCTTGCTATTCTTCCTCTGGAAACTTTAAAGATACTAATTGTCATTTCTAACAATTACTTAGACTACCATTGCTAAGCCATTTAGTTTTAACAGTGAGAGACATTCTGGCTGCTCTATAAAAACGTGTGACAGGGTAACTCACTGAAAAGCTGAAATTTATTCTATGCCATGGTCTATATTGGGAAAAAACAGTTAATGTGTAGGTGTTGAAGACTGAGGTTAAAAATATAAAGATACTCTGGATGAGAGGCAGAAGTATGCAAAGATAAGATCTAATAGCCACATATGGTAAAGCTCCACTGCTCAGATATTGGCTTTATGTTAGTCATGAGCTCTTCAGTAGATAAATCCATGCTTTCATTGAAGAAGGGCTTTGTCCTCAGAAAAATTTTTGCCAGATAGGTAACATCGCTAAAGCCAGATGAATTTTTCCTCGGTATTTTGCCCCTCTGCTGGATAGTTTGTATGTACTGTAGAGGAAGTGAGGAAGAGGCACCTCTATTCAAACAGAAAAAAATTATATTCTAGAAAATATAAAAGTATTATGAAAATTGATTTATAAATCTCTTCTCCTTCCTCCCCACCTTCTTTCCCTACTCCCACTTGCAAAAAATCCAAAACCTTTTTCCGCTTAAAGTCTCCCATAATCATGGCCTTTTGACATGTTCTGAAGCAACTCTTGTTGGGCAAAGTCAAATGTGTCATCTCTTCTGCCATGCTGTATTTTCTGTCATATCTGTATTTTCTGTCAGCATGTTCCTACAAGACTAAAAATTGGCTAATCATTGGCCATTGTTTATTTTTCT
This sequence comes from Phylloscopus trochilus trochilus, assembly GCA_016584745.2. Lineage (NCBI taxonomy): Eukaryota > Metazoa > Chordata > Aves > Passeriformes > Phylloscopidae > Phylloscopus > Phylloscopus trochilus. The sequence continues at coordinate 38,734,308 of WQNJ02000001.1, read as the reverse complement.
TTCAGCCTTAAACTTAATCATCAATTGACTGTAAAGTAAGCATAAAAATAGACTTGGGCTGATTATCAAATTTTCTGTCAGTAAACGTGTATGTGCTTGAGTATATTTAAAAGTAAGTCCACTCAGAGGTGCACTGGCTGACTCATGGATATAGAAAGATTATATAATTCCATTCTATGAGGACTCCAGGGGTCAAATCAAATAACTTTTCTAAAGGCAAATTAGGAGAAATAACAGAGTCATATAGACTTTTTTCAGATGCTGATATCATGACTGCTCATAAGGAGCCCAGACATCATTGAAGTGCCTTAATTTTGGTATTAAGCAGTAACAGATTTGGAGCTTTGCTTTCGTATTGATCAGTTTATGTGAGTTGGAATTCTATTAGTGGCTTGCTTTCATTTACAATTAGTATACTAACTCTTGTGCAAAGGTAGTTTCAACAACACAGATAAATTCTCAGAAATGTCATATAGCATGCTGGCACTCTGTTCTTAAGCATGGACAATTGTGTAGGAATTAAACGAGAAAGCAAACCACTGTAACTTTCAACAGCATGTCTAAGGATCTGAGTGACAAAAATAACAACTGCAACTTTCAGTGAAGGAAGAAGAGCATTGAGTACTTCTACTAAACCCCAATGTCTGCTGATTTCTTTCATAACAATGCTTAGCATGCCCATGAGTTTGCTCAGCACAGACCTTTGTTAACTTTTTTCAATCTCTTGGAGCACTTCCAATAAATTCTTTGCTAATGGAGCAGAGGGAAAAGTATAAATGCATTTCTGTCCTGAGAAACTTTCTGACTAGCTACTAAACATGATTTCCAAGGAACTCTTATTACTAGAGGCACATTTCACTTCTTTTCCTCTCCATGCCTGTTTTGTTTTTGCTGGGGTATTTGATCACTGAAGCTTGCTTCATCACTTTAAGAAACTTGTGCAAACATTCATTGCTTTTCAAAAAATAATCTACCATTACCCAATATAATACATTAAAATTTTCCCTGCTGCTGTTCAAAAATATTACACTGTGTAATTTGAACTGTTTGCATTTCAGCCAGACAGATGAATTCACTGATTCCTAACTCTTAGCCTAAATGGAAACTTGCTCTTCCAGACACATCAGCATCAAAGTGTACTGAAGCAAATCTGGGGTTGTGTTGTCCTGTATAATTTTTCTTTTTTTTTCCTTTTTTTTTTTTCCCTCAGGAAAAAGGAATGATAAACTACTCTGTGGTAGTATTTCCATGGCCTTTACCATTTTCCATTAGGCTAACAGTTCCTGCACATGGATCATGAAAGCAAAACCAACAGTGGTTTTGCTTCATGTAAGTGTCAACCTGAGGACCTGTTGATGGTATTTCCTTTTCTGCTACACCATATCCTATGCATATCAAGCACATGTGTATACAGGTGGTCATACATCTGAAGACATGTTTTTTTTTGTCAAAACTTAGCTATGGGGTGCAGAGAAGTATCCAACACATACCTGGAAATTAGAATTTCTGATTTATGTTGCCATTTTCACTTCTGCAATCCTTGGTAATTCAGAAACCATTTATCCAGTGTCTTGTCCAGTTTAAAACAAGGTGAGCAAAAGCATGCACTTGTGCAATTTGTACAGCTCAAGTGTCATGCAGCTGCTTAGCCATATGTCACCATCCATCCATCCATCCACATCCTCACATCATAGGATGGAAGGGAATTCCCGTCAGGGTGCCTTTTTCTCCCTTTGTCTCAGATATGTATCAGACTTCCTCATCCTCATCTTAGTAGGATCTCTTCAAAAGCAGTTGGATATTCTACTTTCCATCCTCCCTCCTCCTACCCTTCTACACCTCATTCCTGAAATGCCTTCCTAGAGTCTCACCTCTCCAATATTAGAAAATAGCAATAGGGTTAGAAAATAGCAAATCTTGTTCTCGTGTCAAGGCAATAGCTATCTGTCTTTTGTCTTAATAACAGTCTTTTTTGTTTGAGAGATTGTTTTACATTATTGGATAAACCAACATCTCTTCTGCACACCTGAATTTGTCCTGGAGAATAAAGTCATAGACGTGATAGGGAAAATGCTAACAAGCTGATACAGATACTTGGCATCCTTTTTAATAAGGGAGAAAGGAAAAGGCAAAAAAAACCCCTACTAGGCAAATTTTAAGAGCTAATCACTAGGTAGGTTATGCTATGGATATACTACTTCAGTCCATAAGACTGTGTGAAAGATCAGAGTTGGGTGATTACGGATTATGTTGCAGTATTATTCAGCTAGGTGTACCAAATGGCATCCTGGAAAAGCTCTACTTCGTGCAGATAGTCCAGAGGCAAGACCTGTAGTTGTTTAGCACCCCAAACTTAGCTAAACTTACCACTTTCACGGAGAATGTGAAATGTATTAAACAAAGGAAGTCAGGCACATACTGCACTGGCCACCCTCTGCCTCACCAGACCTGTGGCATCTGAACTAAAATCTCTCAATCCTGGGGTTTTCCATGCATATGCCAGGTGGGAAAGAACTCAACCAAATCAAATGTAACCCAGAGGAACTCTCTTGGTAGACCAAGCGCTTTCCAGTGGTGACAAGTTTGACATGTGAGTGGGATGCAATTTCACCTTGCTTTTTGCTTACCTTGTTTCTAGCAACTGGAGTGAGTCAATGCTGGAATTGGAGTCTACTGGATGGGCTAATATTTGTCTGTGCTTCTTGATGGGTCATTGCTTTATTTTGGTGAAGAACAGGGAGCACCTGTAAGAAGCGTAAATTATTTTGCTAAGCACATCTACAAACTTGAACATCAGCTGTTCACAAATAAAAATTTAATAGAAGTCTACTTCAGTTTCAGGTTGAAAACTTTGTCTTTTGAAAGGTTCCATGAAATGAAATGTTTTGCATGGGCATCCAAGCACTAAGGCCCTAAACTAAGGGAATCTTATCTCTTCTGTGAGTCTGGAGAACCTGAGGCCTCACTCTGCAGAAGTCTGCCAGGCAGGGTGCCAACCAGGGGAGCTACAAGGAAAACAGGGATGATGAAAGTGTGCCTTTAACAGAATCTGCCAATTTTTGTCAAACTTTGGCAGCACACACATGCTTACAGATTTTGGCATTTGCTTTAAAGTATTTCTATCAAGACAAACTATTTTTCAATATAAATTTATGATACATTTGTCAACTATAATTTAAATAGTTTTCTCTATAACTTCTAAAATGAACAGTGACTTTGCTAATGACCTCTGACACTTTTAATGAGGATTGTTTTTTCAGAGAGTCCTAATAACTACCATGTGAAAAGTAAGTAGATGTTATGTTCTTCTCTTGTCTTAGGCATATAAAAACATGAGTTATTTGAGCAGTTAGGTCACTGAATTTAATACATGGAAACTTAACTGACATATTCTTAAAAAAATAAAAATTGACTTGAGGGACCTGGCTCACATTTACTAAGTAAACAGCTGCAGCAATTTAAGATCTTACTGTCTCAGCCTCCAGCTGTTTGTTACTGGCCTTATAACAGAGCAAAAATAGAATATTTCAACTCTTCTGGCTGACACTCAGAAGAATCTAAGCACAGTTTTTATCTTAATGTTTAAGTTAATTTGTCCAATTGTGATTTAGAGCTGTGATGCTTCCTTCTGCCAGCTCTGGCATCTGGAAAAGGGGCAGGAAGGAGGGTGAGGGCATTCTGCTGCTGTAGCTGAGTTTGCCAGCTGAGTTTGTCACAGGTCAGAGTGCTTAATGGTATTTCTCAAAAGTGAATTATGCTTGCAAGCATGAATCCCCGAGGGTTTCTAGGAGTTTCAGGCTTCCTGATTTCTTCTGAGATTGGATTTAAGGTCTTCAGAGACTAATTAGGCACTGTTGAGGTTTTTAAGCTTTTGCTCATGGCATTGTATCCCTATGCTCACCACAGATGATCACTAGGTGTTATGAATAGGAATCTTAATAAAAACAGTAATTAAGGTGATTTTAAAAGCCCATGCTCATGCAAAATGAATGTATCCACAGGCTTTACTCTGTCATCTGCCAAATGGAAGTACAATCAAGAATGTGCATGGCATTAAGCGGTGAAAAGTTAGAGTAGGCTCACAGCTCCAGACTGGAAAACCTCTAATAGGCAAAACGAGATCTACTAGTAAAACATAATGACTGTAGTTTTTCTTACAGAAATAAGGAGACCTAAATAAGGAGCTCTTTTAATGTTCCTGGGTTGAACTTGACTTCGGAAGTTTTGCATATCAACATTCCATCTGGAAAATGGGCCAGTTCAACATTAACTGCTTTCAGTCTGATAATGGCCTTTTCACATTCATTGTGGTCTGGAAACAGCCTCTCTTGGCTAAAAAATGCAGATGTGTGTATATGCATATACTAACCTTAAAGTTGGAAGAGTTCCTATTAAACAAACAGTCATCAAAAAGTATTTATTTAAAGCTCAAATACCCCTTCTCATTCTCAGAGCTCAGTAAAACATGAAGGAAAAGTTCCATAGACTTGCTTTCAAGATCCCTACATTTCAGGAAATTCAGAGAAAATTTTAGGATTAGGAAGCTGAATGCATACATAGAAATTGGGAAGATCACAAAGCAAAACTTCTAGGTATCCAGTATACTTGTTCCTCTTTTTGCAACAATTGAGATGCACAATATTTTTATGTGTTCTGAAAATTTATGACTATTAGCTCCTTACCTGTGAAAAAGAATGCAACAGTTTGAGCTTCACAGCTGGGGTAACATAGGTTTGCGTGCATGAACTGGCTTGCTCTAAACAAGCTCACATTAATAAAAATTCAGTCTCAGTACGAGAGTACCTACACAGACAGATATTATCCTAACATATCTTAGTCTTCTTATGGATTATTGACATTTGGAAAATGCAATATTCAAAAATATGC